>JAVGWX010000002.1:99579204-100221704 GCA_036924085.1 Ariolimax columbianus
ATATATATATATATATATATATATGCGCACACATATATGAAAGAGAGTCTTTGGATGGAAAGTTGAAACAGTACTGACATATGGCAGTAAATCATGAACAATCAGCAAGCAAACGCAAAGATTTATAGAAGCAATTTAGATGTGGTTTTACAGAAGAATGCTGTCGATCCAATGTACAAATGATACAGTACTCGAAGAGGCATAAACTCAAAGACAACTCATTGGAAAGATCATAACAAGACAGTCATCTTTCTTCTGACATGTTATGGGACGAGGCGGTTTGAAGCACATTGTGACAGCGGGAAGTATTGCACGAGCGAGACAGAGAAAGGTAGGGCGAGAGGATGTTGGACAGCCTGAAAGAATGGCACTAGCGACAATTAACAGCAGAGTTCGTAAACGACACACGTGATAGAAGCAGTAGGCCCCTTATGATGGTGGTGGTGATGATATATATACTATTAAGCAGGTGAAACATGCAGATGCGTTGTTTCAAGCAGATTCATGGTAAAACGTACAAAGATCATATCAGCGAACCAGAGCTGTCAAGACCTGTCTACACCTCCACGCTGTGATCCTGTATAACAGGCTGCAGCTGGGCAGACTGGCTAAGGAGAAGGGATCGAAGAGGGAATGCTAACCCGGTACTAAACAAATGCTTGCAGAAGAGGATGTGGTGGACCGAAAGGTGCAAATATTGCAGTCATTCCGTTCTTTGGACTACATTATGCTACTTAAGCCCTTTCAGGGTTTGGTGGCGGGAGAATGAGAACGAACGAAGCCAAGCCATATCTCAAATGTCAAAATACGAAGTACAATAATTCCGAATGTCAGACCATATCAAGCTTCACTAACTGTTGTTAAGACAAGCAAAATTCAATGGTATGGGCATGTGTTTTTTTTTATTCTAGAGATCGCCCATTGATTTTTATTCCGTCAGACGTTTTTACGTGATAACTTCGACCGTTTTCTGAAACTATGTACAGTTTTTTAGTTTAGTGTTAAGCTAGTTGGCTGGTGAGGATTCCAAATCTGGCTATTCAGAGGGCAGTCCTGTGAAACAGTATTTGTTATGAGGTGAAATCGGCTGATTAATATTATAATCAGGGATACAGTCCTAGAAACAGGACAGAGAGGAAGATTCATGATGAAATAGAGAGATTTTAAGAAATTGACAGTAACTGATGAGTGAACTGGTGGAAGGGAGTCAAAATGTCAAGGTGAACAGAAACAGTGGACGATCGAATCCCGCCAAGGGATCAAGATGCTGAGCAGTACATGAGCTGCAGTGGTCAGCGACCCATAGCTGACTGCTAGCGTCAGGGCCAGCGAACCATAGCTGCCAAGAGCCTTCTACAACTCCACGCGGTGATCCTGGATAACAGGCTGCAGCAGAGCAGACTGACTAAGGAGAAGGGATCGAAGAGGGAATGCTAACCCAGTACTCAAAAAATGCTTGCTGAAGTCGGAGTGTTGGACCAAAAGGTGCAAATATCGCAGCCAAGCTGTAAACTACGACACAACGCATTCCGTTCTCTCTACTAAATTCTGCTACTTACCTTTTCAGGGTTTGGTAGCGGGAGATTGAGAACGAACGAAGAAGAAGATGAATCCCGCCAGTTTCGAGAGATCCCTGGTCTCAAGGGAAGTAAGACTAGAGTAGCTGCATCCTGAGTTACCTCATGTCGTCTCGACCAATAGTCTTACCACAGGTCTAATGTAACTCGGGACAAGAGAGTGAGGTTGATGACCAGCGTATCCTTCGAGACAAGTAAACCCGCAGCCTGTTAGGCGCCTTCTGTGCCGCTCTTAACAAACTACCTGACCATGATCAGTGTTTTGCCATGTCACTTCTTAAATAGCTAGACACTTGCTCCAGAATGTCTCCATTTATGTGCTTTTCAACTTGTTGACTTTTGATATATTTCCTAAATTGCAATCCAGCTTTAAAAGGCGGCGATTTCACACCATTGAAGAAATTAAGGGCAACCCACAGACGAATCTTTACTAAAAATGTTTACTAGGACTGCGCCCAGTTATCGAACCGGAATTGTGAGCATTTCTATGGTAGAGTAGGTTCCAGGTTAGCCAGAAAAGTTATATAGAAACAGTTTATAAGTTTTTGAACAATTATCACACACGTACTATGCGTGTTTTTTTGTAAACAAGGAAACCAAATTGAGTGGTGGCCTCAAGCTCCAACGGGAGCAAATAAGGGATATGAGGATGATGAAAAAATACAAAAGGTCTGCCGGGGGTACAGCGATGTCGGTTCTGCCTAACACAGCATTAAGAGAACGCATAAATCGATAGTGAAAAATACACCGCAAATGCATTAAAAGAGATTGCGGATACCCACACACACAACAACAAAAATCGTGCTGGATGTCCAACCCAGGCCCTTCGCCCAATGATGTGGAAACGTCATTACACGACCAGGTTACGGAAAAATGCAGCTTCGAACTTTCTGTCAATGGAGCCCGAAGCTACTGGATTTCAGAACCATTATCTGAGACCAGTGCTTCTCAAACTTTTCAGAATGACGAACCGGCGGCAAAGATGACTGGTGATGATTGGTCACGTTGGTACTGTCAAGATAGGGGGCCGAACGATTACCATCCTTCGTTTTGCAGATGATATCGACGGGTTGGGGGGTTTAGAAGAAGAACTCCAGGAATGGGTCAGAAGGCTCGATGAAACAGCTGTTGACTATGGTATGGAGATAAACGCTGGAAAAACAAAATCAATTACCATAAACGCCGAGGGCTTCAACAGCAGGATAAAAGCTAATAGTCAGGAACTCGAAGTGGTCAACGTTTTTAAATATCTTCGGTCTATTGTCAGTGATGAAGGATCAAAATGTGAGGTGTTGACCAGAATAACACAGACAATAGCGGCGCTTGCACTGCTTAACAAAATCTGGCAAGATAAACGGTTAGCACTATGCACGAAATTCAGATTAATGCGTACACTGGTCCTGTCAATATTCATCTATGCTTGTGAGACATGGACAGTTACAGCTGACCTTCAGTGAAGGATACAGGTCTTGGAGATGAGATGTTTCCGAAGACTTTTAAACGTCACGTACAAACATCGAGTTACAATTAAGGAAATACGAGATATAATTACAACAGGAATAGGGCTTTTTGAAGACCTCTTGGCAACTGTGAAAAGAAGGAAACTCGCTTGGTACGGTCACATATCGAGATCAAATGGTCTTGGTACGGTCACATATCGAGATCAAATGGTCTTGGTACGGTCACATATCGAGATCAAATGGTCTTGCAAATACGATCCTCCAGGGAAACGTGCAAGGCAGACGACGACGAGGCCGTCCCAAAAGTAAATGGGAGGACAACATAAAAGAATGGACCAATCTCCGACCAGGCAGTGGCCACTAAGAGAGAAGAGTGGCGTGGTGTTGTGAGGATTTCTTCATGTGTGCCCCAACGAACTCACTGGTTACGGGATGACCTGACCTGACCTGACATTTTAACATTTGTATGAATAAATGAGTGTGAATGTATCGCCTAGTCTTTCCTAAAACCCGGAGAAGTCGTAGGTGTATCACTCAGCAGGCATGTATGCCATGTGTTTTGAACATGTTGCTAATCGGACAGGTTCCAATCTCCTCCCGGGTAATGTGTTAGTCCATCATTGGCCCATGAGAATATTTCCTAGCTATACCAATATTGGCGTTTTCAGCAAACAGGGGGTAGCCGCCAATGTCGGGAAGTTTAACCGCGTGCATTGGACCGTGGCAATACGACACAGGTTAACCGAAATACTATTTGAAATAGCCGATAACTATGCCAGGATAATCGGAGAGAAAAACATCACAAAATGGAACGAACTAATTAATCCTAATATAAAACCATATCACGTTTCCGTGTACACGACTGTATGTCGTGGTCTAGTGTGAATTTTAATCAAAGCCGTGGCTTGTCGGTATTTGGTATGGACTCAAACACCAGAGAAAATTAGACACCATCTTTGCCGTAATACGCAGCCAATTTTATGGATCTATTATCATTAAATGATATCAGTTTTAAATGTTTTTTGTTGTTGTTGAGACTTTAAAAAATATAAATAGTTGTAATTTAAGCAGATTAATGAGACTTAATGAACGAAAATATAAAACATGTCTTGGGACTTTAATATAAATTATAAAGAGGAAGGAGATACGTACATCCGGTTTCCAATTGTCGGTCAAAAACTATAAATGTCACGTCAAAATTTGACACCGGAATTTGTTAGAAAATGCCAAATGCGAGTATAACCATTTATTAAAGTATCAGGGGATTCCCTCTACTTCTTTAGTGTCCGTCCTCAAGAGGACACGGGACATTGTGTCATAGTTTACAGCCAGAATGTGCTATCTGCGCCTGTTCAGCTGGCTTTCTATAGGGGGGGGGGGGGTGGTACTGGGTTTGCCTGCCCACTGCGATTCCCATTCTCCTAGACAAACCACACTTAGTGCAGCCTGTTTCAGCTGGCTTTCTATACGGGGGGGGGGGGGGGTGGTACTGGGTTTGCCTGCCCATTGCGATTCCCATTCTCCTAGACAAACTACACTTAGTGCAGCCTGTTTCAACTGGCTTTCTATAGGGGAAGGGGGGGGGGGGTGGTACTGGGTTTGCCTGCCCACTGCGATTGCCTGCCCACTGCGATTGCCTGCCCACTGCGATTGCCATTCTCCTAGACAAGCCACACGTAGTGCAGCCTGTTTCTAGGACCACTACTTGGATGTGGAATAGGGTCCTTGACAGCTGTGGTTCGCTAACCCCGATGCAAGCAGCTGGCCATGAGTTTCTGGCTGCTGTCAGCTCATTCACTGCTACATCTTCGGTCTGTCACAGGATTTGCGATTGGGAGTTCTTTTCATTTAAACGAGGTGTGTTCTTCTTCTTCTTCTTCATCGTACGCAGTCAGACAGTAACCATTATTTTTTCTAAAAAAGTGGCGGTCATCCTGAGGCTGTCGACACTGCCATAGAGCTTGTCTTGTGGTTTCACTGGTGATGGCCACATCTGCTCTCTCTGATCCTCGTATGTCGGGCAGTTCTGCAGCAGATGCTCAGCGGTCATTTTCCCTGTGCCACACGGGCATTCGTCGGTACCACCTATCTTCAATTTGTTGAATAGGTGGTACCTCAGTCTATTGTGGCCAGTGCGAAGTCTGAAGACAACGACCTGCTCTTTTCTGTTCAACTGGTAATAGGCATCGTTTTTGGTGTAGCCGGTATGTTCAGTTTCCCATTTAGTCATGTATCTGGCTTTAATAAGCCGTTTTGACTCTTCGTACGTCATACTAGTATCTGTTTGTGGTAGTCTTGCACCTTCTTTTGCCAGTCTGTCTGCCTCCTCGTTGCCTTGGATGTTGCAGTGTGATGGGACCCATTGTACCACTACCCTTTTTGGTGCGGACTGCTGGCATAGTTGACAGAGTGCTGCTCTTAAGTCATTAAGCTCAGTATTTTTCTGGCTTTTTAGCGCTGTGACTACGGCGAGAGCATCTGTAAGCAGGACTGTATGGCTTTCATTTTCTGTATGTGTCACCATTTCTTCCACTGCCGCCCTCAGTGCCTCTGCCTCCGCTCTGAAATTGCTTGTGTACTTACCAGTAGCGAATGACAGTGTTATTTTTCTGCCATTTGGTAGGTTCAGGAATGCTCCTGCCCCTCCGTTCTGTGTAGTGTTTGTTACAGAACCGTCGGTGTATGCATGGGTCCAGTCCATGCTTGGGTAGTTTTTCGATATAAAGCTTAGGGTAGTATCTCTCCTTTCTTTTTCAGTCTGGCAGTTTTTGTTTCCAATACCTGGTATGTTTTCTACCACCTCTGGAAAAATATCCTGCCTCCAGGAAGGTTTTCATACAGTAGTGATGGGCTTTGGTGTTGTTAGTGCGTTTATGGGATCTTCGTGCATCTGTGCTTTGGCTATTTCTGCAAAGTTTCTCCGCTTTAGTTTCCCATTTCCCAAATTGTTTAGTCTCTGGTGCATTGGATGGTCAGTCAGTCTTCGGAGTTTCTCTGACTGCAGCTGGGCTCTGCAGTGTCTTCTATCGGTCATGGATTGCAGTTTTGTAATCTTTTCAAGTTCTACAATTGGCGTTGACTTCATGCCTCCTGTTATAACTCTCATGGCTTGGTTTTGAAGTTTGCTAACTTTATCGAAGTTCGCCTTTGCTGCTGTTGTCCATGCCGCAATGCCATACTCGAGAACTGGTCTCACTCTTCCAGTGTACAGTTTCTTTAGTATACTTTCGTCTGCTCCCCAGCTTGTGCCAGCAAGTTTCCTCATGATTGCCATTCTTTCTCTGGCTCTCATTCGGTTTCTCTCGATCTGACTTTTCCATGGCATGCGCCGATCAAATGTGACTCCCAGATAGTTTGGGTTGTCGTTTGGCTGCAGGCATTTGTCGTTAAGACTTAATTTAGTGTTTTTTGGGTTTGTTTGCTAGCGAGAATATTGTACATGTCGTTTTTTCCTCGTTTATTTTGACCAGCCATGAGTTCGCCCACTCTTCCATCGATGTTAGGGCCTGCTGCATCCGATTTCTTGCTATGGTGAGATTCTTTTCAGAGGTCCACATAGCCAGATCGTCTGCAAACATTGAGCTATGGACTCTTCTTGGTATATTCTCTGTAATGTCGTTTATATACACCGGGAAGAGTGTGGGTGACAGTACTCCCCCTTGAGGTACTCCCTGCTCGAGTGTCACCTTTTTGCTCATCTGCCCTTGTACTTGGACTCTGGCCGTTCTTTTTTTTGTTGAGGTAGTGGTTGATCCACTTGTACATTTTCCCACAAACTTCCTCTCTTCTCCTTAGCTTGACTCTAAGTCCGTCTTTCCAGACTTTGTCAAATGCCTTTTCCAGGTCCACCCAAACCGCTACTGTGTGTTTCTGTGCCTGGTAGGCATCTTCTATTTCCTGGGCTATGAGGATGACCTGGTCCTCAGTGGATCTGTGCTGTCTAAAGCCTGCTTGCTGTGGAATTAGTATTCGTTTTTCTTCCAGATGCCACATCAGTCTGGTGTTTATCATACGTTCCATCAGTTTGCCGACACAGCTCAGTAGGCGGATAGGCCTGTATCCATTTGGATCTGTTTTGTCTTTTCCTTCGAGGTGTGTTCAAAAAGTATCCGACTTTAATGTCTTCTTGCGGAAACAAATGAAGAATGGGTATTCTCCATCTTAGGGTACCGTCATGTGCATGCGTTAATTGCTTCCTACCTGCAGAAGGCGAAAAGTTCATGGCAGCCAGTCTGCCAGTGTTGAGTGTAGTTAGCACCCGTCGGGTTTTCATTCACCACGAAATGACGCAATGTCAAAGTCACATTGATCGTTTTATTTTATTACCGTGGGGTTAGGCATCACGAGTAAGCACCAGAAGTTCAAAACATTACCTAAGTGTTGTACTACCTGGTGGTCATCCGTGGGCTTCGTGATGATGTTAAACGCAAACCACTAGACCTGTAGACTACTTCCAACTTGGCAGCTTCATCATGACAACCCATACGCCCATTTGTCGCATCTGATTAAGACTTTCTTTGCCAAACACAACACTCCACTAGTTCGCCAGTTCTTACGACCTGACTCCTTTTGGCTGTTCCCAAAGCTAAGATGAATCTGATTTCCATCACAAGAAGACATTATGCAAAATGCAATGACCCAGCTGTACTGTGTTCCCAAAGGGGCCTTCTTGAAATGCTTCTAACAATCACAGGAACACTGGGAGAAGTGTGTAGAGTTCCAAGGCGAAGACTTTTAAGGTGTTTCAAACTTACAGGTGAGTAATCGTACTTTAACCGGCCCAAAAATCCGATACCTTTTGAACATTTCTCGCATATCGAAAGAGTTATAAATTAAAACTTTTTATATGAAACGTATGACGGATACTATGTTTGTTCGAGACGCAATCGTGTTTTATTTTAACGATCGTTTGAAGCTGACCTGAAGAGAGAAAATGCCAAAATCAAATTGTGTGTGTGCAGTTTCTGGACGTTCCTTACGGATCGGCGACCAAGGACGGGCACATGGCCGCGGGCCACTACTTTGAGATTGTTTTAACGAGTGCAAAGTGTCAGGACTTACTAATGTTGGGTGTTGTTGCTATATCATAGCTGCTCAGCATGCCTGATCTTGGTAGCCCGATGACATTCCTATATGCATACAGGTCTTCTTCAGTTGTTTCACTGAACGATACAGTAAATTGACGATTGTTGGCAATGCTTGTAAGAATCTTTTCCTCGTGGCTGCAAGCGCCTTGCTCTCAATAATTGTCTGTTTCATCAGGGTGAGAACAATGTCTGCACAAGGGCAGGTGCTGAGGATTGATGTGGTTCAATTAGCTATTGACTCTGCCATGTCATGTTCGGAACTGAAAGATGAGGCTTTGAAATCTTCTATGTAGCTAATTTGTCATCATTGACTGTGACATTTCACTACAAACACTGCGACGCGTTGTTCGCGTCACCATCTGTTCATCTATATTTATTCTGCTTTCATCTGCTATTATTCTTAATGATTCGTTTAACCGTATAGTTACTGCAGGGTCTATACCCATGTTGTTTGGAGTCTTCCGAGAAAATGTTTAAATTGTGTGCAGAGTTTCTTGACGCCCTTACGGTTCGGCGATCGAGGGTTCGCATGCCGGCATCGGTTCGGCGACCGAGGGCTCGCGTGGCAGCACCGGTTCGCGAAACACAATTTGAGAAGCATTGTCTTAGAAAGTAAAAAGTACCAGGATTCGCTCGTGTTGGATAAAAGGTTAATTTGCAGGCATTCCCATAGAAGGCACAGCTGTCGGGGATAATGTATTATAGACTACCTGTCTAGCTTGTCGCATAATTGTACAAGTCTTTGGGGCATCACATCTCACTGAGTTATGAATTGTCTGAGTTAGTTGCTGGATGCTGTCATCTAATTCACGGATACACTTACACAGGATTTGCGATTTGAAGTGTTGTAATTTGAACGGGTGGTGTTCAAAAAGTCTGTGGAAACAAAAGAAGCAGGAGTGTTCTCCTTCGGCAGGGAGGTATAGGGGACCGGAAGCACGAGTGTTCTCCTTCGGCAGGGAGGTATAGGGGACCGGAAGCAGGAGTGTTCTCCTTCGGCAGGGAGGTATAGGGGACCGGAAGCATGAGTGTTCTCCTTCGGCAGGGAGGTATAGGGGACCGGAAGCAGGAGTGTTCTCCTTCGGCAGGGAGGTATAGGGGACCGGAAGCATGAGTGTTCTCCTTCGGCAGGGAGGTATAGGGGACCGGAAGCAGGAGTGTTCTCCTTCGGCAGGGAGGTATAGGGTACCGACGTGCGCATGCGTGAATTTTCCCGCCAGGAAATTGCGTCAGTCGCTGGCAGTCATGGTTTGCTCCCCCACCGACACTTGTCATCTGTCCCAATCCTCATTGTTTATTGTAACGATGGCCCATGCGTCTGTTTGACCCAGTTCTTGACCTCATTATAGGTCATGCTTATGCCTATTTGTGGAGAAGCTTCTCCACTCTTTGCTAGATTGTCTGCTGTTTCGTTGTCTTCAATTTTGCAGTGGGAGGGAGTTCACTAAATGAAAAACCTTGGGTGTTCTACTGAGAGATGTATCAGAGAGAACATACATTGCTCGAGAAGTTCATCTTTGTGTTGTTTTAGCGCTGCTATTACTGGCGCGGCATCAGTCAGGAATACTATGTTGTCTTGGTGGAAATCTTTATCTTGGATTACAAGCTCAGCATCAGCCATCAGTGCACAGGTTCTGCATGGAAGTTATTGAAACATGTTCCCGTTGTTAGTACTCGAGATTTTTTCTTCTCCTTACCCGAGTCTGTAATAGACTCCTCCGCCTTTATTGCGTGTGGCTTTGTTAGCTGAGCTATCTGTAAATACCGTTATCCATGTTTCTAGCTGATATACCCTCCTCAGATATTCTTCCGTGATAAATTTACTGTCTAAATCTGCCTGAATTCACTTATTCCCTATACCTCTTATGGTTTCTACATTATTGAAATATTTTTGTTTTTCACGATGGAATTTGTATGTTTGTTTTGGGTCTCTATCAATTGCCTGGCTTGTGATTGGTTCTGTTCTTGCAAAATCTGGTTAGCAGGAGCTGAACCACATGCAAATCAGACACTAGTAAGACTTTCAGTGTATTTTGATTCTTCTTCGTTCGTTCTCAATCTCCCACTACCAAACCCTGAAAGGGTAAGTAGCAGAATGTAGTCCAGAGAACGGAATGAGTTGTGTTGTAGTTTACAGCTTGGCTGCGATATTTGCACCTTTCGGTCCAACACATCCGAATTCAGCAAGCATTTTTGAGTACCTGGTTAGCATTCCCTCTTCGATCCCTTCTCCTTATCCAGTCTACCCTGCTGCAGACTGTTATCCAGGATCACCGCGTGGAGGTATAGAAGGCAAAAATGACCCCAGAACATCTGCTGCACAAATTTCCGACACACGAGGACCAGAGAAAGCACAGACAGGCAGAGACATAGGCACCAACTCCCGTCTCTTCCCCCCCCCCCCCCCCACACCCACAAATACATTCGTGACAGTAAAGGTAGTCCCAAAGTTGGCTCTGCCGTCGGGGATGTAGTGTTTGAAGACTTAATTGTAGGATACTACACGACGTTTATGAAATGGGGAGGACAGACCCTTCCCTTGCTGCACCTTCCCTTCCTAGCAGTAAAACAGCTTCCTAATTACAGGTGGGTGCACTTGAACGTTCTGGTATCAGCAGTTGAACCCCGTAGCTTTGCTGTGAAAAGCTTCACTGCGATAATCAGACGATACTTTATCCTTGATATTTGCCATTCTCTTCTCGTTTGCTTTGTAACAAAGGAGAATGTCTTATAGCGTGTTGTTCGCTATACGGTCTTGTTTATCTGAGTTCAGCGGGAATTTGGGGAATCATTTCTTCTTCTTCTACTACACCTACTACTATTACTACTTCTTCATCTTCTTTTTCTTCTTCTTCTTCTTCTTCTTCTTCTTCTTCTTCTTCTTCTTCTTCTTCTTCTTCTTCTACTACACCTACTACTATTACTACTTCTTCATCTTCTTCTTCTTCTTCTTCTTCTTCTTCTTCTTCTTCTTCTTCTTCTTCTTCGTCTTCTTCTTCTTCTTCTTCTTCTTCTTCTTCTTCTACTACACCTACAACTATTACTACTTCTTCATCTTCTTTTTCTTATTCTTCTTCTTCTTCTTCTTCTTCTTTTTCTTCTTCTTCTTCTTCTTCTTCTTTTTCTTCTACTTCAACTTCTACTACACCTACTACTATTACTACTTCTTCATCTTCTTCTTCTTATTCTTCTTCTTCTTCTTCTTCTTCTTCTACTACTACTTCTACTACACCTACTACTATTACTACTTCTTCATCTTCTTCTTCTTCTTCTTCTTCTTCTTCTACTACACCTACTACTATTACTACTTCTTCTTCTTCTTCTTCTTCTTCTTCTTCTACTACTACTTCTACTACACCTACTACTATTACTACTTCTTCATCTTCTTCTTCTTCTTCTTCTTCTTCTTCTTCTTCTACTACACCTACTACTATTACTACTTCTTCTTCTTCTTCTTCTTCTTCTTCTTCTTCTTCTTCTTCTTCTACTACTACTACTACTACTACTACTACACCTACTACTATTACTATTTCTTCTTCATCTTCATCTTCTTCTTCTTCTTTTTCTTCTACTACACTTACTACTATTACTACTTCTTCTTCATCTTCTTCTTCTTCTTCTTCTTCACCTACTACTATTACTATTACTACTTCTTCTTTATATACTTCTTCTACTACTACTATTACTACTGCTACTTCCTTTCGTTCTTCTTCTTCTTCTTATTGTTCTACTACTATTACTATTACAACTACTACTTTTTTAAATTTGTGTCTTCAATTCTTTTTTTATCCTAAATAGGAAGGTTTTGTTATGTTGTCTGTTGCAGTTCACAGCAAGGATGTAGTATCTGCGGCCTCTGCTCGACACATATGGTACAACCACGGCACATTATTTTGTACAGATTTATTTTCCCGCCTGGAATCCTATTATCTGATCCACCCCGCACGGGCGCAGCCTGTTCCTAGTTCCCCTATCAAGGGGCTACGCCCATGATGTTTCAAGGGCACAAACAAAGTTGGGTTGTGAGACGAGCCACTTAGTGCTTCGCCCATCCCCGCCCCACTCGCAATACAAGGTCATGATAACACTGATAAGCGCCGGTGCAGGAAAGTCAACTAAATGTTAGTCGTGACTTTAAAGTGTTCTTCAGGGAACAAAATAACAACTCAGGGGTCTCTAGGTAAACTGTCCGCCCCTGGGGCCGGAGTTGGGGGTTTGAATCTCGGTCGAGACCTGGATCGTCTAGTAAAAATTCCCCAGAGATCGGATTCTAGTGTCAAGCACGTTAAAAATCTATTGGCATTTAAAAATCTAAAAGAGTAGGATTAACGGCCGATGTTCTGACAAAATTCAAAATTCTCGTTAAAAATATATCCAAATTATTTGTACCTTTCCCCAGGCCTAGTAAGCCGCAGGAAGAGGAATAGGAATAGGAAGAGGAATAGGCAGAGGAAGAGGAATAGGAAGAGGAATAGGAAGAGGAATAGGAAGAGGAATAGCCTACGGCTACCTGGCAACAATCGTTAACAACATGCGTGTTGTTTCTTCTTCTTTGCGTTCGGTTTCGTAAGCTCCTTTTTTGTCACTAGATGGGCCGCCTCCATGAAATGACGCGTCAGTCGCAGGCCCTCAATGGTTCCCCACAGTTTGTCTTGTATGTTTCTTTCCTCGGACCAGGTCTTCTCGCTGGAGTCTTGGTGCAGTTGATATATTTGCAGGATGTGTTGTGAAGTCTGGGGTCCTCTCTGACATGTACATTGTGCAGTCTGTGCTGTTTTAATTTTATGCATTTCTGCATTTAGTCTGCAATGACCTGTTCTGAGGCGGACACGTGTGGTATACTGTTTCCTATCCAGTCTATTGATTAAGCCCTGTGGGTATTTGCTAAATGCCTGTTTGAATACCAGGATTTCGAGGAGAAATAGCTACGGGTGAGAGCGGCTTCTCCGTTATGCTTGCAGCAGAGAACCAGACCTCATCGAGTGAATTATGTAGCTCCCTACAGAGGACCCAAGTCAGGGTCAGGCAAAATATACTGAACAGTAGTCAGGGTCAGGCAAAATATAATGAACAGACATGTTAGTCAAGGTCAGGCAAAATATACTGAACAGTAGTCAGGGTCAGGCAAAATATACTGAACAGACATGTTAGTCAAGGTCAGGCAAAATATACTGAACAGTAGTCAGGGTCAGGCAAAATATACTGAACAGTAGTCAGGGTCAGGCAAAATATACTGATCAGACATGTTAGTCAAGGTCAGGCAAAATATACTGAACAGTAGTCAGGGTCAGGCAAAATATACTGATCATGTATTTTAGTCAAAGTGAGGTAAAGTATTCTGAATAGTCATGTTAGTCAGGTTCAGACAATATATACCGATGACTTGTTAGTCAGGGTCGGGGAAAATATACCGATAAGACGTGTTAGTCATGTTCAAGCATTTTATACTGGCCAAGACCTTCATCTCGACTTCCTCGCAGTTCTCTATGAAAATGGGCTGTTCCTCTTTGCAGCCTGTCTATCGAGGTTGGGGATCGACTTGATCAGCGTAGTACTGAGCAACGTGCAGATGAAGCCAAGCATAGAACAACCGCCTGGAAAACCCTGGTCCACCTTCATCAGCACACTCTTGGCGTGAGAAAAGCTACTGCAATCGCCACTCAACGCCCTATTCATGGCGCTTAAAACAGTAAACTTACTCATTGTGGACATTCACAACAACCGTAAACCACCTCTGCAAAGTGCTAAATCGCAACTTCCTTAAAAGGCATCCTAAAATTGACCAAATGCTGTGAAATGGTCGAGCGTTTGACCATACCAGTCGCCAAGACAGACACTGTAGATAAGTAGACCATTTTTTCCTTATATGTTAATTTGCTCGTTCAGCTTTGTTGTTATTTGTCGTCCCCGATGAAGGCCTTTTGGTCGTAACGTAGGATTTGTTTGTGTTCTCGTTTCGGTGCGATATCTGACCATACCCATTTTTAAAAATGTTGATTAAACTCAACTTCAATCAACTTTTACATTTTTTTTTTCATTTATTTTTTCCCTGGAGTGAAAAGGGGCCACTGAGAAGTGACAAAAACCTTAGGGTCCACTTAAAAGCAGCCAAGTCCAGCATATGGCTCCAAGAAGCTATATCATTTAGCGACCATCCTTGAGTTAAAAGTCTCATCCAAACTTCTCTGTGTTCCCCTTGTGAGAGTCTTTTTGTTCGCATCATCACCATCATATCCTATCCACTCGTGTCGGTAGTCGTCGTGAGAAGGTGTAGTTTTCTTTCATATACCAGATGTACCGCAAATTTGGTTATCGTTCCGTTTTTTTTTTCACCGTCTCATTGACGTCTTCTATCCATCTTTGTTTTGACCTTCTTCTTGTCTGCGTTCATCTTGTCTGGTGTTGTAGTTTCGCGCAGATTGTAGATTTGATTGCGATCTTGTCAAATGTCGGAACTATTTTATTCTCTGTCTTCCCTTGTATTTCATACACGGTGCTGCGCCCACCTTCTGTCTTCCCTTGTATTTCATACACGGTGCTGCGCCCACCTTCTGTCTTCCCTTGTATTTCATACACGGTGCTGCGCCCACCTTCTGTCTTCCCGTGTATTTCATACACGGTGCTGCGCCCACCTTCTGTCTTCCCTTGTATTTCATACACGGTGCTGCGCCCACCTTCTGTCTTCCCTTGTATTTCATACACGGTGCTGCGCCCACCTTCTGTCTTCCCTTGTATTTCATACACGGTGCTGCGCCCCACCTTCTGTCTTCCCTTGTATTTCATACACGGTGCTGCGCCCACCTTCTGTCTTCCCTTGTATTTCATACACGGTGCTGCGCCCACCTTCTGTCTTCCCTTGTATTTCATACACGGTGCTGCGCCCACCTTCTGTCTTCCCTTGTATTTCATACACGGTGCTGCGCCCCACCTTCTGTCTTCCCTTGTATTTCATACACGGTGCTGCGCCCACCTTCTGTCTTCGCTTGTATTTCATACACGGTGCTGCGCCCACCTTCTGTCTTCCCTTGTATTTCATACACGGTGCTGCGCCCACCTTCTGTCTTCCCTTGTATTTCATACACGGTGCTGCGCCCACCTTCTGTCTTCCCTTGTATTTCATACACGGTGCTGCGCCCACCTTCTGTCTTCCCTTGTATTTCATACACGGTGCTGCGCCCCACCTTCTGTCTTCCCTTGTATTTCATACACGGTGCTGCGCCCACCTTCTGTCTTCGCTTGTATTTCATACACGGTGCTGCGCCCACCTTCTGTCTTCCCTTGTATTTCATACACGGTGCTGCGCCAACCTTCTGTCTTCCCTTGTATTTCATACACGGTGCTGCGCCCACCTTCTGTCTTCCCTTGTATTTCATACACGGTGCTGCGCCCACCTTCTGTCTTCCCTTGTATTTCATACACGGTGCTGCGCCCACCTTCTGTCTGATTTCTTCGTTTCATACTCTGGTGAAACGTGTGGTCTAGTCGATAGTGAGCTCATTTCCTAGACTGTTTTCGTTCCTGATACGGGATCAAGATGCTGAGCAGCGCATGAGCTGGAGTGGTCGGCGACCCATAGCTGACTGCTAGCGTCAGGGCCAGCGAACCATAGCTGCCAAGACCCATCTACACCTCCACGCGGTGATCCTGGAAAACAGGCTGCAGCAGGCAGACTGGCTAAGGAGAAGGGATCGAAGAGGGAATGCTAACCCGGTACTCAAAAAATGCTTGCTGAGATCGGATGTGTTGGACCGGAAGGTGCAAATATCGCAGCCAAGCTGTAAACTACGACACAACGCATTCCGTTCTCTGGACTACATTCTGCTACTTAGGCCCTTTCAAGGTTTGGTAGTGGTATATTGAGAACGAAAAAAGAAGAAGTTCCTGATACGACTGCTTCGCCAGTTGACTCAGCTGTAAATGGGTACCTGACGTGTGAGTTGAAGAAGGTAAAAAAAAACAGCGAGGAAGGAAACTGGCCACCCAACCTCATATAAGCTTCGGCTCAGTACACGAAGAGTTATCTTCATCCCCGACGGCACTTGTTGCCATGGAATTGACCTTTACCTTTATTCTGTTTAGCCTCTATTGAGGTTCTCTCAAGCACCTTATTTCGCATACCTTGAATGTTCTTTCTTGTGTCTTGGTGAGAGCTTATGCCCGTCACTGGTATCTGCGAGTTGGTATAAAAATACTATTCATTGGCTCTCTCTTTGTGTATACCTGTTCGTGTAGGTGTCTTAATAATGGTGAGAGCTGATAGGAAACGGTATTTGCTTTCTGTATTATTAATTCCTTCTCACTATCCACCCCTTCCATCTTGTCTGAACGCGCTACCCAAGTATTTGAATTATCTGCAGTGCAACGCAACCCGCTTCATAAAGACAGTCACGTGCATGATTTGTAGGAGCAGTTGATGTGATAATTTAATGGCAAACAACGGGGATGAAGAAGGGGATCAAGAGGTCAAAGCAATTAACTGAAACGGTGGACGATCGAATCCGTCAAATTTCAAGTGACACTTGGTCTCAAGAGAGATAAGACCAGATTGCCTGCTTCCTGAGTTGTCTCGAATGATCGTCTTGCCACTGGTCAAAATTAACTCGGGACGAGAAAGTGAGGTTGATAAGCAGCGCAGTGCTTCATCACTGCAATCCAAAAAACAGTGCAAGTTGCAACAAAACAACAACAAAAGATGTCTGATGATGTCGCCATCACCGCTTGCAATGGGTAACTAAGTTGTTTAACTTGAAGAAGCACATAAATCATAAAAAAATAACAACAATGATAAATAAAGATAGAAGACTCACTTATCTGAATGCGTGTCTAGCCTGAATTTGCGAGAGATCAAGCAAATAAACACGGTCTCTATTCGTAATCAATCAATGAATCCCTTTCAGCTCAGTGTAAAGTAAATGTCTTCAACAAATCCAAGCCACACCCCCCCCCTCCCCCTCCCTTCCTGTCCAGGGCCATCCGTTCCAGCTCTGTCCATGTCTTCCCTGCTTCCTTTATGCTAGAGTCGAGCTCTCTTCTCTATGTGTGTTGTAGTCTGCCTTTTACTTCTCTTGCGCTGACGATGTCAGAACAGTAATGTCTTGTAATGCTGTCAGCTGGTTTCGTTAATGTGTGTCTTATCCAACTCCAGCGTATTCTCTTTACATCATGTTTCACTTAAATCTAGATGTATATGTGTTCCACATTACTGATTACCTATTTGCGTCTTTCCACATTACTGATTATCTATTTGCATTTTTCCGCATTACTGATTACCTATTTGCGTCTTTCCGCATTACTGATTACCTTTATGGGTCTTTCTATATTACAAATTATCTATTTGGGTCTTTCCACATTACTAATTACTTATATAGGTATTTTCACATTACTAATTATCTATATTGGTCTTTCTATATTACTAAATCCTTATGTATGTCTTTTCACATTACTTATAATCTATATTGGTCTTTCTATTATACTAAATACCCATATGAGTCTTTCTATATTATTTATTACCTATATGTGTCTTTCTATATTACTAAATACCCATATGGGTCTTTCTATATTACTAATTATCTATATGTGTCTTTCCACATTACTAATTATCTATATGTGTCTCTCCACATTTCTGATCTTATCGTACCATTTCAGTTTCTCTATTCTGCGCAGGTCTTTTTTTTAAATTTAAGTTTGCACCTTTTATTTTGTAGTTCTTATTGTTATCATTATTTCATAGCCTTTGGACTTGAAGATTGTATTTTACTTTAGACTATTTCTTTTACTTCCGTACTCTCCCCAGTAGATTTTCTTTGTTTGTTTTTGTTTTTTGCACGTTTGCCTTATATCTCGAATCCCCAAGGCGGTGTGCGTTGCACTGTGGTTTTTATTTTGTGCCTGTCGGCCCAGTGCATCCGACTTCAGCATGATCCCCAGTAGATGAATGCTTCTCTTGCCCTTTGTATTCTTATTTTGATGTCTTTATGTGCGCGTCGTATCTCTACTCTTTTCATTTTAATCCTGGGTGCCACTTTGATGCCAAATTATGCTACGAAATGTTCATGTATTGAGTCCTCTTACGACCCGACATTACCGTCATGAGGCCATTAATCCACGTGCGATACATTTGTTTTGGATCTTGGCGCCAGGTAAAAATGATTTAGGATCTACGCGTGGTGCTGGATGAAAAGTTAATTATAGAGTTTACTACATGCTGGAGGCTACGGGTGAATTTTGCTTTAAAATATCTTCTTCGTTCATCCGCAGATCAAGGTTCCGGTTTATTTTACAAAAGACACCGTTAGTTGTAAGACTGTTTTATGTCCATACAGCTTTTGTCTCATATCTGTCTCACGAGGCCAGCATTGTTCTCTCTTTACCTGCGTGAGCGTGCAACTTTGCAGGATGTGTTCCACGGTCATGATATGCTTCCCACATGGACACCTGTCATCTGTCCCAATCCTCATTTTGTTGTAAAGATGATCCTTGAGTCTGTTATGCCCAATTCTCAGCCTGAAGATGATGACTTGCTCTTCTCTGGTAAAATTAAAGTAGCTGTCTGCTTTTCAGATGCCAGAGTGTTGATCCTCTGAAATGTGAATTCAAAATGGGGAAATGTAAGTTTATTTATTTTCATGGTAATACTGACCTATTTCTGCTTTTCCTTCTTTATGTTATGCTTTGGCTGTTGCGTAACACACGTCGTCACCAGTCTGACCTTGAAAGTCGCGAGAGAGGAAATTGTGCGAACAAATATTTTATTTTGTATCCCATAAAAAGAACAATAAAATAAAGAACAGAATAGCCAAGGCAAAGCCGTCTTTCATGGTATGAGGGCCATTTTTTGTGACAAAAGCCTGTCACTGGAATTACGGAAGAGTTCTTCGATGCTACATGGAACCAATACTAACATACGGCAGTGAGTCATGGACAATGGGCTGACAAGCACTGTGATCATTTGAGTAAAATGGGAATGAAGTTTTACAGAAGAATATTGTGAATTCCATGGACTACATCATCATCATGTAGCTTGCCCTTTGCAGAACGTCGCTCTCACAACAGCCGATCTATAAGACTCTCGATCTCTAGCCAGAACGTCGCTCTCACAACAGCCGATCTATAAGACTCTCGATCTCTAGCCAGAACGTCGCTCTCACAACAGCCGATCTGTAAGACTCTCGATCTCTGACCAGAAAGCTCGCCTCCGTCGCTGTCATCTTCAGGACCTCCGTGATGTCTTGTGTCCATCTGCTTCTCGGTCTGCCTCTGCCCCGCCTTCCAGGAACCACACCTTCCGATATTTTTCTCTCTAGACCATTATGGCGTTTGATGTGACCAAAATATTTCAGTTTTCTGGATAAGATGTTGTTCACCAACCGATGTTCGTCGATGTCAAGCTCTTTTAGTATATCTCCATTTTTGCGTTTCGCCACCCAAGGTATTTTGAGCACCCTCCTGTAGCATTTCAGTTCAAAAGAGTCAATCCTTTTCTTAAGTATCTGTGTGGTGGTCCACGTTTCACATCCGTACGTTGCCACCGGGAAGATGCAAGTTCGTAGAATTTTCATGTTCGTCATTTTATTAAGAGTTCTGCCCCAGATTCTTCATCTTATTAGAGTTCTGCCCCAGATTCTTCATCTTATTAGAGTTCTGCCACAGATTCTTCATCTTATTAGAGTTCTGCCACATATTCTTCATCTTATTAGAGTTCTGCCACAGATTCTTCATCTTATTAGAGTTCTGCCACAGATTCTTCATCTTATTAGAGTTCTGCCACAGATTCTTCATCTTATTAGAGTTCTGCCACAGATTCTTCATCTTATTCAGCCTCTGCCTGGCTATAGCCATTCTCCTTCTCACTTCCTTCAGGCAATCTCCATTGTTGCTTATGATAGAGCCGAGGTACTCAAAACTTGTGACATTCTCAATCTCCATTGTTGCTTATGATTGAGCCAAGGTACTCAAAACTTGTGACATTCTCAATCTCCATTGTTGCTTATGATTGAGCCAAGGTACTCAAAACTTGTGACATTCTCAATCTCCATTGTTGCTTATGATTGAGCCAAGGTACTCAAAACTTGTGACATTCTCAATCTCCATTGTTGCTTATGATTGAGCCAAGGTACTCAAAACTTGTGACATTCTCAATCTCCATTGTTGCTTATGATTGAGCCAAGGTACTCAAAACTTGTGACATTCTCAATCTCCATTGTTGCTTATGATTGAGCCAAGGTACTCAAAACTTGTGACATTCTCAATCTCCATTGTTGCTTATGATTGAGCCAAGGTACTCAAAACTTGTGACATTCTCAATCTCCATTGTTGCTTATGATTGAGCAAAGGTACTCAAAACTTATGACATTCTCAATCTCCGTTATTGCTTATGATTGAGCCAAGGTGACATTCTCAATCTCCATTGTTGCTTATGATTGAGTCAAGGTGACATTCTCAATCTCCATTGTTGCTTATGATTGAGCCAAGGTGACATTCTCAATCTCCATTGTTGCTTATGATTGAGCCAAGGTGACATTCTCAATCTCCATTGTTGCTTATGATTGAGCCAAGGTGACATTCTCAATCTCCGTTGTTGCTTATGATTGAGCCAAGGTGACATTCTCAATCTCCATTGTTGCTTATGATTGAGCCAAGGTGACATTCTCAATCTCCGTTTTTGCTTATGATTGAGCCAAGGTGACATTCTCAATCTCCATTGTTGCTTATGATTGAGCCAAGGTACTCAAAACTTGTGACATTATCAATCTCCATTGTTGCTTATGATTGAGCCTTGGTACTCAAAACTTGTGACATTATCAATCTCAATTGTTGCTTATGATAGAGCCAAGGTACTCAAAACTTGTGACATTCTCAATCTCCATTGTTGCTTATGATTGAGCCAAGGTACTCAAAACTTGTGACATTCTCAATCTCCATTGTTGCTTATGATTGAGCCAAGGTACTCAAAACTTGTGACATTCTCAATCTCCATTGTTGCTTATGATTGAGCCAAGGTACTCAAAACTTGTGACATTCTCAATCTCCATTGTTGCTTATGATTGAGCCGAGGTACTCAAAACTTGTGACATTCTCAATCTCCATTGTTGCTTATGATTGAGCCGAGGTACTCAAAACTTGTGACATTCTCAATCTCCATTGTTGCTTATGATTGAGCCGAGGTACTCAAAACTTGTGACATTCTCAATCTCCATTGTTGCTTATGATTGAGCCGAGGTACTCAAAACTTGTGACATTCTCAATCTCCATTGTTGCTTATGATTGAGCCGAGGTACTCAAAACTTGTGACATTCTCAATCTCCATTGTTGCTTATGATTGAGCCAAGGTACTCAAAACTTGTGACATTCTCAATCTCCGTTGTTGCTCATGATTGAGCCAAGGTACTCAAAACTTGTGACATTCTCAATCTCCATTGTTGCTTATGATTGAGCCGAGGTACTCAAAACTTGTGACATTCTCAATCTCCGTTGTTGCTCATGATTGAGCCGAGGTACTCAAAACTTGTGACATTCTCAATCTCCGTTGTTGCTCATGATTGAAACAAGGTACTCAAAACTTGTGACATTCTCAATCTCCGTTGTTGCTCATGATTGAGACAAGGTACTCAAAACTTGTGACATTCTCAATCTCCATTGTTGCTTATGATTGAGCCAAGGTACTCAAAGCTTGTAACATTCTCAATCTCCATTGTTGCTTATGATTGAGCCAAGGTACTCAAAGCTTGTAACATTCTCAATCTCCGTTGTTGCTTATGATTGAGCCAAGGTACTCAAAACTTGTGACATTCTCAATCTCCGTTGTTGCTTATGATTGAGCCAAGGTACTCAAAACTTGTGACATTCTCAATCTCCATTGTTGCTTATGATTGAGCCAAGGTACTCAAAACTTATGACATTCTCAATCTCCGTTGTTGCTTATGATTGAGCCAAGGTGACATTCTCAATCTCCATTGTTGCTTATGATTGAGTCAAGGTGACATTCTCAATCTCCATTGTTGCTTATGATTGAGCCAGGGTGACATTCTCAATCTCCATTGTTGCTTATGATTGAGCCAAGGTGACATTCTCAATCTCCATTGTTGCTTATGATTGAGCCAAGGTGACATTCTCAATCTCCGTTGTTGCTTATGATTGAGCCAAGGTGACATTCTCAATCTCCATTGTTGCTTATGATTGAGCCAAGGTGACATTCTCAATCTCCGTTGTTGCTTATGATTGAGCCAAGGTGACATTCTCAATCTCCATTGTTGCTTATGATTGAGCCAAGGTGACATTCTCAATCTCCGTTGTTGCTTATGATTGAGCCAAGGTACTCAAAACTTGTGACATTCTCAATCTCCATTGTTGCTTATGATTGAGCCAAGGTACTCAAAACTTGTGACATTCTCAATCTCCGTTGCTTATGATTGAGCCAAGGTACTCAAAACTTGTGACATTATCAATCTCCATTGTTGCTTATGATTGAGCCTTGGTACTCAAAACTTGTGACATTATCAATCTCCATTGTTGCTTATGATTGAGCCTTGGTACTCAAAACTTGTGACATTCTCAATCTCCATTGTTGCTTATGATTGAGCCGAGGTACTCAAAACTTGTGACATTCTCAATCTCCATTGTTGCTTATGATTGAGCCGAGGTACTCAAAACTTGTGACATTCTCAATCTCCATTGTTGCTTATGATTGAGCCGAGGTACTCAAAACTTGTGACATTCTCAATCTCCATTGTTGCTTATGATTGAGCCGAGGTACTCAAAACTTGTGACATTCTCAATCTCCATTGTTGCTTATGATTGAGCAAAGGTACTCAAAACTTGTGACATTCTCAATCTCCATTGTTGCTTATGATTGAGCCGAGGTACTCAAAACTTGTGACATTCTCAATCTCCATTGTTGCTTATGATTGAGCCGAGGTACTCAAAACTTGTGACATTCTCAATCTCCATTGTTGCTTATGATTGAGCCGAGGTACTCAAAACTTGTGACATTCTCAATCTCCATTGTTGCTTATGATTGAGCCGAGGTACTCAAAACTTGTGACATTCTCAATCTCCGTTGTTGCTCATGATTGAGCCGAGGTACTCAAAACTTGTGACATTCTCAATCTCCGTTGTTGCTCATGATTGAGACAAGGTACTCAAAACTTGTGACATTCTCAATCTCCGTTGTTGCTCATGATTGAGCCAAGGTACTCAAAACTTGTGACATTCTCAATCTCCATTGTTGCTTATGATTGAGACAAGGTACTCCAAACTTGTGACATTCTCAATCTCCTGTTGCTCCAGGATAACTTTAGGTTTGATTTTTGCCTTGTCTGTGCTCATTATCTTGGCTTTACTTATATTCAGGTACAGATGTTTGCCTTGTCTGTGCTCATTATCTTGGCTTTACTTATATTCAGGTACAGATTCTGGTCCTCGCTGTGTTGTTTTAACAATAGGATAATCTGTTCCACTCCTACAGCGCTCCTTGATAAGACAACTGTGTCATCGGCATATCTCCGCTCCGGTATCTCGTTTCCGCCGATTGTTAATGGCTCGAACTTGTCATAATTTTCATCGTTCTTAACGTTCCTCGTTATTGATTCGGCATAAATATTGAACAAATATGGGGAGAGAGTATGCATCCTTGTCTTACGCCCTTTTAGACCTCGAACCAGTCTGACGTTTCGCCGGCAATTCGGACCGCTGCTTGTTGTTCCTGATATGAAGATTCGATCAACTGGATAAAGTGCAATGGGAACACAATTCTCAATATTTCCCACAACCCTTGGTATTGTACACAATCGAATGCCTTCGTGTAATCTATGAAGCAAGAGTGTACGTCAACATTATACTCTCTGCATTTTTCTATAATATTTCTTATGTTGAGGATGTGATCCCTCGTGCCTGGCCCTTTTCTGAAACCTGCCTTTGCCTCATGTACCTCCTCATTGTACCTCCATGGACTGCAAAGAAGGCAAATAACGCGGATCTTGAAGAGTCATAGACATAAAGATCAAGCCAAAACAGCTATCCTTTTTCATGCATGTCACGAGAAGAGGCGGGTTTGAATACACGGTGACAACGGATAGAATGGCAGGGAAGAGGGACAGAGAGAGGGTGATAATAATGTATTGGTTGAAAGAGCTTGAAAGAGCGGGAGGCGATCATCGACACATGCAATAACAGAAGGTACAGATCCATTATTGACAAGGAGCAAGAAATATGATGATGTAAACTAGGGGTGGGTGGGGTGAACGGATAACGGGTGAACGCGAGGGGGGAATTGTTTGCGTAAATACGGTACTGGTACTAAATTGTTAGGCGTCACAGCAACATATCTAGGCTCCACAACAACATATCTAGGCGTCACAGCAACATATCAAGGTGTCACATCATTTCATGGCTCCACGGTAACATTTCATACCAACATATCTAGGCTCAACATTACATATCTAGGCTCCACATCAACATATCTAGGCTCCACATCAACATATCTAGGCTGCACATCAACATATCTAGGCTCCACATCAACATATCTAGGCTCCATGTCAACATATCTAGACTCCACATCAACATATCTAGGCTCCACATCAACATATCTAGGCTCCACGTGCACATATCTAGGCTCCACATCAACATATCTAGGCTCCACATCAACATATATAGACTCCACATCAACATATCTAGGCCCCACGTCAATATCATCCCCACATCAACATATCTAGCCTCCACATTAACATATCTAGGCTCCAAATCAACACATCTAGGCTCCACATCAACACATCTAGGCTGCACATCAACATATCTAGGCTCCACATCAACATATATAGGCTCCACGTCAACATATCTAGGCTTCACATCAACATATTTAGGCGCGATTACCATACGGAGCTCTAGATTTCTCGCGCCCCACTCTAATCCATCTAATTGCTCAGCCTGCCATGTTTGTTTGAAGAAGAGACCTTCGTTTTGGTGTGTATGCACGCAGATATCTGAAAGCGAATGATGAACGCTTAATAAAGACCGAGAATGTACGGTACATGTGACCATCACAAATACCATTCCTGAATAAGATAAATTGAAAATACGAATTACTTCTGGCTATTGGTTCCATTATCCCGCTGATTGTACATAATCTTGACTCTACATCCTCTCAGACCGACCACTACTTTCTATAGATATTCTTCTTCTTCTTCTTCTTCGTACGCAGTCAGACAGTAACCATTATTTTTTTCGAAAAAAGCGGCGGTCATCCTGAGGCTGTCGCCACTGCCATAGAGCTTGTCTTGCAGTTCCACTGGTGATGGCCACATCTGCTCTCTCTGATCCTCGTATGTCGGGCAGTTCTGCAGCAGATGTTCAGCGGTCATTTTACCAGTACCGCACGGGCATTCGTCGGTACACCCTATCTTTAGTTTGTTGAATAGGTGGTACCTCAGTCTATTGTGGCCAGTGCGAAGTCTGAAGACAACGACCTGCTCTCTTCGGTTCAACTGGTAATGGGCATCGTTTTTGGTGTAACCAGTATGTTCGGTTTCCCATTTGGTCATGTATCTGGCTTTGAAAAGCCGTTTTGACTCTTCGTACGTCATACTGGGATCTGTTTGTGGTAGTCTTGCACCTTCTTTTGCCAGTCTGTCTGCCTCCTCGTTGCCTTGGATGTTGCAGTGTGATGGGACCCACTGTACCACTACCCTTTTTGGTGCGGACTGCTGGCACAGTTTGCAGAGTGCTGCTCTTAAGTCATGAAGCTCAGTATTTTTCTGGCTTTTTAGCGCTGTGACTACGGCGAGAGCATCTGTAAGCAGGACTTTATGGCTTTCATTTTCACTGTGTGTCACCATTTCTTCCACTGCCGCCCTCAGTGCCTCTGCCTCCGCTCTGAAATTGCTTGTGTACTTACCAGTAGCGAATGACAGTGTTATTTTTCTGCCATTTGGTAGGTTCAGGAATGCTCCTGCCCCTCCGTTCTGTGTAGTATTTGTTACAGAACCGTCGGTGTATGCATGGGTCCAGTCCATGCTTGGGTAGCTTTTCGTTATGAAGCTTAGGGTAGTATCTCTCCTTTCTTTTTCAGTCTGGCAGTTTTTGTTTGCAATACCTGGTATATTTTCTACCACCTCTGGAAATATATCCTGCCTCCAGGTAGGTTTTCGTACAGTAGTGATGGGTTTTGGTGTTGTTAGTGCGTTTATGGGATCCTCGTGCATCTTTGCTTTGGCTATTTCTGCAAAGTTTCTCCGCTTTAGTTTCACATTTCCCAAATTGTTTAGTCTCTGGTGCATTGGATGGTCGGTCAGTCTTCGGAGTTTCTCTGACTGCAGCTGGGCTCTGCAGTCTCTTCTATCGGTCATGGATTGCAGTTTTGTAATCTTTTCAAGTTCCTATAGATTTTCAAGATCTTGATCTTGATGACCTGTTCTTCGGTGAAGCTGAGGGCTCCAACTTAGTGATCAGCAGACCCTGTCATGGACCGCGGAAGTCCAATGAGTGGGAATCACTCCTATAGAAGCGTCTCAGATGATGTTGGGGACAGCAAGGGAATCTGACCAACGTCTTTCTCTAGGCCTCTTCTTTCCGCGAGGGTTTCAGTTTGGTGTCGCATGCCCCATCGACTAACATTTCGTCGTAACATCTGAACTGCCTATTTATGTTTTACCATGGATTCATAGAATACTGCATCATTCACCAAAGGAAACTCGTCGTATGTCGGAATTGTGGAGCTTTTGTATACGTTATTTGCGGAGAGTGATTCAGGCTAAGCGTCTCCCAAGAGAGCCCTGGGTCACTCTCAATTTGTCCTCCATTGATTTTGTAAAGCTCCTTGTCTCAGCACCATAGCACCCCACAGGGTGCGCAGTGGGAATCGAGAGAAAGAGAGAGAGAGAGAGAGAGAAAGAGAGAGAGAGACGCGTAGGTTCTGGTCTTGGCAACCTTCAGGACCGTTTCAGTCATTCATGAAAACGTACGAATAATAGTAAAAACACTTACTAATACCACGATGAATGAGAAAGAAAAATAAGAAAGAAGAGAAACTAATGATGAAGATGAAACATTTGTGGATAACAACTTAAACATGTAAATAAATCAAAGAAACCAAAAGGTCATAGTCAGTGGATAAGAGTGGACCATGACTGAATAGATCAGACACTTAGAGGTCAAAGTTGTTTAGATTGTGTCAGTGATGGAGTACGTCGAGATGTCAAGGTTGTTTAGAGTGTGTCAGTGATGGAGTACGTCGAGATGTCAAGGTTGTTTAGAGTGTGTCAGTGATGGAGTACGTCAAGATGTCAAGGTTGTTTAGAGTGTGTCAGTGATGGAGTACGTCGAGATGTCAATGTTGTTTAGAGTGTGTCAGTGATCGAGTACGTCAAGATGCAAGGTTGTTTAGAGTGTGTCAGTGATGGAGTACGTCGAGATGTCAAAGTTGTTTAGAGTGTGTCAGTGATGGAGTACGTCAAGATGGCAAAGTTGTTTAGAGTGTCAGTGATGGAGTACGTCAAGATGTCAAGGTTGTTTAGAGTGTGTCAGTGATGGAGTACGTCAAGATGTCAAGGTTGTTTAGAGTGTCAGTGAAGGAGTACGTGGAGATGTCAAGGTTGTTTAGAGTTTGTCACTGATGGAGTACGTCAAGATGTCAAGGTTGTAAGTAGATGCTGGATAGTGACATTAAGCCCCAAAACTCGAGTCACGATAGTTAGAACCAGTGTGCTAGTTGGAGAATATATCAAGAGACGTTGGAGTCAATGTGACTAGCAGAGGGCCAGAAAGGGTTGACGTCAAGAGACTAAGAGGTCAAGGTCGTTAGAAGAAGTTGTACTAGTAAGGGGGATAGTCAAAGGTTGATAATGTGAAGTCTGGAAAATGATGAACCCCATTTGGGGAATACGTCAAGATACTGTGAGGTCAAGGTCGTTAGAATACAAAGAGTGCTAGTCAGGGTTAGGTCAAGGAATGAAAGGGTGCTCAAAAAGAGGGAATGTGAAGGAAATTGAGGTCACGGTTATAAGAAGAATTACAAGGCGGGCTTGCGTAAAAAAAATAATAAGGTCAAGGTCTTTAGAATGAAAGTGGCACTACGTGGGGGTTGTAAGAAGCGAAATTATCAAGATCGTTGGCAGAGTATCTTGGAAGATACAGAGTATCTTGGATGATACAGAGTATCTTGGAAGATACAGAGTATCTTGGATGATACAGAGTATCTTGGAAGATACAGAGTATCTTGGATGATACAGAGTATCTTGGAAGATACTGAGTATCTTGGAAGATACAGAGTATCTTGGAAGATACAGAGTGTCTTGGAAGATCCAGAGTGTCTTGGAAGATCCAGAGTATCTTGGAAGATACAGAGTATCTTGAAAGAAGCAGAGTATCTTGGAAGATACAGAGTATCTTGGAAGATACAGAGTATCTTGGATGATACAGAATTTCTTGAAAGTTGCGGAATATCTCTAAAGATGGATGACGCCAAAAACCAGTGGGACCAAGGTTGCTGGAAGGTTCATGCTGGTGATGGAAAACGTCAATAGATGACACTTTCAAGGTCGTTAAAATGATAAAATCAATGATGAATTCGATAACAACTTTTAGGTCATCGTGGATAAACAGAAAGAAAGGCCAGCATAAGGGTAAATTAAGATTCGAAGATGTCAAGGCCATTGAAATCGGCATCCCAAATAGATAATACGTCGAGGAGCAAAAATGTCAAGGTCGCTAGAATCCGGATCAAAATAGAGAATACGTCAAGATACACAAGTGTAAAGATCGCTAGAATCCGGATCAAAATAGAGAATACGTCAAGATACACAAGTGTAAAGGTCGCTAGAATCCGGATTAAAATAGAGAATACGTCAAGGTACACAAGTGTAAAGATCGCTAGAATCCGGATCAAAATAGAGAATACGTCAAGATACACAAGTGTAAAGGTCGCTAGAATCAGGATCCTAACTAGAGAATACTTCAAGATACACAAGTGTAGAGATCAGTAGAGGCAGGATCCCAAATGGAGAATACTTTTAGATACACAAGTGTAAAGGTCGCCAGAATCAGGATCCTAAATAGGGAAAGGTCAAAAGAGGCATATATCTAGGTCGTTAGAATTAGAATCTCAAATTTGGAAATTCATTAAGGGACGAAGATGTCAAGGTCATTAGAGTATAAAATGCCAAGTTCGGGAATTCATGAAGAGACGAAGATGTCAAGGTCATTAGAGTATAAAATCCCAAGTTCGGGAATTCATGAAGAGACGAAGATGTCAAGGTAATTAGAGTATAAAATCCCATGTTCGGGAATTCATGAAAAGACGAAGATGTCAAGGTCATTAGAGTTAAAAATGCCAAGTTCGAGAATTCATGAAGAGACGAAGATGTCAAGGTCATTTCTGTGACCTTTGGAAAATTACACCACTGAAAGATAAGCTAAATCATTCACCTGACATGCCACCAAACGCCCGGGGACTTCAGGAATGCACGAATTGGATTGGCCTGTAGTCCAGTGTACTGTAAGGCGAAGATTGGATCTCTAGAGGGAAGATAAGAAATATTTAAAACAATGAACAAACACAACAGAGCACCGACGAGCTGTATTGAGCGTGTTTGATGGGAAATCGATGATCGACCCTTCCAACGTGGCTAGTTATACGAGCGATAGATGGAGGAACGATTTAGCTCGTTGTAGAGACATGTACAAAACATGCAGTTAAAATACTCAGCTTCGTTTTGGGCAGAGATGTGTCTCAATAGATAAGCGATCCGTCGATATTTTGCTTTCTGTTGTCTTACCAGGAGCGTCTGAGAAGCTCAATGGTGGGGCGCCTGTTTTTAAGGGCAGAGGAACGGGGTTCAGATCCCGTTTCAGCATCAGTCAACCCAGCTGTTAATAGGTACCTGACTTATTATTAGGTTAAAGAAATATTGAGAAAGGCAATTGGGTATCCCACTTCATATTTTGTTCTTTTTTCTCCTCTTCTTCCTCTTCTTCTTCTTCTTCGTCTTCTAGCTCGATCAACTCATGCTACAAGGGGCTTGTCATAAGTTTTTACCCTGACCATGAAGGAGTAGGAAGAGAAAGCTGAAATTTGGCACAGTGCTTTTTCCTTCTCAATGTAGCCACCACCTGAATTTATACATCTCTGCGTGACCTTAAAAAGACCTTCCGAATGAAGTAACCTATTTTTTGAACTAAACCAGTTATCACAAGCAAGTATGACATCTTCGTCACGGTCAAAATGATTTCCTTTCAGCTGTTTTTTAAGTTTTGGGAAAAAAACGTCTGATAGAGCTAAATCCGGAGAATATGGCGGGTGTGGAAGAATTTTCAATATTCAAATCGTTGGTTGTTTGCAGCACAAGTCTTGCTTTATGGGAGGGCGCGTTGTCTTGAAACAAATGCAGAATTTGAGTGCGCGCTATCCCTCGTTTTCTTGTCACAGTCTTTCTTAGTTTGGTAAGGAGATCTGCATAATATTACTCATTAACCGTGAGGCAGGTAATCTTTCAATATTTGAGGTATCAAAAAAACAGTCAGCATAACTTTTCTTGCAGATTTCTGTTCTCTTGAATTGCAATGTGTTGGTGAGCCCGGGGTTTTCCACTGCATGCTGGACATTTTGGGTTCTAGGTCATAATGGTGAACCCATGTCTCATCTACTGTCACCATGATCTGCAACATGTTTTTTGACCGACACATTTTGAGCAACTGGCCACAGTAATCAACCCTCGTTTGTTTCTGTTCACATGTCAGCAGACGCGGGACCCAGCGTGCACACACTTTTCCCATGTTCAGTCTGTTGTGTAAAATTCTAAAAACTGAACTTTCATTCAGTTCTGCTGACCTAGATATCTTTGCAATTATCATTATTCTATCCCGGTCAATGATTTTTTTCACTCTTGCAGCGTTTTCATCGCTGCACTCTTAGGATGGTCTTCCTGATCTTGAAAGATAGCACACTTTTTTACAGAAGCATACGAAGGACAGAATTCCTCAAAAATTGGTTCCATACTGGTGCATTTCTGTAGGTGTTTTTCCCTGCAACATCAAGAATTTTATTACTGTTCCGGACTCTGATTTCTCGTTGTTCTGACAAACCGTTAAAGTAGCAGATCCGGTCAACAAGGTGTGTTGCGCCATGCGTCATAACGGATACACTCGTCGAGGAGGGGAATTTACACTTATCAAGTCCAGTACAAATTGATTGAGCTACATGAGTGCCAAATTTCAACTTTCTCCTCCTACTCTTTAATAGTCAGGGTAAAGACTTATGACGAGCACTTTGTATGCTTCTAACCCAGTGAGGTTGACGAAGGAGACTGTTTTTCAATTCGAAGTGACTTATTACAGGTTTATAATATGATCAACGGAAAGGATAACTTAGACTATAACAAGTTTTTATTTTCAAAACACAACCACCTACAACAACAAGAGGGCATAGCTGTACATTAAATTAAGAAAGGTCCAAATCAGATATTTGAAAAACAATTTTTAATCAGAGAGTGGTGAATGCTTGGAATGCATTGCCACGGGAAGTAGTGAAGGCAGGGGCAATTAATGCATTCAAGAATAAATTGGATGCATATAATTTTTAGAGCAAAGAAATGTAAATGAAAATGCTTGTATACAGACTCTGCAGGGTCTTCTGAACCAGTATAAAGGAGTTACGTTAAGCTTCAGCACTTTGCCGGTCATCAACAGATTCTCAGGAATGGTCGCTTCCCGGGCCAGACTTCATCTCTTTGGTCTCCATAAGTGGGGCAGTCCTGTAGGATATGTTCTAGTAATTGCTATATGTGCTCGGCTGAGACCAATTCTGTAGAGGTGGACTTTGAGTCTGCAACGTTCCGTTCTGAGTCTAAAGATCTTTGTCTGCCCGTCTCTACTAAGTGTGTCTGTGCTGTCATTTTCTGGTTTCAATTTTTTTGTCCTGGCCTCTCGATCAGTCCGGGAACTTGACAGGTCTTTCATGACAACGCACCTTCCTATTCTTCCCACCTAATTCAGACTTTCTTGGCGTAACACAGCATTCCTCTGGCTTACCAAACTACGTATTCTCCCGACGTGGCTCTTTGCAATTTATTGCTGTTCTCCAAACTGAAAATTCTGCTGAAAAGACCCCCATTTGAGTTACGAAAAGACATTTCGCGAAATGCGGCGACTCAGTTGTACACCATTCCCAAAGAAGATTCCCTTCAATAATTCCAACAAAGGCTAGGAGAAGTCTGTGGAGTCCCAAATGATAGTACTTTGAATGGGATTAAGCTTTCAAACCTCCAGCCGAATAATTGTTTTTCCCCACGGCAAATGGTCGTATACTTTTTGAACACACCTCGCATTTATTTGTGAATATCCTTTGCAGAAAATCTATTTTCCCAAAACTACAACGCTGTTCTTTGATTGTGCACTCCATGAACATGGACGCCATTTTTTGTCTCAGCTGCTCACGTGCATGCGACACCTAGCGTCTCCTGCTAACTACAGTAATCACAAAAATGTAGGTTGCTGCAACCTAATGACACCCTAGAAACTACCAACTATGTCTTTTAGCTTACTTTAGTCAATGGGGTTAGCACCTTTAAGCACACTGTACACATTTTTATAGAAATTGTTACAACAACTCGGGTATAGGCGTCTTGAAAGTGGGTCAGATGTGTCCTTGGCGCTGTTCGAAGCTACGCGGGGTTATTTTACCTTCTTCCTCTTTCTTAGTTTATAGTTCGTCCCGTTCTTCGTCAAGGAGTGGTCACCCTTGAGCGGGTCCCAACATGATCCAGTCGTTTCCGTCGCGGGTGCGTGTCGTCCAGTGGAATAGTATTTTCTCTGTTCTTTGGTCGTGTGTGCTTTGCTTGTCTAGTGAATCTCGCTATCGAGTTGGTGGCTGTCACCGAGGTCTCTTTTTGTCGAGCGGGTACCACATGGTGGTTGTGGTACTCTATCTTTCGTCTTGTCTTCTGGCTATATGGTCTGCCTAGCGGTGTTTTGAAAGGTTGACGTCCTGTAGGACATCCGTGATGTGTGACATTCTCCGGATGTCGCTCTTATGTAGTTCGTTTTGCCGCTGTTGTCTGAGAGTTATGTCCACAAGGCGTCTTTAAAGAGATCCGTGTTCTGCTCTTAGTTGGTTCTCTGCTGCTTTTGTTAGAGCCCAGGTTTCGCTACCATAGTAGAGCGATGGCAGGACTACCGAGTCGAAGATGTCCGCACGTAGTCTGGTGTCTTTTGTGATGTCTGTTGCTGTCGTGATGGAGTTGAAGGCTGTCAAGCCCACCCGTTTCCGTCTGGCGATCTCAGATTTGATGTTGTTCTCCATGTTGAGGAGCCTTCCCAGATAGGCATATTCGTCAGCCTCCTCTATGGGCATTTCACTCAAAAGTATTGGGTTGCTTCTGGGAAACGGTTTCGCATAGCTCTGGGTTTCCCTACGTTAATAGATATAACTGCGTTCCTGCCTTACGTGGCAAGTGTCTAGCATCTGTGTTCCTTCTAGGGGCGTCTCTGTGATGAAGACGATGTCGTCTGTTAATCTGAGGTGGTTAAGTACCCTTCCATCAATTGTGATTCCGTAGTTATCCCAGTCGCAGTCCTCGTTTGCTCTCAATATCCCACTACCAAGCCCTGAAAAGGGCTTTGCAAATAACAGGATGTAGAGAAAGAAATGCGTTATGTCGCAGTTTACAGCTGGACTGCGATATTTGCAGCTTTCGTTCTGACGCATCTGACTTCAACATTTCATTTTTGGGTACCGGGTTGCCTTCCCTCCTCGATGCTTCTCCTTATCCAGTCTGCTGTATTGCAGCCTATTATCCAGGATCACCGCTTGGATGTGGAGATGGGTTGAGTCTTGGCAGTTCTGGGTAGCTGATCTTGACGCTAGTAGTAAGCTTTGGGTCGCTGACCCCTACAGTTCATGCACTGCTCAGTATCGTGATCCCACATCGTTTTGTTTTAGTTCACCCTGACGATTCTTTGGTATCGGGTTACAGTGAAACCTTGTACATTGAAAAAGTAAATCGGCAACTTCCTGGATTTTGAGATTCCACGGCCAGTTCATCATTTTTGGGATTACAGCGTCTTCCTCCACCTGGTTGGCCAGTCTGCTATGACACTGCTTGTGTCCATAGACACCATCGGGGATGTAGGCTTGGGGTCGGGATCAAGGTGTTCGCCTGGCCTTAACGTTAATATATTCTTCCGTTGGTTATGTTGTTTCGCAGAATGCGAAATTGTAAAGATAGTGCCCCATTGGGAGTGCCTAACAGGACCCATATAGCTGTACGTAAAAGGCGGTTATAGATGGTTGTAAATGTGGCTAGCGACATCATCATTCAAATTGAACTCCTACAGAAACCACTAGTTCTTTAGTACACAGTGCTTTGACGGAAGTGTTCAATTAGAAAAACGTCAGTGGTGGAGATGATGAAGGTGATGGGGGAGGAGGAGGAGGAAGGAGAATTGAAGAAGAATAGAAACAGATGAAGGAAGAGGCAGAAGAAAAGAGAATCAGGATTAGAGGAAAAAGGAGGAGATAAAGAAGAATATGGAGTAGAAGAAGATGGAGAAGAGTGAAAAGACGAATAAGGAGAAGAAGAACATGAGTGGATAATGAGAAGGAGACGAAGGAGGTAAAGAAGAAAGAGGAAACGAAGAGATCGAGAAGCAGGACGATGAAAAAAGAAGAAAAAAAGGAAGAGAAAAAGAAGGAATAGAAGCAGAGGAGGAGGAGCGGAAAAAGAACCGAGATTCATATCGGCTGGTAGTGATGAGAGAGACGTTCTACAAAGAACATGTTACATGATGATGATGATGATGATAACTGTAACATTTAGTACATGCGGTGAAAGACAATAAATGAAGGTTGTGTATGTGCCTTGCAGTCGCATATGAAACGAATGCGGGGAAGAAACACGTTACTCGACTTCACTATTCTTTATGAAACCCCTAACCCCCTCTGTCAACCGCATCAAATGACAAACAGTGTGGATGATGATGGTTCTAGAAAACCCCACTGACTGCACACACGTCTGCTTCTTCTCCGTCCTCTTTGGCATGCTTACCTGAAATTATAAAAGTGACTGACATTTTTACCAAATAGCGACCTGTTTCAAGAAAAACCGAAAGCAGTTCTTATATCTCCTAAATACACAACATGCCAGTAACCCGTGTATCTGCACTTACTTACTCAGTTTCCATGTAAAGGAACTACATTATACAGCATACATCCAGTATTCAGCGACATGGATTGCCTTGTCATTGGCCTACAGCATACATCCAGTATTCAGCGACATGGATTGCCTTGTCATTGGCCTACAGCATACATCCAATATTCAGCGACATGGATTGCCTTGTCATTAGCCTACAGCATACATCCAGTATCCAGCGACATGGATTGCCTTGTCATTGGCCTACAGCATGTCACACCTATTGAATATTTCCTGGAGGTTGGGGCAGATCATCAGGTGGTCTGGGTCTTGTATTGTGCCACAGTCATGTATGTCATCATCAGTATATCCCATCATTTCACATTCCTCTTGCACCCTGATACACCAGTTCGGAGTCTGTTCAGCGACTTTCATGTTGTGTATTTTAGATAAAGTCCGGCGGCAGGTTCCTCCCGATGTTCCATCTCTGAGGCCTGCATTAATTCGTGCCATTTCTTGGTGCCTGTACAACTTTATTTTTACTTCTAATGGTTTATTTACGTACATTGTGTGCACACGGGACCTCCGAGTGTATCGGCCATCTCCGATAGGCCTATGCGAATATTTTAGCTCCTTTTTTTAAAAAAAACATTACTGATTCTCTTCGTTCGTCTGTTTCCCGAGACTTAGCATCCTCTTTTCTGATTCACATGAAGTTTTTCAAAGCGACCTGAGGAGTATACAAGGTGCTAATAGTGAAGCATTTTCTACCACTTGGTCTTGTTAGGAGACTGGATTGTAGCAATATTTGGTTGTCGTTCAGAAAGGGAGAACCGACACATGCCAGCACTTTTTAAAGTTTGATTTCTGTAGTGTCTTCTATTTTTTCATCATGACAATTTCATCGTCCAGTACAATACTCTTTGGTTATCATTTACATTTGCCATTCCCTTTCACAACCCTTCTTAGTAAACTTTACGACGTTGTCGGCCTCTTACACAACTCTCCTTAGCTGATTGTTACGACATTGTCAGTCACTTATACTATTCCCCATAGTTGACTTCATGACATTTTCGGCCCCTTCCAACTCCCCATGGTTGACTTTACGACATTGCCAGCCTCTTCCATATCTCTATGGTTGACTTTACGACATTGCCAGCCTCTTCCAACTCTCCGTGGTTGACTTTACGACATTGCCAGCCTCTTCCAACTCTCCGTGGTTGACTTTACGACATTGCCAGCCTCTTCCATCTCTCCATGGTTGACTTTACGACATTGCCAGCCTCTTCCAACTCTATATAGTTGACTGTCATGACATTGTCTGTCTCTCCCAATTCTCACATGTTGACTTTCACGACAATGTCGGCTCCTTTCCCAGCCATCATTATATGCCTGGGACTAAATTGTCTTCCCTTGTCCAACTGGTCGTGTGTTCTGTTCTTCGGGCGACCCGCCTTTTCTGATCCCTGACAATGGGATATCACTCTGCAATTTGAGTACCTTATGTGATGCTAACCTACCAGGTGGAACGATTCAGTGCTAGAATCCTACATGAGCTGACATCAATGTTGAATCTTTTCTATGCATTTTGAAAGAATCTCTTGTCTTTTGCCCCCTTGATAACAGTCTGCTTGTTATGGACTCATTAACCGTACATCAGCTGCTTTGGGAAGCACTTAACAGGCCTGCGAACATGCCCCGCCCATCGTGTCCGGACTATTTTGAAGAAAAGTATATGCATGCTCACATTTTTTGACTTTCTAAAAATGTCAAAGTTTAATACTGTCTCCTGCCACCTGATTTGATCAGCCTTCGCATAGTCTTAGTCTTATTCGACCTGTACTTCTACAGGGGCATACACTTCTGTTCAGGTCCCATCTCTGATGTCAGCAGGATGTAGCCAGAAGAGTTTCCTGCTTGTCGGGCCAGACTAGAGTAGCGTATTACTCCACTATGGAAGGTGGTTAACTGATGTGCGAATCCATCTAAATAGACTCAAACACTAAAACAAAGTAGACCTGCAGCCTGTTATAGGCTATCTATGCTGCTCTTAACAAACCACCTAACCATGGCCGGTGTAATGCCATGCACACAGTCGCCTCTTAAGACATGCTCTCTATGGGACAGTGGTGCTATTCTTGTCCTTGTCGTACACATAGACCCCGGCAAACCACTCGGGACCTTCGCATAGAGCTCTGTGAAAACATGTCCGGCATGTCGGCTTTACACTCTCCATGTTTCGCAGGCATGCAGCAGAGTGGTTAACACTACCGTACTATACACTTTTACCTTAGTGGCGACACTGATGCGCTGTCTGCTCCAGACATTCGTTTGCAGTCGCTTGCTTGCCTCTGCAGTCCTGTTTTTGACCTGGGAGTCGATATTTCTTTCTCTGGTGAGGGCACTGCCTATTTAGATAAAACTATCTACTGTCTGGAGACATTGGTTCTGTATGGTAATGTTTTGCTCGCTGCGCGACTTCGCAAAGAGGCTGGAAAAGTACTTCCGTTTTCATGTATCATCAAAGCAAGAGGCAGGGAACGCTAAGGGTCCACTTCAGGCGATCCTAGTTATGGGGATCACTTGACCTGAACTAATGGCTTATGTGTCTTAGAACGTATGTACTTTTGCTAATGAGGCCGGTCTCCTGAGAGTTGCGATATTGTTTCTAGACCTTACTCTCAAACCCAGAAGACTACCTCGCACTCAAAAAGATTTTGATCCGTGTGAATGGCAGGGGCGTGCAATGCCAGAAGATCGGTGGTCGTTTAATGTCGTGTAGTTACACCTTTCCGTTTATCGCCTCTTTCATATATGATCTAAACGTGGCAGTGATCGTACTGTCGTCACTGTCCCGCGCAGAGCGATGACCCGGAAAAATAAACAAGCATGCACATTCATAAATAAACATTTCTCCCTTTTTATTGCACATGTCCAATTAAACACTTCGATGAAACCGAGCTCGCATCCCTTGAGAGGACTCAATGACACTCAAGGGCGCTCCAAAAGCCCGTTCAGAAGCTACGCCTATACACACTCAACAGAAAATATCACAGACACGTTTTTCCAATACTACCTGGCATTTATAGTTAATTGTAGGCTTGCAAGTGCGCTGCAAATAGAAAGTACTTGAGCATACTCGATGATATGAGCGTGTTCGTCTTGGTTATGGTGGGAGGAGGAGGAGGGGTTGGGAGGGGGGGGCGGTCCGGGGTGGAATGAGATGTGGGGAGGGGGGAGAACAGAAAAGTAAAGGAGCATATACAACTGTCGTTTTGATTCAGTGAACGATCGAGCGCCTGATTTATAAAGAGATTGAGCGCTCGCTTTGTCATAAAAAAGGTGCACGGTTCCCAATCGACATGCTCCAGTCGACTCATCTGTAAATGGGTACCGGACTACCTGTTTGGGAAGAAAAAACAGCGAGGAAGGGAACTGGTCACCACTCACCTGAACAAAATGTGAGGCCTAGTACAAAGTAGTCTCTAACACTTTATCCCTGACAGGAGTGTCTGGTATGGTACTACGTTAACCTGTAAAATCTGGAGCGGACAGTCTTTAAAGATCCTTCTTGTCCTTCAATTCGATGTGTTCGAACGAGGGCTAAAGACGCAGCAGGGAATGAGCCGAGGTAGAGCAGTGGATAGTGTACTGACTTCCCTACCGAGCGTTCGGGATTTGGTCTCCAGTTGGTGCTGGATTTTTCCGATCGCAAAACGGTGCCTGGGGTCGACCAGTCTTAATAATTGGTTACCAGAATAATCTAAACAAACTAAAGGCGAAAGACGTGATGTTAACCACATTACCCTCTCTGTGCTTTTGGTCAAGAACAATATGGGCCCCAACACCATATTCCCAATATTCCACATCAGCGTGTTAACGGAATCTTTAGTGGGTGATCTGACAGCAGCCAACGACTCATAGCTGGCTTCTTGCGTCAGGGTCAGCGAACCAAATCTGACAGCAGCCAACGACTCATAGCTGGCTGCTGGCGTCAGGGTCAGCGAACCAGAGCTGGCTGCTTGCGCCAGGGTCAGCGAACCACATCTGACAGCAGCCAACGACTCATAGCTGGCTGCTTGCGTCAGGGTCAGCGAACCACATCTGACAGCAGCCAACGACTCATAGCTGGCTGCTTGCGTCAGGGTCAGCGAACCAGAGCTGGCTGCTTGCGTAAGGGTCAGCGAACCACATCTGACAGCAGCCAACGACTCATAGCTGGCTGCTTGCGTCAGAGGATAGGAACCAAAGCTGACCAAGACCTCATTTCACCACCAAGTGGTGGTCCTGGATAAAACTGCAGCCATGTATCCTGGCTAAGAGGATAGGGATCGAAGATGTAAGGCAGATCCGGTCTCTACAATGGCGTGCTCAAGGCAGGTGTATCTGGCCGATAGGTGCAGATATTGTATAATCACTGCACACTACAACGCATGTTCCTTTTCTAGAAAAATGCTGCAGTTGACTATGTTACTGGGAGTATGTACAACAAATAATAACATTCGTCTGATTTATAAGTGACTGATTCTACATCATGATGTTGCTAACCACACCCACCACGCTATTTAATATTATTCTGCGAATGCTAGAACGGCTAGTCCCTAGTTCGCTCTCCGTGGATAATATGCCACAACAATATACACATCTTTTCAACATGGGAAGTAAATCCATTTGAGCAGTGAGTACAGAAGTAGAATACACTGGCTCTGCTGAAGTCGGAGGTGTCTGACCAAATGGTGCAAATATCGCAGTCAAGTTGTAAAGTTCGACACAACGCAATCTGTTCTCCGAACAACATCCGGCTACTTGGAAAGCCATTTTCAGGGCTTAGTAGCTGGAGTTTGATAACTTACACAGCCCTGTTCAGGACTTCGTTGAGGAAGATTTGAGAACGAACGAAGAAGACGTACAACATAGTACAATGTATATGACCTTAGAAAAATAGACGAACGCCAAAAAAATAGACAAAGATAACAAAGCAACATAACCAAAATATTACAACCCACATTTGATTGGAAATTCTTGCGGACTGTGTAGTTTTATTGATCGATTCCTGGGTAATTATCTAGTGTTATTGATCAGGTCCGTGTGTCCCACTTAGCCATATCTAGCATCTTCACTGTCTCTCGTGTTGTACCTGACCTGGACGTACGAAGAGTCAAAACGGCTTATCAAAGCCAGATACATGACCAAATGGGAAACCGAACATACTGGTTACACCAAAAACGATGCCTATTACCAGTTGAACCGAAGAGAGCAGGTCGTTGTCTTCAGACTTCGCACTGGCCACAACAGACTGAGGTACCACCTATTCAACAAATTGAAGATAGGGTGTACCGACGAATGCCCGTGCGGTACTGGTAAAATGACCACTGAACATCTGCTGCAGAACTGCCCGACATACGAGGATCAGAGAGAGCAGATGTGGCCATTACCAGTGGAACTGCAAGACAAGCTCTATGGTGGTGGCGAGAGTCTCAGGATGACCGCCGCTTTTTTCGAAAAAATAATGGTTACTGTCTGACTGTGTACGCAGAAGAAGAAGAAGTACCTGACCTGAATAGAGTAGGACAACTGTAACCTTCCAAGCCACTAAAGTGGTAATAGTGGTGACAAAAACGGATTACTTCAACTGTCAAATCATGCTATAGAAGAGAGTTATGATTGGAGCTAGCAACATCACCCGTAATTCATTTCCTTTTAAATCGCTGCTGCAATCTGCTTTTATTAGTATTCATGCAAAAATGTCGGTTGTAATAGACGTTCTTATGTTCTTTTCTGTTTCTAAGAATCGACTTCACTGCGCTCAAGACATACCCATAGGTGGTCAGTTTCTCTCAGTAAATGGCGAAGGGCATGGATACTGATGGTTATTGCAGCTCGTTGTTTGTACACACTTCTGCTCCGCCATTTCTTGAGCCGCAGTCCACTCGAACCTCGTTCGATATCAAATATCTAGTATGTGAATTGCTGATTCATATATTGCTGTGTTATCATCCATATATGGAATTCAAAGTGTCACTCTTATCATATTTCTAGTGTGTCTGTAGTTAGTGCCCGTGAAGCCAGGATTGCAACTTTGCCCCGAGACCCAGAAAAATCCAGGTATTATATACACATCATCACCTGTAGCGAAGTGTTAGAACATAAAGGATAAGCTGAGCTTCCTCAAACGGGTTTGAGGATTTAGAGGAGACGTCTTTTGGCACGAAACAGATGTGAAATAAATTTAAAATTGAAATTGTAATGGTCATTTTTATTTAAGCGTGGTGACATTTTAGCAAAGGCGCGAAACGGCAAAGTGAATTTATCGGTTACTATTTGGAAGACTAGATGATTGCGTCCAAGCTTACACATCGTAGGAATCAAGTCAATTGGTAGCTAGGAGACAGTCATTACAGCGCTGCTTTTTCCTCACAACCAACTAGCCACAAATTAGGGTGATCTTCCCTGACTGAGGAGTGTTACATTCCGAGCTCTGTAAATGTGTTTCCAATGTTTTTTCAGTGCAGTTTTGTTTAGTTTTGTGATTGCGATTTGATCACGTGTTAAAGGAGAGGGTGATATATATTTTTTTCAGATATGAAACGAAGGCGTTTAGAACTGATTTATAAGAAAACGTAGACAACTGTGCAGAAGTACGTCGATAGCATGGGTTTCAACTACCTCATTCAGCACAGACACGTAGTACTTTTCAACATTTTTCGCCTTCGTTGAGTGTGCCCCTTTATGCTCATGGCTCATCTTACCATACAATTATCATGACGCTTTTCTACTAACACGAGCTCCTGAAAATTTGATGCCTCAGCTACTATCCACTCATGCCTTAGCCATCCGGTCTGTATTTTTCGATGTAATAATCGTGAGTCTGACACGATGACTTCCCCTGTTTAATAGGTCCCAGATAGCCATCTCGGAGCTAAAAAGGTCGCAGATAGCCATATCGGAGCTAAATAGGTCCCAGATAGCCATCTCGGAGCTAAAGAAGTCCCAGATAGCCACCGCGGAGCAGCAGTCACTGCTTCCATCTCCTTTCTAGTACTGAACGTTGTCTGTATGTCCCGCCCTGCTCAGCGATGGCCAACCACAGCTTACTGTAGATACAGGCCTTCTGACTCACTGAGAAATCCTTATGAAACGTCACTTTCTAAGACTGACTAAATAACGGAACTTGCATGTGTCAACTATCAGTGGAACTATAACAGCGTATTCAGAAAACAGACGGATATGCAGTTGGTTTCAAGTAAGGATTCTGTAAAAGGATCGCCCTGAAAAAGTGATGTGTTGTATTTTGTACCTTGAATCTGTTTTATTTCTCTGTTTAGAGCATGGATTGATTTTAAGCCTTGGCACAATATGAGTTCCGTTATTTCGTCGGCCTTGAAATGTGACGTTTCATATGGAATTTCTCGGTTAGTCAGACAGCAAATCTAAAGTAGGCATGGATCAGCCCTCTTACTCTAGTAGAGAATCCCAACCAGGTATCTCACTTCGTAGCACCGGCCTATTGGTAAAGTACGATGACATCACTACCACTGGTGTTGTTATATGTTTAACTTGGAGCGAAATGACTAATGCACTTTCCAATCATGTCATTAAAGGAAATAATACGGGTTGTGTTTGAGGGTAGCAACCTCAGCATGTAATAAACGTAGCCATTATAAGCACTCACCGTAAAAACTCGGATACAGGCTTTCCGCGAATAGACCATTTGCAGTTAAAACCTAAGCTTTATATTGATTGCAACTGCTTGGAAACGTGCTTCCATTAAAGGGGGTCAGCTGCTGTGGTCGCCTATACCTCGCATTGGAGCAGCTCCATATTATTTTTATTATGATTAATATTCTTCTTCTTCTTCTTCTTCTTCTTCTTCTGTTTCTTCTTCTTGTTATTATTATTATTGAAATTCTTTTTCTTCTCTTTTTTCTATCTTGTCCTTTTCTTCCGTTTCTTCTTTTGTATTATTATTGTTATTATTATTATTATTATTAATATTTTTCTTCTTCCACTTCGTCTACTTTTTTGTTTTCTTCTTCTTTTCCTTCTTCTTTTGTGATTTCTGTTCCCTCAGCAGACTACACTTACTTTAGCCTGGCTCCAGTACAGCCACTTTAAGGCTGTATAGAGTCTTGGTCAACTCTTCAGTCTTAACGGCTATCAAGAACCCGCACAAAAATTAACTAGGGTCTCTGGCAGACTCACTCGAACGTCTGTCTCAGTGTTTAATTAAAAGGAATAGTCCATTGGATACCTGCCCGTTGCAACATTCCAGGCAACAAGAATGCGGACAGACTCGCCAGAGAGGGAGGAACACTGCAGCAGAGTGATACAGTAACCATGTATGAGGAGACGAAAGCAGCCATCAGGAACACGTTCAGAGCCATAACGAAAAAAGAGCACCCTAGCCACATAGAAAACGATGTCTACCACCAACTCTTCAGGCGATATGTGATCATTCTCCCACACCGTACAGGACACAACAGACTGAGATGTCATTTATACAATAAGTTCAAAATTGACACTACGGACCTTTATGCCTGCGGCATATCCCCCATGACAGCAGAACATATTTTGCAGTCCTGCCCATCGTATACCGATAAAAGAAGTAGCATTTGTCAACAGCCAGTGTTCCTTTAGCAGTCCGGAGACTATCAGCCACAGCCAAACTTGACTCACTCTAAAATAATTATTTTTTTAAAAATTAAGTACGGAGACCCTACCAACAGCCATTTTTTACTGCTGAATACGTCATGTCCATCTACACAGGCTTTTCGCCGGTAAAAGTATTGTACGTTAGATTACAAATGGATTTTGAACAATTTATTTTCTTATTTCGCCGATTGGAGCTGCCCAACTTTTTGGGGAATGGGGAAGTAGGTTTTTGGGAAGGACGGAAGTGCACGAAGCCTCAAGTTGACGAACGAGTCATTGAAGTTGATGTCAGAAGACGAACGAGGAAGAAGAAGTAGCTATGGTTCGCTGACCCGGATGCAAGCAGCCAGTTATGAGTCGCTGGCTGCTGTCAACTTATTCACCGTGTTGCATACTCGACGCCATTAGAACAACAAGATGAATGACTGCAACTACTTGAGGACATGCTTCCTTTAAAAGAGGCTGCTGCGGTGATCACCTATGCTTCACGTTGGAGCACAGACGTCGATAATGGTGGATATCCTATCGGTTTACCGAGTGGTACCAGGTTGAGAATAATAGAGCCACTGTAACCTTCCAAGCGTGATGTTAATGATTAATAAATGAATGCCGTGCTTGGAGCCACCAACATCACCACGAATTATGCGTTGCTATGGAAACCAACACCGCATTAACGGATGTAATGATTGTGATGTAACTGTCAGCTGTATCTTTGGTCCGATGCTTCGAATGGAACGATGAGTCAAGAAGTGATAGTACTATCATTATCAATCGCTTTTATCACACACACTTCCCCCCCCCCCTCCCCCCCACCCCAGCTGCACATAGACCCCCCCCCCCCACCCCACCCCCCAACAAACACACGTCAATACTTTCTGTATTCTACAATCACCCTTTTTACGTCTAACAAGCTTACGCCATGGCGGGTGTGCGTTGCACTGTGGTTTTTATTTTGCGCCTGTCGGCCCAGTGCATCCGACTTCAGCATGCATTTTATGTAAGGGTCTGCTTCCTCCTGCATTTTCTAAGGGTTTGCTTCCCTGGGGTAACGGCCGGTGCTGTGATGGGGAACGAACCCAGCACCTTCTGGTTGTGAGCCGTGCCACTTAACCACTAGGCCACGCCGTCCCCGTGTCTGTTTATGTTGTACGGCTTCTTTCCGAGAGTGTGTCCTATCCATCCCCAATTCCGGTCCTCAATTCCCCGCTGTGTTTATTATTGCCCTGTTCTTTCTCACAGATATGTGTTTGTCATTACCTATGGCCATCTAACAGGCAGTTCGCAACAGAGACACTTGTTAACGAAGGTCTGCAGTCTGGATGTGATATCAAGAATACCGTCAGTCATATGTCATGTCTCAGAACCATATATCAAGACAAACTTTACATTCGTGTTAAACAGTCTACTCTTATTCTCCATGGAGAATACTGCAGTGTTCCATATTGGGAGAAGGGAGTTGAATGCAAATCTAGCCTTATTGATTCTGGCGTTAACATCTTGCTTTGTTACTGCCTAGAAAGGTAAAACTTTGCACTTCCTCAATTATCTGGTGATTTATCGTTATGAAGTCTCTTTGTTTGTTGTTTATTCCCATTTCCTTTGTTTTGATATAGACTCTGCGGTACAATGAAAACATTACTAGCGCTTTGGTTTCGTACGTTTATGTCTGGATCTTTTCAATTCCAGTTTGTTGGGGACCTCCTCCTGGCTAATCGAAAAGCGTGGTGTTCCGTGGGGGAAAAGTCGTTCAAAAGGCGACTGCGTTACTTGCGTGCATTTTCTTAATCTTCAACCTTTAGGTGTGAAACACTCACCTCTGCAATAACGTCCTTAGTGGATTATAGATTTTTTCGTTTTTTGGTTATATGTCTGGTCCCCTTGGAGCATTGGACCGCAATAGATGATATCCATATGTTTCTATTCTGTGCCGTTTTCTTGAGTTCTTGACTGAACTGTTTCTTGACCTCTCCACTTGTCCGTTTATCAGTGGATTCACCAGTGGATACCATACGCTTGGTTATACTGTATGACGTCTTTCAGAGAGTGTGTCCTATACATCTATTTCTTTCTCTATCTCTCTCTCTCTTTCTCTCTCTCTAAATATATATATATATATATATATATATATATATATATATATATATATATATATATATATATAGTGTTGTTGTTGTTGTTTGCGAATGCCCACAATGAGTAGGTTTTTCTTTTGTGCGCCCTGAAAAGGATGTTAAGTGGTGAGTTTCAGTAGCTTTTCTCACATTCCGAGCGTGCAGATGAAGGTGGACCGGGATCCTATAAGTGGTTGTACTATGCTTGGCTTCATCTGCGTGTCACTCACTACTACGGGGATCACGTCGATCTCTGACATTGCTAGCCTACTGCCATGAAAACAACCTGTTTCCAGGGAGAGCTACTAGGAAGCCAAGGTGAGGGTCTTGGTCAGTATATTTTGCCTGACCCTGACTAACGTGTCTGATCAGCATACTTTGCCTGACCAGACGTTAGTCTTCCTCCCCATATATATATTTCAGCATGAGTGAGCTCTGATGGGTTTTCCCATGACCTATCAGACCTAACACTATATTACAGTATACCCTAGTAGATGAGGTACTATATATTAAGGATTTTATACTTACAACCTTACCAGTACAAATCTGTACTTATCTATACAAATGGGGTTCCTCTTGGACAATACGCATGCACCCTCTGTGGCTAGGAAGGAACCACCACCGCGCAGAACAGAACTGGAAAAAGAGAACCTACATTCGCCGCACCATGGCACTCGAGGCCAATCGTAAAGGCACAGTCGCTCAGGATTTGACAATCCAATTGTCTAGAACTTTTGGTCACAGGTCTAGAGCCTAGGAGAGCTTGGCCTAACCAGTAGACAATTGGTGGCGGTCACAGGTCTAGAGTCTAGGAGAACTCAACCTAACCAGTAGACAATTTGTGGCGGGGAATAGGGGCAGTGAACACTACCATGGCTTCGGTACCTTTTTTGTTGTTGCTTAGATGTTTGCCTCACTAGTTTCTACTGGCGGAGGCGCGCCATTTTCCACCCCAGACCGTAGTCCATTGGGCGATATCAGAACGCATAAACCAGTGCTTGGATGAATGTGTGCGTCTGTATGTACCTATGCTAGGTTTGTGCGCCCTCAGAAGCTAGCCCAACCAAAGTGCAATGGAAGGGCCTCACCGTGAGGGCGCGTGTGAAAGTTGTGCAAGAGTGTGACTGTAGGACAGAGTCAAATGAAACAGAGTGAGGTCAGAGGAGAGAGAAGAGTTGCCCCCAGGGTGAAACCTCTTGTCCAATGAGCCTTCGGTACCTTTGAGCGTTGCTAATGCACCCTCCCTATTACTTAATGTCAGAACAGTACATTTCTGGCTTCTGCCTGGGATAGGGAAGACAATCCACAGACGCACCTGCCCGACAATGCCAAGATATGGGAAGTACACAATTTGAAAATGTTATTAACGAGCTCGTCCACCAAGGTCCGCGCCTGGCAGTGGGTGACCAGGCTGCAATAGTTGGCAAATGGATTACTGGAAACAAACATAAACATCCTAACACGAAAAAACCTACGAGGAAACATGTTCAGAAATAAGATAACAAACTTTCATTTAATGTTCTACAGATAAATATTTGTGGTCTGAGAAATAAGAAGCTTGAGTTCGCCAAGGTTTTTGACAGGCACAGGGTTCATGTGGCTCTCCTGCAAGAAACTCTACACAAGGACATTGACCTGAGCTTGACAGAATACACTAGCTACAAGTGTGAGTGCACCGACTGTCGTGACATAGTTACCTACATCCAGGGTTATGTCATACCTAGCCTGCCAGCTTAGAGACCCAAATACTTCTACAAGAGCAGCTGTGAACAGTTTTGTGAGATAGTATCTCCTTGTCGTAATCCTCAGTGTACGGGTGTGGCAAGTGTACGGGACGGGTATGGCAAGTGTACGGGACGGGTATGGCAAGTGTACGGGGATGGCAAGTGTACGGGTGTGGCAAGTGTACGGGACGGGTATGGCAAGTGTACGGGTATGGCAAGTGTACGGGTGTGGCAAGTGTACGGGACGGGTATGGCAAGTGTACGGGTATGGCAAGTGTACGGGGATGGCAAGTGTACGGGACGGGTATGGCAAGTGTACGGGACGGGTATAGCAAGTGTACGGGACGGGTATGGCAAGTGTACGGGTATGGCAAGTGTACGGGGATGGCAAGTGTACGGGACGGGTATGGCAAGTGTACGGGACGGGTATGGTAAGTGTACGGGGATGGCAAGTGTACGGGACGGGTATGGCAAGTGTACGGGACGGGTATGGCAAGTGTACGGGACGGGTATGGCAAGTGTACGGGACGGGTATGGCAAGTGTACGGGACGGGTATGGTAAGTGTACGGGGATGGCAAGTGTACGGGGATGGCAAGTGTACGGGACGGGTATGGCAAGTGTACGGGGATGGCAAGTGTACGGGGATGGCAAGTGTACGGGACGGGTGTGGCAAGTGTACGGGGATGGCAAGTGTACGGGACGGGTGTGGCAAGTGTACGGGGATGGCAAGGGGTACGGGGAAAAGAGTGATTGTAGTTGAGCAGCCATCATTTATGTCCTTTTTAAATGGGCGTCCTTTTCGTCGATATTTTGGTTCCTCGTGGCATTTACCACTACCAAATGAAATGCTATACATATATCATCATCATCATCATGTAGCATATCCTTTGCAGAACGTTGCTCTCATGACAGCCTGTCTGTAGGACACTCTATTTTTTTCGTCTTCTGGCCTGCTCCAAAGTCAAATTCAGCGTCCACATGATGTCCTGGGCCCATCGTCTTCTCGGTCGGCCCCTGCCTCTCTTACCAGTTACCGTGCCTTCCATAACTACTCTGCAGTTCGTTGTGTCGTTTGACGTGTCCAAAAAACCTCAGTTTTCGGGTCATTTCATCATTTATGAGCCAATTCTCCTCTACATTCAGGTCTAGCCGGGTTCATTTCTTTCTTTATTTGTCCACGGGATATTCAGGATTTTTAACCTATACAAAAACAATTAGGTTGCTTTAAAGACAAATATAAATACAAATCTCGTATTCGAATCATTATGTTATTTCTGTGAATGTTGCTGTTATATACCAATATTTTAGCTTATTTTGCATTTTAACTTTGCTTCAATGGCTGACAGATTTATTCCGTTCAACTTGAGATTACGGCCAGATACCTCATGATCTGAAAAATGCATCCATTGTCCGTTTGCACAGTCGATAGAGCAATCGTCATTCCTGGGATAATTACAGGAATTATTCTCCATCCTGTCAATCGCAAGCAATGTTCTGAGATCCTACTAAACCGCCTAACTAGTCAACAAGTTTAAGGTCAGTCTCATGGCAACAATTGCCGTTGGGGATGAAGATAACTCCTCATGTACTAAGTGAGGTTAGGTGGCCAGTTCCAGTTTTTGCAGTTTTTACCTGTCTTAATTTATACGTCAGATACCCATTTACAGCTAGCTCGACTATAGGAGAGGTCGCACCAGGCACAAACCACGGCCTGAATTTGTTTATATCCGTCCGTGATCTCGAACCCTGGTACACTGTAATCCTAGTCTGGTAAGCCAGCTCAATGTTGACTAGACGAGCAAAGCCTGTTTTCAAATAGTCAGTGTGGAAGCCGGTATACGATCAGATCACGTAGACGGTCAGCTTCAATGGATCTCCAACGTCCTCTCCCTATCACCTTGTTATTACAATCTGACAGACTTTACTACCTTTTAATGTTATCTTCTCACTTATAACGTTGTTCAGTTTTTGGCACCTTCGCGCTTTATTGTAAACACTTTTTTTTTAACTTCACTAGCTATTTAGGGCCAAACGTTCAATTTGAAAATTCATCCACTTCCAGATAAGCCAGGTACCTGAAGCTTTCAGGCCAGTTACAAACCCGTCGGCAATATACTTTCGTGGTATTTTGGGGACAATTTTTAAACAATTATTGCAAATTACATATATTTGGCAGATCTGTGTATTCAAATGCCAACGGATATATCATTGCGTGTGTGTGTGGGCGTATTCATGTGCGTGTATGTGTGTTTGTTTTATAATATTACGGACGGACGTAGGTGTCTGTTAAAAGCCGATTCAAATAACAGTTTCGACATTATATAATTTTTAGTGCGTTGTTTTAACTTCGCTTATTTGTTCCCGGTACGGTTATCGGTAAAGTGCTTTATCTGTTGTGTTGCTTAAACACATGCATATCAGTGTGTCTACTAAACATCAACAGCAACTGATGAATAACAAACACATACCAGCATTGCGCTACAAGAGTCAAGTTTCATCCTTATCCTTGGCACAGGAGGACAACTTCAAGGTGTGAAATGAAATGGGTGGACTCCAAAAAAGGTGTGCGCCTCGGGTGCAGAAGGTCGCGTGTTCGAATCACGGTGAGACAGGGATTTTTTTCTCGTTCATGTTTTGGTAACGAATGTCAATGATCTTTGGGTAGTGAGATCGGGACTCCTGTATCGAGCACGTTAAAAATCCCTTGGCAGTTAGAAATCGAATAGAGAGAGACAGCAGGATTAACGGTCTGGACAAAGTTAAACAATTCCAATTACAAAATCTACTCAAATTATTTGTATTTTCCCCCAAGCCAAGTAAGGCGCATGCAGTTTAAAATATAGCCTTCGGATAACTGGCAGACATTTGAAGCATGATGGGATAGCCTTTGTTTTGAGTACATTTGAAACAGTGAACAAGAAAAAAAAACACCAAAAAAAAAAACGTTTTTCAGTGCACATTGTGTTTCTGTTATTTTATGGGACATCATCATCATCATGTAGCAAGTCTCGATAGAATGTCGATCTCATTTCAGCAATTTGATAGTAATCTCGATCAGCAGTCATTCTACCCGACTGCTCCATGTTCATGTATAGGGTGTCCTTGATGTATTGTGTCTATCTACGTCTTGGTCAACCTCTGCCTCGTCTTCCTGGAACAATGCCCTCCAGAACTGGCTTTTTGCAGTCCTTCGTGGCTATTTATGTGACCGATAAACCTCAGTTTCCTAAACAACGTAATTTAAAAGACAGAACTCTTCATAACTCAGATCTTGCAGGGTGGCTTTATTTGGGACTACATGAGTGCAATTTATTTTTATTTTTATGTATCATTTGTGATATCTTCGATACTTAGATCTTGCAGGGTGACTTTATTTGGGACTACATGAGTGCAATTTATTTTTATTTTTGTGTATCATTTGTGATATCTTCGATACTTAGATCTTGCAGGGTGGCTTTATTTGGGACTACATGAGTGCAATTAATTTTTATTTTTGTGTATCATTTGTGATATCTTCGATACTCAGATCTTGCAGGGTGGCTTTATTTGGGACTACATGAGAGCAATTAATTTTTATTTTTGTGATATCTTCGAAACTCAGATCTTGCAGGGTGGCTTTATTTGGGACTACATGAGAGCAATTAATGTTTATTTTTGTGTATCATTTGTGATATCTTCGATACTCAAATCTTGCAGGGTGGCTTTATTTGGGACTACATGAGTGCAATTTATTTTTATTTTTGTGTATCATTTGTGATATCTTCGATACTCAGATCTTGCAGGGTGGCTTTATTTGAGACTACATGAGTGCAATTTATTTTTATTGTCGTGTATCATTTGTGAACTGGTGTAATGACTTTTCTGGTATTATTTTAAAAATAAATAGGTTTCTTCATTCGAGGATTCGTAAAATTCTGATAAATTAACATGTCGCACTAGCAGAGGATGTGCACACAATTCTTGCTCTTTATCTTGGGGGAAAGACGGCTAAAATTGGGATAAATAGAAGTTCACGAAAATGGCAAAGGTTATGTTAAATTTAATTAGAGATTGTAATAAAATTGTCTTCTCACGAGAATAGGGCTTCAGCATCTTCCCTCTGCTTGCTCAAAACACAAGATGATGTTGGCTACAGAGCAGGAGTTAATACCGCATTGTAGATGGATAACCGCCATTCGAGTGATCATGTAACGATACGGGCTTACTACAACAGACAACACACTTGGACAAAGAAAGACGACTCAAGCTCTCAACGACACACAATGATATAAACTGAAGTGAATTGTTATTCCTTTTGATAAGGCCAAAATTTTGTAATTGATTATGTTAAATAATTATATTTTGAACATGCTAGTCACAGTAAAGAACTTTCTGGAGGAGGGTTGTCAATGGCCTATACCCCGAAACGAACGACGGTTATTGATGATGTTGCAAATTTGATTGACAGCATTGCAAGCTGCCACTGAAACCATCCCAAGAGGGGCAAGGAAATATTATAAGCCCTATTGGAATGATGATTTGCAGAAAGCGGAAGACGCTGTCACAAATGCTAGGAACATGGCAGAGCGAGAACAATCTATGGAGGAAACTATCGCCCTCAAAGCCACCACGGCGAAATACAAATACACTCTAAACCAAACAGCAAGAGAAAGCTGGAAAAACAAAACAGAAAGCCTCAACCTAGACAAGGAAGGGAACAAACTATGAAAGCTAGTCAGAGCCATGAATGACGAAACTCAATCAAACAAACAAATTACAATCAAACAGGGTGACAACATGCTCACTGGAAAAAAAGCAGCAAACGCCTTTATTGAACATTATGCCAGAGAAAACCACATTGATGTCCCTGCACATAGGCATACAGACATTAGTGAAGGGCAAAAGGGGCACGACAACATCAATATGGCACCAGAAGAGCATACGATGGCCAAATTAACAATGAATGAAATGGAAGAGGCCATGAGAACGTTAAAAAAAAGGAAATCCCCCGGAAAAGACGGGATAACAAACGAAATGCTGATGGGGTGGGCCAAACAGCAAAGAAGAAACTACTATCAGTCCTGAACCAAAGCTGGAAAAGGGGTATTGTACCCCAGGCATGGAAAGACGCAGTACTTGTACCAGTACCAAAGAAAGGAAAAGACAAAACAGATCCAAATGGATACAGGCCTATCAGCCTACTGAGCTGCGTAGGCAAACTGATGGAACGTATGATAAACACCAGACTGATGTGGCATCTGGAAGAAAAACACATACTAATTCCACAGCAAGCAGGCTTTAGACAGCACAGATCCACTGAGGATCAGGTCATCCTCATAGCCCAGGAAATAGACGATGCCTACCAGGAGCAAAAACACACAGTAGCGGTTTGGGTGGACCTAGAAAAGGCATTTGACAAAGTCTGGAAAGAGGGACTTAGAGTCAAGCTAAGAAGAAGTGAAGTTTGTGGGAAAATGTACAAATGGATCAACCACTACCTCAAAAAAAGAACGGCCAGAGTCCAAGTACAAGGGCAGATGAGCAAAAAGGTGACACTCGAGCAGGGAGTACCCCAAGGGGGAGTACTGTCACCCACACTCTTCCTGGTGTATATAAATAACATAACATGACAGAGAATATACCAAGAAGAGTCCATAGCTCAATGTTTGCAGACGATCTGGCTATGTGGACCTCTGAAAAGAATCTCACCATAGCAAGAAATCGGATGCAGCAGGCCCTAACATCGATGGAAGAGTGGGCGAACTCATGGCTGGTCAAAATAAACGAGGAAAAAACGACATGTACAATATTCTCGCTAGCAAACAAACCCAAAAAACACTAAATTAAGTTTTAACGACAAATGCCTGCAGCCAAACGACAACGCAAACTACCTGGGAGTCACATTTGATCGGAAAAGTCAGATCGAGAGAAACCGAATGAGAGGCAGACAAACAATGGCAATCATGAGGAAACTTGCTGGCACAAGCTTGGGAGCAGACGAAAGTATACTAAAGAAACTGTACACTGGAAGAGTGAGACCAGTTCTCGAGTATGGCATTGCGGCATGGACAACAGCAGCAAAGGCGAACTTCGCTAAAATTAGCAAACTCCAAAACCAAGCCATGAGAGTTATAACAGGAGGCATGAAGTCAACGCCAATTGTAGAACTTGAAAAGATTACAAAACTGCAATCCATGACCGACAGAAGAGACTGCAGAGCCCAGCAGCAATCAGAGAAATTCAGAAGACTGACTGACCATCCAATGCACCAGAGACTAAACAATTTCGGAAATGGGAAACTAAAGCGGAGAAACTTTGCAGAAATAGCAAAAGCAAAGATGCACGAAGACCCCATGAACGCACTAACAACACCAAAGCCCATCCCTACTTTACGAAAACCTACCTGGAGGCAGCATATATTTCCAGAGATGGTAGAAAATATACCAGGTATTGGAAACAAAAACTGTCAGACTGAAAAAAGAAAGAAGAGATACTACCCTGAGCTACATAACGAAAAACTACCCAAGCATGGACTGGACCCATGCATACACCGACGGTTCTGTAACAAACACGACACAGAACGGAAGGGCGGGAGCATTTCTGAACCTACCAAATGGCAGAAAAATAACACTGTCATTCGCTACTGAAAAATACACAAGCAATTTCAGAGCGGAGGCAGAGGCAATGAGGGCGGCAGTGGAAGAAATGGTGACAGGTAAAAGGAATGAAAGCCATAGTCCTGCTTACAGATGCCCTGGCCGTAGTCACAGCACTAAAAAGCCAGAAAAATACTGAACTTAATGATTTAAGAGCAGTACTCTGTCAACTATGCCAGCAGTCCGCACCAAAAAGGGCAGAGGCAAAAGAAGATGCAAGACTACCACAACCAGATACTAGTATGACATACGAAGAGTCAAAACGGCTTATTAGAGCTAGATACATGACCAAATGGGAAACCGAATATACTGGCTACACCAAAAACTATGCCTATTACCAGTTGAACAGAAGAGAGCAGATCGTGGTCTTCAGACTTCGTACTGGCCACAATAGACTGAGGTACCACCTATTCAACAATATGAAGATAGGTGGCACTGACGAATGCTCTATGGCAGTGTCCACAGCCTCATGGTGACCGCTGCTTTTTTCGAAAAAATAAAGGTTGATGTCTGACTGCGCACGATGAAGAAGAAGAAGAAGATTTGACAGCATTGAAAGTTGTAAGCGAGGACTGGGAGCATGAAGAACTGTGACAGAGGAAAACTTGGAACAGTAACTGCTTATCGTCCTGTATCAGTTGGCATTGCGAGTTGTTGGTTTCGGACTGGACATCCTCACACTATCATGATTAACGCGTGAAAGGTTGGAACACATCCACAATGAAGGTCTACATCTGGTTCTGGGTTACACTAGGAATGCTCTGACTTTGAAAATGTGATACGTGCTGTGACATCCAGATGGATATTGGTACATGCAAAAGCTGAAATTTGGATTGCTTGCCGTAAACAGACGAGACACGATGAATAGTACTTGCTTGAAATATTTGGAATCCTGGTACTCAAACAGGAGTGTTGTTAATGGTTGTTGCCAGGTAGCCGAAGGCTATCAGTAGTAGGTAACATCTAAGAAATTAAGGATCAAGAAAGTGATGTCGTGGATCACACAGGCAGAGAACATTTGGGCAGATGGTTACAGCGAAGACTATATTACACGTTCTATAAGAATGTCCACTTTGTAGTGAAGTAAGATGCCAGACCTGGCTAGAGGGTGCGGAGCTGAGACAAAAGCTGAAAGTCAGACGCCCCGACCTGGTAAAGACTACAGACTTCACCATGACGACTAGCCTGCAGATATAACTTGACCAAAGCATCATTAACGCAAAGAAGAAGTAGAGACGATAGACAAAGAAGAAGAGTAGGTTCACATTAGTGATATAATTGATTACCATAGTCATCATGTCCTTAGATAGGGAATACAGAGGGTGGTGCAACTGGAAAGCAGACCTCGATATAACGAACCGATCAATAATAACATTATGGATAGTGGTAGGGTCATAAATACCAACGGAACGGTGCTACGCAATGAGATATCTAGAACACCCTCCAGCTGTGCAATGAGATATCCAGAACACCTTCAAATTACTCAATGGGATATCCAGAACACCTTCAAGTTGCTCATTGAGATATCCAGAACACCTTCAAGTTGCTCATTGAGATATCTAGAACACCCTCCAGCTGTGCAATGAGATATCCAGAACACCTTCAAATTGCTAAACTGGATATCCAGAACACCTTCAAGTTGCTCATTGAGATATCCAGAATACCTTCAAGTTGCTCATTGAGATATCCAGAACACCTTCAAGTTGCTCAATGAGATATCCAGAACACCTTCAAGTTGCTCAATGAGATATCCAGAACACCATCCAGTTTACGCAATGAAATATAGAGAACACCATCAAGCTACGTCGTTCATACGAATAGTGATCGCGCCAGACTGTCAATCCTTTATACAGAACGTATAATAAGGCCGGTCGAGGCATGCGACCACTTCTCCACGCACAGATATGATTGACAAAACTACTGTACTGCAAAACTGCTATAGTGGAACACATTACTAACAGATGCACGCACGCATCCATACACAAGCCAATACTTCCACATTACAAACAGATATACGCACGCATCCATACACTGGGTAATGCATAATGATATCGCACAAACGACTACAGTCATGCGTGGATAGGAGCGTGCCTTTGTCAGTAGAATCAAGAAAGGCAAACCCTCAATCAAACAAACCAACAAAAAAGATAAGATGACAGCTGTAGATCCCACAAGCCCCCAAATGACTTGCGTGGATCTACTGTAATGGTCAGGCTGGGGCTTAGGGCAACGAAATAGCTGACGTCCTGGCGTCACAACGCCCATCATGGACACACTAGGTATGGATAGAAGTAACATTTTGAAATCTATCAATACAGACTCCATGAGTTTACTCTAAGCCAAGTCAAGCCCCAAACAAGAAAGGAAATAAAATACAGCATAAGATTGCTGTCTCAAAGAAACATCTAGTCCTACCGTGGATTCTGATCTATTGCAGGATCCTTTGCAACGAGAAGACAGATGGGCTCGAAAAAGGACGCAGACTTATCACCCACAGAGCTTATATAAAAGCAAAGACACTCATCAATTACAGTATAGACAAACTTGGCAGAGATGGGCAGACAAAGATTTTCATGCAAAGATCTTAGGGACAAAGATTTTCATACAAAGATCTTAGGGAGAAAGATCTTCAGACAAAGACCTCAGACTCAGAACGGGACTTTACAGAAAACGCCCACCTTCACAGAATGAGTCTTAGAGAAACCGCCGTCTGAGGGCGGTAGCCTTCTCCTGTCCCTCGCCGCTTTTATTTCCCGGACTGAACCGGTACCCATGTAAGGCTGGGTCGACCTGGGACTCGTTGCGGTCTGAAAAAAATATTTTCGCCTAAACTGGCCAGCTCGCTAACCACTGCACTTCGCGGAATAACTTGTGAACAGATAATAAATTGGGAACAGATAATAAGTATGGAACAGATAATACGTTCGTGAACAGATAATAAGTTGTGAATATATCATACGTTATAAACAGATAATAAACGTCCACCGAACCACTTTTATGCAAACCATAAATATTTATTGTCAATGTTGAAAAATATAACCAGTAAACGTGATAAATCAATAAAGAGAGCTTAAACAATACAGCATGTTGGAGAGGAGAGGAGATATATACACTGGAGAGGAGTTAGGGCGGGGGGGGGGGGGTGTGAAGACTGTCATACTTCACAGCGCGTCAGCTGGATTATGGGTAGGTGAATGGCTTCCATGTGTGTAGGTTAGATGTCAATATCCAATATGCAGCAGTGAACCAGGTATGGTGCCCTGTGGGGAGACAGGAAGGAGATATCTCCGTCATCACGCAGACACGATAGGTAATTATACATTTATATACAAAACCGATTAGAGTCGGCTTATAGATAGCTCCCTCCCCCAGGAACACCGGACAGAGCTACTCGATTCCTAATTTCGCCTCCAGGTTACTGTACTCAAAACATGCGATGTTAGTACAGCCTCGGTGAAATAATATGGATCGTCGAGAGAAGACAATACCGGTCTAAAAATGAATGTGCATTGCTGAAACCGGAAGTGTCTAGCATAACGTCGCAGTAATCGCAACCTCGCTTTAAAAAACGATATAACGTAACAGAACGTCCTTTTGACTACGAACGAAGGAAGGACAGAAAACAAATCAACGATATTTCAAATGACCACCTCAGAACTGCAGTAACAACCTCCATCTCTGTTAACACGTAAATTAATATCAATTCTATTTCACATTATTAGGACGACTATAAAATGTAATCATTTACAATGACAATCCTTAACAAACAGATACAGGAAGATAACCGGGTGGACCTTAACAAATAGGTACAGGAAGATAACCGGGTGGACCTTAAGATAAAATGACTGGCTAATAAAGGTCTACGATTTTTGGTCGCTGCAGTCAAGAGGCTAAAACACTCGCTTCTCACAGTGATGAACGGAAACGGTGGACGATCGAATACCTCAAGTTTCAAGCGACCCCTGTTCTCACGGGAGGTAAGACCAGAAAGCCTGCATCCCGAGTTACCTCCAGTCGTCTCGACCAATAGTCCTGCCACTGATCCAAGATAACTCGGGATAAGAGTGAGATTGAGGACCAGCGCATTCACTCCCTCACTACAATCCTAATACAGTGCACATCACATTATTTAGACATATCCGTCTGATTTTGGGACCATCATCGCTTGCGATGGACAATAACTTTGTTTTTAAACGATTCTTAGGAAAATAGAATATTAGTATCAGTGGAGGAAATGAAGACATGCAAATTGGAAATCTTAGCTCTCACAGGGACTAAGAAAAAATGATAGGGGGTCGTAGATCGAAAGGGTACAATACCTCTCTGATGCAGCGTTCTCCCACTATAGACATAGCCAAAGCGGAAGTGGACTGCATTGTGTCAAGCAGTCAAAGGGACACCATCAGGGGATGGGGATTTACCTCCGAACGTATTATGATACTGGACCTTAAAGAAGAAGCCATCACCATCGTGGTCAACACATGAGGGGGATAGAGCTGATGGCAGAGACGAGTTCTTGGAATTGTTTGAAAAGACAGTAGACGATTGTCATGACTAAGTTATCCGTTTTTGGAGATTTCAATGCTAATTAATGCAATGATCATTCATTCTCGATGTGATTGGGTGATATGGCGAAGATGTTTTGAATGACATTGGAAGCCGATGTCTGAGATTCTGCAGTCAGCATAACCTCGTCAGTAAACATAGGCAAAATCTCTCACAAGCGCATACGCATACACATACACACACTCGATGTGAACATACAAATAATGAAAATTACATTGAGTATACTATCTTAGGAAAAGGTTCGCTTAAGTATATGAGAGATGCCAGAGGTAGCAAAGGCCCAGAAATAGAAGTGACTTCACAATCCACCAAAGCTCGTAGCTCCTCTCGGGGCAAAGACCATTGACAACACCTCTCCAGCATATACGGTCTTGGGCTCCTTTGTCTGCCTTGCCCCAGGTCTAATCATTAAATCTTAGTTAATTTTCACATTCTCTTCTCCTTGTATTGTTGGTCTCTGCTTCTCTCTGTCTCTCTCTCTCTATCTCTCTATGTCTATCTCTGTCTCTATCTAAATCTCTCTCTCTTTTTCTCTCTCTCTCCATCTCTCTCTCTCTCTCTCTCGCTATTACCTTGATGATTCCGTATATATCTAATAGAACATAGTGCTATTAGCAAAACAAAAAGAACTAGAAAGAATTTAAATAAAGACTGACAAAAATAATGTCGAAGACAACCAAAAGTTATTCTACAGGACCGTAAAGAACTTGAAAGGAAAGCGATTGCCCACTATTTGTAAAAGATGAACAAGGCGCTTTGCTTACCGTCATGAGTTACTTGCCGTCACGAGTTACTTGCCGACATGAGTTACTTGCCCATTGCACGTGATGATGGCTACAACAACAGACGGTTTTGTCTTGATAATGTAACTTGCGCTGTATTTGGATTATAGTAAGGGGAAACTGCGTAGGTCACCAACCTCACTCTTTAGTTCCGAGCTACATTGGGCCAGTGGCAAGACATAGGTCAAGACAACTGGAGGTAACTCAGGATACAAACACTCTGGTCCTACCTCCCTTGAGACCAGAGGTCGCTTGAAACTTGGTGGATTCGATCGCCTACCGTTTTCGTTCATCGCTTTGAGAGGCGAGTTCTTTACCTATCGACCACAGCAATCCGAGGGATATTGTGTAAAGATGGAAAGATTATTTTTCATGGCTTCTCTGTGCCAAGGACATCCAAGTTCCAAATACGGCAGGCTCAAATACAGAGGAGGAAATCAGTGGTGTTGAAATCAACATCACGATGAAAGAGCTGAAGGCAACAATGGAGAAAATAATGTTTGGTAAAACAGCGGAACATAAACGGTCAAGTGAGTGGACACTGCATGCACGCTGTGATTCATTAATGTTCTCAGATCATTCTACACGTAGTGTGCAGCCTAGTTTTTATTTCCCCCTAAAATTACTAATGTGGATCAGCTCGTGAGAACCGAACAGATGCCAGTCAAACTGGACACGAAGAGAAGGCTTTGGTGATGGGGTTGGTCATAGATAATTTAAGAAACCAGTTGTTATCATTACAAGACAGCCTCTGTTCTGGAACGTTAGAGGCAAGGGAAGTAGGTTAACTCATAATAAGCAAATAATGGCAAGACGTGGAGTCAGCTGGCGCAGATGGTCAATCACAGGAAGACGTGGTGTATATTGGTTTTCGACCTATGATCAACAGGGGGCGGTACATGTCATAATTGATTGATTGGTTGGGGCTGAACACACCGCAGTAAATGGGCAGACAGCAGCCATTGGCCCATAGATTGCTGATCGTATCAAGGTCAGTGACCCATATCTGACCAACGCGCTGTTCCACCTCCAAGCCACGGCCTTGGAAACAAACTGCAACCATGCAGGATCGCTAAAAGATCAGGATCGAAGAGGGAAGGCATACCCTGTCTCAAAAATGCCGAGCTGAAATCGAATGTGTCTGACCGAAAGCCGCATATATCTCAGCTACGCTGTAAATTACGACACGTCACAAATGTGAAAGAAAGAAGATGGATTGATTAATTAATTTATTAACAACAAAATGTATGCTTTACCATTGTTTTGAAATCTAGCATCTACGATCAGGATACCTGGAGCCAATCTACTCTACTTTACTTTCCTCTAGTAATTTTTTTCTTTTTAAATTGCCAATTTGTTAATATATTCCCTCATATTTTTATGCTAATTTCCTGTGCTCCGGATGCTGTAGCCCGTTAAGTATTGACAAGAATACAGTCAATGATATATTACGCTAATGTGCGCTTATTACGGGGTGAAGTCTGCGGAAAGGGCGCTAATGATATCCCGTTTCCAATGATGAGCGGAGAAATGATGCCTCGTTTACAATATCCACTTGTTTGTGCTGTTTTCGATGTCAAAGCCAGTGTCGGGGTCATATTGACCAAGACCCACCTCATGTCCACAGTTTCCACCTGGTATACAGGCTGTTACTTACACCAGCTTGACAAACGAAGTGGGGATCTGTTTTTTGATCTTTGCCGTTGTGAGTTTGATGAAACGCCTTACTTGGATCTACAATATTAGGCAATTTTTTTTAGTCAGAGACTGGTCATGCTTGGAATGCACTACCACAGGAGGTAGTGGATGCAGGGACAATTAATGTATTTAAGAATAAATTGGATGCGCGTAGCTTTTAGAGCAAAGTAATGTAAATGAAACTGGTTGTATAGAGACTCTGCAGGGTCTTCTAAACCAGTATAAAGACGTTAAGTTACAGCGAGGCGGTTCCTATTCAACTATTTTCAATGCGCTCCGAGGTTCGAGAAAAGGCTAATCCGAACGCGCTAAATAAATACAGTTCCATATCAGACATTGCCGTCGGCGATGAAGGGCTAGAACCACAGCTTGTATGCATTGAGGTTAGCAGTTATTTTCCTCTTTGTCTTTCTTTCCCTAACTATAGATCAGATACCCTTTTACAGCTAGGTCCACTGGAACGTGTTGGTAGCGAGAATGTAACGGAGAGGCAGCGTGAAGTCTAGGGACTGTGAGCTTTTCTTGCAATCCTAAAGTAGCAAATTCGAATTACGTCGTGTTCAGACCTGGCATGTTGCTGGTTATTTCACGGTAAAACCGTTTCTTCCAGTCGACTCAGTTTTGCCTGGAAATGTTTCGGAGCCGCCTCTGGAGATACGAAGATCGTGCTGTGTCGTCAGGTCGTCGGCACTTTGTGCAATGAAAGGGACTGAGCACACATGGGGACGCCCAGGTCCAATGAAGTTAGTTCTGTGAGCCATTTTCTATTTTCTGAACCCGTACCTTTCCTATGAAATCGAGTGATGTACATTTTCTAAAACACAGCACCTTTGCAGGGAAAACGAGAGCTGTTCAACATTCTCTATTTTCTAAAACCCAGCACCTATGTCATGAAAACAAGAGCTGTTCAACATTCTCTATTTTCTAGCACCAAGCACTTTTCCCTTGATAACCAGTGCTATAGAACTACAAATTCCCGACGCTCAAAAACTCGGTTACCAGCGCTTTCCAGAATAGAAATGACTTTCTTACTTTCTGTGTCCTGTGCACCATATGAGGCATTTGTAATGTTCAGCTCCGTGGATTTCATGATTTATTTTGTTGTTAATGCCACTCCAACTTGTTGTTGTTATTGTTGTTGTTGGCTGACTGGCTGGCTGGTTGTTTGGTTGGATGGTTGGCTGCTGCTGTTGTTGTTGTTGTTGCTGTTGGCTGGCTGGCTGGTTGTTTGGTTGGATGGTTGGCTGCTGTTGTTGTTGTTGTTGTTGTTGGCTGACTGGCTGGCTGGCTGGTTGTTTGGTTGGTTGGTTGGCTGCTGTTGTTGTTGTTGTTGGCTGGCTGGCTGGTTGGTTGGCTGCTGTTGTTGTTGTTGTTGTTGTTGGCTGGCTGGCTGGCTGGTTGGTTGGTTGGTTGGCTGCTGTTGTTGTTGTTGTTGGCTGGCTGGCTGGCTGGTTGGTTGGTTGGTTGGTTGGCTGCTGTTGTTGTTGTTGTTGTTGAGTGTCTACAAAGAGTAGATTACTCTTGTGTGCCCCGTGAAAAGGACGTTAAGTGGTCATTTGTTGGCGCTATCCTCACATTTAGAGCGTGCTGATGAAGGTAGACCAGGGTCCTACAGGCGGTTGTGCTATGCTTGGCTTCATCCGCGTGTCACTCACTACTACGGTGAGCACGTTGATTTCTCACCTCGTTAGCCAGATGCATGACAACCTTTTCCATGGAGGACTATGACATGGATCAATGTTTTTCCTGACCGTGACTAACATGTCTGATCAATATATTTTGCCTGACCATACGTTAATCTTCCTCCCCCGTTGGCATGGGTTTGAAGATGCCTAAACAAACCATTCGGAGCCCTAAATTGTTTGTTGCACTTAGTACAAGGAAATTTGACACCCCCTTTCAACGGAGTTGAATAAGAGTTAAGGTGAGGTGACTTACGAAGCGATCGACTATGCATAGCCTTATTTGTTAGCCTTGATACCTCATGTTTCTTTGAACACCCTCCACAATAGTGATGCACCAGTCTGGGTGATTGGTGACAAGTCTTTTCTTGTCATAATCGTTAATACACGAGTGATTCCTTAAGTGTGTCCTTGTACCTTTTCCGCTGCCTATCGCTTTCTCTCTTACCATTTCACAGTTCACCATAAAACAGCACTTTTGGTAGACATTGATCCGCCGTCATGCGTACCACAAGGCAAGCCCATCTCAGCTGTGCTGCATATATCTTGGTGTGTAAAACTTGTCACGCCTCATCGCGCTAACTCATCTGTATTTAAATATATGTACATACATCTCCACATGTAACCACAGCAAAGATTCGTATCCTCGGAATGTCTGTGGTGTGTGTTCTTTTATTTGTGTTCTGCCAATTGTTTCTCATGTTATTTATCCTCTACAATGCCTTGGCCATTCATTTCATCCCAATGTTTGCCAGTCTCCATTGTTGCTGATAATGTACCCGAGACTTTCGAAACTTACGACACAACTATTGGTCTGTTTTGTGTTTTGTCGATGATCATTATCTTTGTGTCGCTTTATTTGTTTAAATGTCCCAAATATGGCTGCGTTCTGGGTCAGATCATTCGTTGCCATGGGCACCATCACGACCAGCTCAGTAGTTCCACAGGCGTCCTCAAGGTTAAACTACCTTCTTCTTCTGTTCGCGAATCATGTTATGTATTTCAGGGTCAGGTTATGAAGATATCTCTAAAACGAGTTTGTCTATGGGCCTCATACACAGTGGCATGCACCGCCTCAGTAAGCCTCCTTTTTCGTGGTCTGCCTTTGGCCCAGAATCCGTTGTATCTAAATAGCATTACTTGGTAAATGGTGCTGTGTGGTGGTAGGCGTGTTACGTGGCCAAACCATTTTAGTTGTTATCTTTTGATGTAGTCTAATACTGGTGTTGTTTCTACTAGTCTACTGATATCATCGTTTCTGAACATGTTTCTCTTTGTTGCACCCAAAATATTTCGCATGCATTTAATTTATGTTGTTACAATGTGTTGCCTTCATGTTTGCATTCAGCTATATCGTTGTCTTTGACGTCAGCATGATCATGACCAGATCTGTAGTTCCACAGACGCCCATAAGGTTATTCTGACGTCATGTCTACGATCAGTTATATCGTTGTCGTTAACCTCATAAAAATGTTAGATGGCCGCGCCTGACTGTCTGTGATCTAGACTCGCTCCGGTGTTTGTGTCGTTTTCTGCTGTTTGTAGTTCCTGTTCGGATAATAATTCACGAATTCTTCCCCTGGTTGTATCAAGGACTTCATTCTGTGTAATTCATGTGCTTTTGTTCAGTTATATTGTTTGTTATGCTGCATCTTGCTGTAGCTTTGCCTGGCTTAAACCGTGAGAAAACAGTCCAAGATGGCGTTGAACGTTCCGTTTGACTGCACCACATAATTCAGCACTGGTTTTCACTACTCAAACTCAAAGGCCTTCCTGATTGGACTAAAGCCGACTTCCTCCTACCCAAATCTCCCCCCCCCGTCCCCTCCACCGGAGGTTACACTATACCTCTCCCAACCCCTTATTCTCAGCACAGCAAGAGTGACCTTGCCCGAAGATGGACACAGTTTAGAGGCCACTGGGGCGGAGCGCGAAGAAAAAGAGACACACAAGGAAAGCAGATACAAACATTGGTTCAACACACACTCCTCGCGGCCCTCATCCCGAAGCTGTGGAGTTCCGAACTTCACTTGGGGAGTCTGTAGGTATTTTGGTCGACACACCACGCATGAACAATCCTCAGCAGTTGAACTTTGTAGTGGGATCAAGATGTAGTGGTCATAATCACTAGTATGAGCCACGTAGTGCAGTGTTCCACTCGCATCTGAGTGGTCCTGCGTTCATTCCCCAGTTGAGGCGGAAATGTTATTTCAGACCGCAATGATTCCCGGGTGGACCCAGCCTGAAATTGGTACCGGTTTAGTCCGGGAAGTAAGAACGGCCGCAACATCCACTATGTGCCGTGGGTTACACAATAATATGGGCCTAACACCATATTTCATATGCGCTGCATGGCGTGATGGTATCCTTACTCGTTACTAGCATGAGCAGGACATATGTCCACACAAGCCCCTGAAGGTATGGGACATCTATGTTCGCTCTCCACTCGTACCTTAACCAGCCGTTAGATACCTTCAAAAGCTTAGGTTCAAAGTCGACTCAATGATTGCCCGCATTTTGTAGGTCTCAAGTCGTTGCCTCAGAAGTCAAGTCGATGCCTCAGAAGTCAAGTCGTTGCCTAAGAAGTCAAGTCGATGCCTCAGAATTAAAATCGATGCCTTCATAAGTCAAGTCGTTGCCTCAGAAGTCAAGTCGTTGCTTCATAAGTCAAGTCGATTCCTCAGAAGTCAAGTCGATGCCTCAGAATTAAAATCGATGCCTTCGAAGTCAAGTCGTTGCCTCAGAAGTCAAGTCGTTGCTTCATAAGTCAAGTCGATTCCTCAGAAGTCAAGTCGATGCCTCAGAATTGAAATCGATGCCTTCGAAGTCAAGTCGTTGCCTCAGAAGTCAAGTCGTTGCCTCATAAGTCAAGTCGATTCCTCAGAAGTCAAGTCGATGCCTCAGAAGTTGAAAAAAACGTTGACATATAGAATACTGCGAGTGTGATATCATCTCTTGTTTTCGCTCAAAACAAAACAGGGGACACTGTAACAATTCTTTTCTCTTTCTTTAAATGCACAATGGTAGCTGATCAAACTGCATCTCGTTAGCAAACCAAACCATATCATTTCATGTCGTGATGTGTATTCGGCACAGTGAGTAGTCCTCTTTTTTTAATCCCATCATTTCTCATTGCATCTCTCTTTGTGACATTGATGATATTTCTCGTACACTTCATCTCACACATTGTAATATTCCCGTCCCGTGCCGCTGGTGCGGACCAAGTTTGGCACTGCGTGCAAGGAATTTATATAGATATTCTGTTTATGTCCCTGTTTTGTCACCAAGCTGATCTACTGGTGTTTATGTAGTGGTGACAGTTAAGTGACTGTGGAGTCTTTTTGACATATGCATAATGCATAGAGATAAAGATTCAATAATAAAACGGTTTCTCAGTGGACAAAATGAAGTACAAATTAGTACAGTCGTAGTTGTTTTCTATCTTTTTGAATTCTTTACATTCAAGTAATTTTTGATGATGCCATCATCAGATTCGTCTGTTCTTAAATGACGTTCACTCCAGAAGAAAGACACGTGATACGCTTTTGTTGGATGTGAGTCTACCGCTCTTTAGTTCCAATAACTTGACCACCAAACAGTCCTGGCCTAAATCATGTTCACGATGCAATTTGGGCTTAAGGGCCCAAAAAATGAATGGCTCGAAGATAAGCGATGCCATTCAGTTTAAAAAAAAAACTTATTTTGAGACTTTGAATGAACTCCATCAGACCACAATCGACACGGCTATCGTCCAATGGTGCAAACTATTGATGGACATAAGTAAAAGAAGGACATTTAATCAAATAGCCAACAATCCCTGTTGGCCAATTATGTGCAACTGTACGAATTTTCATTGTACAACTGCACAAAATTGTGTCTCCTATATAGCCGTACCATTGCAACTCTGTTGTACCTTCCTAAGCAAGGAGTTAGCGTCCGAGACGATGCCGTCGTCATTAAAGAGTTCTGAAGCCAAAAACAGAGTGAATGAGAAGAAAGGAGTCGACTTAAAGATGGCACCCTTCGCCAAGGTGAACCAACCAAGAGCTGCCAAAGACACTGTTTTGCTTCCAAGTTGAGGCACTCGAAACATGCGACGTCAGTACAGCCTTGCTGAGAGAATATGGATCGTCGAGAGAAGGTAATACCGGTCTAAAACATTTGCAATGCTGAAACCGGATATGTCTAGTATAACGTCACAGTAATCGCAGCCTCGCTGTAAACTACGTCATAACGTAACAAAAACGTCCTTTTGAGTACGAAAGAATGGACAGAAAAAAAAAATCAACGAGGTTGCAAATGACCACCTCAGTATTGCAGTAACTGCCTCAATTTCTGTTAACCCGCAAATGAATATCAATTCTATTTCACATTATTCGGACGACTAAATAATGTAATAATTAAAAATTAACAATCCTTAACAAAAATGCGCAAATTTAAAATTAATTTCCTCGCCCTCAATATTTTAACGCTTAACAGTAATGATAATAATACCGTAGACCAGGGATTCTCAAACGTGTTTAGGTTACTGTACACACTCCATGTTTTATTCCTGTCGCTGGAAATCAGAGGTGTGAAAAGCCCGCACCGCTCGGCGGGTCGTCCCTGGGGCCGCCCGCGCAACACCTCGTCGAGGCATATGACCTGCACTCCATCTGCCATGTATGCTGCCTGGGCTCAGCCATCAACTCTGATCATGGAATGTCAGCACGACGCGTCATGGTTGCTTAGGCGAATAATTTGACTTGGTACTGCTGTTGTTGTCGCTGCTGCTATGGTCTAGAAGTTAAGGCTTTTGCCTCTCACAGTGATGAACGGAACCTGGTAGGCGATCGAAGCCCACAAGTTTCAAGCGACTCCTGGTCTCACGGGAGGTAAGACCAGAGTGCCTGCATCCCGAGTTACCCCAAGTCGTCTCGACCAATAGTCTTGCCACTGATCCAAGGTAACTCGGGATAAGAGAGATATTAATTACCAGCGCATATTCTTGCTCACATAATCCAAATACAGCCCACATCACATTATTACGACAAATCCATCTGGTGTTGTGGCCACCATCGCTTCGCGATGGACAATAACTGTATATGTTTCTACAACTGTTGTTGTTGCTGATGTTGTTGCTGGTGTTGTTGCTGGTGTTGTTGTTGTTGCTGATGTTATTGCTGATGTTGTTGTTGTTGCTGATGTTGTTGCTGATGTTGTTGCTGGTGTTGTTGCTGGTGTTGTTGCTGCTGCTGCAGCTATTGTTGCTGATGTTGTTGTTGTTGCTGATGTTGTTGCTGATGTTGTTGCTGATGTTGTTGCTGATGTTGTTGCTGATGTTGTTGCTGCTGCAGCTATTGTTGCTGATGTTGTTGCTGGTGTTGTTGCTGCTGCAGCTGTTGTTGCTGATGTTGTTGCTTCTACCACTTATAGCCAAGGTGCGCAAAGGTTCACCAGCAACGATCGACTAGTTCTACATTTATCGGTGCCACGGATGAAATTGTTGCGTTTTTATCTGTGATTTGCACACGTAATCCCATTTGGCTGGACTACCTCCGCTACCTTCTGTGGTTACAGGTAAATCGGATTAAAGCTATGCGCTTTTATAATTATGTTGGTGGCTGTGAACATTATTCATGTGCCGTTCGTTATGAACAAAAAGATTTGGTCCTGGTCATGCTACTTTCATAACCTGTTAGAAGTCACACCTCCGCTGCCTTGTGGGATACCTGTTTACAGGAAAGGCTTCGGGAGTAAAAGCTGAGGAAAATCTACATACAGTTGACTTGATAATTTCGTGCTACTGGGCAACGGTAGCTTAGGACAAGAGAGTGAGGTTTGACATAATGCGCAAACTACTTCACTTTAATCCAATCTCCGCGCAAACCATCCATTTCAGCCGACAAAGCGAATGACAAGATTGGTCCACACGGCTGAACAGAGACAGATTTGCTTTCATCGCACGTGATGGACGAACATCATCCCCACTCGTACTCGAGTAGGGTATTGTTGTCAGCATTCTTTGCTGTCAGGATACAGTAGCTTTCCTCACCTTCAGAGACGCACTTGAGAAGTTGTACCAGGGTTCCTCCTGGATGTAGTGCAATGCGAGGCTCCTCAGTAAACTCACCACTATGGAGACCACATTTCGCGATCCCCGCCTGTTTAGTCAGATTGCCATGAAGCAAAAGTTGTCAGCGAGAACTGAGCGGAATTGAAGTGGGGTCTTCATAAGTTTCTGTCACCTGACCATGTCTAACGTAGTCTGATCAATATGTTTTGTCCAACCGAAAGTTAATCTATTATCCCCAACCACTACTGAAGATAAGGATGATGATGTAATCTCTTTAGCAGTGAATTGGCAACTCTTGACAGCCCAATACTTCCCGAACAAAAGCGTCCTCCTCAATTGTTGTAGTGTTGTGTAGAGAGTGTTGAGTATGGTGGGGTGTGGTGGTAGCAGCAGGTTCCGCAGATCGGCTAGCCTTGGGCACAAAGTCAAGAGGTGCTCGACTGACTCCTCGTGGTCATGGTAGAATCTGTAGTTTGGTTGACGTAGAGGGTCTAATCTGTTCAGATGGTTTTTGAGAGGGGCATCGCCTTTTCTCAGCTTGAAGATCAAACTCTGGTCTCTTTCAATTTCTTGGCTGGGTCTTGGGGATCTGGTTTTGCTTGATTTTTTAAATATACTTGGCCTGTCGGGATGTGGTCTACTGATCTAGCCACTCCTGTCTATAGTTATTTTCAGGATTTGCTTGCAGGTTTGTAGTGTGATACTAGGTAGTGGATGTATAAGCATTGCCCCGATTCTAGCCAGCTCATTTGCCGTCTAATTTCCTGGGATTCCGACATGGCCAGGTATCCACTGCAGCACTACTTCCGCTATATAAGAGATGGACGATTGGTCAATTCATTTGCAGATAGAATTGATTCATTAAAATGTCTAAAACTTCATCCACGACCGCAGTGGTTGTGTTGGAATTATATTTTTCATTTGGTTATTTCCCTTGAACACGTTAGGAAGTTTGTGTGGGCAGGCTTGTGTCAGTTGTATGACCCTGGTAGCTGTGGTCTAGTGCTAATGTGTGCTTGCCATGTCAGAACAGTTTGACAGAAATAACGAGAGAGAGAGAGAGAGAGAGAAAAGGAAAGAGAGTGATGTGAAGACATAGTGAAAGAACGTGATTGTGTGAGAGAGGGAGTGAGTGTGAGAGAGAGTGCATATAGAAAGCCATAAATTGTGTAAGAAAGTGTGTGTTAGTGAGAGAGAGAGAGAGAGAGAGCAAGGATGTGAGAGCGAGAAGAGTGAGATAAGAGTGGGAGAAAGCGAGAAAGGAAGTAAGTGAAGACATGAGATAAAGTGGGACAGAGAGTGTATGCTTGTGAAAGAGACAGAAAGGGTGTTAGAGAGCAAATGTGCGTTAGAGATAGAGAGAAAGAGAGAGAGCAAGAGAGAGTGTATGTGTGATTGAGAGGCATAAAGGGTGTAAGAGACTGAATGTATGTTAGAGAGAGAGAGAGAAAGAGAACTAGAGACTGTGCGTGTGATAGAGAGACAGAAATGATGCAAAAGAGCGAATGTGCGTTAGAGAGAGAGAGCAAGAGAGAATGCTCGCGTGTGATAGAGAGCCATAAATGGTGCAAGAGAGCGAATGTGCGTTAGAGAGCGAGAGAGAGCAAGGAAGAGTGTGTGCGTGTGATAGAGAGACAGAAAGAGTGAATGAGAGAAAATGTGCGTTAGAGAGAACTAGAGAGTGTGTGCGGTGGAAAGCGAGACATAACGGGTGTAAGAGAGCGAACGAGCGTTATAGAGAGACAGAGAGACAACAAGAGAATGTGCGTATGATAGAGAGAAAGAAATGGTGAAAGAGAGCGAACAAGCGTGAGAGAGAGAGAGAGTAATGATGGCAGAAGATGAGGAAGAGAGTGAGAGAGTGTGATAGAAAATACGAGAGAGGCGATAATTGTAACACGTCGATTATGTATCGTTGTACAGAATTTATGTCAATGTGATACGGAAATGCGGTAACAATTAGAACCATTGCAGCCTGCAACACGTAGAGCACGGTTGGCCAGACCTTTCGGTACAAAATGATAGTATTAATAGGTGTCTGCCTTGGTCGAATATGGCGACAGAATACGACTTACTGTGCTATATGACACGCTTCAGCTTACCCAGTTGTAAGTGTGTAACTGATTTGCAGTTCTTGTTTAGTTATTGTTAAACATTCCAGTAGTCTTAGTGATTGGTAAACCTTTCCTTAGTCCTTGGTAAACCTTTGCTTATTCATTGGTAAACCTTTGCTTAGTTCTTGGTAAACCTTCTTTTAGTCCTTGGGAAACCTTTCCTTAGTTCTTGGTAAACCTTTGATTTTTCCTTGGTAAACCTTTTTTTAGTCATTGGTAAACCTTTCCTTAGTCCATGGTAAACATTTGCTTAGTTCTTGGTAAACCTTTTCTTAGTCCATGGTAAACATTTGCTTAGTTCTTGGTAAATATTTCCTTAGTCCTTGGTAAACCAGTCGTCGGTAAACATTTCCTTAGTTCACGGTAAAAATTTGCTTAGTCCTTGATGAACCTTTTATCAGTCCACGGGAAACTTTTCCATAGTCCTTGGTAAACCTTTTCTTAGTCCATAGGAAACCTCTCTTAGTCCTTAGTAAACATATCAAGGTTTTGAAAAAAACAAATGCCATTAGCAATGATAGGATTGGGCTTGGAGCCATCCACCTTCAGAATGTGGAGTCTTTCACATACCTTGGTAGCAACACAGGCATATTAGGAGGTGCATAAAACGATGTGAATACAGAAGGCGAGAAGAGCTTTCATTGCATTGAGGAATTTATGAAAGTCAAAATAAATTAAAACCACCACCAAATGAAAATCTTCAACTCCAACGTAAAATCCGTTTAGTTAAATGGCTCTGAAACATGGAGGACAACACAGGTGCTTATGACAAAGGTACAGACTTTTGTAAATGGTTGTCTGCGCAATATATAAAGGTGGAAATGGTACGACACGGTCACCAACGTGGAAACGGTACGACACGGTCACCAACGTGGAAACGGCAGGACAAGATCACCAACGTGGAACTGATGGGGAAACGGGACAGATACCAGTGGAGCATGACAACATGGAGGAGGCGATGATGATAGATAGGCCACACATTACGGAAACCAGTGGATAACATTACCAGACAAGCTCTAATCTGGAATCCACATGGCAAGAGAAGTACAGAAAGACCAAAACATTCATGGAAGAGAGAACTGGAGCAAATATAAAAGCAACAAACTGGACGTGGACAGAATTGGCGTAGATGGCTCATGATAGGAATACTTGTTGAGTATTTGTTGAGGACCTATGCTCCACATGGAGCTGACATATTTTTGATTGATATAGACCAAAACCTTGTAAGATCACAAACATAAATGTAATAAATTGACAACTTTATTATGGCAATATCGAGGCCTTGATATGTGCACATATATATACTGATTTTTATGCAAGCGGGGCGTGGTTACTATTCCGATCTGCCTCAGTTCAAACCACGTCGTGCACCGTTTGACAGACCTGGCATGTCGGTGGGTTTTTTCATGGTGTGACAGCTTTTCTTAGTAGACCCTGATGAAAATGGGTACCTGGCGACACTGAGTGGTATTAAGGTTAGAAGTCAGCCTCGGGTGCTGGAAGTCGCCGGTTCAAATCATGGGGGAGACCGGAATTTTTTCACCTGGACTTTCTGGTATTTCCTCGGATCTCTGGGTAGTAGAGATCGGTCGCCCGTGTTCAGTGTCGCGCACGTTAAAAATCTCTCGTCAGTTGGAAATAAGAAAGAGTAGGCTTAACGTCCGCTACCCGCGCAAAATTCCAAATTAGTTTAAGAATCTACCCGATCTATTACGCGATGATCGCCAGTGCCTCATAGTTCGTGGATTGTGTTCAGATTCTACAAACATGGTGAACAGAGCAGTTACGGATTAAACCATGACCTACTCTGAACACAGATGGCCATGGTTAAACCGTGTGTAAGGATGTTGATTCTTCTACTAAACTAAACTACACTTTACTAAATGGAAGGCACAATGCGCATATGGAGGTACCCACGTGTAATGAAGTTAGTTCAGTGAGCCTGTTGTTCATTTCCATTTATGCAATGGTTCACTGTGTATAAAGGCAAGGGATTCCGTTTGTACACCATGTAACATATTGTGAATTTAGTGTTAGGCTCGTGTTTCTTGCCTTGGGTTTTTAGGCTTTTTGGTCAAGCTACATCTGTAGACCCGTCGCTAGAGCGAAGTCCACAGTCCTCTCCATGTCCAGGTGACAGCCACACAGCTTATGTGTCAGCTCGGCTACTTCTGGCCAGGTTTAGCATCGAGGTTCGGTGTATTCTGGACAATCCTGTATTATGGGTTCAGGATCTGCAGTTGCCTGTTTTCAGGCGAAAGATGGTGGTGTCTGGGGAGCTAGTGGATTGGGTCAGGCCTTTTGCTCACTTCCATGTCATTCTTCCCTTTTTAGTTATACTGATTGTGGATGATAGTTTTGTCTCTCGCTAAGGACTGTGTGGATAAGGTGCTCCATCTAGCCACATACGATGGACAGAGCATCAGCTCTCTCATTCTATGTGATTCCACAATGGGAGGGTAGCCACGGAAGAGCAGTTGTACATCCTTTTTTTGACTTTGTTGATCTCTGATCTGATTTCCCACATCATTTGTTCACCTCTGGTGTTGTGTATTGCTTCTTCTAGTGCTCGCTATGGCCACCTTTTCCTTCCCTATTTTTTATAGCTGCTTGCGATAGAAAGAATATATTACATTAACCTGAGTTTAAATCTCGATAGCTGAGCTGGACAAGCAATGCACTAATCACTGCGGAACAGTGGCTACCCATTCCCTGAGACTTGACAACATTATTAAACAAATTAATCAAAGATGAAAAGGGTAGAAAAGCTGTTACAGAAACACAGAACGTGTAAATCATTAGTTTGTGTACATGTCGTATGCTACAACTTTAACATTGCTACACACAAATCAGTGTTTGGATCATCAAGTTTCACGCAGAAATCATCACGTCACCCATCACCTTTTTACAAGCTTTTATTTAACTTGAGATCTCGCGCAGGAGACTGGCGGGTTGACCCTGCTGCAACCGGATTAAACCGATACTCTAGCAGATGACGGACGTTAAGGTCAAGGCTCACACCTTCAATCTGATGGTTATTCCAAACAAGGGTATATTTGGATTTGAGGTTTGGAGTCTACGCACATCACAAGAAGAGAAGCTACGAATTACCGATAGAGTAATGGGGCGACGTAGCGTCCTAAATATCTCATTAAGAGACCGTTCCGGGATGCCGTTGATTCAGCGTCAATGCGAAAGTATCAACAATGTGGCCAGCATGACTAACAATAGATGAACGAGAAGTATGTCGTTCTGGTGGCCATTCTACTGCCGCCCACCAACAAGATGGAGAGATGATCTGCACCACGCCCTCAGGCCATCATGGTACTCGAGGGCGAAGGGCAGACACAGATTCAAGCAGCTTTTGGTGACCTTGCCTGATTGAATACCAGGATTAGGGATCAAAATGCTGAACAGCGCACTCATAAGTTGCAGTGGTCAGCTACCCATAGCTGACTGCTAGCATCAGGGCCAGCGAACCATAGCTGCCAAGACCCTTCTACACCTCCACGCGGTGATCCTGGATAACAGGCTGCAGTAGAGCAGACTGGCTAAGGAGAAGGGATCGAAGAGGGAATGCTAACCCGGTACTCAAAAAATGCTTGCTGAAGTCGGATGTGTTGGACCGAAAAGTGCAAATATAGCAGCCAAGCTGTAAACTACGACACAACGCATTCCGTTCTCTGGACTACATTCTGCTACTGAAGCCCTTTCAGGGTTTGGTAGCGGGAGATTGAGAACGAAAGAAGAAGAAGAAGAAGAAGAAGAAGAAGAAGAAGAAGAAGAAAACCAGGGTTCAGGTATTCAAGTAAGTATATAACTTGACACGACTATTGCCCGTTTGCGTGGACTTATATTTCTTTTATATTAACCAACTTCCCAATAACCTAGAGAGGTGAAATTGTGCACCAGGCCTCCACTAGTGTGAACAAATTATAACTGAACCTCATTCAAAGGTTGTTACTGGAAAACGTAATTTATTTATAGTTACTGTTATAAATTATCATCATCAAGTGCCCTGTCGGATAGCGTTGGCGATCGTGTACCTCCATTTCCTCTTATCACGACGTGTGAAGGTTATCAGTTCAGCGGTTGATCGCAGACCATACCATGCATTCTTCTTCTTCTTCCTCGTTCGTTCTCAATCTCCCACTACCAAACCCTGAAAGGGCTTAAGTAGCAGAATGTAGTCCAAAGAACCGAATGCGTTGTGTCGTAGTTTACAGTTTTGCTGCGATATTTGCACCTTTCGGTCCAACACATCCGACTTCAGCAAGCATTTTTTGAGTACCGGGTTAGCATTCCCTCTTCGATCCCTTCTTCTTAGCCAGTCTGCTCTGCTGCAGCCTGTTATCCAGGATCACCACGTGGAGGTGTAGAAGGGTCTTGGCAGCTATGGTTCGCTGGCCCTGACGCTAGCAGTCAGCTATGGGTTGCTGACCACTGCACCTCATTTGCTGCTCAGCATCTTGATCCACCATGCATTCAAGATGTCCAATATTTTCTTTCTTTGCCTCCCTCGGTACGTCTTGCCAGCGATTCTGCCTGTTGTCACAGTGTGTTCCAACCTACCTCTTCTCAAGACATGCGGGTAAAAGGGTGACTTCTTTGTCCTGATTCTTACCATAAGCCGTCTTTGTGTGTGCTTCCTCAAGATCCCCGTTATTCGATTTGTCATCAGTCCATGGAACTTTCAACATTCTTAAGTAAAACCATATTTCCGTTGCCTCCAATGATCTCTGTACGTGCCTGCTGATTGTCCTCGACTCGCTGCAGTATCCCAGTATTGTTTCCACGTACATCCATACATAAAATAACTATCTTCCTTAAATCCCGTGAATCTATTATAAGTACACAAATATTAAATCCCGTCAATCTATTATAAGTATACATATATTAAATCCTGTTAATCTATTATAAGTATACATATATTAAAATCCCGTGAATCTATTATAATTATACATATATTAAATCCTGTGAATCTATTATAAGTATACATATATTAAATCCCGTGAATCTATTATAAGTATACATATATTAAATCACGTGAATCTATTATAAGTATACAAATATTAAATCACGTGAATCTATTATAAGTATGCATATATTAAATCCAGTGAATATATTATAAGTATACATATATTAAATCCCGTGAATCTATTATAAGTATACATATATTAAATCCAGTGAATCTATTATAAGTATACATATATTAAATCCCGTGAATCTATTATAAGTATACATATATTAAATCCAGTGAATCTATTATAAGTATACATATATTAAATCCCGTGAATCTATTATAAGTATACATATATTAAATCCCGTGAATCTATTATAAGTATGCATATATTAAATCCAGTGAATCTATTATAAGTATACATATATTAAATCCCGTGAATCTATTATAAGTATACATATATTAAATCCAGTGAATCTATTATAAGTATACATATATTAAATCCCGTGAATCTATTATAAGTATACATATATTAAATCCCGTGAATCTATTATAAGTATACATATATTAAATCCCGTGAATCTATTATAAGTATACATATATTAAATCCAGTGAATCTATTATAAGTATACATATATTAAATCCCGTGAATCTATTATAAGTATACATATATTAAATCCCGTGAATCTATTATAAGTAAACATATATTAAATCCCACGCATTCATAGAATTGTTACCACACACACTACCCCCATTTTAATTTTTTTAATGGTCTTACTGTATTTAACAACTTTTACTGAAGACTTAGTTTTTTCCATATTTGCTTGTAAATATTTTAATAATATATGTATTATTTATTTATTTATTTATTGGGAGATAAGGAGGGGAGAAAACAAAGGACATCAATGGGAGAGTGACTATGTGAAAAAGAATACACTGATATGCAAGTGTAGATCACGGACTGCTGGAGGAATTTGGTAAAAGCGGGATTGAATGATATAGAGGGAAACAATACAGTTCTACACCGAAAGGAAGTTGTTACTGATTCAAATCCTATTTGACTTAGATACTCTTGACGGTTTTTGTGTGTGATGGGATACAGTGGTTCTCCTCACATCCCGATTCGTACTTAACTTAGTGGACCCGGAGTCCTCCTGGCTGTAGGGCAATGCGAGGTTCCTTAGAATGCTTATCACAACGATAATAATTGTACCGGTCCTCACCTCGTTAAACATACTGCTATGGAACAGCGCGTTTTCAGAGATAAATACCTGGAAGTGAGGTCAGGTCTTGCTCAATGTGTGACTCGCCTGTCCCCGGCTAACGTAGTTCGATCAGTATGTTTTGCTTGATCAGACGTCAGTCATTTCTTCCCATATATAAACTGAAAGTCTGTCGTTTTGTTTCTTAACTGACGTAGGACTGAATGCCCATTGTTGGGGTAGTGGAGGAGTTTTTTTGGGCTGATGACTACAGACCGCTTCTCCACTGCTGTCGCTAAGTCGTGTGCTGGCTATGTTAGATTATTTAACCCCCCCCCCCCCCCCCATCCTCCCCCCCCCCCAACAGAAAAACAACACAAGTCTTACCGAGGATTTGATCCAGTGCCGTCATTGTCAGCAGACAGACAGGCATGGAAACTATTCGGCCACGAGCTCTACACCGATCCACCTTTCTGAACCAAATTTAGAGAAAAGACATGTGGTACATTTTAGTCTGTAATATATGTGATATTACTGGCTACGTAACATTTGATACATTTTAGTCTGTAATATCTGTGATGTTCCTGGCTACGTAACATATAAACACCCCGTCCATATCCCCTGATGCTTTCCTCTGGGCACAGGATACAGTTGTCTAAATTCTGGACACGATTTTAAAAAAAATATTTACAAAAACAGCAACGAGAAATTGAACTGTGACCCAAAATGAATTGTGGTGTGAATGCCTACGTAGAGGGGATTTAGCGGGTTGAGAGTGGTGGTAGAGAGATGTGCTGGACTATTGGACGGTTGAGATGTAACGGAAGAGATGGGCTAGTTGAAAGGAGGAGGAGAGATAGGTCGAAAAGATTGGTAAAATGAGGATAGGGGAGAAGAAATGTGCGTTTCGAATGAGGACGAGAGAAGGTTAGAAGGCGGAAAAGCAAAGCAGTCCCCATGTGTGTGAGGACAGTAGTGTAGGAAGATAATTTTAAAAAAAATATAAACTCTCTTATTTATCCCGATTAACGCCGGATACCTCTCTTATTTAATTATAAGACACACAATACAACAAGCCGTAATCTCGTTCAACACTATATTTGGTTTCCCATTCGATGCGCGGATTCTCGCGATAGAAAGACTTAGTCGCAACGCCCTCTTTGCACTGCGATCATTACCCGGCAAGCTGTCCCCCAAAATGAGTTCAACTGTTAAACAATATAAAGCACATGATCGATTTCATTATCGATTCGTGACACCTGACATCAGTAACACCTGGCGGCTACTACTTTATCGGAGACGCTGTGAGATGGAGTAATGCGGAACTGCCCGTCAGTGGATCACGGAGTCCATTAGTGGGCATGGAAGAATAATTCTACTGCTTCCCCCCCCCCCCCACATTTATATTGTGAAAGGCGACTAAAGTGAGTTGTGCATGGGGCAAGCAGACATTGTGTAGGGGATGAAGTGTAAGAGACGTAATTGTGCGAGGTCGCATCTTGTTTAGGAGGTGAGATGGCTAGTTCCCTTCGTCGCTGCCATTTCTTCCCTGGGAAAAGAGAGTCTTCAACACTATAGGAATTCAGATCAGACTGTAAGTTGCCTCTTGCGACATCCTCTTGTTTACAGCGTATGGTATCCATTTGAAATACCTGAATATATGTACGTATATGAGTTATGGGATTCATGCAGCGGAAACTATTCAAAGGAAGACGCGGTGTTCGAGGCTATGACAAGACTTAGGTCTTCTACCCTGGGGGCAACTCTTCTCTCTCCTCTGACCTCACTCTGTTTCATTTGACTCTGTCCTACAGTCACACTCTTGCACAACTTTCACATGCGCCCTCATGGTAAGGCCCTTCCATTGCACTTTGGTTGGGCTAGCTTCTGAGGGCGCACAAACCTATCATAGGTACATACAGACGCACACATGCATCCAAGCACTGGTTTATGCGTTCTGATATCGCCCAATGTCGACTTGCATTGTGGAAGAACAACTGGGCGTTATTAGTTGTTTGTGATCAGAGGTTATGAAACCTTAAATCTACAGAAGAATGAAGGTTCAGTATGGAAACAGTTGTCTGAGTCAGAGAAGAGTGTATTTATTTATTTTTCGTTCGCCTTATTTCTCTAATCCCCAAGGCGGTGTGCGCTGCACTGTGGTTTTTATTTTGCGCCTGTCGGTCCAGTGCATCCGACTTCAGCATTCATTTTATATAAGGGTCTGCTTCCTCCTGCATTTTCTAAGGGTTTGCTTCCCTGGGGTAACGGCCGGTGCTGTGATGGAGATCGAACCCAGCACCTTCGGGTTGTGAGCCGTGTCACTTAACTACTAGGCCACGCCTTCCCCGCACCAATAGTTTGACTTGGGCGAAGTCATGTCGATAGATACTGTGATTTATACTGACTCCAAGTCGGTTCTGGAGGCGCTGAAGCACACGTCATACAACAAAATAGAGATATTTCTTGTTTGTGGGGAGAGCGATCAACAACAATATCACTGCTCGCGGGATTAATGTCACCTTGCAATAGATCCAGTACATAGTGGGTTACCAACAGGAAACGAGATGGCTGACAGATGGGCAAAAACAAAAGCATACAAACAATAACTGGATAGACCTTGCAGTAACCACATAGTAGATCGATTTATTAAGAATAATACCGGTTAAATCCAGATGGACAGGTGGGCGACGGGAACAACGGGTAGCAGTGTATTTAGCTAAATGTCACAGCCAAAATGTAATGAGGACATAAACAAACTACATAGAAGAGATCAAAGTCTCATCATTCAGTTCTGAACAGGACATACCAGAGTCAATAGCCACTTCGACCGCATCTGTCAGCACCTGCCCTTGTGCAGACATTGCACTCATCCCGAAGAAACAGTTCGACACCTACTCATTGAGTACAAGGCGCTTACGGACATGAGGACAAGATTCTAACAAGCACTGCCGACAATTGCCAACAGACTGTACGGAGCAGTGAAACAACTGAAGAAGATCGGTATCTATATAAGAATGGCATTGTGTTGCCAAGAGCAGGCTTGCTCATCAGCTAGGGGATAACAACAACAACAACTTGTGACATCCTCTAACTGGGTGTCATCATTTTCATCATATTTTCTTGCAACGACATCAGTTCTATGTCCATTTGCCATTTGCATAAATTCCTTGATAAAAAAGGTAAAAGATCCCGTTAATACGCAATGTGCCATATTGGGAATGTAGTGTTTTGTCTGATTCCGTCAATAATAAATGTGCCATATTGGGAATGTAGTGTTTTGTCTGATTCCGTCAATAATAAATGTGCCATATTGGGGATGTACTGTTAGGTCTGATCCCGTCAATAATAAATGTGCCATATTGGGATATAGTGTTAGGTCTGAACCCGTCAATAATAAATGTGCCATATTGGGATATAGTGTTAGGTCTGATCCCGTCAATAATAAATGTGCCAAATTAGGATATAGTGTTAGGTCTGATCTCGTCAATAATAAATGTGCCAAATTGGAATATAGTGTTAGGTCTGATCTCGTCAATAATAAATGTGCCAAATTGGAATATAGTGTTAGGTCTGATCTCGTCAATAATAAATGTGCCAAATTGGAATATAGTGTTAGGTCTGATCTCGTCAATAATAAATGTGCCAAATTGGAATATAGTGTTAGGTCTGATCCCGTCAAAAATAAATGTGCCAAATTGGGATATAGTGTTAGGTCTGATCTCGTCAATAATAAATGTGCCAAATTGGAATATAGTGTTAGGTCTGATCTCGTCAATAATAAATGTGCCAAATTGGATTATAGTGTTAGGTCTGATCTCGTCAATAATAAATGTGCCATATTGGGATATAGTGTTAGGTCTGATCTCGTCAATAATAAATGTGCCATATTGGGAATGTAGTGTTAGGTCCGTATTTGTCTTTTACCAATAGCACATTAAGGTCAATGGGGTCAGCATCGTGTCGGCAGCATTTTCCTTCCCAATTTGTGAACGCCGATTCCAATCGAAAACATCTGTCACTCAAGGTTGCGGAGTCCGGTCAAGCACTGCATAGCGTAGATCAGGTTGTTACAGAAACCACGGATGCAAAAGCACGCAGACTGATTTGACGCATACTTTCAAAAATAGGCCAAATGTAATTGTAGCTCTATAGCCTGGTGATCATATCATTCTCATCAGATCTGTGTGCTGGGGGCAGTGCAGAAATATATGTGCTGTTGTCATGTTTGCAAGACTGCCGTAACATAGGCTGGTGGTACCTATCTTGAATTTGGTATGCATATGGTGTTTCATAATGTCAACATAAATTCACAGTAGATGGTGAGGAAATAGATCCTGTCACGCATTTTGAATATCTGGGTTCTAGAATTGACAAGAATGGCGACTGCTCGAAAGAAATCAGAAGAAGAATAGCCATGGCAATGCAGAGACTGAACAGCCTGAAGTAAAAGTTGTGAGAGCTTGTGTTTTTCCTGTGACAGCTTATGGCTGCGAATCATGGACGATTACCAAAACTTCTAGACAAAGAATCGAATCCTTCGTTAAAATTATACATAAAAATCCTCAGAATACCATGGACGGAGAAAAAGTAAAATGTAGACATTCGGCAAGAGTTGAACACAGAGAACTAGTTTATCAATTCCATTTTGGCCAGAAAATGTAAATACTTTGGTCACATCAAGAGACACAATGGTCTTGATAGAACAATGATGGAAGGTATGGTGCCAGGTAAAAGAGGCAATAGTAGACCAAGAAGACGATGGTACGAAGACATCCAGGAATGCCTGGGTATAACTGGCGAGGCTGGAGTTTTGGCAAGGGAACGAGTTTCTTTCACACAGACTGTGATGGGAGCGACGTTCAATAAAAGACATGCTACATGATGATGTGATGTTTTATTCTTTTGTTGCCAGTTCAGAGACGTAGTATGTTAGCCTGGTCTTTTCTGGACAGTTGGTAGTATTCGTCATCTGCGTGCGGTTTGCCATGTTCTTCCTGTCCCATTATATTGTATTAACAATCTGTTATTGCTCTTGCTCATTCCTAGTTGACCAGGTATTCTTCCGTTATCAGCCTCTCACTCTTTGGCTAGAAGAAAAGAACGTGAAAATATCACCAAAGACGTCATGATATGAGCTAAGAAGTGAAGACTAAAGAGAGGTGGCATGTAACAACACGGATAAGAGTCTTAATAGCCGAAATCGTGTACCAGAGCTGGGGCACTATTCTATTGTATGTGTCTGAGTGGTAGAGTAAGATAGCTTACTCTCTTTTCACGGCACAGGCATCGGGTTTGATTATTCTTATCGACATACTCCAGTTGGCCGAATGTAAATTGGCACCTTACTTACTGTCAGGGAAGGAAAGGCAGGGGGGCAGGGGCAAGAGGGGGAATTAATAATTCGTTGTTGTTGTTGAATGCCTACAATGAGTAAGTTGACTCTTTTGTGCGCCCTGAAAAGAACGGTAGTAGCTTTCCTCAAATCCCGAGCATGCTGATGAAGGTGGACCGCCGTCTTCCTGGCGGTTGTGCTACGCTTGCCTTCATCTACGTGACGATCATTACTACGGGGATCACATCGATCCACATCTCGTTTGCCAGGCTGCCTTGAAAAAAACAGTATGTTTCCAGGGAACACTACGTAGAAGAGAGATTTTTGTCTTGGTCAGTGTATTGTGCCTGACCCTGTAGCGATGTGCTGGTCAGTATGTTGTACCTGACTGGACTAGCGTCCCAGTTTCCCTAAATAATTGGTGAAATATAAACAAGTGGTCTCAAGACAGTTGTTAAGAACTATCGGAGACACATATCAATCCATTTGAATGCCATCTCTACATCGAAGGTCGACTACGAAGGGTCTCCAACTTTCCGCCTTGATCGTACAATGTGCCAAGCGTTTCCCTGTCCATCTTTTGATGTCTCCTGCCTTGATGTACAATGTGCCAATCTTTTCTTTGTCAATCTTTTGATATCTCCTGCCTTGATGTACAATGTGCCAAGCTTTTCTCTGTCAATCTTTTGATGTCTCCTGCCTTGATGTACAATGTGCCAAGCGTTTCCCTGTCCATCTTTTGATGTCTCCTGCCTTGATGTACAATGTGCCAAGCGTTTCCATGTCCATCTTTTGATGTCTCCTGCCTTGATTGTATAATGTGCCAAGCGTTTTTCTGTCCATCTTTTGGTGTTTCCCGTCTTAATGGTACAATGTGCCAAGCGTTTCCCTGTCCATCTTTTGATGTCTCCTGACTTGATGTACAATGTGCCAAGCTTTTCTCTGTCAATCTTTTGATGTTTCCCGTTTGATAGTACAATGTGCCAAGCGTTTCTCTGTCCATCTTTTGATGTCTCCTGCCTTGATGTACAATGTGCCAAGCGTTTCCCTGTCCATCTTTTGATGTCTCCTGCCTTGATGTACAATGTGCCAAGCGTTTCCATGTCCATCTTTTGATGTCTCCTGCCTTGATTGTATAATGTGCCAAGCGTTTTTCTGTCCATCTTTTGGTGTTTCCCGTCTTAATGGTACAATGTGCCAAGCGTTTCCCTGTCCATCTTTTGATGTCTCCTGACTTGATGTACAATGTGCCAAGCTTTTCTCTGTCAATCTTTTGATGTTTCCCGTTTGATAGTACAAAGTGCCAAGCGTTTCTCTGTCCATCTTTTGATGTCTCCTGCCTTGATGTACAATGTGCCAAGCGTTTCCCTGTCCATCTTTCGGTGTTTCCTGCCAACTTAAAGCGTTGTTTTCTCCGGATCTATTTCATTGCGTGAAAACGGGTTATGGATATGAGGATTTCCCAACCTCTTGCACGCTGGCTAATTGTTGTCTTCTGTTTTGTTCTGATACGTCGCATGTGTACCACACCATGGCCATCTGTAGTTTAGTTATCTAGAGTAGGTCATGGCCACACCCTTTACTGTTCTGACTTTTAGTGTCCTTGATCTGACGGTGCATCCTTCTCTCTTACCATCTCAGTTTATAGGCCAAAGATCGTAAGAAGATAATGGGCAACGGGTAGCATGAGATCACGTCTGTGGGTCAAGCGTAATATGAAATAAGGTTGTTTTACCAATGGAAGTATGAAGTCTAGTTACTCAACCAATGGTAGTATGAAGCCTAGTTACTCAACCAATGGTAGTATGAAGTATAGTTACTCAATCAATGGTAGTATGAAGTCTAGTTACTCAACCAATGGTAGTATGAAGTCTACTTACTCAACAAATGGTAGTATGAAATCTAGATACTCTACCAACGGTAGTATGAAGTCTAGTTACTCAACCAATGGTAGTATGAAGTCTAGATACTCAACAAATGGTAGTATGAAATATAGATACTCTATCAATGGTAGTATGCAGTCTAGTTACTGAACCACTGGTAGTATGAAGTCTAGTTACTCAACCAATGGTAGTATGAAGTCTAGTTACTCAACCAATGGTAGTATGAAGTCTAGTTACTCAACCAATGGTAGTATGAAAACAAGTTACTCAACCAATGGTAGTACGAAGACAAACTACTCGACCAATGGTAGTATGAAGTCTACTTACTCAACCAATAGTAGTATAAAGTCTAGTTACTCAACCAATGGTAGTATAAAGTCTAGTTACTCAACCAATGGTAGTATAAAGTCTAGTTACTCAACCAATGGTAGTACGAAGACAAACTACTCAACCAATGGTAGTATGAAGTCTACTTACTCAACCAATGGTAGTATGAAGTCTACTTACTCAACCAATGGTAGTATGAAAACAAGTTACTCAACCAATGGTAGTATGAAGTCTACTTACTTAACCAATGATAGTATGAAGTCTAGTTACTCAACTACTGGTAGTATGAAGTCTAGTTACTCAACCAATGGTAGTATGAAGTCTAGTTACTCAACCAATGGTAGTATAAAGTCTAGTTACTCAACCAATGGTAGTACGAAGACAAGTTAATCAACCAATGGTAGTACGAAGACAAACTACTCAACCAATGGTAGTACGAAGACAAGTTAATCAACCAATGGTAGTACGAAGACAAACTACTCAACCAATGATAGTACAAAGACAAATTATTTAACCAATGGCAATTATGAAGACAAGTTACTCACCCAATGGTAGTATGAAGTCAGCCAAGTCACTGAACCAATGGTGGTATGAAGTCAAGTTACTCAACGGATGGTAGTATGAAGTCATGGTTATGGACCAAGGGTAGCTTTACCTTAGTAAATTAAACAATAACCGGTTAAAGTTAATGGGTCAAGAACTGTGTTAAGTAAATGGGTCAAGGGCTATTAAGTTAACGTATCAAGGGCTGTGTTACGTTAATGGGTCAAGGGCTATTAAGTTAACGTATCAAGGGCTGTGTTAAGTTAATGGGTCAAGGGCTATTAAGTTAACGTATCAAGGGCTGTGTTAAATTAATGGGTCAAGGGCTATTAAGTTAACGTATCAAGGGATGTGTTAAGTTAATTGGTCATGGGCTATTATGTTAATGGGTCAAGGGCTGTATTAAGTTAATTTGTCAAAGAGATGTATAAGTTAATGGGTCAAGGGTTGTATGAAGTTAATGGGCCAAGAACTGTATTAAGTTCATGGGTCAAGGGCTATTAAATTAATGGGTCAAGGGCTTTTAAGTTAATGGGTCAAGGGCTGTGTTAAGCTAATGAGTCAAGGGCTGTGTTAAGTTAATCAGTCAAGGGCTATGAAGTAAATGGACCAAATGCTGTGTTAAGTTAATTTGCCAAGAGATGAATACGTTAATTGGTGAAGGGTTGTATTAAGTTAATGGTCTAAGGGCTATTAAGTTATTGTCAAGTCTATTAAGTTAAGGGTCAAGAGCTGTATTAAGTTAATGGTCAAGAGCTGTATTAAGTTAATGGTCCAAGGGTTGTATTAAGTTAATGGGTCAAGAGCTGTATTAAGTTTATGTGTTAAGAGCTGTATTAAGTTAATGGATCAAAGGCTATTAAGTTAATTGCCAAGATTTGTATTAAGTTAATGTTAACGAGTAAAGGAAAGTGTTAAGTTAGTGAGCGAACAACTGTGTTACGGTACGTTAAGTTGTCAAGAGATGTACAAGTTAATGGATCAAAGGCTATATGAGGATAATGAGTAATGACTATATGAAATTAATGTATCAAGGGCTGTATGAAGTTAATGGAACAGAGACCAAATAAAGTTAGGACTATAGATAAAGGGACACATGATATTATAGTTATTTTGGGCCTAATGAAGTTCATGGGCTTAGAACTACTGTACTAATGGTCCTTATAAAGTATGTGGGCAAGGACCACATGAAGTTAAGTATGTTGAACAAGAACCGTGGGAAATTAAGGGACCATAGCCCACATGAAGTCAGTAATATGGGTCAATGGCCGTGGGAAGTTAATGGACCAAGGTCTGCAGGGAGATAATGGGCCAAGGTATGTATGCAATTAAAAGGTATATGGCCGTATGCAGTTCATAGGCCAAGGCCCACATAACCACAGGACAGTAGATCAAGGAAACGGCTGAAGTCGATGGAGCAAGTGTATCATGAAACCAATCAAGTTAATTGGTTAATGTTAACATGAAGTCAAATTAATTGGTTGCGGTTAAAATGTAGTCTAAGTTAATTGGTTACGTTCAACATGAAGTTAAAATTAATTGGCTAATGTAAATATGAAGTCACGTTCATTGGTTACAGTTAATTGGCTAATGTTAACATAAAGTCCAGTTAACTATCTAAGGTTAGTATGCAGCCAAGTTAATTGATCAAGGTTAGCATGAAGCAAAGGTTATTTATTAAGGTTAGCAGGAAATCAAGTTAATAGATAACAGGTAGCATGAAATCAAGTTACAATATTAAGGTTAGAATTGAGTCAAGTTAATTGATTATGGTTAGCAGGCAGTCCAGTTAATTGATAACAGCTACCATGAAGTCAAGTTAGTTGATTACGGTTAGCATGAAGTGAAGTTAATTGTTTAAGGTTAGCATAAAATCAAGTTAATTGATTATGGTATGCAGGAAATCAAGTTAATTGATTAAGGTTAGCAGGAAATCAAGTTAATTGATTAAAGTTAGCAGGAAATCAAGTTAATTGATTACGGTTAGCAGGAAATCAAGTTAATTGATTACGGTTAACATGAAGTTACAGGTTCATCAGTGATATGAAGTCAAGTTATAGGCCACCAAGGACTACCTGATGCCTGTACTAAGCTACTTTCTGTGCTCTTTCTAAATGGGGCTTACTTAGCAACCTCTTTAACATGATGAAGTTACTTGCCCTCAAGTAAACTCCCTTCATCCACTTTCTACAACACGAACGCAGATTCAGTGGTCCTATTCAGTCGTCCAGACTTAGGGGGTATGGTGTCCACAAGAACACAGTATCTACCATAAAATCTGGTCAAATATTAAAAACACAACTACGACAAGAAACCGAAAAACGAAAAAAACACGAACCCAAAAAAATGGAAGTCCAGGATTAAGGGTATGGCTTCTACAGAAACAATCTACCCTAAAAGCTGGTCAAATCTTAAAAACATAACTACTACAAGAACCAAAAAACCAAAAGAACACGAACAAAAAATGGAAGTCAGCGAACTGAATACAGTACAGAAAGAATTCATGAAACTAGCAAAGAGAAGTTTGACAAAAATCGATACCGCAGAGAACGTTGTGAAAATCGATTATTTGTCATCTACCTCGACACAATTACTCGTTGAGTTCAGTGAATGACATTTCTCGTACACTCTCTGACATAGGCTGAATAGAACATTTGTCCTACCTTCCGTTCATCCTCATTTCCGTGGGTTTCCATCCTTTTAAACACCTATCTCTGGTCCTTTGTGTCTGCGTTTCCTGTACAGCTGATTGTGAAAGAGAAAGCATGGTCTGGTTTTCCGTTTGTTTCCTGGCGTTTATAGCAAAAGTTGTGAGGCATTCTACTGAATGATATCTCTGGTAAAAGTCAGATTCTCTGTTAGCTAAAGATACAATTATCTTCTAAATTTGCCTCAACTTTCGGCTGTCTGTTGGTATATCGTCATCGTTTTTTGACTGCTTCTTCTTCCGCCTTCCTTCCTTCCTTCCTTCCTTCCTTCCTTCCTTCCTTCCTTCCTTCCTTCCTTCCTTCCTTCCCTCCCTCCCTTTCTTTCTTCCTTTCTTTCTTTTTCTTTCTTTCTTTCTTTCTTTCTTCCTTCCTCCTCCTTCTTTAATCTTCTGATTTTTCTGTTTTCCTTCTTCTTAATTTTCTTCTTCTTCTGTTTTTTCTTCTTCTCTTTCTTCTTCTTCTTCTTCTTCTTCTTTATTCTCTTTCATTTTCTTCTTCTTCTATTTCTTCTTTTTATTATTCCTGTGCTGCTTACTCTTCGTCGTTTTCTCATTTTACTTCTTCCTCCTCTTCTTAGTTATTTTCTTATTCTTTTTCATCCTCTTAATAGTCGTCGTCCTTTATCAAATCCTCAGAAAGGAGACATTGACTCGTTTGTCGACGTACCACTGTTGATTACAACGGCCAGATTGGAGGGGGGGGGGGGGGGGGGGAGTAGAGAATATGAAAAAAGAAAAACATATACAAAATATATTGATTAAGGGGTCTCAGCGGTATGGTGTTTGTCTCGGGTGCTGGAGGTCGCGGGTTCAAACCACGGTCGAGACCGGGATTTTCATTTTACGTGGATCTTCTGGTAACAAAATGGTCCTGATCTCTCTGTAGCGAAATCGGATTCCGGTGTTCAGTGTCGAGCATGGTTAAAAATCTCTTGGCAGACATCGAAAAGAGTAGGCCTATCGACCGCTGCCTGGACACAATTTAAAGTTCAAGTTAAAACTCAACCCAAATTATTTGAACCTTCCCCCAGATCTAGTAAGTCGCAAGAAGTTTAAAATACATAGCCTTCGGCTACCTGGCCACATACACTAAACATACCCGCTTGAATACCAGGATTCCAAAATTGATTTCTACGTTGGAATGCTCCGAAATTTAAAGATTTACACATTTAGGAACAAACCAGGTTCACAATAAATTTAAATTATGTACAAAAAGAGATTGAATAAAATTATCGTGTAAGATAAAACGTTGTACAAATTTATGAACAGAACAAGTACAAAATATTTGTTTAATATACCAAAAGGTTTAGTGCCAGTGGGGAAATATACAGGTTCTCTGTAAATTTTACGGGCACACAATGTAAAAATTATTAAAATGTGCGAACGAAATTGGTTCCATTGTTGGAATAAAAGTGGTTTGTAACGTTTAAATATCTATGCACATACATAACATCAAATGGTTAAGGCTCGACTTTATTGCCTCGGGTTTCCCCATACGGGCAAGGTCTCTCTCAACAGAAAGGTATCCCGCCTGCCGAGAGCATCGCACAAAGCACGAACTCCGTAGCTCCAGAGATGAACCCAAGGATCTCCAGCGATGAACCAGGGATCTCCGGTGATGATTCCAGGGATCTCCAGCGATGAACCAGGGATCTCCAGTGAAGGATCCAGGGATCTCCAGCGATGAACCAGGGATCTCCAGTGATGAATCCAGGGATCTCCAGCGATGAACCAGGGATCTCCAGTGAAGGATCCAGGGATCTCCAGCAATGAACCAGGGATCTGCAATGATGAATCCAGAGTTCTCCGGAAAAAATTGATTTCATGACCCACCGTCGCAGCTCGAATTCGAACCCCGACCGCCTGAACATGAGGCAAATGGCCTGACTACTACGCCACAGAGCCATCAGATGGAAGATGCAATAACGAAATCAAATGCAGAATAGCTCAAGCAAAAGCGGTCTTTCAGATCATGAAAGGAATATTGTGCAACAAAACCTTGTCGCTGGAATTAAGAAAGAGAGTCATTGGATGCTACCTGGCAGTGAATCATGGACAATCAGCAAGCAAGCGCTTGAATCTTTGGAAGAAACGGAGATGTGGTTCTACAAAAGAATGATGTTTGATCCCATGGACTGCAAGAAAGACTAATGATATTCGAGGAGACACAAACACAAAGACAACTTATTGCAAGGATCAGAACAAGACAGTCATCATTTTATTTAGCATGTTATGAGAAGAGGCAGCTTGGAGCACGTTGTGACAACGGGAAAGATAGCAGGAAAGAGAGATAGATGAAGACCGAGAGAGAAGATGTTGGACAGTCTGAGAGAATGGCACGGGCGGCAATCAATATCAGAGTTGGTAAACGACACACGTGATAGAAGCGGAAGAAGGTTTATTATCGCAATCGCCAATCGGCATGGCACCTGATGATGTAAGGTGAACAGCTTTACCAATTTTGGGACATAACTGGTTCAAAAGAAACTAAACAAATATTCCAAAGATATTTGTTTCAAAGTGAAAATAAAAGTGTTCTGTAAGGCACAAAGGTTTGACAAATTTATCAACGGGGCAGGTGCACAAGAAATATCAATTGTACGAAAGAGATTGGTTTCATTGTGGGAACACATGTTGTGTTCTGTAAAGTAAGAGTTACCGGGTTCTTCCCGAAGTAAAGCTAGTAGGACAATGTCTTACTTCTTTGCATGTCATTAGAAGCGACTGAAGAAGGTTATTCATGCTGTCCGCAACTTCATGGTGTAAAAACCAGTGCTAGAAAACCGCATTGCAAACGACTAGGATGCATGCTCTCCTGAAGCTGGTTAGGACAAGACTAATGCAGTGGCCGACCTATGCTACAGCGACTGGAATAAGATTTATCTTAATATCTAGTTAAATAAGCCAAAATACTGTGTTGACCCATGCTTCAATAAATGGCTGGAATCATACTTTTCTAAAAGCTGGCTAGGGAAACCCAAATGGTGTTGGACCTCTGCTTCAACAAATGGCTGGAATCAGACTTTTCTAAAAGTTGTCTAGGTAAACCCAAATGGTATTGGACCTATACTTCAACAAATGGCTGGAATCAGACTTTTCTAAAAGTTGGCTAGGGAAACCCAAATGGTGTTGGACCTATGCTTCAACAAATGGCTGGAATCAGACTTTTCTAAAGCTTGGCTAGGGAAACCCAAATGGTGTTGGACCTATGCTTTAACAAATGAAGTTCTTGCTCGAAGCTACTTGTGCTGGGTCAGCCCTTCACTTCCGTTTCTTTGGTAGCAGGTTACTGTTGCTCTTCTTACATTCTGATGTGTTCTTGAGAAGACTGGCCGCGGTCCTCCTGACTTTAGTGCAACACGGTGATCCTCAGTCATCTCACTGCAATGGGGATTACAGAGTCAATCCTCATAAGGCATACTGATGTAGCACTTCCTGTTTCTAAGAGCACGATGGAGGACGTGAGATGTAAGAAGTTAAAAAGGTAACTGCTTAATAATTTTAGCAACGAAACAAGTACACAAGAAACAAAAATATACGAAAATGATTTGCTTTCATTTTGTGTGTGGAAAATACTGGCTCTGTGGTTTCAATGTGGAAATATACTGGCTCTGTGGTTTAAATTTGGGAATAAACTGGCTTTGTGGTTTCTTCTTCTTCTTCTTCTTCTTCTTCTTCTGCGTTCGTTCTCAATCTCCCGCTACAAAACCATGAAAGGGATTAAGTAGCAGAATGTAGTCCAGAGAACGAATGCGTTGTGTCGTAGTTTACAGCTTTACTGCGATATTTGCACCTTTCGGTCCAACACATCCGACTTCAGCAAGCATTTTTGAGTACCGGGTTAGCATTCCCTCTTCGATCCCTTCTCCTTAGCCAGTCTGCCCTGCTGCAGCGTGTTATCCAGGATCACCGCGTGGAGGTGTTGTAGGGTCTTTTCAGCTCTGGTTCGCAGGCCTTGAAGCTAGCAGACAGCTATGGGTCGCTGACCACTGCAGCTCATTCCCTGCTCAGCGTCTTGATTCCGTTTTTGGTTTCACTGTGGGAATATACTGGCTTTTTGGTTTAAATTTCGGAATATACTGGCTCTGTACGATTAAAGGTTTTGCAAATGTAGTGACAGAGAAGGTCCAACAGATTTTTGTTTCTTTGTTTACGACAGAGACTGATTTCAATTTGAGAATAAAAATGCCTTGTAATGGAAAATGTTTAGCAAACTGAAAGAGGAAGGTATAACGGAATTTTTATTTTTAATTACAAAAGAGATTGATATGAGTTTGAAAAAAAAATCGGTAACGACGGGCCGAGTTAAAAAATGTTTTTGTTATATGTTACGAAAGAGATTGGTTTCAATTTAAGAATAAAAATGAATCTGTTTTCCGAATTTAAGTAAGGAAAGGTTATTACGTGAAACAAAGCTGCAGACACATTTCAACAGACATCATCAATACTGTTAGCTGGACAAATCTTAGACACGCGGCGACGACAGGAATCTTTAAAAGAAAAACATAAGAACACACACAAAAAACGGAGGAGTTAGCGAGCTTTATAGAGTACAGAGAGAACACATGAAGCTAGCCTAGCGGAGTTTGACAAAAATCGATACCGCTGAGAACGATGTGGAAATCGATTATTTGTCCGTCTACCTCGACACAATTACTCGTGGAGTCAGTGAATGACATTTCTCGTACACTCTCTGACATAGGCTGAATATAGCATTTGTCCTACACTCCTTCCATCCTCATTTCCGTGGGTTTCCATTCTTTAAACTCCTCTCTCTCTGGTTCTTTGTTTCTGCATTTCCTATAAAGCTTTTTGTGAAAGAGAAAGCATGGTCGTGTTTTAAGTTTGTTTCCTGGTATTTAGATCAATAGTTGGGAGGCATTCTGCTTAATCAGAGGAACTTAAGGCTGAGCTGTTATCTTCTGCTTCTTCTTCCTAGCGTTCTTCCTTAAAAGAAGCCTGTGTCGTAGTGTACAGCGAGGCTGCGATATCAAAGCTACTTGGCCCGACACTCCGTTTTCAGCTGGCTAATTTTCGATACCGGATTTGCCTTCAGACAACGGTCCATATTCTCTTATCCAGACTACACTAGTGCAGCCTGTTACCAGGGTCACTGCTTGGTGACGGAATGGGGTCTTCATCAGCCCTGTTCTTCACCAGCTCTGTTTAGGGGAGGAAGACTGACGTCTGGTCAGGCAAAATATACTGACGAGACATGTTAGTCAGGGTCAGGGAAAATATACTGACGAGACATGTTAGTCAGGGTCAGGCAAAATATACTGACGAGACATGTTAGTCAGGGTCAGGGAAAATATACTGACGAGACATGTTAGTCAGGGTCAGACAAAATATACTGACGAGACATGTTAGTCAGGGTCAGGCAAAATATACTGACGAGACATGTTAGTCAGGGTCAGGCAAAATATACTGACGAGACATGTTAGTCAGGGTCAGGCAAAATATACTGTTCAGACAAGTTAGTCATGGTACGGCAAAATATACTGATCAGACATGTACGTCAGGGTCAGGCAAAATATAATGGCCAAGACCCTCACCTCGTCTTCTTCGTAGCTCTCACTGGAAACGAGTAGTTTTCGTGGCAGCCTGGCTAACGAAGTGAGGGATCGACGTGATCCCCGTAGTAGTGAATGACACGCAGATTGGGTCAAGCATAGCACAACCGGCTGGAGGACCCCGATCCACTTTTATTAGCACGCTCGGGATGTGAAGAAAGCTACTGCAACCCGTCACTTAACGTCGTCCTTTTCAGGGCGCACAAAAAAGCAACCTACTCATTGTGGGCATTCGCAAACAACAACATCAGTCCTTGTTGGTTGACGCTGGTGCAAGCAGCCAGCTTTGAGTCGGTGGCTGCTGTCAGCTCATTCATTGTGTTGCACATTTGACCTCTCTGAGCTGTTATGATGAAATCGGGTTCTCAATATGACATTCTTTTATTTTCCTATCGCAAGTAGAAAGAAACATATACCTTGCTCACTGTGTATCGACTGTAGAGGCAAGCTACCTTTATTCTTCAGTCGTTAAAAATTGTATTCAGCTATCACGTGTGATGAAGACCATTCTTTGTTCAGCAGGGGAACTAAGACGCTAGTCCGATCAGGCACAACATACTGACCAGGACGTCGTGTCAGGGTCTGGCACAATTTACTGATAAAGACGTCTTGTCAGGGTCAGGCACAACATACTGACTAGGACGTCGCGTCAGGGTCAGGCATAATATACTGACCAATACAGCTATCTCTCTTCCATGTTGCGTTCTCTTGAAACAAGTTGTTTTCAAAGCAGTGTATCTGACGAGATAGAGAACGGCGTGATCCCCGTAGTAATGAGCGTCACGAAGATGAAGCAAAGCCTAGCACAGCCTCCTGGAGGGCTGCGGTCTATCTTTATTAGCACGTTCGGATGTGAGAAAAGCTGCTTCAACCCGTCAAATATCACCATTTTCAGTGAGCTCAAAAAAGTAAACGCTCTCATTGTGGGCATTAAACAACAACAAATCTGTTGAAAAATTGGGAATCAAGCAAAAGGCAAAGGCCGCCGTCCATCGTACACGATGATGTCATAAGTAATTTTGCTAGCGCTATTGGCAGAAAGGATTAACTGCGCTGCTTGTTATCCTCACTCTCTCGTCTCGAGCCGCCCGACCCCAGTGGCAAGTCAAGGACAAGACGACTAGAGGGCAACTACGAGATGCAGGGGACTCCCATCAAGCACCCGTGAAAAAGACGGCGGATTCTGGGGTCGAACCCACACCACATAATGACGAGGCCAACGGCTTAACCACTTCGCCACGGAATTGGGAATAAATTATGTCAATTTATGGGTATAAAGGAAAGTAGCAAGAACGATGCAGGTGGGCAGGAAATATTCGCTCTTTGTGAATTTGTTATTTCACCTACTCTTCTCGGTCACAGATGCACCAAAGCAAACCAAATCATTGGCCAGATGTCAACAATACCGAATAACAAGCACGTAAAGATTGGCATAAAAAGAGCCCTGTTCAACACAATTTCCATGCCTACACTATGCTACCAGTGTCAAACTTGGACACTGACAGCAACAAAAAAGAGAAAAATAGAAACAAATGAAATGCCTCAGGCGAATGCTAAATGGAAAAAAGATTGGACAGAATTAGAGATCAGGAAACAGATGGGTACTAAGCCAGTGCTAACTTCATTAGAAAACACCAAATCCAGTGGTTTGGCCACATATCGCGACAGCACCACAGGAGCGTCCCTGAGATGGATCTAACACTTAAACACTGCGGTACCTGAGCTAGAGGTCGACCACGCGAAAGATGGATTGGCGGAATTTCCGAGGCAGCCAGTTCCACCTTGTACGAAGCGCACACCAATGCGCTGTCCGGATGTGACTTATACACCTGACGCCGAAACGCAAACCAGGATCAGACAATAGATAGATAGATAGACCTACTCATCTAACCTGTCTCTTCTTTCTGTTCCTCATTGAACTACCTCTCATGACTCTGCGTCTTTAAGAAAAGATATGTGCCAAGCGATTCGGTTTAGCACAACAGCTTTCCAAATGTCGGTTATTTGGCAAAATGCTTTTAATAAAGTTCTAAGCCAAGGCACTGTTAACCTGGTCTCTGAGTCATCGTGGCGCTTAGAAACGTCCCTGTGGCCTCACAAACGTCAGGACCAGTGTCGTATTTACTTGTGAAATTGCCTTCTCCGCGTGTATCCCTCATCAGTTTTAAAGGACACAAAATAGAGCATTTTCCTCTATAGTGTCCTCTCGTTACACCGACGTGCAATGTCAAACTGTCAGCTTCGTGCTACGAAGCAGCTGTTCTCTCCACTTGGCGATTTAACTTATCAATATCAATCGATGCACTGCTAGAAAAAGTACGACTAGGATGGCCCGGACACCTCATCCGTATGTCAGACAAGCGGCTCCCAAAAAAAGCTGCTCTACGGCGAGCTGAGAGAGGGATGGCGCGAGAGAGGGCGCCCAAAGAAACGATTTAAAGACGGTCTGAAGGACTCATTGAAAAGTTTCCAGATAGATATCGACACCTGGGAATGTCTTGCGCAAAACAGATCTGACTGGAGAAGCGCAGTCAAATCGGGTGTAGCTACCGGCGAAGACGACCGTGTTGTGAAAGCCCAGAGCAGACGCGAGACCCGGAAATCCCGAACAGCGGAAACACCATCACCTTCTACAAACCTCCTGTGCCCGATATGTAGCAGATGTTTTCGTGTCCGCATTGGCCTATTCAGCCAGATGCGGACCCACACCCAACAGGGAAATGTGTGACAAGGATTATGTCGACGGTCCTCATCGACAACGATGGACAGCTATTATCAATCGATGATTAAGATCTCCATTTTACAAAACGAATTGTTGATGCAGTTTACTAGACAGTATAAGAACTATGTGCAGATGCGATTGATCGGCTCAAGCAATCAGTTTTGAAAATCTGCATTTGGGGGCTGAAGATGCTACGGGGAATCAGCTGATATCAGTCATCGACTCATAGTTGGCTGTTTCCATCAGGGTCAGTGACCTAGAACATAGCTAAACCCTTTACCGCCCATAAGTCGCTGTCCTGAAAACAGACTGCAGCATGCAGACTGGCTAAAAGACTAGAGATAGAAGAGGGAATGCAAACTCGACCCAACACAGGCCGTGCTGAAATCAAATGTGTCGGGTCGACACGCCCAGTATCCCAGCTAAGTTGTAAACTGCTCCAAAACGTCACATTCAGAGCGTTCGCAGAAGAAGAAGAAGAAGAAGAAGAAGATGAAGAAGAGGAGGAGGAGGAACACGTTTAAATAGTTAATCTGCTCTTCATAGTATAGACGGTGATACATTCTGTTGGCGAATTATTCTTGTATTTATTTTATTTATTATTATTATTAATATATATTATTACGAGTGATACTACTACTACTACTACTACCACTACCACTACTACTACTACTACTACTACTACTACTACTACTACCACTACTACTACCACTACTACTACTACTACCACTACTACTACTACTACCACTACCACTACTACTACCACTACCACTACTACTACTACTACTACTACTACTACTACTACTACTACTACTACTACTACCACTACTACTACTACTACTACTACTACTACTACTACTACTACCACTACTACTACTACTACTACTACTACTACCACTACTACTACCACTACCACTACTACTACTACTACTACTACCACTACTACTACTACTACTACTACTACTACTACTACTACTACTACTACCACTACTACTACTACTACTACTACTACTTCCACAACTACTACCACTACCACTACTACTACTACTACTACCACTACTACAACCACTATAAAGATTTGTTAGCTCCTGCACCTACTACAATATATAATATATTGCTTATATCAAACAGCATGAAGCATCGACCAGGCACAGAGCACAAGACGTATTTGACATTATTGAAAGTGTTGAAACCAGAAAACCGTTTTGCGAAATTCAGCTTAATGAATTTCGTGAAAAATGTATTTAGATCCAGAACGCAAGAAGACGTAAGCGTCTTTATAAAGTACAACATGAAAATGCCACCACTGAAGGACTTTTGGTTGCTTTTGGAGGCGTCCATTGAGCTTCGGATAACATGTCAAATCCATCTGATCTGGGCTTTTTGAAGAAATGCATGATGGACGCTCACCATGCGTTCATTGATAAGAATTTCAGAGTTAGGTACTTTGTCTTTCCATCTGATCCTGAGCAACTTACGCAGGCAGCTCAAGTGAAAGCGAGTTATCTGTCTGCTGTGTCTGCAATAGACTGGATGTTTCGCAAGCGTGCAGCAAAGCGGTTAGCACTGCAACATGATGCACTTGTGTCTTGGTGGTAAAAGTGATGTCTTGTCTGTTCTAGACGTTTGATTGCAGCCTACCAAATGTAGAGCTTGCCTGTGAAATCCTGCGGTTGACCTCAGAGTCGATATTTATTCGCCTCTCTGGTAGGGCACTTCCTAGGTAGGTGAAGAATCGATTGTCTGGAAACGTTGGTTCTGTGCGGTAATGTTTCGTTCGCTGTTTAGCTTCCCAGGAGTAGGTTGAAAGAGGACCTCAATTGTCATAGTGTTGATTGTGAGACCAAAGTTACTGCATGCTGCCGAAAACTCCGCCATGATGGCTGCTTATCTTGTTCTGAGCACGTGTTAAGGGCGCTATCGTTAACGAACAGGAGATCCAAAATGGTGACTTTACCCTCCTCGGTGGAAGACTTCAGGCGTCCCGGATTAAACAGTCGATCTTATGTCCTGTACCTGTAGCAGCGCGGTGTACAACATCAGAGAGCGTTGCTGCAAAGACCATGCTGAAGAGTGTCGTGGCTGCAAAGACCATGCTGAAGAGTGTCGTTGCCAGCAAAACTCTTGTTTGATACGGTTGGCCACTGGGAAGGCCACATACAATTCTCCTTCTTGCAGTAGTCGAGCCATCATGATACTGGTGGACTGTTGTAATGGATCTGATCATCATCATCATCATCAGTCCTGTAACCTGAAAGGTCATTGTGGCACTAATGCTGCAGATTGTTGGACACGTTTCTGCCACTTCACTCGGTTTTTTGCCATGATATGGAATCTTCCACCTGGACGAGTTAACCTTAGTGGTATAGATGTCGTTGTTGTGTATTGAGACCGCTGGCGTATTTATTTTTTTTTAAAGTGCGTTCTGCAATATCGGTGTGTCTTGGGCCGTGTTGCGCTTGACGGAGCCCATCCTTATCCAGGCAACGTGTTCCTCCACATTGAGATTGTCTTTCTATGATCTCCCTGTCTACTCAAGCTTGGCGTCACAGGTTCACTCTAAAGGTTATGCCTTTCTGTATTCTTTTTCCAGCCTCGTTTTCATCTTGGCCGTTTGCTTTTAATCGCTCTTGTGAATTCTGTGTTCGACTTTATTCTATCATATATCGATTGAAATACATCTCGGCGCTTTGACAGGCATGAAATGGAAATGGAAAAACGCACATAAAACACGTTATCCAAGAGGAATATGTAACACTACAATTGTTATACCCAAAGATCACAGAAGAACACACATGATTCAGGAGCGAATCGGATCAGCAGCCATGTTGGAGTTCGACCCGGAAAGGCACTTTTTTAAAATGCATCTTACAGAAGAACCAAATTTCACCATGATTTGTCAGAGCTTTCCCTATTTTCGATGTCAAAGGCCTTGTTCTGGTTGACAGAAACCGTGCACAGGTCACAATGCTGCTCTTGACATTTCTAGTGGAGTTTGACGTGCAACATAGATCACTTAGACCGCCTCACGACTAGATCGAAAACGACACACTCTCTGGAAGTAGACACTGGTCTAGGTGACCAGTTAGGCAGTTGAGCAGGATTCGGGCCAGAATGTTTCCACAGATTGACAGCAAGAAGATGCCTCTGTGATTGTCGCAGCATTAGCGAGTGCCCTCTTGATTGTACATTTAATAGTGGCATCTTTCATCTCATGTGGAACTTTATCGCTACCGACATACAGCGAAAGAGTGTAGTCAATTCCAGAAGTACATTACCTCCCTGCTTTCTAAATCTCAACAGAGGGAATGTGACAGGGGACATAACTCTTGACAGCTAGCTGATTGTGACTCTGACCTCAGCCTCGTCCGACTCGATTAAAGGCATATGGGCTATCGCTTGTTAGCTGATGATAGACGGACAGTTGATGGTGGTTTCAAATGTTTCGTCTAGCGCTAAAAAATGTTCAACTTTGTTAGTCAACAGCGTCGTACCGTCAGGAGTAAGAACGGGAGATGAATAGTGGTGTGCTCGGAGAGGCGGTGGCGTAGATTGCTTTATAGAACTATAAAACCATCAGAATCATTATAATCAACAGTCCATTGAATGGAACCAGGAATCCTGCATGGATCTTAGTCTGCGTTGCACAACCGTTCGTATGTTGTTAAATGCAGCTATTCTGACTGGTGAGTAGGAGTCGCTGTGGAATAGTCCAAACAAACGTAGCTAATCATCCAAAAGGATATTGATTATTGCTTCGAGCCATACACTCCAAACGCTTTGTTGCAGAGAGTGGATTTCTTCCCTTAGAAAGGCAATATGGGCCAAACACTTCGTTGCAGAGAGTGGATTTCTTCCCTTAGAAAGGCAATATGTCCCAAATGCTTTGTTGCAGAGAGTGGATTTCTTCCCTTAGAAAGGCAATATGTCCAAAACACTTCGTTGCAGAGAGTGGATTTCTTTCATTAGAAATGCCCGTCTACCCTCCACAGTACTCGGCGGAAGTTTATTTCTCGTCAGATGAGTGTTCACGTCCCTGACGAATGTCTGCATATGCCGCGCTTTGTAGCTTGGAGATGTTGAACCTATTGCTGTGTAGCTTGGAGATGTTGGGCCTATTGCTGTGTAGCTTGGAGATGTTGAACCTATTGCTGTGTGGCTTGGAGATGTTGAACCTATTGCTGTGTAGCTTGGAGATGTTGGACCTATTGCTGTGTAGCTTGGAAATGTTGAACCTATTGCTGAGCCATGAACGACGAAACCCCGTCAAATAAACAAATTACTATCAAGCAGGGCGAGAACTTGATCACAGGTAAGAAAGCCGCAAACGCCTTTGTCGATCACTATGCCAGAGCAAACCACATCGAGGTCCCTGCAGATAAGCATACAGACATTAGCGAAGAGCTAAAGGGACACGAAAACATAAATACGGCTCCTGAAGAGCACATGATGGCCAAACTAACAATGCGCGAAATAGAAGAGGCTATGAGAACACTAAAGAAAAGGAAATCTCCCGGAAAAGACGGGATAACAAACGAAATGCTGATGGGGCTGGGCCAAACAGCGAAGAGGAAACTGCTATCGGTCCTGAACCAAAGCTGGAAAAGGGGAATTGTACCACAGGCATGGAAAGATGCAATACTGGTACCAGTACCAAAAACAGGAAAGGACAAAACAGATCCAAATGGATACAGGCCCATAAGCCTACTGAGCTGTGTCGGCAAGCTGATGGAACGGATGATAAACACCAGACTGATGTGGCATCTGGAAGAAAAACGAATACTAATTCCACAGCAAGCCGGCTTTAGACAGCACAGATCCACTGAGGACCAGGTCATCCTCATAGCCCAGGACATAGAAGATGCCTACCAGGCACAGAAACACACAGTAGCTGTTTGGGTGGATCTGGAAAAGGCATTTGACAAAGTCTGGAAGGACGGACTTAGAGTCAAGCTAAGAAGAAGTGATGTCTGTGGGAAGATGTACAAGTGGATCAACCACTACCTCAAACAAAGAACGGCCAGAGTCCAAGTACAAGGGCAGATGAGCAAAAAGGTGACACTCGAGCAGGGAGTACCCCAAGGGGGAGTATTGTCACCCACACTCTTCCTGGTATATATAAACGATATCACAGAGAATATACCAAGAAGAGTCCACAGCTCAATGTTTGCAGACGATCTGGCTATGTGGACCTCTGAAAAGAATCTCACCATAGCAAGAAATCGGATGCAGACGGCCCTAACATCGCTGGAAGAGTGGGCGAACTCATGGCTGGTCAAAATAAATGAGGAGAAAACCACATGCACAATATTCTCACTTTCATTAAAACCCCAAAGTACCAAATTAAGTCTAAATGGCAAAATCCTGCAGCCAAACGACAACCCAACCTATCTGGGAGTGACATTTGATCGGCGCATGACATGGAAAAGTCAGATTGAGAGAAACCGAATGAAAGCCAGAGAAAGAATGGCAATCATGAGGAAACTTGCTGGCACAAGCTGGGGAGCAGACGAAGGTATACTAAAGAAACTGTACACTGGAAGAGTGAGACCAGTTCTCGAGTATGGCATTGCGGCATGGACAACAGCAGCGAAGGCGAACTTCGATAAAGTTAACAAACTTCAAAACCAAGCCATGAGAATTATAACAGGTGGCATGAAGTCAACGCCAATTGTAGAACTTGAAAAGATTACACCAGTACCAAAAACAGGAAAGGACAAAACAGATCCGAATGGATACAGGCCCATAAGCCTACTGAGTTGTGTCGGCAAGCTGATGGAACGGATGATAAACACCAGACTGATGTGGCATCTGGAAGAAAAACGAATACTAATTCCACAGCAAGCCGGCTTTAGACAGCACAGATCCACCGAGGACCAGGTCATCCTCATAGCCCAGGAGATAGAAGATGCCTACCAGGCACAGAAACACACAGTAGCTGTTTGGGTGGATCTGGAAAAGGCATTTGATAAAGTCTGGAAGGATGGACTTAGAGTCAAGCTAAGGAGAAGTGATGTTTGTGGGAAGATGTACAAGTGGATCAACCACTACCTCAAACAAAGAACGGCCAGAGTCCAAGTTCAAGGGCAGATGAGCAAAAAATTGACACTCGAGCAGGGAGTACCCCAAGGGGGAGTACTGTCACCCACACTCTTCCTGGTATATATAAACGATATTACAGAGAATATACCAAGAAGAGTCCATAGCTCAATGTTTGCAGACGATCTGGCTATGTGGACCTCTGAAAAGAATCTCACCATAGCAAGAAATCGGATGCAAACGGCCCTAACATCGCTGGAAGAGTGGGCGAACTCATGGCTGGTCAAAATAAACGAGGAGAAAACCACGTGCACAATATTCTCGCTCTCATTAAAACCCCAAAGTACCAAATTAAGCCTAAATGGCAAAATCCTGCAGCCAAACGACAACCCAACCTATCTGGGAGTCACATTTGATCGGCGCATGACATGGAAAAGTCAGATTGAGAGAAACCGAATGAAAGCCAGAGAAAGAATGGCGATCATGAGGAAACTTGCTGGCACAAGCTGGGGTGCAGACGAAGGCATACTAAAGAAACTGTACACTGGAAGAGTGAGACCAGTTCTCGAGTATGGCATCGCGGCATGGACAACAGCAGCGAAGGCGAACTTCGATAAAGTTAACAAACTTCAAAACCAAGCCATGAGAATTATAACAGGTGGCATGAAGTCAACGCCAATTGTAGAACTTGAAAAGATTACAAAACTGCAATCCATGACCGACAGAAGAGACTGCAGAGCCCAGCTGCAGTCAGAGAAACTCCGAAGACTGACGGACCATCCAATGTACCAGAGGCTAAACAATTTGGGAACTGGGAAACTAAAGCGGAGAAACTTTGCAGAAATAGCCAAAGCAAAGATGCACGAAGATCCCATAAACGCACTAACAACACCAAAACCCATCACTACTGTACGAAAACCTACTTGGAGGCAGGATATATTTCCAGAGGTGGTAGAAAATATACCAGGTATTGCAAACAAAAACTGCCAGACCGAAAAAGAAAGGAGAGACACTACCCTAAGCTTCATAACGAAAAGCTACCCAAGCATGGACTGGACCCATGCATACACCGACGGTTCTGTAACAAACACTACACAGAACGGAGGGGCAGGAGCATTCCTGAACCTACCAAATGGCAGAAAAATAACACTGTCATTCGCTACTGGTAAGTACACAAGCAATTTCAGAGCGGAGGCAGAGGCACTGAGGGCGGCAGTGGAAGAAATGGCAACACACAGTGAAAACGAGAGCCACATAGTCTTGCTGACAGATGCTCTCGCCGTAGTCACAGCGCTAAAAAGCCAGAAAAACACTGAGCTTAATGACTTAAGAGCAGCACTCTGCAAACTGTGCCAGCTGTCCGCACCAAAAAGGGTAGTGGTACAGTGGGTTCCGTCACACTGCAACATCCAAGGCAACGAGGAGGCAGACAGACTGGCAAAAGAAGGTGCAAGGCTACCACAAACAGATACCAGTATGACGTACGAAGAGTCAAAACGGCTTATCAAAGCCAGGTACATGACCAAATGGGAAACCGAACATACTGGTTACACCAAAAACGATGCCTATTACCAGTTGAACCGAAGAGAGCAGGTCGTTGTCTTCAGACTTCGCACTGGCCACAATAGACTGAGGTACCACCTATTCAATAAATTGAAGATAGGGTGTACCGACGAATGCCCGTGCGGTACTGGTAAAATGACCACTGAACATCTGCTGCAGAACTGCCCGACATACGAGGACCAGAGAGAGCAGATGTCGCCATTACCAGTGGAACTGCAAGACAAGCTCTATGGCAGTGGCGAGAGCCTCAGGATGACCGCCGCTTTTTTCGAAAAAATAATGGGTACTGTCTGACTGCGTACGAAGAAGAAGAAGAACATATTGCTGTCTAGCTTGGAGATGTTGAACCTATTGCTGTGTAGCTTGGAGATGTTGAACCTATTACTGTGTAGCTTGGAGATGTTGAACCTATTGCTGTGTAGCTTGGAGATGTTGAACCTATTACTGTGTAGCTTGGAGATGTTGAACATATTGCTGTGTAGCTTGGAGATGTTGAACCTATTGCTGTGTAGCTTGGAGATGTTGAACCTATTACTGTGTAGCTTGGAGATGTTGAACCTATTGCTGTGTAGCTTGGAGATGTTGAACCTATTGCTGTGTAGCTTGGAGATGTTGAACCTATTCACAGGCTTTCATCCCCAATGACGACGCGTCGGCTTCACTTGAATGTTACAACTTGGAGCCTGTGGTCTGTTCAGAACTCCTCGCCACACATATCCTTAGTCACCTGCACGTCCCGTCTTCTTCTTCTTCTTCTTCTTCTACGTTCGTTCTCAATACCCCACTACTAAGCTCTGAACAGAGCTTTGTAAGCAGCAGGATGTAGTCTGGAGAACGGAATACGTTGTGTTGCTAGTTTACAGCTTGACTGCGATATTTGCACATTTCGGTCTGACACGTCCATCTTCGGCAGGACCTCACGTCTATCTCTCCGTCGAGGGATCGCATAGACGAATAGATGTCACTGCTTAGATCGAGTGTACATTCACAATGTCTTATTTAGCATTTGTGTGGAAATAGCTCTTTATATCTCTGAACTACAACCTGAGAATTGTGACTAAAGGTCGAGACGAAGCGTCTTTTGGTGTGCAGCATAGGAAGGACAGTCGTCATGTAACAGCAATAGTATTCACAACATTTCCCCAAGAGAGCGATCCAGAAATTTGTTGGTGTCTATTTTTTTTACATATTCCCCCTGCCTTTCAAAACACTTTGTCCACCTGTCCACTAGCTTGTGGAAGCCCTCTATAAAAGTATTTTGGTTTGTAAAATGAACCAATTTTTGCTCCACCTCCATTACCTCGTTATCAGCTGGCTTGTGACCAATCTGCTACATATTTTCTTTTAACCGAGATCATCATTCACAATATTGGGCGCAGCGCTGTGACTTGTGTTGAAATCTACGGCTATTTCATCGGTAGTATTGTTGACTAGCTGGTCGATTTTCTGTTTCACTGTGTCAGTTGCCACGCTTGCTGGTCTCCCACTCCGCTGTTCATCAATTACGTTTATTATTCCATTTTGAAATCTTGTCACCAATTCATACACTTTTCTCTGACTCAGACAACGGTTTCCATACTGAACCTTCATTCTTCTGTAGATTTAAGGTTTCATACTCTTTGATCACAAACAAAGAATAACGCATAGTTGTTCTTCCACAATGCAAGTCGACAGTGTGGCGGCCATGTTGTAAGCTATAATGCGCATGCGAATACTGCTCGATCTTCACAATCTTTACATGAAGAATTGCTAAAGAGCCATTATTTTGGGTCCTGAAATAAGATTTTTCCTTGTACATACTCTTCCATGCACTTTGTCATTTTCTATTATTTAATGACTGTCCCTTGTAAATTATACTATTTTAATTTACGCGTGAAATTATATGAAGGATTTTAAAATAACGGCCAGGTCGGCTTGACTTGAGGAAAATTTTTCTCAATCTGACCTTTTTCTACTATTCGCTTTTTGTTCTATTTGTGCTTTTAGAGTCAGGTTAGGAAGAGATTTGTTGAGCGTGGCTTAATATGTGCTCCGTAATTTTTTAATCTTCAACGCTTCTGTTATTTCTGCTATCCATCTGTCGCGTGGTCGGTTCTTTGCTTTGTATCCATTGTATCGGTATAGTATTGTTTTCTGATGGATACTATCTGGTGTTTGGCGTGTCACGTGGCCGAACCATTTGGTTTGGTGTCACTTGATGAGGTCTAGCACTGGTGTTGTGCCTACTTGTCTCCTAGAATCTTAGTTTCTAATTATGTCCATTTTTGTTACTTCAGGCATTCTGCGCATACGTTTCATCTCTGTTGTTACGATGTCATTTTTGTCTTTGTTAATGTCCAACTCTGTCACTGATAGCGCAATTTAGTATTAATATTTATGTTGCTTAGCGTTATTTTTGTACACATTGTCGCGTGTTTACATTGTAATATCAGCCCAATGATTTGACGTGCTTTATTTCATGTTTTGGATTTCGGTGTTACCTTTTCCATCTGCTAAGAATATGTTACCCAGGTATGTGACATTTTTCACCTGCTTTACTTGTTGGTTTTGAATGAATATTGTTAATGTTATTAATGAATTGTCATAAATTCGGTTTTGTCGATGGTTATTGTCATACTGTAATCCGTAAATACCTCATTAACATTGTTGATATATTCATGCAGTTGTTCTTTTGAGATTGCTATTAGTTTTTAGTAATCAGCAAGGATAGGACCATTTAAGTGTACATTGAGGCTGTTTCTCTCACTCGTGTTGGATTCAAATTTGTGTACATTTCGTCTATATTTGTGACAAACTGTAAAGGAGATTCCATTAAAACGTTTAAAATGGCGACATAAAAAAATGTGCGCTGTCACATAGTTTTAGAACCACTGTTGGACTGTTTATACGAGACTTGTTCAAATTAAAGGGGACCAAACTGGAACAAGTGAACATACATACGATGCGCATGATGACGTCACTTCTGGTGTAAACAGCACATACCAACCGTTAAGTTTGCAAAATGTCATTACTTCCTCCTCCCCCCCCCCCACCCCCGCCCTCCCCGCCTTATACCTTTCCGTGGAGAATCGTATTTGCAAGACCATTTGAGCTCGATATGTGACCGTACCAGACAAGTTTCCTTCTTTTGACAGTTGCCAATAGGTCTTCAAAAGGCCATATTGCTGTTATAATTTTATCTCATATTTCCTCATTTGTAACTCGATCTTTGTACGTGACGTTTAAAAGTTTTCGGAAACATCTAATCTCCAAGGCCTGTATCCTTCGCCGAAGGTCAGCTGTAACTGTCCATGTCTCACAAGCATAGAGTAATATTGACAGGACCAGTGTACGCATTAATCTGATTTTCGTGCATAGCGCTAACCACAACAGAGAAAAGTCAGCTTCAAGCCTCTGGAATTATACATCTAAGGAAGATGGTCCAAGTAACGGAAAAGACAAGGTCTATAATCAAATAATAGAGCCCGGTCTCGAAACCCAGCCCTTACAGACCTTGTGAAGCAATCTCAAGTTCCGTGGTTTGGCCACGTGTGAAGAATGAAAGGAGGTCGGCGACCGCCGGAGTCCATGTCCAGCAAAGTGTCAAGGGTTCAGACCCCTAGGACGACTCAAAGTCAAGTGGGATGGAAATATCATGATCTATATGTGAACCAGAACGAGGCCAAGAGGATGACAGCGGATAGAATAATTGGACGTTTTTTTTTGGTCATACATCTATACCCCAGGGTAGAAGAGGAGCGGTTAAGTAAGTTTTACAAGGGACTGACCACAAGTCTTTACCCTGACCATGTAAGTCTTGATGGTACGGGCAGGTGCACTAAACGTCTTGATGGTACGGGAAGGTTTGCGAAAAGTCTTAATGTTACGGGAAGGTTTGCGAAAAGTCTTGATTGTACGGGAAGGTTTGCAAAAAGTCTTAGTGGTATGCGAAAACTTCCTAAACGTCTTGATGGTACGTGAAGGTTAGCGAAAGGTCTTGGTGGTATGGGAAGGTTTGCAAAAAGTCTTGGTGGTATGCGAAAACTTAATAAAAGTCTTGATGGTACTGAAAGGTTTACGAAAGGTCTTTGTGGTATGGGAAGATTTGCGGAAAGTCTCGGTGGTACGGAAAGGATTGCGGAATATCTTGTTGGTACGAGAAGGTATACTAACAGTCTAGGGGGTATGGAAAGGTTTGCGGAAAGTCTTGGGCAAAGGTTTGCGGAAAGTCTTGGTTGTATGGAACGGTTTGCAAAAAGTCTTTGTGGTACAGGAAGGAAAACTCATGACAATTTTGAGAAGGTTTGCTGAAAGCCAAATAGGCACAGGTAAGTTTACTAAAAAAAAAACGTTACAAAAGTTTTACTGAATGTCAAGAAGGTACGGGCAGTTTTACTGAAACTCTTGACTGTACGGATAGGATTTTACTAAAAGTCTTACTCGTTCAGGGAAGATATATTACTAAAACTCATGGCGGTTTAGAAACAAGTTTCTTAAACTTGAAGCAGAACAGGAAGGTTTAGTAAAAGGCATGGCGGCTTAGGCAAGATTTTTCTAAAAGTCAAGACGGTACTTGAAGGTTTGCTGAAAAAAAGACCGAAGAATAACTAAAGTACACGTCAACTGGAAGGTTTGCTATTAGTCAAGACCACTAGAAGGTTTGCCAAAAGTCAAGACCACTGGAAAGTTTGCTAAAAGTCAAGACCGCTGGAAGGGGGTAACGGAAAAGTTTACTAAACGTCAAGGATGTACAAAAACATTTACTAAACGTCAAGGATGTACATAAACATTTACTAAACGTCAAGGATGTACATAAACATTTACTAAACGTCAAGGATGTACAAAAACATTTACTGAACGTCAAGGGTGTACATAAACATTTACCAAACGTCAAGGATGTACATAAACATTTATTAAACGTCAAGGATGTACATAAACATTTACTAAACGTCAAGCATGTACATAAACATCTACTAAACGTCAAGGATGTACATACACATTTACTAAACGTCAAGGATGTACATAAACATTTACTAAACGTCAAGGATGTACATAAACATTTACTAAACGTCAAGGATGTACATAAACATTTATTAAACGTCAAGGATGTACATAAACATTTACTAAACGTCAAGGATGTACATAAACATTTACTAAACGTTAGGGGGTACAGGGACGTTTACTAAAAGGCATGCGGTTAAAGCTCGTTGCATACCATGGGAGGAGGGGGGGGGGGGTTAGGGGGGGGGGGGGGGGTAGGTGAACGTTTGATACTAGCCCTGGTGGTAGGTGAAGGTTTGCTACAATCCATTGCGGTAGGTGAAGATTTTCAACAAGCCATCGGGTCAGGTAAAGATTTGCAACTAGCCATTGGGGTAGATGAAGGTTTGTAACAAACCATAATGGTAAATGAAGGTTTGCTACACGCCATCGGGGTAGTTGAATGTTTGCTACAAGCCATGGCAGTAAGTGAAGGTTTGCTACAAGCTATTGGGGTAAGTGAAGGTTTTCTACAAGCTATTGGGATAGGTGAAAGTTTGCTACAAAGCATAGAGGTAGGGGACAATTTGCTACAAGCCAGAGGGGTAGGTGAAGCCTAACTACACAACATTATGGACAGGAAAAGTAGTTCGGTTACCCAGTCCCTACATCTACAATGGTGAACCATCATTCTGTGCCATGTCTTTAATGTCTCTAATTCCACTTTGTGACGTCACTAACATTGCGGGCCATAGGATTGATCTTGGCGGACAGCATGTGTGAGGCCCTGTGTTCTTTTTACCGTTTCCTTATGCAAAATAAAGTAAGTATTCCTGATTAGAGGTCAGAGAAATGAAGGACTGGACCCAGCCGAAGACGGATGTGTCGGACCCAAAGGTGCAAATATCGCAGTCAAGCTGTAAACTAGCGACACAACGCATTCTGTTCTCCGGACTATATCCTGCGACTTGCAAAGGGTTTGGTAGAGGGAGATTGAGAACAAACGCAGAAGAAGAAGAAGAAGAAGAAGAAGAAGAAGGACTGAAAATACATAGAACAAAACAACAAAGATTATTAGAGTAGCTGTCCCTTTACCCCATCCTTCCCCCCCCCCATCACATCTACATCATGGCTGTCCCTCCTCCCCCCCCCAGCACATCTACATCATGGCTGTCCCTCCTCCCCCAGCACATCTACATCATGGCTGTTCCTCCCCCCCCCCAGCACATCTACATCATGGCTGTCCCTCCTCCCCCCCCAGCACATCTACATCATGGCTGTCCCTCCTCCTCCTCCCCCCAGCACATCTACATCATGGCTGTCCCTCCTCCTCCCCCCCAGCACATCTACATCATGGCTGTCCCTCCTCCCCCCCCCCCAGCACATCTACATCATGGCTGTCCCTCCTCCCCCCCCCAGCACATCTACATCATGGCTGTCCCTCCTTCCCCCCCCCCAGCACATCTACATCATGGCTATCTCTCCTGCCCCCCCCCCCCAGCACATCTACATCATGGCTGTCTCTCCTGCCCCCCCCAGCACATCTACATGATGGCTGTCTCTCCTGCCACCCCCCCCCCCCAGCACATCTACATCATGGTTGCCCCTCCTCCCCCCCCCAGCACATCTACATCATGGCTGTCTCTCCTGCCCCCCCCAGCACATCTACATCATGGCTGTCTCTCCTGCCCCCCCCCCCCAGCACATCTACATCATGGCTGTCTCTCCTCCCCCCCCCCAGCACATCTACATCATGGCTGTCTCTCCTGCCCCCCCCCCCCAGGCACATCTACATCATGGCTGTCTCTCCTCCCCCTCCCCCTCAGCACATCTACATCATGGCTGTCTCTCCTTCCCCCCCCCTCCAGCACATCTACATCATAGCTGCCCCCCCCCCAAGCATCTCTACATCATGGCTGTCCCTCCTCCCCCCCCCCAGCACATCTACATCATGGCTGTCCCTCCTCCCCCCCCCCCAGCATCTCTACATCATGGCTGTCCCTCCTCCCCCCCCCCAAGGACACATCAACATCATGGCTGTCCCTCCTCCCCCCAGCACATCTACATCATAGCTGCCCCCCCCCCAAGCATCTCTACATCATGGCTGTCCATCCTCACCCCCCCCAGCACATGCACATCATGGCTGTCCCTCCTCCTCCCGACCCCAGCACATCTACATCATGGCTGTCCCTCCTCCCCCCCCCCCGACCAACACATCTACATCATGGCTGTCCCTCCTCCCCCCCCCCCCGACAAGCACATCTACATCATGGCTGTCCCTCCCCCCCCCCCGACCAGCACATCTACATCATGGCTGTCCCTCCTCCCCCCCCCGACCAGCACATCTACATCATGGCTGTCCCTCCTCCCCCCCTCCCCGACCAGCGCATCTACATCATGGCTGTCCCTCCTCCCCCCGACCCCAGCATCTCTACATCATGGCTGTCCCTCCTCCCCCTCCCCCCCCCCCGACCAGCACATCTACATCATGGCTGTTCCTCCTCCTCCCCCCCCCTCCGACCAGCACATCTACATAATTGCTGCCCCCCCACCCAGCACACACAGCTGAGAAGAAGGATGGGGCCCACGTCAGCTCACCCCGAGGATAAACTGTATTTTAAAACCTTGAAAAAGACAGCACAATTGATGTCCAATGCCCACAATGAGTAAGGTCAGTCTGTTGTGCGCCATGAAAAGGTCCCTAAGTGGTGGGTTGCAGCAGCTCCCATCCCATCCCGAGCGTGCTGGTGAAGTGGGACCGGAGTCCTCCAGTCGGTTGTGCTATGGTTTGCTTCATCCGCGTGTCGCTCAACACTATATGGATCACGTTGATCCCCCACGTCGTTAGCAAGGCTAAGGATGGGATGTTCCATTACTTCATGTCCCTCTCGCATACGTTCCTAGAATCGGCCGATTCTGCTAACTCCATTGGCCAGCTATCCATAGAGGATATCCTTTGGCAGCGTCTCATGGCCCATGTGATAAACATGCCTCAACCATCAAAGCGCCAATTATTCAACGGCGAGTGCATTCTGGGACCCCCAATCCCCAATGTACGCCGTAGACACCTCACATGGAAGGTGTTGAACCGCCGCCCCTGCTTAGTGTAAGTGCTCCAAGTCTCGCTGGAAAGAGCAATATACTGGAACATCAGGACACGAGTTGAAGTAAAGGCGCTAGCTTTGGATAATACACACATTATGGGAACTAGGCGATTGCATTATAAGGCAGTTTCTAATCTGGAATCCACAGGGTTTAGATCAAATAGAGACCCACAAAAACACATATAGAAGAGAACTCGTCACAAACCAAAAGGAAACGGGGAAAACGTGGACAGAGATTTGACACGAAATTTGGCGTGCATTTGTTGAAGTCATGTGCTCCTAAGGGAACTGAAAACTTGTGATTGATTGACAATTTAGTTTAGAACCTCCAATATTCCCAGAGTATTTCCCCAAGTGAGGTTTCTGCTGTCAAACCCGTCCATTTTGGGCACTTGGCCAGAATTTTCAGTCAAGCGAAATTACACAAACCATTTTCATATTGCATTTTGGAATCTTTTTCCTCACTCCCTACTGGCTGTTACATTGTATCGCATTGCCATCTTCCGAACAAGTTCACAGCTTTTCTAATGTACCACTATTATTTTTTCAGCGCAGAGAGATGGAGAGTGTGTGTGTGTATGAGAGAAAGAGAGAGAGAGAGAGAGAGAGAGAGAGAGAGAGAAAAATATAGCGATTGAGGAGAGATGCAAGTAGTAAGAGTTGACAAATTGTATGGTATGTCCGTTTGTGCAGAGACTTTCCAACACATGAATATTTTACGTCACTATTTATACAAACAAAAATCCTTTGACTGTTAAGAAGCTTAGCATGGCTTTCTTCTTCTGCTTCTTCTTCTTCCTCTTCTTCTTCTTCTTCTTCTTCTTCTTCTTTTGCTACTTCTTCTTGGACCTTCTTCTTCTTATTCTTCTTCTTCTTTCTTTTCTTCTTCATCTTCTTCGGCATTTGTTCTGAAAAGGACCCTTGTTCGTTTTGTTGTAGTTTACGACAAGGCTGCGATATATTCGCCGTTCGGTACGATACATTCGCCGTTCGGTACGATACATTCGGTTTCAGCTCGTTTTTCCGGGTACCAGATTTTTCGTCCCACTGCAATCGTAATTTGCTTCGCCAGACTACACCAATGTAGCCGGTTCCCAGTGCTGTCGCTTGGAGGGAGGCATAGGGTCTTGGTCGCTGACACTAATGCAAGCAGTCATGAATCGCTGGCTGCAGACAGCTCATCTATGTTTTATCTTCCACCTGCCCGGCCTTCTAGATCTAAAGAAAGTTTTAAAACGATACCTCTACATGATACAGAATAACATTTTTAAAATTAACTCACCTTCAACATGAAGACTGATTTTTGTTAACTGTAAATTTGCTAAAATTCATGTAAAGATGTTTGATAAAAACACAATTTATATTTTGTTTGATAAAAAAAGTGTACGTGTTTTTTTTATTATTGCAAAAAGTTGTTTTGTAGGTAAAAAAACGAATTCCGTATTTTTATAATCTACTTTTCAGAATGTTTGAATCGTGATGTTCTTGATATATTGTTCTTGGTATATTTTTCTTGATATATTGTTCTTGGAATATTGTTCTCGGAATATTGTTTTTGGTATATTGTTCTTGGAATTTTGTTCTTGGTATATTTTTTTTGGTATATTGTTCTTGGAAAATTGTTCTTGGTATATTGTTCTTGGAATATTGTTTTTGGCATATTGTTCTTGGTATATTGTTCTTGGTATATTTTTCGTGGTATATTGTTCTTGGAATATTGTTCTTGGAATATTGTTCTTGGTATATTTTTGGGAATATTGTTCTTGGTATATTTTTTTGTATATTGTTCTTGGTATATTTTTCTTGGAATATTTTTCTTGGAATATTGTTCTTGGTATATTGTTCTTGGAATATTGTTCTTGGTATATTGTTCTTGGTATACTGTTCTTGGTATATTTTCTTAGTATAATGTTCTTGGAATATTAAAAGTAAAAAGAAGTAAAGATCCCGTCAACCCATGCGGCGAATAGGAAATATGGTCTTAGGCTCATATTATTTTGTAACCTATGGCACTTAGTGGATGATGTGGTCAGCATCACGCCGGCCGCCTTTACTTCCCGGACTGAACCGGTGCCCATTTCAGGCTGGGTCGACCTGGGTGCCATTGCGGTCTGAAAAAAACATTTCCCGCTACAACTGAGTAATGAACACAGGACCACTCAGATGCGAAGCCAGTGCGCTAACCAATGCGCTATGCTGTCTCAAAGTATACATAACCTTCACTAGAATGCCAAAGTATTTAAAAAATCCTTCACTAAACCACCAAATTATACATAACCTTCACTAAACCACCAGATTTTACATAACCTTCACTAAAGTATACATAACCTTTCATAAAGTATACATAACATTCACTAAACCACAAAAGTATACATAACCTTCACTAAAGTATACATTACCTTCACTAAACCATCACAGTGTACACAACCTTCACCAGACCACCAAAGTATACATAACCTTCACTAATGTATACACAATCTTCACTAAACCACCAAAATATATATAACCTTCACACTAAATTATACATAACCTTCACTAAATCACTAAAGTATACATAACCTTCATTAAAGTATACATAACCTTTCACCAAACCACGAAAGTATAGATAACCTTCAATAAATTATACAAAACCTTCACTAAACCCCCAAAGTATACATAACCTTCACAAAACCACCAAAGTATACATAACATTCACTAAAGTATAAACAACTTTAACCAAACAGACAACATACACAACCTTCACCAGATACGAAAAGTCAAATTTGGCTCTAACAGTTTAAGAATCCCGGAATCAACAGATGGGGAAAGAAAGATAGATAGATAGATAGATAGAGAGAGAGAGATATATATATATATATATAGAGATAGAGACAGAGAGAGAGAGACATAGAAAGTGGGGATATGGCCAGCATCAAGTCGGCTGCCTTTACTTTCCACATTTTTCTTGAAATATTGTTCTTGGAAAACTATTTTTATCATGATGTTCTGACATATTGTTCTTATCTTGTTGTTAATGATATTTTGTTCTTGTCATCTTGTTCTTGATATAATTATTGTGATCATGTTGTACTTGGCTTATTTTTAAAAATTGTTCTTGTTACGTTGGATTTATCATATTGTTAGTTTTTATCTGATCATATTGTTTTTGGTGTATTGTTATTATTATATTGTTTTTGGTGTATTGTTATTATCATGTTATTCTTGATAAATTGTTATTATCATGTTGTTCTTGGTATATTGTAATTATCAAGCTGTTCTTTGTATATTGTAATTATCGTGTTGCTATTGGTATATTGCTCTGATCATATTGTTCTTGGTGTATTGTTCGTAGCATTTGTTCATCGTGGTGTATTGTTTTAATCATATTGATTTTGGTGTATTGTCGTTATCATTATGTTTTTGTTGTATTGTTCGAATCATATTGTTTGTTCTTGGTATATTGTTTCTAATCAAATTGGTATTAGTATATAGTTCTTAATCATGTCATTATCATGTTGTTGTTATCATGTTGTTCCTATCATGTTCTTTATGATTTATTGTTCCTATCATATTGTTCATGATATATTGTTCCTATCATGCTGTTCATGATATATTGTTTCTATCATGTTGTTCATGATATATTGTTCCTATCATGTTGTACTTCATATATTGTTCCTATCATGTTGTACTTCATATATTGTTCCTATCATGTTGTTCTTCATATATTGTTCCTATCATGTTGTTCTTCATATATTGTTCTTATCGTGTTGTTCTTGGAGTATTGTTTTGATGATGTTGTTCTTGATATATTGTTTTGATCATGTTGTTGTACTTGGTTAATTTTTCTTTAAATTACGCTGTTCTTTTTATATTATTTTTACCGTATTGTTATTGTCATGCTGTTTGTTAGTTTTTTTTAAAATATCATATTGTTTTCGAGTGTTGTTCTTTATATACCGTTCTTGGTGTATTGTTCGTATCATTTTGTTCTTGATATATTGTTCTTAACATATTGTTTTTGGTGTATTGTTCTTAGCATATTGTTCTTGGTGTATTGTTCTAAGCATATTGTTCTTAGCATATTGTTTCTTTGTGTATTGTTCTTGGTGTATTGTTCTTAGCATATTGTTCTTAGCATATTGTTTCTTTGTGTATTGTTCTTGGTGTATTGTTCTTAGCATATTGTTCTTGGCATATTGTTCTTCGTGTATTGTTCTTAGCATATTGTTCTTAGCATATTGTTTCTTTGTGTATTGTTCTTAACATATTGTTCTTGGTGTATTGTTCTTAACATATTGTTCTTGGTGTATTGTTCTTAGCATATTGTTCTTAGCATATTGTTTCTTTGTGTATTGTTCTTGGTGTATTGTTCTTAGCATATTGTTCTTAGCATATTGTTTCTTTGTGTATTGTTCTTAGCATATTGTTTCTTTGTGTATTGTTCTTAACATATTGTTCTTGGTGTATTGTTGTTAGCATATTGTTCTTAGCATATTGTTTCTTTGTGTATTGTTCTTAACATATTGTTCTTGGTGTATTGTTCTTAGCATATTGTTCTTGGTGTATTGTTCTTAGCATATTGTTCTTGGTGTATTGTTCTAAGCATATTGTTCTTGGTGTATTGTTCTTAGCATATTGTTCTTAGCATATTGTTTCTTTGTGTATTGTTCTTAACATATTGTTCTTTGTGTATTGTTCTTAGCATATTGTTCTTAGCATATTGTTTCTTTGTGTATTGTTCTTAACATATTGTTCTTAATATATTGTTCTTAGCATATTGTTTCTTTGTGTATTGTTCTTAACATATTGTTCTTGGTGTATTGTTCTTAGCATATTGTTCTTGGTGTATTGTTCTTAGCATATTGTTCTTGGTGTATTGTTCTAAGCATATTGTTTTTGGTGTATTGTTCTTAGCATATTGTTCTTAGCATATTGTTTCTTGGTGTATTGTTCTTAGCATATTGTTTCTTTGTGTATTGTTCTTAGCATATTGTTTCTTTGTGTATTGTTCTTAGCATATTGTTCTTAACATATTGTTCTTAGCATATTGTTTCTTTGTGTATTGTTCTTAGCATATTGTTTCTTTGTGTATTGTTCTTAGCATATTGTTTCTTTGTGTATTGTTCTTAGCATATTGTTCTTAACATATTGTTCTTAGCATATTGTTTCTTTGTGTATTGTTCTTAGCATATTGTTTCTTTGTGTATTGTTCTTAGCATATTGTTTCTTTGTGTATTGTTCTTAGCATATTGTTCTTGGTGTATTGTTCTTAGCATATTGTTTCTTTGTGTATTGTTCTTAGCATATTGTTTCTTTGTGTATTGTTCTTAGCATATTGTTTCTTTGTGTATTGTTCTTAGCATATTGTTCTTGGTGTATTGTTCTTAGCATATTGTTCTTGGTGTATTGTTCTTAGCATATTGTTTCTTTGTGTATTGTTCTTAGCATATTGTTTCTTTGTGTATTGTTCTTAGCATATTGTTCTTGGTGTATTGTTCTTAGCATATTGTTCTTGGTGTATTGTTCTTAGCATATTGTTCTTGGTGTATTGTTCTTAGCATATTGTTTTTGGTGTATTGTTCGTATCATATTGTTTGTTCTTGGTATATCGTTTGATCAAATTGGTTATGGTATATTGTTTTTAACCATCTTATTATCATATTGTTGTTGACATGTTCTTCTTTTCATGTCGTTCTTATCGTGTTGTTTTTATCGTGTCGTTCTTATCGTATTGTTCTTATCGTGTTGTTTTTATCATGTCGTTCTTATCGTGTTGTTCTCATTATATTCTTGTCATGTCGTTCTTATCGTGTTGTTCTTATCGTGTTGTTCTTATCGTGTTGTTCTCATTATATTCTTGTCATGTCGTTCTTATCGTATTGTTCTTATCGTGTTGTTTTTATCATGTCGTTCTTATCGTGTTGTTCTCATTTTATTCTTGTCATGTCGTTCTTATTGTGTTGTTCTTATCGTGTTGTTCTTATCGTGTTGTTTTTATCGTGTCGTTCTTATCGTGTTGTTTTTATCGTGTTGTTTTTATCGTGTTGTTTTTATCGTGTCGTTCTTATCGTGTTGTTCTTATCGTGTTGTTTTTATCGTGTCGTTCTTATCGTGTTGTTCTTATCGTGTTGTTTTTATCATGTTGTTCTCATTATTTTGTTTTTTTCATGTTGTTCGTGTTATGTCGTAAAATTATTATATTTTTTGTTTTTGCGTTTGCCTTATTTTTTTTCCCCAAGGCCGTGTTGATTGCACTATGTTTTGTTTTTGCGCCTGTTGCATCCGACTTCGGTAATTATTTTATGTAAAGGTTTGCTTTCTCCTGCATATTCTAAGGGTTTTCTTTCCTGGCTAACGGCCGGTTCTGTGACTGAGGAGCGAACCCAGCACCTTCGGGAATTGCAAGCTGTTCCTCTTAACCACTACTCCACGCAGCACCGTGTCGTTATATCATGATGCTCTTGTCACGGTGTTGTACAATGTCTCCTTAGCGTATTGGTATAGCACAGACTATTCACGGCAAAATTATGGGGTTCAACTCCCATTAACTTTACAACCGTTATGGAGGAATAGACAGCGAGAAAAGAAACTGGCCACCCACCTCACAAACATGATGAGGTCTGTCACAGTACACGCTCAAACCTTTCATTTAGAAAGGAAGACTAACGTCTGGTCAGGCAGAACATAATGACCAAAGACCGTGCCCTCCTCGACTCCCCGTAGTTGTCCCGAAAACGGGTTGTTTTCATGGTAGCCTGACGAGGTGAGGAAATTGACGTGATCCCCGTAGTAGTGAGTGATACACAGATAAAGCCAAGCATAGCACAACCCTCCGGAGGACCCCAGTCCATCTTCATTAGCACGCTCGGGATGCGAGGACAGCTATAATAACCCGCCACTAAACGTCCTTTTCAGGGCGCACAAAAAGAGTAGTTCTACTCATTGTGGGCATTCAACAACTATAATAACAACACTTCATCCCTGACAGCTGTGCTGCTATGAACCTACTATTACCATAACTGCGTAGAAATATAAACTACAAGAATAGGAACAATAAATTATCATTTTCAATTGTCTTAAACTCTTAATTATCTAACATTCAACATAATACCATAAAAGATGAACAAATGATCATATTTTATATATAAATAAGAAAGAGAAACTTTGAATAATTTATTTATTTCCTAATTTTTGCAACAAAATGCAAATATTTGAATATTTAAATTCTATTATTTATTGTCTCTAATTATGTTAATTTATCATGAAAAATCGGGACTTTTAAGAATCTTTTCTCCTTCTTCTTCTTCTTCTTCCTCTTTTATTAGTATTATTCTGCTTCTATTTCTTCTTCGTCTTTTATCCTTGGCCGTGTTCTTCTTCTTGTTCTTCCTCTTCTTTTTTCTTCTTCATCTTTTGCTTGTTTTTCTTCGTCTTCGTTTTCTACTTCTTCTTCTTCCTTCTCTTCTTCTTATTCTTTCTCTTCTTCTACTCCTACTTCTTCTTCTTCATATTTCCCCACCTCTTTTTCTTCTACTTTTTCTTCTTCTTCTTTATCTTCTTACTATTATTGTTATTAGCATTATTATTGTTATAATTTCTTCTTCTTTTTCTTCTTCTTCTTTATCTTCGTCCTCTTGATCTTCTTTGTTCTCTTTTTCTACTTCTTCTTTCTTCTTCTTTTGTCTTTTTCATTTACTTATCCTACTACTTCGTCTTCTTCCTTTCTTCTTGCGCTTCCTATTCTTCTTCTTCTTTCTTCATCTTCTTCTTCTTTCTTCATCTTCTTCTTCTTTTTCTTCCTTCTGCTTCTTCTTCGTGCCTATATTCATCTCCTTACAATTCGCAGTACCACCCTCTGTTGTCCATTCAACAGATTCCTGTGAGAAAACTAAGCACACATAGCTCCTTTAACCACATATTTTACACGATGTGTCTGCTACCTCCACTACCACAACCCGGTGGCATACACTTGCAAGGCCATCTTAACATTTAGAAAATAATAAAATAATAAAACAACCTACTCTCAATTTAACTTGGGAAAAAATAAAACCAGAATTTGAATCAGACCAAAATATTAAGCAAAAACAATAAAATAAATTCTGCTGTAGAATTTAGACATCTTAGTTTTTAAAGTTCTGCCATTATATGTTGCATAAAACAGTAGAAAAAAAATATAACTAACAAAAATGCAACATAGCGAAAATGCAACTAGAATTAACTTATCTTACGTAATATCCTTTTTATTTTTACAAGCAAATTGTCGTTGCGTTTCAACATAGTGCGAACAAAAAAAGTATTTAAAAAGTTAAGTGAAATGAACAAAATGCACACATGAAAAAATATAATATTTACTAGTAGAAACATCCTAAACTTTTCTTCTTTTAAAAAATAACACATAAAAAGAGCAATGCGCAAATATAGCTCCCAAAAATATTACATATAACCAACCATTAATAATACATTTAGCTTTTTTTTATGCAATTCATTTTTCATTTTTAACCCCCCCCCCCCCTTTCCTCTTTCTCCTCCCCCCCCCCCCGCGCCACACTCCCCATCTCCCCTCACTCTCTCTCTCTCTCTCTCTTTCTTTCTATCAATCTATATATGTATCTATCTGTCTGTCTGTCTGTCTGTCTAAGGAACTGGGACGCTACTCCAGTCAGGCACTGACCAGGACGTCCCTTAAGGGTCAGGCACAATACACTGACCAAGACCACAATCTCTCTTCCATGTAGCGTTCCCTGGAAACAGACTGTTTTCAAGGCAGGTTGGCTGACTAGATGTGGATCGATATGATCCCGGTAGTAGAGACCGCCAGGCAGATGAAGCCATGCATAGCACAACCGCCTGGAGGACCGCGGTCCACCTTCATCAGGATGCTCGGGATATGAAGAAAGCTACTACAACCCGTCACGACGTCCTTTTCAGGTCGCACATAAGGCTGAAATTACTCATTATGGGCATTAAACAACAACAACATATATATGTTTATCTATCTATCTATCTCTATCTCTATCTCTATCTCTCTCTCTCTATCTCTATATCTTTATCTCTCTATCTATATCTCTCTCTATCTCTATCTCTGTCTCTCTCTCTCTTTCTCTCTCTCTCTATCTCTATCTCTCTCTCTCTCTCTCTCTGTCTGTCTGCCTGTCTGCCTGTCTCTGTCTTTCCGTCCGTCCGTCTCTCTTTCGTTATTACATTTCACAAATTGAATGGAAAAAAAACAGTGCAAAAATACTTTGATATTCAATTTGAATAACTGATTTTTGTTTTAGATGGGTTATTGCATATTGCAGTGAAACAAAAAGAAGAGGTTGTTGTCGTGAATGTCAATAATTAGTAATGTTTACTTTTTTAAATACCTTCAAAATGGCGCTGAGTGGCGGCTTGCAGTAGCTTTCCTCACCCCCCCCCCCCTCCCAGAGTGCCTATGAAGGTAGACCAGGGTCCTCCAGGCGGTTGTGCTATGTTTGGCTTCATCTGCATGTGGCTCACTAATACCGGAATTACGTTGATCACCAACCTCGTTAGCCAGGCTGCCATGAAAACAGCCCGTTTCCAGGGACAACTACCGGGAAGTCCAGGGGGTAGGTCCTTGGCCAGTATGTTTTGCCTGGCCCTGACTAACATGACAGATCAGTATGTTTTGCCTGACGCTGACTAATATATATATTTTGTTTTGCGTTCGCCGTATCTTCTCTAATCCCCAAGGCGGTGTACGTTGCACTGTGGTTTTTATTTTGCGCCTGTCGGCCCAGTGCGTCCTACTTCAGCATGCATTTTATGTAAGGGTCTGCTTCCTCCTGCATTTTCTAAGGGTTTGCTTCCCTGGGGTAACGGTCGGTGCTGTGATGGGGATCGAACCCAGCACCTTCGAGTTGTGAGCCGTGCCACTAGGCCACGCCGTCCCCTCTGACTAATATGACAGATCAGTATGTTTTTCCTGACCCTGACTAATATGACGGATCAGTTTTTTTTTCCTGACCCTGACTAGCATGTCAGATCAGTATGTTCTGCCTGACCCTGATTAACATGTCTGATCAGCATGTTTTTGACTGACCCTAACATGTCTGATTAGTATGTTTTTGACTGACCAGGCATTAGTTTCCTCTCCCAAAAGAAGAGGATAAATGTACGTTCTTTCTCGTGTGCCATTATACACACTTTAACAACTTGACACAGGGTTTTAATAATCGTTTCCTTTATGTTGTGCCATAATAGACACATCAACTTGACACAGGGTTTCAATAATCGTTTCCTTTATGGTGTGCCATTATAGACACATCAACTTGACACAGGGTTACGATATTCGTTTCCGTTATGTTGTGCCGTGCCATTATAGACACATCAACAACTCGATACATGATTACAAAATTTGTTCCGGTTCTTGTGTTTTTCTTAATTTGCATCTACTTTTACATGGACATATACCATTGTGCAGGTGCCAGCTTTAGCATGAGCTGGGTGTAGCCGGGAGTAGAATTCCCTGCTTGGGGGGCTAGGCTCGAGCAGCTTATAACTCAGCTGCGTTTAGACAAGTGCAGCGGAGGGTGTGTAACCGATGTGCTAGTCCATCTTAGTAGACACAAACACTTGAGCAAAGTAGACCCGCTGCCTGTTAGGCGCCATCGATACTGTTCTTAACAAACCACCTAACCATGGTCGGTGTTATGCCATGTCACACAGTTCGTCACCACTTACGACAAGCTCTCAATGGGGCAGTGGTCCTATTCTAGTCTCTTTCATACACAGGCCCTGGCGGACCACTTGGTTACTCATCAATAACTCCACTTCTAATATTGTTGGTACATTGGTATTACCGGGGCCCTAAATGAAGAAAAGATAGTATCACTGTAACCTGTCAAGCTTGTCTTAAGAAGCGGATAGGGAGGGTTGGATTTAGGCATGTCTACTCCATTCTGTAGAAGCAGCTGTAACCCACAAAAACGTGAACACATAGACAGGTAAAAGTGTGATCACTCTTCGTGCATTTGTTGAAGACCTTACTTTCACTGAGAGCTGACAATTAATTGATTGATTTATTGATATACATGAGGCCTTTCTAAGTGAAAGTCGTGAGAATATGGACACTTTCGCGCTGAGAGCGTCATGAATGAGATGGTAAACAGTATGGTCAGCCCGTATAGAGTATACGACTGTATGAAAGAGACCAGATAATGGCAACTACTACACTGAGATTGTGTCATCGAAGATCAGAGAGGTCGCCACTAGGGACTTGGTATTCGTTGATGATGCAATAGTTGTCACACAACACAGCCAGCAGGAACTTCAGAGTTTGATACATCGCTTCTCCAAGGCGAGCAAAGATACAAAGTCTCAACAAAACAAATGTTATGGGACAGGAAGTAGATGCCACGCCAACTCTTAGCATCGGTAATCATTAATTGGTAGTTGTGTACCAGTTCATACATCTGGGATCCCTTGCAAACAACACGCTCTCTGTGAGGTAATGAAAATATATAGACAAGGCAATATCTTTAGACAGAAGAATCACAGCGGAAACCCAACAAAGATGCAATAAGGCAAATCAGATCATTGGGCAATTACCGCCAATACACGTGACAATAACTACCAAAAGAGTTTTATAAAACACGATATTCGTCCTGACACAATGCTACCAATTTCAACACTGGACAAAACTGTGAAACGACAAATTGTAACCGGAGAAGTGAAATGCCTGCGAAAAATATTGGGTGTAACAACGATGACATCAGGAGACTAGTGGGGACAACACCAGTATTAGACTACATCAAAATAAAAACTAAAATGGTTTGGACACGTAACAAGACTACCACAACACCCTCCCCCCCCCCCCCCCCCCCCCTCCCCAACAAGCAATGATATTTAGATACAACGGACAATGGTCGTGAATAATTGTTTCTCAATTTTCACTGGTCTGTGAACAATATTTCCTATTTTCACCGATCTGCGAATAATTGTTTCCTATTTTCACTGGTCCGTGAATAATGTTTCCCCATTTTCACCGGGCTGCGAACAATTTCTCCTATTTTCACCTGTCTGCGAAAAAGTTTTCCTATTATTACCCTTCTGCGAACAATTTTTCCTATTTTCACTGGTCTGCGAACGTTTCCTATGTTATCCGGTCCGCGAGTGATAAAAGGTTGGGAAACACTGCTCTAGACACAGAAATTGGCAGTCACATTGCAAAGCTGCTGCCACGCTTGTCTCGCAATACGTATTCGGGAAAACCCTAAGATCAAAGCATGGTTTACAATGCAAGTGTCGTCAGCACGCTCTTACGTGGTAGCGAAACTTTGCCAACCTGTGACGGACAAGAGTAAAGGCTTAATTAAGTCCGTCTACGCGATCTTCGATCCATCCTTACAAGTCCATGGAGTGTCAGAGTGACACACGTGCACTCTGCCAAGTGTTGCTGATGCCCGAAAGTGGAGCACAAAATGGTAACAGTTTAAGCCTACTATGTAGTCACAAAAGACAATTAAAACGGGTTGCGCTGTGGGTTGCTGTCGAGATGTAGAGACGAAAAGCCACCAAAACAGCGACGAGTATTAACAAGTCAACTATGGAAGAAATTCAACTCAGCAATCTTAAACATATGAAGCTCTTCTGTCTGCAGGGCAAATGATGCAGTGCAGAGAAGTTCGCAAGGAACCTACTTCCTTGATATGTTTGATGGCTGTAGTATTTCAATTGTTGCAATTTTTGTCTCTAATTGTGTTTATTTTTTCTTAAGTATGGAAAAAGTTGAAGAGGAAAACAACAGCAATATTTAATAGATAGCTCTTCTATTCCTTCTCCTTTCTTCTTCTTTTTTCTTATTTCTTCTTCTTCTTCCTTCTTCTTTTGTCTTTCTTTTTTCTTCTCCGTCTTTCTTTCTTCTTCTCCGTCTTTCTTCTTCTTTTTCTTTCTTCTTCTTTCTTTCTTCTTCTTCATCTTCTTCCTCTTCTTCTTTCTTCCTTTCTTCTATCTTCTTTCTTTCTTTGTAATTTTTCTTTTTTCCCCTTCATTTTGTTCTTCTTTCTTTCGTTTTTTATTCCTTTCTTGTATCCTCCATCTTTCTTTCTTCCTTCCTTATTCCTTCCTTCACTTCTTATATCTTCTTCCTGTTTTCATACATTATTTCAATCTTCCTTCTTTCTGCCTTAATTGTTCATTCTTTCGTTTTTTTCTTTATTCTTCCTTCTCTTTTCAATATTTTTTCTTATTTCTTTCTACTTCTTCCTTCTTCGCCTTCCTTCTTTTTCTTCTTTATGTTCTCCCTTTTTTAAATTTTCTTTTTCTTTTTTTTCCTTTGTGTTTTTCTACTTTCTCTTCTTCTTTCTGTCTGTAATCCTGGTATTCAATCAGACAATGGACGTGCCTGAAGCCGAGTGGCCAAACGTTCTGTAACCAGTTCCCTCCGGAATGTTTGAACTTCTGGACATATTCATTATTTGTAAATGTATAACTCCGGGGGGGGGGGGGGGGGGGGTGTAAACGTAAAAGACACTGCAGCTGGGGATGACGCGTTAGGGCCTTCATTGTACTAAGCTTCAGTTACGCGAGGTGTGGTGACCAGTTCCCTTCCTTGGTGCCTTTTTCCTTCCATTTTCGCCAGCCAGGTACCCATTTACAGCCGGGTCGACTGGAGATGTCGAGAGCTGAACCCGTACCTCTGTCATCCTTCTTCTTCTTCGTTCGTTCTCAATCTCCCGTTACGGAGCCATGAACAGGGATTTGCTATAGCAGGATGTAGTTCGGAGAACGGAAAGCATTATGTCGCTAGTTTACAGCTGGACTACGATATTTGCACATTTCGGTCCGATACATCTGTCTTCGGCAACCCTTTGTCGTTTAAGATGAGATCTCTGTATTGGTACAATTATAAATTTAGGAACAGTTGTTGAAATACTTCTTAAAGTTGAGGTAGTCGGGCAATCCCCAATCCAAATGACAGTGTAAATCAACTCACAAGAGGATTAGAGCATCATTTTCCGACTGAGAACTCAACACATTCCACTAAACAAGCACTTGAACAGAATCCAAGCACAACATACTCCTGAGAGCTAGATGAGTACACCCCCATATGAAACCGTTGATCACCATCTCACTGAGTGCTCGGCATTCAACGATTTTGGGACAATTCTTTTTCCCCCCGAGGCCAGGTAAATGGAACACTTTGTATGCCACTAGACAACAGCTGATAAACACGCGAAGCTGCCATTACATGGCATTGGGTCGAAAGGCGAGAGCTGGGATGTTGCTGCATTCGTAACAACAACACCATAGTCTTGTAGTAGACAGTTCTCGGGGATGATGTGGTAAGAGACTTAACTGCACGATGCCATACCTTGTTTATTAGGTGAGGTGGACAGTACCCAGTCTTTGATTTCATAATTGTAAACCCATTACTCATTTGGGTGCATGTCAGAGTCGGGAATCTGAACCACATATACTTGCCGTGAAAAGCTAATGATCTACCGCTACAATATCAGAGTTATGGCAATAGTTCAAGCCAATTTATCGAGTGTGTAGCATATGTAACGAAAGTTTGCAAGTCCAGACATCGGCTATCAGAAGGTAAATCATTAAACTAAATATGGTCGTTTACCCTTAGGCTTTTCTTACCTCTCAGAGTGTCATCCTTATCTCTCGTACCGTCGCCCTCATTCCTTCCCACCGGCTCCCTCATCCCTTCCCACTGACCTCCTCATCCCTTCCCACTGATCTCCTCATCCCTTCCCACTGACCCCCTCATCCCTTCCCACTGACCCCTTCATCCCTTCCCACCGACCTCCTCATCCCTTCCCACTGACCTCCTCATCCCTTCCCACTGACCTCCTCATCCCTTCCCACTGACCTCCTCATCCCTTCCCACTGACCCCCTCATCCCTTCCCACTGACCCCCTCATCCCTTCCCACTGACCTCCTCATCCCTTCCCACCGACCCCGTCATCCCTTCCCACCGACGCCCTCATCCCTTCCCACCGACCCCCTCATCCCTTCCCACCGACCCCCTCATCCCTTACCACCGACGCCCTCATCCTTTCCCACCGACCCCCTCATCCTTTCTCACCGACGCCCTCATCCCTTCCCACCGACGCCCTCATCCCTTCCCACCGACCCCCTCATCCTTTCCCACCGACGTCCTCATCCCTTCCCACCGATCCCCTCATCACTTCTCACCGTCTCACATCTGACCGTGTTGAACTGATTCTTACTGTTCATCCTCACATCTCCTCCGTCCCTGAGATCTTGATCCATCTCTCCCTATCCTTAATGCAGATACACTTCCCCACGAGCGTTATTTCCAGCTCCTCCTCTGGTGGCGTTCATACTTGATAAGAACTTGGGTAACGGGTTAGAAGCCAACTCAAAACTCACATTATGGACCACTGCGGCGTTTTGCCTAACCAACACATGCTAAGTTGCGTAACGGGTCCCTTTGTTATTCAAGCACGTGCAGCAGCCTTCCCGTAGTCAGTGTTTGAGTTTAAAGAAACGCCAATGTGCATGGCACGTAACCTGATATACACGATTGTTTGCTACTGTCGGGACATGAAGAACATCGATAAAACTGGACGAACTCCGTGTCCGCTTCCTTCAACATCTCCATTAGATCTTCAATAACTCAGGCTCTCCTGTCTACAGCCATTTCAATAGTCATGAACACCTCGACAGGGCAGATATTAGAGTCACTGGTTCAACTCCTTCTCCTCCTATGATCGACACCTGTTTGAGCTTCAAAATCGTTTTATTTTCTTGATGAGTCTCTCCATACACTCTCTTACGTTATCATAGGCTTTACTTCTCATTACATTCTCAGTTCTTCCATTTCTCTTTGTATATACTCGTGTGTGTATATATATTTTTTTAAAGTAAATATATATATATATATATATGAGTGAGACAGACACAGAGAGAGGCAGAGAGAGAGAGAGAGAGAAAACTGTCTCTATGTATGTGCCCACACTATATATATACATGCATACATACATACATGCATACACATATTCACACAAACATACACATATACACACACATTCACACACACATAAATACATACATACATACATGCACACACACGCTTACACACACACACTCTCTCTCTCTTTCACTCTCTCTCTCTCTCTCTCTCTCGCTCTTGGTATTATTTATTCAATAATTTCTGCACCCATATTATTGTGAACGAGTGTCTCTCGATATTTGTTTGTCTTTTGCGGTCTTTTGTGGTTTTATTTTCTATTTCCATCGTCCTTCTGTTCTTTTTTGGCATGATTATTTCCATCTTCCTTCTGTTTTTGTTGTTGTTTTATGATTATTTGTATAATCCTTTTTTTTGGTATGAAATCATATTGAAATCTTACGGGGATCCTAAGAAGATTAGACAATACTTTGTACTACCAGCGAGCTAGGGAAACCATGAGTATCTACACTCTTCTGTATTCGCTGACAGGAACTGAGCACCTATTACTCTGCCCAGATTGCAATAACGTTGATTCAGATCAGAACAGAACGTTTTTTTCTAACCTTTATCTATCCAGGATTGTTTGAGGGTATATACACTATAATGTTATCAGGTCGAAAAAAAGAAATATCTACCAACATAAACACAATTTCAACCCATGCTTTTATTTATTTCCCCAGCAAGCATACAAAGATTGGCTCTGCTCACAGACCATCAAATTCTTCCGGTCAGGGTCAGACCAGATTGTTCCCCCGTGCATAGAGTTCTGTTCTTATGTGGAGGAAATGTGCCCTTTTTTTCGTCCAAGATTGGATTCCTATGCAGGAGACCATAGTTTTATATGCAAAGGTAAGAGGCTTCTGTTCAATTCGAAGTTAGCAAAGTGGTTTCCTAGACAGCGACGAGAATAGGACGTACCATGGGGTATAAAGTATTCTGCCATGTAGAGCCGCGTAGCGCAGTGGTTAGCGCGCTGGCTTGGCATCTGAGTGGAACTGGGTTCATTCCCCAGTTGAGGCTACCGCCCTCATATAGCCGAGCCTTTGAAATGTGAGATCGCTAACACCTCACACCCCTACGGCAGTAATGCTATGGGATACTTTACTTTTTTACATGGGGAATAGAGTCTTCTACCATGGGCTGTAGAGATTTCTACCATGGGCTGTAGAGTCTTCTACCATGTAGTGTAGAATTTCATCCATAAAGTCTAGTCTGCATCATCGTTGGGGTATAGTCATTATCAGTAAGATTGGTATCTTCTCCCATATATTGTAGCCTTCAAAAGGTATGTAGTGTCTTAAACATAGGGTGAAGGGTCTCTTAAACCATTGGGCATAGAGTCTTTGTAAAGGGAGTATAACCTCTTCAATCATGGGATGTAGAGTTATCTACCATGAGATGTAAAGCCATCCCCATGAAGTGTAGAGTCTTCTGCCATGGGCTGTAGTCTTCTACCAAGGGCTGTAGAGTTTCATCCATAAAATCTAGTCTGCATCATCGTTGGGGTATAGTCATTATCAGTAAGATTGGCATCTTCTCCCATATATTGTAGCCTTCAAAAGGTATGTAGTGTCTTAAACATAGGGTGAAGGCTTACAGTAGAGTATTGTGTCTTTTGATTATCTGATTATCGTGGTGGTAGAACCATAACTGTTCATGGGAAAGGTACGGGATTCAGCACCAGTTACCGGCACGCTTCTGTCAACTAGTATGTAACTAGTTACCTGACTTACTGGTAAAGAAGGAAAAGAAAGGCAGCGAGAAAGGAAATTAACCACTCCACCAAAAAGCCGTGGTCTCGTGCAATGAAAATTCTGACACTTGATTCCCGACAGCAGTGTTTGCTATGGAACTATCTTAACTTGTTTATAATTTAACATGACCAAAATATTGTACATGCCTGGTTCTGGTTTTGTTCAAAAAATGTCGTTTGGCCTCCTAAGTTCTCCAATATTTCGATATATGTGTTCCAGTAGCTGTTTGGGTGGACCTGGAAAACGCATTTGACAAAGTCTGGAAAGATGGACTTAGAGTCAAGCTAAGAAGAAGTGATGTTTGTGGGAAAATGTACAAGTGGATCAACCACTACCTCAAAAACAGAACGGCCAGAGTCCAAGTACAAGGGCAGATGAGCAAAAAGGTGACACTCGAGCAGGGAGTACCCCAAGGGGGAGTACTGTCACCCACACTCTTCCTGGTATATATAAACGACATTACAGAGAATATACCAAGAAGAGTCCATTGCTCAATGTTTGCAGACGATCTGGCTATGTGGACCTCTGAAAAGAATTTCACCATAGCAAGAAATCGGATGCAGCAGGCCCCAACATCGCTGGAAGAGTGGGCGAACTCATGGCTGGTCGAAATAAACCAGGAGAAAACCACATGTACAATATTCTCGCTTTCAATCAAACCCCAAAATACCAAATTAAGTTTAAATGGCAAATTCCTACAGCCAAACGACAACCCAAACTATCTGGGAGTCACATTTGATCGGCGCATGACATGGAAAAGTCAGATCGAGAGAAACCGAATGAGAGCCAGAGAAAGAATGGCAATCATGAGGAAACTTGCTGGCACAAGCTAGGGAACAGACGAAAGCATACTAAAGAAACTGTACACTGGAAGAGTGAGACCAGTTCTCGAGTATGGCATTGCGGCATGGACAACAGCAGCAAAGGCGAACTTCGATAAAGTTAGCAAACTTCAAAATCAAGCCATGAGAGTTATAACAGGAGGCATAAAGTCAACGCCAATTGTAGAACTTGAAAAGATTACAAAACTGCAATCCATGACCGATAGAAGAGACTGCAGAGCCCAGCTGCAGTCAGAGAAACTCCAAAGACTGACTGACCATCCAATGCACCAGAGACTAAACAATTGGGGAAATTGGAAACTGAAGCGTAGAAACTTTGCAGAAATAGCCAAAGCAAAGATGCACGAAGATCCCATAAACGCACTAACAACACCAAAACCCATCACTACTGTACGAAAACCTACCTGGAAGCAGGATATATTTCCAGAGGTGGTAGAAAATATACCAGGTATTGGAAACAAAAACTGCCAGACTGAAAAAGAAAGGAGAGATACTACCCTAAGCTTTATATCGAAAAACTACCCAAGCATGGACTGGACCCATGCATACACCGAACAGAACACTACACAGAACGGAGGGGCAGGAGCATTCCTGAACCTACCAAATGGCAGAAAAATAACACTGTCATTCGCTACTGGTAAGGACACAAGCAATTTCAGAGCGGAGGCAGAGGCACTGAGGGCGGCAGTGGAAGAAATGGTGACACACAAAGAAAATGAAAGCCATATAGTCCTGCTTACAGATGCTCTCGCCGTAGTCACAGCGCTAAAAAGCCAGAAAAACACTGAGCTTAATGACTTAAGAGCAGCACTCTGCAAACTGTGCCAGCAGTCCGCACCAAAAAGGGTAGTGGTACAGTGGGTCCCATCACACTGCAACATCCAAGGCAACGAGGAGGCAGACAGACTGGCAAAAGAAGGTGCAAGACTACCACAAACAGATACTAGTATGACGTACGAAGAGTCAAAACGGCTTATCAAAGCCAGATACATGACCAAATGGGAAACCGAACATACTGGTTACACCAAAAACGATGCCTATTACCAGTTGAACAAAAGAGAGCAGGTCGTTGTCTTCAGACTTCGCACTGGCCACAATAGACTGAGGTACCACCTATTCAACAAATTGAAGATAGGTGGTACCGACGAATGCTCGTGCGGTACCGGTAAAATGACAGCTGAACATCTGCTGCAGAACTGCCCGACATACGAGGATCAGAGAGAGCAGATGTGGCCATCACCAGTGGAACTGCAAGACAAGCTCTATGGCAGTGTCGACAGCCTCAGGATGACCGCCGCTTTTTTCGAAAAAATAATTGTTACTGTCTGACTGCGTACGAAGAAGAAGAGAAGAAGATATATGTGTTCTTAAATAAAATAGAAGAATGTGGCAGTGCATGTTTTCCCTCGATACTACAGTGTATTACTGGTATTACTAGAAACATGCCTGCTGCAGGACATCAATTTGGGAGAGAAAACCATTGAGAATGGCGATTCCTAAATCTACCTTGCCCAAGAGATAATTGCTACCCACAAAATTGACCACGAAATCTCTGGACAACGAAAAGCATCTTGGTATTGCTTCAACTCCATTAAGCCGATGTTGTTCGTATGCCAGATGATCGCATCACCAAGCGGCTGTTAAACGGGGAGCTCATAACATGCAGATGTGCACCGTTCGGAATGGGGGACAGAAGAGACACTACAAAGACTCCTTCACAGTATCTCTGGACAGCTTCAATAGTGATGTCACCTCTAGTGAGATGCTTGCAAATGACCGATCACCGTACCACCTGGCGCGCTAGTATCACCGATGGTGCTCAGATCGCAGAGTGAATACCCATTGCGGAGACTCAGCGAAAGTGTGCTGCCCAAAAAAACAAAAACAATACTCACAACGATTTCGCAGACGGCTCCCCCCCCCCCCCCCCCCATGTGTGCCTTGAATGTTGCAAAGAATGCCATTGCATGGTTGGGCTTTATTGTCATCAGAGAACACATTTCGCAGCAATAATGTGATGCTGTCGACATTTTCGCATGCTACAAACAATTTATTATTAAGCCAATACTCCCAGAGATGAAAGACACTACGGCAAGACACACACGTGTATTTCCATTGTCATTCCAGCAACGATTTATGAATGCGAAGAGTGGAACGTGCGCAAAACAGATGCTGAGATGCTTCGAGTCACTCAAAGAGCAATGGAAGGACGTATACTGAAGATTTCGATAAGGGAGGAAATCTGAAACGAAGAAATTCGACATCAAACTTTGTTGTGGCATATCTTTCAAGCAGCGATATCACGCGACCAGCGATATCACGACACACGAGCAGCGATATCACACGAGCAGCGATATCACGACACGGGCAGCGATATTACGTGAGCAGCGATATCACGACACGGGCAGCGATATCACGCGAGCAGTGATATCACGACACACCAGCAGCGATATCACACGAGCAGTGATATCACGGAAACATCCCTGGACTGGATCTGTAATACACACGTCTGACAACAGATGGACACAGAAAACAACTTTTGTGTGGCCATATGTCTGTAACGTTCACAGGGCCGCCCATTTATGCGGTGTCCGGATGGACCGACCAAAGACCTATGCCTACATTGGTACAGTACTGCAGAAGATTGGGACGCATTCGGAATAGTGTTGTCTTCCTCTCATACAGCATATTTGTCGCACTGACCCTATCTGTGAATGCATTAACTGACCCTATCCCGACTATTTCCCGTGGCAATTCATTCCAAGCATTCACCATCCTGATTTTTTTTAAATGTTCCTATTTCCTAACATTTCCCATAAGAGACCCTGCAGTCGGAGATAAAGTGTTAAAGCAATCGTTGTTACCAGGTCTCAGATGAATGCTTGTTAGGTGCGTGACCAAAGTCTTCACTAGAGTAATCTTACCACCGCTACACAAATTGACAGAGCATGTGTATTCGGAGTAAGACTGTTCATTCAGGTCTGAAAGATCAATGATCGACATGATTTTGTTTTATTCAGCAACATGATTAAAAGTCGCACGACCAAAATCAGCCGATTTATATTGCTTTCATTGACCTAACAACGGCATTTGGTTAGCAGGAATTGGCTATTCAAAATCCTCTCTGAAATACGCTTCCCGAGCAAACTGCTACAGCTAATAATATCGTTCAATGAGGGCATGACAGGAACAGTCCAATTTGATGGAAGCTTATCACAATCATTTGGTATTCACAATTATGTTAAGCAGGGCTGCGTTCTGGTTCCGACACTGTTCGGAAATGTGTTTGCTCTGTTACCGAAGCTTGCATTTGGTAACGCAAATGAGGGAATGTGCCGTCAACTAGGTCGGATAGTCGGATGTTTAATTTTACAAGGCTCAAGGACGAAACGAGAACCATGGAGGTCACCATCAGGATCACTGACAGTCAACAGGAGCTCCAGAGTTTGATAGATCGCCTCTCCCAGGTTTGGACATATTTTGGTCACACAATAAGTCTCAAGAAAACAGATGCACCGGGACAAGAAGTGGATGCCACTCCAACTCTTAACATCGATCGTAATGAAGGGGTAGATGTGCACCAATTTACATACCTCGGCTCCCTCATCAACAATAAGCTCTCTCTAGACCCATAAATTGACAGCATCATTGGCATAACTGCTGCTACGTCTGCTTGTCTCACAACACGTGTTTGGGAAAACCAGAAGCTTGCAATAAAACCAAGGTCATGGTTTACAATTCATGTGTCGTCAGCTCTCCTATATGGTAGCGAAACATGGACAACCTATGTCAAGCAAGAGCAAAGGCTTAACACCTTCCAACTACGATATCTGCGATCTAATCGTATAATTATATCGAGGGACAGACTAACAAGTGCAGATATAGACTATCGCAGCCATTTCCCAAGTATGTACACTCTCTTAACGCAACGAAAATTATAACAGATTGATCAAATTCGTTACTTGGAAAATGGTGGCATTCCCAAAGATATCCTCTATGGACATTTGCCGGGTGGCATAAGAACAGCTAGAAATGAGTATCAAGGATTTGTGTATGCGCAACATGTAGCAACTGAACATGAGTCTGACTTTATTGGAAGACGAAACTCCCTGCCAAGGAAGATGTACCCTGAAGAACCACCTCATGATGAATGAAAAGACGCTCTCCAAACACGGAGAAGTGAAACGGTAACGTCGCAAAGAAAAAAAAAAGAAAAAACTCAGAGAGTTACCATTCGAAGGTCGCGTCATCCTTTAGTCAGTTATGACTGAAATTGAGTGCTAATTCGTCAGGTACCAATTTACATATGAATGGACTGGAGTGTGCCGAGACCGTTAGTTGATCCCAAAACGTGTCCAGTGAGAAGCTATGACATCAGTCCGTCCATGTGGTAACTGGTAGCAAATCATACCATCACTGTAACCCTCCGATAGGGACCTAAGAATTGCAGGAGCTGGTAAATATGGATAGAGCAAACGCCAGGACTCAGCATCGTTGTAGCCAAGTAATACGACTATAGGCCCTGCAGTAAAGGGTCGATGTGGTCGAGTGGTAAGGCACTCGCCTCTCAAACCGATGAACGGAAACATCGTGGGTTGAGCCCGGCAGGTTTCAAGAGCCACCCATGGTCTCAAAGAGGTGGAACCAGAGTGCTTGCATTCTGAATTATCTCCAGTCGTCGTGATTAAGTCTTGCCACTGGACCAAGGTAGTTCTGGACCAGAGAGTCAGGTTGATGACCAGCGCAGCTTCTTCCTCGCCGTGATCCAAATACATCGCAAGTTATGTCATCAAAACAAAACCGTCTGATGATGTCGCCCATCAGCGCTTGCATGGACAATCAATTATCTTTGATATACAGATGACACAGTTCTACTGACTGAAAACGATTAAACCTTACAGAAATTGGTGATTCAAGTAAAGAACAAAAGTCAGATGCATGGAATGGAAAATTAACACCGAAAATTTAAAAACTAGAAATTAGCATAGTAGACTGGATATATATTCTACAGATAAAAATAGATGAGCAAATAATGTGACAGGTCAAGAGCTGTTCCTACTTTAGAAATATAACAACAGAGAATAGAAGATGCGAAATGGAAACCAAGAAGAGAATATGAATAGTCAAATCTGCTTTCACCAACATGAGTCATATATTGACATCCATACAAGACATTCAGAAATAACGACTTACTTCCCCTATTCTGTGCACTACGTCAGACATCATGCTTCCAATGTTCAGTCACGTGGATTGCCTCGTTCCCCATCAACCTGTCATCCAAATTGGATGTTTCCAGAAGGTTTGTGCAGATCATCAGGTGGTCTGGGTTTTGTGTTGCCAGCCTTTCGATGTTGACTGAAATCAGCAGGAGGGCTGTTTTATGATCCATGGTGCTTAGGCAGTGAAACGATTGGCCGACTGAAAAGTCGTTTCCAGGGAACGCCCATTTGCTGCGTTAATTATAATCTACTTGGAGTCTCCTCTCGTGCCCCCCAAAATGAGTGATCACGTGTTATGGTTACTTGTCATTACCGTATGGACAATGAACAAACAGTTGGTTAAGAGAATTAATACCTTTGAAATGTGGATACATATAAGTATGGAGCGTATCTCGTGGAAAGAGTGAGAAACAAATAATCGAGTCTCAGAGAAAGGGGGGAGGCGCGGTATAGAACATTGATGAACGTAATCAGAGTTTGACAGGTAAGATATCTTGATCACATCAAATGACAACACCTTGCTGAAACGAATCCTGGAAGTGAAGGTGAAAGTCAAATGTGTAAGAGGTAAACAATGATGTATGTGAGAGGACAACATCCAACGATGGACCGAGAAAATCCTGACAAATTAAACCATCAAAGCTAGAGACAATGTTTGATATCATGTGCAGCCGACCTTCGTTGTGGATGCGGCACTTGATCTTATCTGTACCTTCCAATAATGTCGTCAAAAGCCAAAAGGTGACTGAAGATGGTTTTGTATGAGGCTAGCAACCTCGTCATGTAAATGATCAGATACATCCTGCCAGTAAACGGCCAGTTGTGATGGTTGTCTTATGCTCCACTTGGAGAGATAAGGTGAATCAGGTTAGATTACACAAGTTGAAAAACTAGTCTTTGGACACACAATGTATTAATTTTTTGTGAGTGACATGTGGAGGAAGTGATGGTGATGAAAGTGGTGGAAAGGGTGATGGTGTTGGTGGTGATAGTGTTGGTGGTGATGGGGGTGATGGTGTTGGTGGTGATGGGGGTGATGGTGTTGGTGGTGATGGTGTTAGTGGTAATGGTGATGGTGGTGTTGGTGGTGATAGTGTTGGTGGTGATGGCAATGATGACGATGTTGATGGGATTGGTGATGGTGGTAGCAATGTTGATGGTGGTGGTGATGAGGTGTTGGTTGTGATGGTGGTAATGTTGGTGATGGTACTAATGGTGGTGATGGTGATGATGCTGATCGTGGGGATATTGGTGGTGGTGATATGGGGTGGTGGTGATGTTGATGGTGGTGGTAGTTATGGTGAGGATTATGGTGATGGTGTTGATGTTGGTGATGGGGGTGGTGGTTGTGATGGTGATGTTGGTAAGTGATGGTGGTGATGTTGATAGTGGTAGTGATGGTGTTGATAGTGGTGGAGATGGTGGTGGTGGTAATGGTGACGATGATATGATGGGTGAATAGGATGAGAATGATAATGGGGACAGTGATGCAATTGGTAATAATGGGAATGGTGATGGTGCTAATGGTGGATGTAAAAGGTATAGTTGTGGTGGTGATGGTGATGATGGTTGTGATGATGGTGATGAATGTAGTGATATTTGAAATGATAGTAGTTGTGATGATAGCTGTGGTGAGAATGTTATACAACCAAATGTATTACTAACACACATAAACTTGTTTTTCTCTATTCTCACCTACCCCCCACTCCTTTTTCAATCCACCGGCACTCTGGTTTCCTGACTCGAATCAACCTGTCTGTATGACTATTACTGCCACCTGCAGACCCACATATGAACTTTCCAACCCCTATATCAGAAGACAACTGTTACGGCCTTTGCGAGCTGTGGCCAAAGGACACCATGTCTGAGTTCTACTGTTCGCATGCTAACCTTAAGGGCGCCAACTGCCCCTTGCTCCAAAGTTGTGACAAAGTCAGTCAACGCCAGACCTACCACCTCAGCAACTACAGCAACACCAATTCAACCTCAGGAACAACTACAGTTTACACTAAATCACGCACACCGACTGTATCTTTGCTGGCTCTTTGCATACTCTTCGGGGTGATGACCTCATCTTTAAGACTGCCATTAACGCTGACCAACGACAGGCAATATATTCCCAAAGGACCCACATAGTATCCACAGTGTGTGTAATTACCACTTATTGAATAAATAGGTCATAGTATTAAACAAAGGTCTTAAACTCAACTAAACTCAGGGCCGCAAAAAAGTCGCTCGATGGCCCATGGGCGACGGCGGAAAGACCGCTTTGATGGTTCAAATGTCGCATTGAATACAGTTTCCATGACTCCCATGTCGCTTGGAAGACACGTTTGGTAGTTCAAAGGTTGCAATGAAGACAGTTTGTCAGTGCAGTGGTCGCATCGAAGACAGTTTTGATAGTTGAAATGTCGTATTGAGAAGAGTTTTGATAGTTCAAAGGTCATATTGAGGATAGATTTGATAATTCAAAGGTCACATTGAAGACGGTGCTGATGGTCCAAATATTGAACTTTTTGAAAACAGTTCTTGCGACTCGAAGGTCGGGATAAGGTAACATCTTCGTGCAGCCTTCCTTGGCGACTTAAATGTCGGGGTATAGCAGAAACTTCATGAAGCCTTCCTTGGTGGTTCAAAGGTCGGTACATAACTGAAACTTCATGTATCCTTTCTTGGTGGCTCAAAGGTCGGTACATAACTGAAACTTCATGTAGCCTTTCTTGGTGGCTCAAAGGTCGGGATTTAGCTGAAACGTCAGGTAGCCTTCTTTGGTGACTCAACGGTCGCGATATAGCTGAAACGTCATGTAGCCTTCTTTGGTGACTCAACGGTCGCGATATAGCAGAAACCATGTAGCCTTTCGGAGTGACAAACCGAAAAGATGAAAATAAATTAGAGTGCAGTAAAACGTAATACTTATAAATTAAATGCAATTTATATTAAAATACCGTCTTACCTGAAGAAATGGGCGTGAGCTGAACGTACAACCTAAATAGATCTTTATCATGGAATGTACGTATTAAAACTACAAAAGAAGTTTCAGAAATATGTTTGGATTAAATTTAGGATTTGTTTTATCTTTATTGAACGTTAGAGAGATATAATTGTTACAATTTTTGTTGTTCTTGGCAAATGTACCTTGTAATCGTTTCGGTAATGATACGCTTCAGTATGCACTGCTGTAAGTTGGTACGAGACACACAGCTGTGGAAGGCATGGCAGGGCATAAAGGAAAGAAATTGGCCAACCTCACCCTAGAAAAAGCTCAGGGTTGGTACTGCAAACAAGTTTCAAACTCTTCATCGCCCACGGCAGGGACTGCTTCAGAGCTGCCGTATTGTATCATCTTTAACACATATAAGTTAAGCTTAGTTCGTTGTCTTAATTTATGATGTTTTTCAATTGTCCAGTCTCTGATTAAGACATATACGTTCTCAATATCGGTCCATATCTGTCACGGTTTTAATGTGAAGCTTCTTGTGTTTTAGCCATTATTTGGTATTGAATTTAGAAGTTTTTTCGTTTAGCTACAACATTTCAAAGTGCAATTTCATTTAAGGCTAGAAACAGACGATAACCGACGTTTCAATTAATAAAGGTCTCTATCAAGTGTTGCACAGAACAAAAATAGCACATAATGAACCAGTTAACAAGGCTAAATGAATTACGCATAGTTGTGAAACTTTAAAAAAAAAATTAACAAAGCAATTCATTAAACAAATGAAGATAATAGCGTTAACAAGTCAATGTAATTGCATAGATGCGAAAACAGGGGCAAAACTTACGGCACGATAAAAAGGTCTTCGCCGGGGATGAAGAAGAACACAAATAAAACAAGAGTGAGAAATCATAACCACAACGATGAATGCAGATGTAAATGTGATTATCTGAATTAATCATTAAATAATTAATGTGTATTAATTAAACAAACCCATGTTGGTTGTGGAGACAGACAGTTAAGGCTAATAATTGTTCCGTGTGATAATTGTTCCTTGTGAATTACATAAATCAGTGCTTCTCCACTTGGGGTTCCCAGCAAAGAGCCATGGGGAGATCCACAATGAGGCACGATGTGTGAGGGCCCAAGATGAGTCCAGTGAGTGGTTTGCGAAGAGTCCATGTGGCGGTCCTTAATAAATCCAATGTGTGGTCCTCAAACAGTCCAGTGAATTGTACAAGTAGAGTCATGTGAGTGTCCACGGAGTCCCCGTGGGAGTGCACTGTATAAAATGTGGGTGCCCACGATTCACTCTGTGGAGCGCCATGTGGGGTCCACGGGGAACCATGCCGAGCTGTACACACCAAATATACATTTTAATTATTTGATATTTGATTTTTCACTCAACTGCTAGTTTAACGTTGCTCATTGGGTATTTACATTCTTTTTTGTGAAAATGTAATTCTTACAACCATAGACAGTCTTTTTGGCTATATCATAGCACATGGACCATTACAAGTAGTAGATGCCCAGGCCTGACTATTGTACAACACTAAAAAAAAACATTTCTCCCTGAAAACTGCTTGTAATTCCGACCAAACTACCGGGATGTTGGCCAGTGCACTAACTAACGCTCCGGGCTTGTATATGTAGCAAAGGAAATGCAGCTGGATAGGAGATAAGCTAAGGAAACCACCGTGCAACATTGCTAGACAGGCTCTTACATGGAATCATCAAGGAAAATAGAGCGAGAGGTAGACCCACAAATACGTGGAGAAAGGAATGTTTGAAGGAACTAAAATTAAATTATTACACCTGGAAAGAGGCAGAAATAAACAGTCCAGGAACGTGTATGCTGGCTGGATGTTGTCAGTAGCTCACTACGAGAGGCTTTGGTTGATTGACTTATACCAGTAAAGAAAACCTATTCGTTTATTTCCTTGTTTCCACACGAGTAATAAAGTAGTAGATTCATGTGTCAGATGCGAGAACAAATGTGTAGTCCTCTTTAGCATTGTCAACAACCATCCTTTGTCCATCTATCTTTTTTTCTTCCACTCGTCTTTGATTTTTTACTTCTTTTCCTTACTTTCTTTACTTTGGATTTGTGTTTTATCTGACTGTTGCCACTCGTCTTTTTCCAAATTTTCAGTTTTCTTGTTCACTTCTATATTCTCTTTATTTTGACTTACACTACCACCGCGGCCTGGCCATGTTAACATTAATTATCATTGTTACACTTTTTTTTTTTCTGCTGCTCAAATCCTCCATCTCTCTCCTCCCCCCCCCCCCCCCCCCTCCCAAAAAAAAAGAGGACATTTAAATATCTGTACTGTTTCGTTGAAATCTTCGGATTTATGCTTTTTTAATATGATCTTGCAATCTGGGCATTTTCATTCAAATCTTGGAAAATTGTCACTTTTTCATTCCAATCTTGGAATCTAGAAATCATGGTTTTTTTCATTCAAATCTTAGAATCTTGACTTTTTCATTCACATGTTGGGACCTTGTCACTTTTTCATTAAAATCTTGGCATTTTCATTAAAATCGTGGAATCATTTTTAATTCAACTCTTGGAATTTTGACTTTTTCGTTCAAATTTTGGGATTTTTGCTTTTAAAATACAATCTTTTTAATTGTTTCTTTTAATTGAAAAATGCGTTTCATTTCTGAAGACTGCATTTTTGGGGGCTTTATTTTCTTCCTTTTTTAAAAAAAAAATTCACTCCATACAATTCATATGTAAACCTTTGTGGTTCTTCCCAACCAAATTTAGATTCCAATGTCAAGTAAGCACTCTTTAACTGAGCAGAACCTTGGAGAAAGACAAAGATAATACAGAGGAAAATAGTCGTTCGTCAACAAATATCTAGCAAGGATAAGGGGGAATAGGACGGGATGATGCGATGTGGAACGAAAACATGTGGAAAATTAGCTGAATCCAATCAGCTGAGCAAAAGATCAAGCGTATGAAATGGGGTAGGATATGATACACGCTAGTCAAAGAACCATCAAACTTGGACAGACAGGCCCTGTCATTGAATCCACAGGGGAAGAGAAAGACGAGGTAGACTACGAAACACCTGGGTAAGAGACTGAAAATGAACGTCAGTCCCTGGGCGTCAGCTACAGGGGCCAGCAAGGACAGCTCAAGATCAAATGGCATATGCCCCGAAAGGTGCAGCTGGCACTGATCGGTGAATTGATTGATTGATTGCAGTTGATCCCTGACTGAAGCCAGCAGAAAAAAACACTTTTGTGTAGAAAGTTAATGATTACTTAGCCCCACCCCTTCCTCCCATATCCCACTCCACCCTTGTATATTCGAGGCAGCGAGTTGTAAACAACGAATGCTTGTTCGTGACAGCAACCACAATACAGTATTTATCAGTACCAGGGCAACATACAAAACAAGCAACAGACAAGATTGTGAAGCAGTAGACAGCCCGGAATTTAAAAACCGGGACTATCGGTGACGGGAACAAAGAAATGAATATAAATTATATTGGTTCTTAGTTGACTAGCTTCCCTTTTGAACTTTCATTTGGTTTTTAGTAGCTAGATATGGGGAGGTCTTTCTTGTATTTTACTGAATCTGGGGAAGGTGGGTGTCTGGGAGAGGTGTGTGTCTCTGTGGGAGGTATGTGTCTGGGGGAGGTGTGTGTCTCTGTGGGAGGTGTGTGGCTGGTGGAAGTGTGTGTTCGGGGGGAAGTGTGTGTCTGGGGAAGGTGTATCTCTAGACGGAGATGTGTGTCTCTGGGGGAGGTGTGTGTCTGGAGGAGGTGTGTGTCTGGAAGAGGTGTGTGTCTCGGGGGGAGGTGTGTGTCTGGAGGAGGTGTGTGTCTGGAAGAGGTGTGTGTCTCGGGGGGAGGTGTGTGTCTGGAGGAGGTGTGTGTCTCTGTGGGAGGTGTGTGTCTCTAGGGGAGGTGTGTGTCTCTAGGGGAGGCGTGTCTCTAGGCGGAGATGTGTGTCTGGGGGATTTGTGTGTTTGAGGAGGTGTGTCTGTGGGGGAGGTGTGTGTCTGTGATGGTTTGTGTTTGGGGAAGTTGTATCTCTGTGGGAAGTGTGTCTCTGGGAAAGGTGTGTCTGGAGGATGTGTGTCTCTAAGGTGATGTTTTGTGGCCATTATTTCTTGTTTAAATCGTGTCTTCTGTTATAAGGGTTCCAAAATAGCTGAAATGTGTCTTTCTCTTGTGCTAATAGTTTTCTGTCATCTTAATTTCCAATGTAATCTTTGTTTTATTGCTCATCTTTAGCTTGTTTTCTTGTTTTGAATATTTACATATAGTGCTTTTATTATTTTTCTTTCAATCTCCTTAATGATCTTCTTCTTCTTTGGTGTATTATTTTCTCCTTTCTTCATCCTTCTATTCTTCTTTTTGTTCTGCTTCTAGTTATTCTTCTTCCTGCTCCTACCTCTTCTCTGATATTTCTTTATCTTCGGCCTCCTTTTATTCTGTTGTTTCCTCATCCGCCCCGTTTTTGCTGCACTTTAACTTCTTCCTCTTCAATTTCTTCTTCTTGTCTTCCCATTTTTTCTGTTTATTCTTCTCTCTAGTCAATTTCTTATATTTCTTCTTCTCTCTCATCAGTTTCTTTTACTTCTTCTTCCAACACCTCTTCTTTGTCTTCTACTTTTTCTTCTGTCTTCTCATTCTCTTTTGGTTTTTTTTTCTTTATTCTTATATTCGCTATCATCTTCTTCTTCTGATAATTTTTTTTATTAAAAATTGTTTCGTTTTATCTGTTTCTTTGTCATCATCTTTACTTGCTGCTAATTATTATCGTCTTCATATATCCTCTTCTTTTTCTTCTTCTTCTTTTTCTTCTTCTACTTCTTCCTCTTCATTTTTCTGTATCCACAGGAGAATGCTATGTTAACTCTTTAAATCCGATAGACTTTTCGCAACATTAGGGTGTAAAAGCGAAGTGTTATAGATCCTTTTACCATAGATTAATTTTTCAAAATATGTTAAACAAGGAAAGTCAGTAAGTAGGTCACAAACTGATACGTCAGGTAGCTGAAAAATGCAGTTGGTAGTTTCTAAAAGTGTCATACAGTTTTGTATTTACTGTAGATAGCCGACACTTTGTGTTGCAAGCGCTTGGGGAGCCTAAATAAAAAATGTCGCTCGTGCTCACAGAGTGCACTAAAGAACAATATGTTGTAGGATTTTTTGTTTGCGGTACAAAAGGACTTTCTGCAAAGATTATTCATAAGAAAATGCTTCCTGTTTACGGTGAGAAAAGTTTCTCACGGAAAACGGGCAATATATGTGTCGAGACATTTTCTTAAGATGGCCCGACCTGGTCGTCCTGATCAGCGTGCAACGAAAGCATCTTTGCGGCTGGTGCGGGAGATAACTCGAGGTGACAGACGAGCACCAACAGACAGTGTAATAATAGGGATCATGTCTACAACATAATCCGTGATAACTTGAATTTCCTGAAAATGTATTTACACCGAGAAACCAGGCAACTGACTAATGAACACAAAATGAGCAGACGGGGTTTGTCCTTTCACGGATAGAGCGTAGAGTTAGGTGTATCAGTGGTTTCAGAAATGATGCTAAGAAATAGACAACGAATGTCAGTGCAGTAATAAATGGTTTTGAAGTTCGAATCTCATTTAGAGTTTCTGAAATAGTTATTTGTGACCTATTTTGTGACTTGTCCTCGTATTTTAATACTGATCTTTTTAAACTTGAATTATTTATTGCGTTAACTTCTATTACGGGACAATGAATTCTACCTGGTGGGCTAAATCACTTCCTCCGGGCGGGGGATTGAAACCCTTAGCAGAAAAATCTTGGACCATCCTCACATTCTACGAGGCGTGTTCAAATGAAACCGGACCTAACTGCATCAAGTGAACATACGTACAACGTGCATGATGACGTACTTCTGGTGTAAACAGTACATACCAACCGTCAAGTTGGAAAATTGTATTATCCTCCGACTCATAGTTTCCTCAGCAGACCGTTAAAAACATGGAGGGTGTGATACGGAATCCGTCCAGAGTTGATAAGCGAGCGGTGATTCGTTCCTATTCATTCCCATATATACGCTTCGTGAAAATTGTATGTTAGCAGTTCCCTTTGTAAGCTTGAGTCCTCAATGTAAGATTGAGTCCTCAATGTAAGATTGAGTCGTCTATTTAAGTTTAATTCCTTTATGTGGGTTTTAGTTTTCTATGTTAGCTTGATTTCTATATGTAAGCTTCAATAAGATTACATGCAAGCAGTTGCCTAAATAAGATAGAGTCATCAATGTTAGCTTGAGTCCCCAATGTAAGTTTGAGTCCCCAATGTAAGTTTGAGTCCTTAATGTAAGTTTGAGTCCTTAATGTAAGTTTGAGTCATCGATTTAAGTTTGAGTCCTTAATCTAAGTTTGAGTCCTTAATGTAAGTTTGAGTTCTTAATGTAAGTTTCAGTCATCGATTTAAGTTTGAGTCCTTAATGTAAGTGTGAGTCCTTAATATAAGTTTGAGTTCTTAATGTAAGTTTGAGTCTTTAATATAAATTTAAGTCCTTAATGTAAGTGTCAGTCCTTAATGTAAGTTTGAGTGCTTAGTGTAAGTTTTGAGTCCTCAGTGTAAGTTTGAGTCCTCCATGTAAAGTTTGAGTCCTTAATGTAAGTTTAATTGCTGTATGATAGCTTGAATCTTCAAAAGAAGTTTGTCCTTATGGAAGCTTGATTCTCATATGCGATCTATGCGACCGAGTGGGGTAGTGATTAACCCTAAGGTGCTGGGTTCAATCCCCATCACAGCACCGGCCGTTACCCCGGGGAAACAAATCCTTAAAAAATGCTGGAGGAAGCAGACCCTTACATAAAATGCATGCCGAAATCGGATGCAGTGGGCTGACAGGCACAAAATAAAAACCGTAGTGCATGGCACACCGCCTAGGGGAATAGATAAATAAGGCGAACCCCAAAACCAAAACAATATGTTCTTGGACCAAATAACATGCAAGCAGTCGTCTAAGTAAGTTGAATATAAACAAACATCACTTAATATTCATCCACAGTGCCGCTGCAGCTGCGCCTTATTTCCTATTTTTTCTTTTTGGTAAAATGTTTGCCTCTGTATCTACTGGCGGGGGCATGCCCTTTTCTACCCCGAGCCGCAGCCTTTTAGGTGATAACAGGACGTATTAACCAGTGATTAGATGTATGTATTTGTCTGTATGTACCAATACTAATTAGGGCGATCTCAGAGGTCAACTCAACCAAAGAGCAATGGAAGAGTCTCACCATGAGGGTCCGTATGAAAGTTGTCTAGGAGTGTGGTTGTTGGACAAGTCAAATGAAACAGTGTCAGGAAAGAGAGAAAGCCAAGATGCGCCTTATTTCAATTCTGTCAGTTTCGATCATCTATGTAGGTCCTCTGTTTAGATTCCTAAGTTTTCCATTGTTATGATTTCCATATCTAAGATTGGGTAAAATAACATGCAAGCAGTCTCTCTGTATGCAGCAATCTTTTGTGTAAGACGAAATCCTATATGTAAGCATGTGTGTACTCAATATAACCTAAATACAAGATTGAGTCCTCAATGTAAGATAAATGTAAGATAAGATTGAGTCCTCAATGCAAGATAAGTATAAGATTGAGTCATCAATGTACGATAAGTATAAGATTTTATACTCAATGTAAGATATATGAAAGATTGATTCCCGTGAATAAGCTAAATGTAAGATTGAGTCCCTTGTGTAAGATAAATGTAAGATTGAGTCCCTTGTGAAAGATAAATATACGATTGAGTCATCAATGTAAGCTAAATGTAAGATTGAGTTACAAATGTAAGATAAATATACAATTGAGTCATCAATGTAAGCTAAATGTAAGATTGAGTTACCAATGTAAGATAAATATATGATTGAGTCATCGATGTAAGCTAAATGTAAGATTGAGTTACCAATGTAAGATAAATATATGATTGTGTCATCGATGTAAGATAAATTTAAGATTGAGTTACCAATGTAAGATAAATATATGATTGAGTCATCGATGTAAAATTAAGTTACCAATGTAAGATAAATATACAATTGAGTCATAAATGTAAGATTGAGTCATCAATGTAAGCTAAATGTAATATGCAGTCCTTTGTGTAAGCTAAATGTAAGATTGAGTCCCTTGTGTAAGATAAATATACGATTGAGTCATCAATGTAAGCTAAATGTAAGATTGCGTTACTAATGTAAGATAAATACACGATTGAGTCATCAATGTAAGCTAAAGGTAAGATTAAGTCTATTGTGTGAGATAAATATACGATTGAGTCATCAATGGAAGCTAAATGTAAGATTGAGTCCCTTGTGTAAGCTAAATGTAAGATTGAGTCCCTTGTGTAAGATAAATATACGATTAAGTCATAAATGTAAGCTAAATGTGAGATTGAGTCCGTTGTGTAAGATAAATATACGATTGAGTCATCGATGTAAGATAAATGTAAGATTGAGTCCCTTGTGTAAGATAAATATACGATTGAATCATCGATGTAAGATTTTGTTACCAATGTAAGGTAAATATACGATTGAGTCATCGATGTAAGATAAATGTAAGATTGAGTTACCAATGTAAGATAAATATACGATTGAGTCATCGATGTAAGATAAATGTAAGATTGAGTTACCAATGTAGGATAAATATACGATTGAGTCATCGATGTAAGATAAATGTAAGATTAAGTTACCAATGTAAGATAAATATATGATTGAGTCATCGATGTAAGATAATTGTAAGATCGAGTTACCAATGTAAGATAAATATACAATTGAGTCATAAATGTAAGATTGAGTTACCAATTTAAGATAAATGTAAGATTGAGTCCATTGTGTAAACTAAATATTAAGAGGAGTCCCTTGCGTAATTTAAATACCAGATTAAGTACCCTGTGTAGACTAATAAGAAGATGTGTCTCCTATGTCAGATTAATATAAGATTGAGTTCTTATGTGTAAGCTTAATATAATATTGAATCCTCTGTGAAAGATTTATATTAGATTGAGTCCTCTATGTCAGCTACATATAGTATTGTGTCCCGTATGTAAGATAAATATAATATTGAGTTATCTGTATATTCTGTAAAAAATATTGAGTCTGCTGTGTAAGCTTAATGTAAAATTGAGTCATTTGTGTAAGCTGGAGTTCTTTTTTTAAGTTTAAGTTTTCTGTCTAAGATTGAATCGGTTATCCATGTAAGATTGATTCAACTCTTTAAGATTGTGTCAGTAATTTATGTAAGATTGAGTCAAAGTCCGTTATGCATGTTTGAGTCCTCTATGTCAGTTCAAGCAAAGTCCTCTATGTTAGATTAAGTCAGTCATGTTTGTGAGAGTGGAGTCCCACATATAAGCTTCTATCCTTTATGTATGCTCACCTCCCTTAAACAAGTTTCAGTTGTCTGCTCATACCTGTCCAATGACAAACGCGAACAACAAACGAATTCAGTTCGGAAAAAAAATACAAACCAGTTCTTTATTGTGTAAAGTGTTAAAACAATCGTCAGTAATGTATATATTATAATAAATAAACATTAACCCTTTACAGTCCACCTCATTGATTAGATTCGTGTCTTAAGAGGCAATGGCCAGACTGTAAAGGGTTTTACGGCACAAATATAATCAGTTGGGCAGGGCTGTAAAAAGTTAGGACATGAATCTAATCAGTTTGACAGAACTTTAAATGATTAAAACACAAATCTATTAAATTAGGCGGGACCCTAAAGGGTTTTATGGCACACATCTAATCAGTTCGGCACGACTGTAAAGAGGATTAAGGCACAAATCTAATCAGCTAGTCATGACTGTAAAGGGTTAAGACACAAATATAATCAGTTAGGCAGGATTGTAAAGTGTAAAGACACAAATCCAATCAGCTAGGCAGGACTGTAAAGGGTTAAAACACATTTAATCAGCTAAGCAGGACTGAAAAGTGTTTAGACACAAATCTAATCAGCCAGGCAGGATTGTAAAGGGTTAAGACAAAAATATAATCATCTAGACAGGACTGTAAAGGGTTAAGCCACAAATATAATCATCTAGAAAGGACTGTAAAGGGTTAAGTAACAAATATAATCATCTAGTCATGACTGTAAAGGGGTTTAAATCACAAATCTAATCAGTTAGGCACGACTGTAAAGAGAATTAAGGCACAAATCTAATCAGCTTGGCAGGACCGTAAAGGGTTTTAAGACACAAATCTAATCATCTAGACAGGACTGTAAAGGGTTATGACACAAATCTAATCTAGTCATGATTGTAAAGGGTTGAGAGACAAATCTAATCAGCTAGGCAGGACTGTAATTAAGAAACAAATTTAATCAGTTAGCCCGGACTGTTAAGGGCTAATTCTAACTATAAAACTCACAATTTATTAAAATATTGGCAATCAATCGTGTCTTTCGTCTCGTCTATACCGTTAACCCTAAGAAGTTGTATACAGACTCTGCATGGTCTTCTAAACCAGTATAAAGACGTTAAGTTAAGTAAGTCATAAGGGTATTATATTTCGCTGGCACGGTGTGGGCAATGTGTCTTGGGCATGTGTTAACCGGGCGGGATCCAACCCTCTCCCGACGAAGAAATAATCATAAGGTAGTTAATCTTATGCGGGTTTTAACCCTGTCTCCAGTCGTGTAGTCAGGTCACAAAGTGACCACTGGGTGGTTGGATTGTTCATGTCCACTGAAGTCGTAACGTGCGGTCATGTGTTCCGTTCTCATAACCTTCTTGTCTACTTGTAATCGGTTGCCCCTTTGGTAAGATTATATACTGCACTAATGCGAAAGCCAGACCAGGGTATTTTGCAGAACGTCCTCATGAAAACAGTATGTGTATACACATTTCTAGTGCAACTGTCAGCTAGGCGAGTATATGTGATGCTGTCATAGTGACCTACAGCATTCAATGGCGTTGACCTCTACCGTGTGAACGAACGGCGGGCAGTGTAGTGTATGATTTAAGTTCGAAATAACTATCACACCACGTTATGAGCAAGTTAATGAATTCTGATGCACGAATCCATTTCTAAAATGGTCATTGAGATGATATGTCATAAAAAATAAGGTGCAAACCCGCTTGAGAGGTGAAAGTAGAATGAATGGTTATACAATGTTGATTTCAATGTCTGCACGTTCAACCGTTTTCGATAATTAGAAGCAAACTATTTGGTTCGATGCAATTACAAATTAATAGCACGGTGTTTCGCAGAACTATATCCTAATATAGTCCATTATTTGTGGCTTGCCGTAGATATAGTACAAAATTATATGTACAGGATTTGGACAATTATATTGAATCCATGATTGCAAAATGCGTAGAGGACACAAAACTATGCAGAAGTGTCTCATCAGCAGAGGCGAGTAAGCTGAGGTCCGATTTAGATAAAATTCAAGAATGGTCTGAGATCTGACAGCTAGTTAAATGTAGATAAGTGTACAGTCATCCACATGGCTTGATCCAATATGGAATATGCAAGATGAGAAAGAACAATATTAGAAATATAGAAAAGGAAAGGGACCTAGGGGTTATAATAGATCATACAGGTAAGGTGAGTGATCAAGTCCAAGTAGAGGTGAGAAAAGAAAATGCAATGTTAGTTATGATAAAAAGAAATATTAAACATGTTACCAAAGAAGTGATAGTAAAACAGTAAAGCATTAGTTACATCTGGATAGGAGTACTGTGTACAGTTATGGAGTCCTTATCGTAGAGGGGATATAAACATACTGGAAAGGATACAAACAAGAGCGACAAAACTGATAGTGGGATTTTAGAATTATAGTTATGAGGAAGTCCTGACGCAACTTTCCTGGAGGACAACATAGGCAGTAGTTACCTCATATCCATATTGGAACATACATGTTCAGGAAAACTATAGGAGCTATGCATGATGCTGGATGAAGAGTTCCTTCTAGGGTTGTGCAAAATGTCGGAGGGTATGGCTGAATTTGTCTTTGAAGATAAGAATTCTAGATGTGCAAATTTAAGTTTATTTTCAAAGTATTACTGAGCTATTTAACTTGACTTAAAGTATTTATACTGGTTTACAAGACTCCACAGTCTGTATACAACCAGTTTCTTGGATGGTGGTTTAACCAATGTGCCAGTTCATCTTAGTAGACTCAAACACTAGAGATAAGTAAACCCGCGGCCAATTGGGCGCCATCTATCGCTGCTCTTAACAAACCACCTTAGAAATGCACAAATAACTTGCTTAGATTTCTATCTTGAATTTTCTCCCAGCAGCGGCCGTTAAACCTACTCTTTTCGATTTCCAACTGCCAAGGAATTTTTAACATGCTCGACACTGAACACGGGACTCCGATCTCAATACCCAGAGATCATTGGATTTTTATCAGAAAATCACGTGAAAAAAAAAATCAAAGTCTCCTAAGCGTGTCGAACACGCAAACTCCGGCACCCGAGGAGGACACCTTACCTCAAGACCACTGTACCTCTTGCATTGGGCCGAAGGGCGAGAGCCCGGATGTTGCTGAATCTTTAACAATAACAACAACAACTACTGCACTTCCATGCAAGACACAAAAGGCATTTCCCATAGGTCTTGACAGTGATCTCCGTCAGCCGAGACGGACACCTTACCTAGATACCAGCGAGTCCTTCTGTGTGCTAAGCTTTAGCTGGTGCGTAACATGACGCCGGTAGCCTCAGCTTGTCAGTCGATGGATGAATCGGCAACAAATATTGCGCCTCTTACAACTGGGCTGAGGGTGAAGAGATATACGCGATGGGGGGAATTGTGCGGGTATATCCGTCGCACGTCCTGAAATGTTAAGCGACACAGCAACATGCATCCTAGGCACCTGAGGACATGGATTTGTCGTGTCCTAACATGTTGCTGTTGTTTAATGCCAATAATGAGAAAGTTTAAGGTGGTTCAGGGGTCTCGAGGTAAGGTGTCCGCCTCGGGTGCCGGACGTCGCGGGTTCGAATCACGGTGGAGACCGGGATTTTTTCCAAGGGATCTTCTGGTAGAAATTGGTCTCTGAGTAGTGAGATAGGACTCTCGTGATCAGTGTCGAGCACGTTAAAAATCTCTTGGCAGAAATCGAAAAGAGTAGGCTTAACGGCCGCTGCCCAGAAAAAATATTTTAAAGTTTTAAATCTACCCAAATTAGTTGGACCTTCCCCAGGCCTAGTAAGCCACTGGAAGTTCTAAAATACATATTACGCATAGCCGAAGACTTCGGCTACCTGGCAACAGACAGTAAACATGCCTATTTGAATACCAGGACTCCAAACACTCCCAGAGTAAGTTTACCCTTTTGTACTCCCTAAAAATGACGTGGAGCAAGTTGTAGTAGCTTTCCTCACTTCCCGAGCGTGCTGATGAATGTGGACTGCGGTCTTCCATGTGGTTGTGCATTGATTGGCTTCATCTGCGTGACGCTCGCTAGTACGGGGATCACGTCAATCCACATCTCGTCAGCCGGACTGCCTTGAAAACAATATTTTTTCAGGGAACGCTACATGGAAGAGACATAGGGGTCTTGGTCAGTATGTTGTCCCTGGCGCGACGTCCTGGCAGTATGTTGTCCCTGACTGGGCAAGCATATCAGTTCCCTCTACATAGACATAACACTGCCATACTTACATCCTTACGTAATGCATTCTCATAACTGCAGTCCACAAGAAGGATTTTTGACCTAAGAAATAAAAGCCTCTCACAGCTGCACTCATCACGAATTCTATAAAGTATTTTTATTTTTACCTTCAATACCAAATTTATTTTTACCTTCAATACCAAATTTATTTTTACCTTCAATGCCAAATTTATTTTTACCTTCAATGCCAAATTTATTTTTACCTTCAATACCAAATTTATTTTTACCTTCAATGCCAAATTTATTTTTACCTTCAATACCAAATTTATTTTTACCTTCAATACCAAATTTATTTTTACCTTCAATGCCAAATTTATTTTTACCTTTAATGCCAAATTTATTTTTACCTTCAATACCAAATTTATTTTTACCTTCAATACCAAATTTATTTTTACCTTCAATGCCAAATTTATTTTTACCTTCAATACCAAATTTATTTTTACCTTCAATACCAAATTTATTTTTACCTTCAATGCCAAAAAAACCTAACCCTTAACTATTTTTGAACCAGTGCCCTCTTGCGTGCCCCTTTGTTGAATACCCCGATGATAGCGTAACCGCTAGACCTATATGCTAGCAACAATTGTTGGCCATCGCCAAGAAAGATTGCGCCATCATCGGACATGTCTGGTAAAATGCGATCCCATGTGGTAGTGAATAATGACCGACATAATAGACCGTTTTATTTTTACAAGTAACGAATACACGCACGAGTAATATTTATTTAAAACACGCCATGAATATACATAATTTCTAATCAATGATCTCTTTAGGGAAAAATAAACCCGGTATATAAACATTAAACAGCCATGTTCTGAAGGGAAAGGCAAAATACAAATAACTGGTAACCCATTCCATTGGACAGATGTGCCTAATGAAGTCCAATCCTTCCTGCGCACCACGTCAGACAGTCCTGGGCACCACGTCAGACATCTTGTTTCCAATGTTCTGCCCCCATTTGGATTGTCCTAGAAGAACAGGCGGTTCTGTATCACCAGGGGGAGCGGGAAAAATTGATGGACAAACAAATACAAATAATAAACAGCGTTGCGCAAGGGAAGAGTCCTACCACATGTTCACCCACATGTCCACCAACCACCTGACACAAGGAAGAGTCCTACAACATGTTCACCCACATGTCCACCAACCACCTGACACAAGGAAGAGTCCTACCACATGTTCACCCACATGTCCACCAACCATAGTCGAAGCCTCATCTGGGTCGTCGCTGGGTTTATTAGTCGACAAAGTTTGTAAAAATGTAAATTGAAATATTAGTTCCCATTGATTATTGTTTCTTTGCTCATGGTGGCGTCGCCATCATCACAAACATCATCACTCATCGTTGTGCTCCAATGTGAAGAATAGTTTAATAGTTCCCACTGCAGTTTAAAGGCAGTCCCAATCAGGCACTGCTGTCAGGGATGGGGTGTTAGAAACTTCCACGAACTAGACCTATTATGAGGCTGGGTGGCCTGCTCACTTCTTCGCTGTCTATACTTTCCCTAACTGCGAGTCAGGTGCTCATTTACATATGGTAGACTGGAGCGTTTTGATAATGGAGATAACTGAACGTCTTTATACTGGCTTAGAAGACTTTGCAGAGTCTGTATACAACCAGTTTCTTTTACTATTTCCTTGATCTAAAAACTATACGCATTCGATATATTCTTTAATGCATTAATTGACCCTGCCTCACTATTTCCCGTGGCAGTGCATTCCAAGCATTCACCACTCTCTGACTAAAATAAATATTTCCTGATATAATCTGGACCTCTCATTAATTAATTTGTAGATGTGGCTTCTTGTTCTTGTACGTGGTTGTATTTGGAAGAAAACTTGTTTTAGTCTAATGCATTTGCATCAATGTCTATTTGAACACAATGAAGTTTCTAATCATATTCACAACCCTATTTAGTAATCTTTTATGACATGCTTGGAAGGTTACAGTGGTCCTGCTCTTTGTGCCCCCATTACCTGTTGACCAATCGGGTATTCGTGGCTGTGGGTCTCTATATAGAATATTTCAATAGGATTTCCACACACAATAAACTAGTGTCCCTGCCAACACCACTTATAAGTAGCCGATTGATTGATTGACTGACTGGTTAAATGATTGATTGATTGATTTGCTGACGGATTGAATGACTAAGTGGTTTGATTTATTTAATGAGTGATTGTCTGATTGGCATTGACTGATTGATTAATTGATTGACTGACTAGTTGGTTTACTGACTAATTAATTGACTGATTGATTGATCAACTGATTGATTCGCATTTTCGTTTCAAATTAATAATAAGGACACCACTATAGTTGGCCCATTCACAGGAAGCCTACACATATAGTGGCGGTTGCAATACCAATCTCTAAACTGTTACTGTCCCATTGGTGAAACAATCGGCAAACCGGGTACCAGTTACATTTTCCATGCAAGGTGATGATTATTTGGCTGTGTATTTATCAGTTTTAATTTTCGTATACGAATTGCATCTGTGATGAAATGAGGTCTTCCATACGATAAAGGCAAGACCGCCATGGTGACATGACCGTTGAAAGTTTGACCTATAAGATTCTGAGAACCCTATCGGTTCCTGTGGTAAATGGAATAGGACCACTGTTTCCTATCGTACTTGTCCTATAAGACGACTAATGAAGGATGTACAAAGGGTTGATAACATCACCATGTAAAAATCATTGGTATGGTTTGTGAAGTTGCTGAGTTGAGTTTTAGCTCCTGATGTTTTATTTCATAGCGAGTTACAGTGGCTTTTCTTACATGAGAAGGGGGACTGGGCTCCTGTTGGCTGTAGTGCAATGTGAGACGACTCAGTAAGTTCATCACTATGAGCATTAGATTGTCGATTTCCAGGTTGGTGGCCAGACTGCTGGGAACAACCTGTTTGCAGGAGTACGAGAAAGGTCAGAGGAGAGGTGTGGGGAGGGCGAGGAGGGAGTGTGTTTATCAGCGCACCCTGATTACTCTTCACTCCCGAACCATGGCTATATAGTCACACTGCAAATGACTGTAACCTGGCTTTCTTAAAACCTGGTTCAATTCAGTTCAAGGCTATCTCCGCACCGAAGTTCGCGAGCAATGTATATCTCTTGCGTAATGCTCCAATCTGGCAGGCTTTTTCCAATCCATCTCCTGATGTTATCCACCCACTTATTACGTTGTCTGACTCTTGAACGACTGCCTTCTACCCTACACTCTAGTACGGTCTTCAACAAGGAGGTATGTCTTGTTATATGGCCAAAATATCTTAAATGCCTAACCCTGATAGCGGGAATTAATTCTCTTTTCGCCCCAACTTTTTAAAAATACCTACACATCAGTTTTCTTCTCTTTCTAAGAAATGCGACCCAATATTCTATATACCAACAAGGCTCCATTATTTATTTTGCAACTTGTTATTTAGTGTCCATGATATTGCGCAATAAGGTAGTGATGAGTATACATAACACCTGAAAATTCTCATTTTCAATCTATGGTTATCTGTTTGGATGTCAGTATGTGTCGCATGTTGCTGAATACCATTTTCATTTTGGCCATACCTATTCCTTTTTTCTTATTTCTTTTTTTTTTTTTTACTGCTGCCCTCTTCCGTTATTTTAGTATCATAGAAATCTGATTGAGGAATCCAAATGCAGTGTTTGGTCTATGCTTCAAATTCTTTTTCTGCGTTAGTTCTCAATCTCCCGCTACCAAACGGCTTTGCAAGTAGCAGGATGTAATCCGGAGAACGGAATGCGTTGTGTCGCTATTTTACAGCTTGACTGCGATATTTGCACCTTTGGGTCCGTCACATATGTCTTCTGCATTTATACTTCAACAAATAACTGGAATTAGGTTTACCTACAAGCTAGTTACAGGATCTAAATGCAGGTTAGCACCTATACATCACCAACTGGAGAAGTTAAGTTAATCAGCTCTAGAAAACTGGAGAAATTAAGCCGAAGTTTACTTCATTACGAAGAGAATGCAATGAAGTATATGCCATCTGAAATATAACTGAATGTTATATTATATAACAAGTTATGGGGGTTACTTTTTGCGTGTTATAGTTAGATACTACGATTAAAATAAGGGAAAATATAAACTATGACAGTGTGTCACAAAATAACTTTAGCATTTCTGTTTTAACAGGAAATGGCCTATTAAGGTTATTTGTTGACTGCTTCTTGTATTTGCGGTGTTAACTTAGTCACTGCTGATACTAAACATACTCATCTTGAGTTCTTCACAATACTAAACATACTCATCCTGAGTTCTTTACGATACTAAACATACTCATACTGCGTTCTTCACGATACTAAAGAAACTCGTCCTTAGTTCTTCACGATACTAAACATACTCATCCTAAGTTCTTCACAATACTAAACATACTCATCCTGAGTTCTTCACGATGATTTTCTGGTAGCAGGTAACAGTCGCTCTTCTTGTATCCCGAGTGGTAGGAAGAGTGTGTCTGGGTCCTTCAAACTGTAGTGTAATGCGCTGCTTCTCAGTAGACTCACCAATGTGGAAATCAGAGTGTCTTGGTCGGTGGACGTGGAAGGAGGGTCTTGTACGGTATGTTTCAGCTCACGCTTATAAAGAGGAGTCTCACATCGCTAAGGTAATATGTAAGCACTTGAATTACTCTGCTTGAACATAAACTTATCTGATAGAACGTAATGGTATCAGATAGAACATAAAACTAATCTGATATAAACTTATCGGATAGTTCATAAACATATCTGAGATATGTATCTGATAGAACTTAAACTGATCAAATTGAAAATAAACCTGTCTGATAGAACAAAAACTTGTCTAATAGGACATAAACATCTTCTTCTTCTTCTTCTTCGTACGCAGTCAGACAGTAACCATTATTTTTTCGAAAAAAGCGGCGGTCATCCTGAGGCTCTCGCCACTGCCATAGAGCTTGTCTTGCAGTTCCACTGGTAATGGCCACATCTGCTCTCTCTGATCCTCGTATGTCGGGCAGTTCTGCAGCAGATGTTCAGCGGTCATTTTACCAGTACCGCACGGGCATTCGTCGGTACACCCTATCTTCAATTTGTTGAATAGGTGGTACCTCAGTCTGTTGTGGCCAGTGCGAAGTCTGAAGACAACGACCTGCTCTCTTCGGTTCAACTGGTAATAGGCATCGTTTTTGGTGTAACCAGTATGTTCGGTTTCCCATTTGGTCATGTATCTGGTTTTGATAAGCCGTTTTGACTCTTCGTACGTCATACTGGTATCTGTTTGTGGTAGTCTTGCACCTTCTTTTGCCAGTCTGTCTGCCTCCTCGTTGCCTTGGATGTTGCAGTGTGACGGAACCCACTGTACCACTACCCTTTTTGGTGTGGACTGCTGGCACAGTTTGCAGAGTGCTGCTCTTAAGTCATTAAGCTCAGTGTTTTTCTGGCTTTTTAGCGCTGTGACTACGGCGAGAGCATCTGTCAGCAGGACTATATGGCTCTCATTTTCACTGTGTGTCACCATTTCTTCCACTGCCGCCCTCAGTGCCTCTGCCTCCGCTCTGAAATTGCTTGTGTACTTACCAGTAGCGAATGACAGTGTTATTTTTCTGCCATTTGGTAGGTTCAGGAATGCTCCTGCCCCTCCGTTCTGTGTAGTGTCTGTTACAGAACCGTCGGTATATGCATGGGTCCAGTCCATGCTTGGGTAGCTTTTCGTTATGAAGCTTAGGGTAGTATCTCTCCTTTCTTTTTCAGTCTGGCAGTTTTTGTTTGCAATACCTGGTATATTTTCTACCACCTCTGGAAATATATCCTGCCTCCAGGTAGGTTTTCGTACAGTAGTGATGGGTTTTGGTGTTGTTAGTGCGTTTATGGGATCTTCGTGCATCTTTGATTTGGCTATTTCTGCAAAGTTTCTTCGCTTTAGTTTCCCATTTCCCAAATTGTTTAGTCTCTGGTGCATTGGATGGTCCGTCAGTCTTCGGAGTTTCTCTGACTGCAGCTGGGCTCTGCAGTCTCTTCTATCGGTCATGGATTGCAGTTTTGTAATATTTTCAAGTTCTACAATTGGCGTTGACTTCAGGACATAAACATCTAATAGGACAAACTTATCTTATAGGACATAAACTTATCTCATAATACAAAAACGTATCTGATACAACATAAACTTATCTGAAAGGATATAAACTTATCTGATAAAACATAAACATCAGATAGAACATAAACTTATCTATACTACTTATTTCTCCTCTTTCCTCACTACGCAGCATAGGTCCATGATTGCTTCTGCCTTTACAGGAAGCCTGTATCATAGCACTTGTGAGCACCCTTGAAGTTGCAATTTTTTTTATTGACGAAGTTGCCGTTTTCATGCACAACCTTCTTTAGCCGACACTAACTGGATCTGTTTTCTCCACACACTCTGTCTAAGAGAGGTTCATGTAATGGGATGTTCTGTTCTGTTAATAATCAGCGTCACTGCTCTCTAGGCAATGTCATATGTGGTTTTTCCAGCTCAGCAAATGGCGGAGAGTGTAGATAGTTTTCTTTCCTCTTGTACCGTTTAGGGCCGTGGGGAGCTAAAGTCGTCTATCCTGCGGTAAGTGCGTTGCGTCGGTCAATGTGAGCCCTTTTCGCTGCACAATCACTCTTATGTCATCTATCCACCTACCTCGCGGCCGCCCCCTTGCCCTGTAGCCAGATCTACCAGCATTGTAAGCCATCAGTGGAAGATGATGAGGGTGCATTCTCATGAGATGACCAAACCAACTTATTTTCTGCCTGGAAATGTATTCGACACAAGACGTAGTGCCGACTATACTTTGAATGTCGTCGTTCCGCATTCTGTTTCTTCTGGTAACCCCGATGACCTTCCTCAAGCACTTCAATTCACAAGTCGAAATTCTGCTCTCGCGCGCCCTGGACAGAGGCCATGTTTGGCACTGGTAGCACAGAGTCGGCATAAATATACTGTTTATCAGCTATTGCTTTGTTGTCAAATTAATGCTCGGGTGTCTAAGCAGTGGGAACAGCTGATAAGTCGCAGCAGATGCTTTCTGACACCTAGTCTCAATTCCCCTCGTCGATCCTACCGTCTGCCAAAAATATATTGCCCTACTACTTGAACTCATGGACCAGTTGAAGAGCAAATCCTTTAGACTTATCTTGTGTGGCACCGGAGTTCTACTGATCAACATAGTTTATGTTTTGTTCTCGCTAATTTACATATTGTATTTAGCACAGGTAGTTGCAAGCGCGTGTAGATACATAATAATTTCCGTAGCTTGCTGCCTGTACACACTGTTCCGTGCTGTCAGGCGTCCCTTTCTGCTGAACCCGTCTATCATTTCAAAATTGGTAATCTGTGCATCCATGTTTAATTGATTGCAGTAGTCATCCAAGAAGCGATCGTTGACCAACTTAAAAACTTTCCAGCTATCTTCTTCTTATTCTTCTTCTTCTTCATCTTCGATCAACTGATGCTATGCTTCTAGCCCAGGGAGGTTCACGAAGGCGATTGTGCGTTTCAGGTCACACGCCTGCAAGCCTACCTACCATGGTCGCTCCCCTGGACTAGACGACCATGGTCGCTCCCCTGGACTAAACGAGCATGGTCGCTCCCCTAGACTAGACAAGCATGGTCGCTCCCTTGGACTAGACGAGCATGGTCGCTCCCCTGGACTAGACGAGCATGGTCGCTCCCCTGGACTAGACGAGCATGGTCGCTCCCCTGGACTAGACGAGCATGGTCGCTCCCCTGGACTAGACTGCTTCTCTTTTGTCTGCATAAGTAGGACGGCACTGCAGGATATGTTCTGGTGTTTGTCTGACTGCTCCACAATTGCACGGGGCGGTGTCTTTAAGACCCATTCTGTGGAGGTGGACCTTGAGTCTGAAATGCCGAGTTCTGAGTCTGAAGATCTGTGTCTGCCTTTCTCTACCAAGTTTGTCTATGCTGTTATTGTATGCCTTGTATTCTTTAGGATGTTCTCTCCATTCCGTCCTCGTGGATCATTGTATGAATGTCTGCTTCTTTATAACTCTGTGGATGGCGAGTCTGCGTGCCGTCACTTCCGGCTTTTGCGTGCTCATCTGCCTTCTCGTTTCCAAGAATCTCACGGTGGGCCGGAATCCATTATAGGACTAAATCAGTTTCTTTAGGGGTAGCAACCCGATATTATATTTTATTTCATGTGAGAGTCTATCTTGTTTGGGGCTTGAGATAGCTTGGAGTTGGCTCCTGGAGTCTGTTAGAATGACTGTTTTCCTTGTAGTTGTGTTTTGGCTGATAAGAATCTGGGTAACTGTTCCCCGCTCTCGATATCTAATGTTTTAACCACGGGTGCGCCTGGTGCCAGGATATTAGCTCTGTTATTTCCACAAACCCCAGAATGGCCTAGACAGTAAATTTTAACAAGATCCTGGAAAAACGTTTTCGCTGACCAAAATCACCAATTATGAACTGTTTGCTAAGAGCAGCATGCAAGATAAAGCGATTCTCTCAGCCCGACACCACTGGAATTTTATCGGCCATATTCTAATACGACACCCTGATACTATCTCCAGAATCGTCATGCTATGAATCGATATCCTAATTCGACATCCTGATACTATCTCCAGAATCGTCATGCTATGAATCGCAAATATAAGGTGAAAGAGATGCAGAGCTAAGACAACATGAAAATGAACCAAAGAAGTCGAAATATAAATCAGAAACCAGAACCGGGGTACGTACGAACAATGGTTGTGGGCCACCTGAATTTGAAGAAGTTTGTTGCTGTCCTTAAAGACGCCATCTCACGTTAAGGTAACCGACCGCTTTGCCAGTCACTGACCGTATATCACCTATGAACAAAATATCATGCTCGGGAAGTCACAGTGACCCGACTCGTTCCTACATGGTTACAAGCATGGCAAACTAGTTATTAGAATGCTGAAGAAGAAAACAATGGCTCTTCTAACCACGGCGACTTGCCTTTGTCGTATGGAAGTCTGTATTAATAAATACGAATATAAAACATGTTGAAATTTGAAAACAATACGTTTTCAATCTTCCAAAAATCAGCCTGCTATACACAATACCTATTAGCTGTTTAATATGTGATATCGTTATGCGTTGATATATGAATATATATGTACATAATAATCACGTTCACTTTTGTATTTCATATTATTAATATGTACATACATTGCAAACTTCACAACTGGCATATTAACTGTGTATTCGTGACGATGTAGTTTACATGTTTTTGTACTCTATGCCAGACTTCTGTGCAGGCACTGTCAAATTATTACTTGCCAACATAAGCTTGGAAAATATTTTGTACTGCAGACAATTGTTACTTTATTTCATCGTAAATGCATAGTGGATATCTGGTGTTATTTGAGGACCATATTTATTGTATATCTCATTGTACAATATCATAACTTTTGAGAATGTTATTATATATTATTCGTAAATTGCTTTATGAAAGTAAACCTGCAGAAAAATTGTGTTTTATTGGCATAAATGCAGATGGATAAAGAAAATTTGTGCATTGATAATTTGCTGCTCAATATGACACTCTGCAGCATCCTCGCGAGACAATTACATTACGCTGCTTGATATGAACGTCTGTCCTGCTGTCCTGCTGTATGGCTCATAAACATGGCATGTCACTCGGTGTATCATATCAAGGCACAGGGAGGGAAAGGGGATGGTTAGCTATATGGCTAACAGCCCACCAAATATGGCGGGTTCGGTTCTCGAAAAAGCAAGATGATACCTCTTTTTCGAAGTAAAACCATTAAAAATATCCGCCCTGAAGTCAGATGTACTGAGAAATTAAGCACAAACACAGTACAGTGGACTACCGTCTTCATAAAATAAATCGAACGAAGTGAAAAGTGTAAATAATTCAGACACATTTCAGCTCAAGGGTCATCTCCGCATCAAAGATAGTCTTCAATGGATCTCCCAAGTTATCTGTCTCCTGCCTTGATACAACAATCTGCCATGCGTTTCGTTGTGCAACTTAAATCGATGCTTACTTCAATTGAAAAAAGTTTAAGGTGACGAAAGAATTAATGACCGAAATCAGTTAAATAATTTTAAGTTACTTTGGCCATATAACAAAATATACCTCCTTGTCATAGACAATACTAGAGGGTAGAAAGCAGTCGTTCAATAGACAGACACCGTTATAAGTTGGTGGATAACATCAGAAGATGAACTTGAAAAAGTCTGACAGATTGAATAATTACGAAAAGAGGGACTTTGGGTACATTGGGGACTCATTGATGCAGGGATATCACTTGAACTTCTGACACGTTGTCATTTCACCTTTCCTTTCAGTATTGTTTTCAGTAAAGTGGTATATATTTTTTTCAACATTAAGTACATTTATTGTCTTCTGGCATAATAATGTCAATGAGGAAGGATCAAAATTTGAGATATTGGCCAGAATATCACAGACAATAGAGGCGCTTGCACGGCTTAACAAATCTGGCAAGATAAACAGTTATCACTTGGCACGAAAATCAGATTAATGCGTGCATTAGTCCTGTCAATATTCCTCTATGCTTGTGAGACATGGGCAGTTACAGTTGACCTTCAGCGAAGGATACAGTTCCTGGAGATGAGATGTTTCCGAAGACTTTTAAACGTCACGTACAAACATCGAGTTACAAATAAGAAATGCGAGATAGAATTACAACAGCAATAGGGCCTTTTGAAGACCTCTCGGCAACTGTGAAAAGAAGGAACCTCGCTTGGTACGGGCACATATCGAGATCAAATGGTCTTGGTACGGTCACATATCGAGATCAAATGGTCTTGGTACGGTCACATATCGAGATCAAATGGTCTTGGTACGGTCACATATCGAGATCAAATGGTCTTGGTACGGTCACATATCGAGATCAAATGGTCTTGGTACGGTCACATATCCAGATCAAATGGTCTTGTAAATATGATCCCGAAAGATGCAAGGCAGACGACGAAGAGACCATCCCAAAAAGTGATGGCAGGACAACATAAAAGAAGGGACCAATCTCCGACCAGAAGAGGCATGGGCAGCGGCCACTGGCAGAGAAGGGTGGCGTGGGATTTTGAGGATGTCTTCGTGTGCGCCCCAACGCCCTCACTGGTTACGAGATGACCTGACCTGATCTCACCGGGCATAATAGTAATAGTTGCCCATCGCCAGTGTAACTGCAACAGGGTCAAACATGTATATTCAAATGTCCCTATATATGACAGTACAGTCCGATCGTAACCTGACAAGCTCTACTGGGCATAGGATACACGACGTCAGCATTAGTAAATGTGGCTGTCTTACAGTCTGTCTTCTCGTCCAGCTCACCTTTTCTGCGTCTCAGTAATGGTTCTCTTCTCGTCGATGCGAGCGCCCTGTGTGACGCCAGTGCGCGAGGCTGTGCAGTTCGGAGCAAGCAGCTACCAGGCGGCGACATAAACTATTGAAATAAACATTTAGAGTCTTTGTATCGTTTCTTCTGTCCCGTCTCCAACCCATACCCCGACAAGCGCACGGCTGTAGCTGACATGCATGACAATCCGATCTCTGCCGTCAACAGCGGGCTAAGTTTATGCGAAGGGCGTTCAAGTCTAATATGGACTTTTTGTGGAGGGGAAATGTTTTTTGGTTCAAATAATTAAAATGCCGTTAATTTTTCTATATAATCTCCTGCAACGTGTAAGCACTTATCCAAGCGTTTAAGTAATATTGTTTTTGTTTTTTTTGTTTTTATTTTGCGTTCGCCTTATTTCTCTAATCCCCAAGGCGGTGTGCGTTGCACTGTGGTTTTTATTTTGCACCTGTCGGCCCAGTGCATCCGACTTCAGCATGCATTTTATGTAAGGGTCTGATTCCTCCTGCATTTTCTTAGGGTTTGCTTCCCCGGGGTAACGGCTGGTGCTATTTTGGGGATCGAACCCAACACTTTCGGGTTGTGAGCCGTGCCACTTAACCACTAGGCCACGCCGTCCCCTTAAGTAATGTTTGAAAAGCTTCAGCGTATAAAGATTGTCTAGTATATCTGAACCAATCCAGAACAGCCTGTTTCATTACGTCATCAGTGCTGAAATGCTGACTTTCTAGGAAAATTTGTTGGGATCCAAACAGGTGCAAATTGCTTGGAGCGAGGTCTAGGCTATAAGGTGGATGTAGCAATACCTCCCAACCGAGTTCCTGCAGAAGGCGCATAGTGCGATTAGCCGTATAAGGTCGCGTAGGCTTGAACTCTTCTCTGCCGATCAAAATTGGAAAACTGTCTTGGCACCCAATGTGCATTAACCTTCCAAAAATGCAAAAGTTCATGAATAATGGTGTTCCCCGTACCCAGAGAAACACTTGCCTCTTGTGCAATTTTGCGACAGGTTAGGCGTCGATTGTTCAGGATAAGGCGTTCCATGGTCTAGATATTCACACTGTGGTGAGTTGAGAGCCACCACGAACGGGATCATCACCCATGGATGTACGGCCATCTCTAAAACCTTTACACTATTCAAATATCTTACTGCGGCTGAGTGTCTCATCAGCTTATTGTGATTTCAGTTATATGTTACCTACCGCAGATTTCACACCTTCTTTCACAAGAAACTTCAGCACAACACGCTGTACCATGCAAGCACTAACAGTGTTGTTCTCCATTTTTATTTATCTGTCACAGGACTGGCCCATGGCAAGTGGGCCACCTAGCAGTAATAGGACACAAGTGCACCTAACTAATGATAGTAGTTCCAGTACACTATAGGCCATTCTGGTTGTTGTTGGATGTCCGCAATCAATGAGTAGGATTACTCTTGTGTGCGCCCTAAATAGGACGTTAAGTGGCGGAATGTAGCTTTCTTCACATCCCGATCTTGCTGATGAGGGTGAAGCGGGCCCCTCCAGGCGGTTGTGCCATGCTTGGCGTATCTGCGTGGCGCTGACTACTACGCCGATTCCTCACCTCGTTTGCCAGGCTGCCATGAAAACAGCCCGTTTCCTTGGATGTCTGTGGGGAAGACCAGGTGAGGGTCTTGTCCAGTATATTTTGCCTGACCATGACTAACGTCTGATCAGTATATGTTAGTCGTCTTCGCCCATTCGGGTAGAACTATAACAAAAAGTCCCGGTTTGATTTAAACATCCTTCGTATTTGTGAAGAACTTGTAATTTATTCAATGACCATCGATCTCTCTGGAGACTCTAAAGATCAGCGCAACATCGGTTGAGAAACTTTTGTTAACAGTCTGAATGTGATTCGGAAGGCTTGCTGTTCAGTTCAGTGCAGGTGCCATCTCCACGTGGCTAACCTTCTGTGTCAACAGTCTTAATGTGATATACTTTCTTGTGCTTGTCCCCTTTTCACTCCAGCCGGAGCATAAAGCCACGACTACAATTGACCTCCTTTAAGGAAGCCTGTACAAAAACAGTCTGCATGCTTTTCCATTCACGGTTTCTGTAGCAATATATTTTAACTTAACGTCTCTATAATGGTTTAAAAGACTCTACAGAGTCTGTATACAACCAATTTATGGAGAGTGGGTTTTACTGATGAGCGAGTCCATCTTAATAGACTCGAACACTAGAGCTAAGTAGACCCGCAGCCAGTTAGGCGCCATCTGTAGCTGCTCTTAACAAACCACATGGGGAAAGGTAAAAATAACTTGGGTAGATTTTTAACTTGAATTTTGTCTGGGCAGCAGCCGTTAAGCCTGCTCTTTTCAATTTCCAACTGCCATGAAAGTTAATGTCAGCTCTAGGCGTCTCTGTCTTGCCGGTTAAGACGGCTCTTCTTACACACAGAAGCGTATCTGATGAGGTCGAACTAGCTTTACCTGACTGTAGTATAATGCTGAGCTTAGTAGTAAGCACACTACTAGTAAAATTGCAGTGTCGATCCCCACCTCGTTGACCAGACTGCTTTAACACAGCCTGTTGTCAGGAGTACCATATGCACGATAGATGAGGTCTTTATCAGTATATTTCGCCTGACCATGACGTAAGGGGGAGGTCACACTCAACATCTTTATACTGGTTTAGAAGACTCTGCAGGGTCTGTATACAACCAGTTTCTTTTCACTTCGTCTAAAAATAACCTTATGCATCTTAATCTATTCGTAAATGCATTAATTGACCTTGCCTCCACTCTTTCCTGTGACGTATTCCAAGCATTCACCACTTTCTGACTACAATAATTAACTGAAATGTAATCCTAAATTAATCTGCAGCTGTGCCCTCTTGCTTTTGTAGCCGGACCTAGTTTGAGAAACTTGTTACAGTCCAATTTATTTTGGCCAGTATGTTGCATTTGACCCCGATATTACTATTTGCGCTCATATGTAATGTTAACTAACAGTTGAAGTTGATCTAGAAATTGAAGCTGTTTAAGAAAGTGAAGCTGTTTACAAAAATGTGGCTGTGTAAGAAATTTAAGTTGTTTAAGAAATTGAAACTGTTTAAGAAATTAAGACTGTTTAAGAAATTTAAACTGTTTAAGAAATTGTGGCTGTTTAAAAAATTGTGGATGTTTAATAAATTGAGGTTGCTTAAGAAATTGAAGATGTTGAAGAAATTGAAGTTATTTAAGCAATAACGATACCCATTGTACAATTTGCTAGTTAACTATCAGCATGAGATCGTCCCGGAAAAAGGGGGGGGGGGTTGATTTGTGCCCTAATTACTCACGGTGCAGATACCAAGTTAAATCCAATTACGACACTCTCCTGTCTATACATCTATATATACATATAGAGAAGGAAAGACAAATAGGAATTGAAATGACAACTACTAGTACAATATATATATATACACACATATACATAAGGCCAAGTAAATAAATAACAGCAACGGTTTTAATAACATTTTCACAGGTCTGCAAACCAGAAATTACATGTATTTGTTTCTTTTTTTCGGGATAGTCCCTGAAACACGTTTTACCCACCTGTATATGTAACTCTAGGAAAAAGTTTCTGCTGTTATTTTTAACCAATTTTTCACCCCTTCGTTACCTCTTTGTCCGCTGTCTTGTGCCCTATCTGCTACACACTTTGCTATAACCGAAGTTTTCATGGACAATTGTGTGCGCAGCGCCGGGAGTCATCTTTAAATCTTCGGCTATTTCATCAATAGTTACTCGCCTGGTACCACCGACCAGCTGGTCGATCTGCTGTTTTGCCACGCTTGCTGGTCTCCCATTCCTCAGTTCATCAATGATGTTTTGTTTTTCGTTTTCAAATCTTTCTATCCATATTCATACACTTTCTTCTGACTCAACTATTTCCATACTGAACCTTTATTCTTCTGTAGATTTCAGATTGCAAACCCTCTGACAGCAACAACAACAAAATCGAATAATGCCTCATTCTTCTTCTACGGTGCAAGTCGAGAGTGGAGCGGCCATGCTAGACGCTATATTGCGCATGCGCATACTGCCCGATCGTCCCAATTCATACACGGAGTATTGTTAAAGAGTCAATTTGGTTCCTGAAATAAGATATTCCCGTTGTACATAATCTTGCGTACACTTTATAATACAATTGCTGTTACTTAATTAGTGGGTGTGTGTGTATGGGTGTGTATGTATGTATGTATATATATATATATATATATATATATATATATATATATATATATATATATATATATATATATATATATCTTGTTAATGCGGGGACCTAGTTCAATTAAGTGGCTAACACTTTATCCATTATGACAGCTTAATTACCATTCTTTTTATAAAATTAATTGGTTTGCTGTCAATTTGTTTTATTCTAATGCAATGAATTGTATGGCGATTCTAAACCAAAGATCGGGAATTGAATTTATGCATTTAACATTACCTGAAAATCGTCCCACAGGGACGTATTTGTTCTTTTTTTTTATTTTGTAGCTGTTCTAATCCCAGGAATCCAATTATTCACTCATTTGTTGTGTATCGTTCTGTTCGAAACTACTTCTGTTGCGTTTTTCACTTTTCACAATTCTTTTTTGATAGCTGGCTAGGGGGATGTTGATGGTTCGTCCTATCGTTGCTAGTTAGCCCTGAGGTTAGCACTACAGCTTGTACATCATTACAATGAGACTGTATCCTAGCACTTGTAGTGATGATTTCATAGCGATGGTTTTACATGTTGAGGTTGCTAGCCGCATACACAACCCTTTTACCACATGATTGGAAGACTGTAGTGGCTTTATTCTGTGTTAAAGTGATGCACGTGTTATATACGTGTAGTGTTGTGTGTTTTTATATTAAAAAGATCGTTTATTATCATTTCCTGTTTAGCCTACTCTGTCCTAATTGGCACGCTGTGACTCACACCTTCTCGGCTAATTGACTGAATCTGGATGCTGTCTCACGTTTGTGTCTTCTTTTTATTTTTATTATTATTAATATTAATCAGCGTCCCTGAGTGATTAGCTCTTGTAGATTCTAGTTAACAGTACTGGGGGATCTGAATTTTTCCTTTCCAATCCGTGCAGAAATCGAAAATTTATTTGGCTCCTTCCCGACCACAGAGTAGCACGCGATGCATTCCATGGTGTGCAATCTCGAGTGCTGAGCTAAAACAATTCTAAAGAGCCCCTGTCCGGCTTATCCTCTCCACCAACATCCGGAGCCTCGAAATGCGTCACGTTTGCTCCGCGTTTCAGTTTTGCAATCGGACAAGGGCCATGTTTCTCGCAGTGTTATGCTGAGTTGGACTCCATCAGCACAGTACAATGGCGAGTTGAACACAGTCAGTGCGGTGAAATGCAAAGGTGGTACCAGAGCCCTGGCTGGCTACCACTCCTCTGACCCACGGGGTCTCGAAAGATTTGTTATGTCCATTGTATTTGCTTATTTTGTGATCTGTTAGGGGGCTTTTATTTGCTCTTTATCACTGACGAAGACCTTGTGATCGTAACATGGGTTTTGTTTTGTTTCTGTCCCGGTGGAGTATCCTCAGCCATACTTGTATATCTTTTTATTGGCTCTTAATTTATCTAAATGCGTACTGAATATGTGAATCTGGCTCCTCCTGGATGTAGTACAATGCAAGGTTTCTTAGTAGGCTCACCACTACGGGGATCAGAGTTAATCCGAACATCATTGACAAAGCTGCTGAGACACAGCCTGTTTCCACGAGCACTTCGTGGAAGTGAGGTGTTATATTTTGCAGTAAGATGCATCTGAGGCTGTCGGGATTTCAGGTCTTGGTCAGTATGTTGACACTGACCCTGATACGAAGTTATCTTGGTCAGTATGCTGACCTTGATCCCGAAGTGAGTTGGGGACTTGGTCAGTATGTTGACCCTGACCCAAGTTGGGGACTTGGTCACTATGTTTAACCTGGACCTGACATAAGTTGGGTATTTGTTCGGTATGTTGACCCTGACATACGTTGCAGACTTGGTCGTTATGTTGACTCCGGCATATGTTGGGGACTTGATCGTTATGTTGACTCTGGCATATGTTGGCGAATTGATCGTTATGTTGACCTTGACCTTGACAGGAGTTGGAGACTTGATCGTTATGTTGACCCTGACAGGAGTTGGCGACTTGATCGTTATGTTGACCCTGACAGAAGTTGGAGACTTGATCGTTATGTTGACCCTGACAGGAGTTGGAGACTTGATCGTTATGCTGACCCTGACCCTGGCATAAGCTGGGGACATGGTCGGTATGTTGACCCTGACCCTGGCATAAGCTGGGGACTTGGTCGATGTGTTGACCCTGACCCGAGGTTTGGTTATGGTCAGTATGTTTGCAACTCACCCTGACGTGACGTTGGGTCTTGCTCAGTATGCTTCACCAGACCGGGAAGTGAGTTTTGGACTTGGTTCGTACGTTTCGTATGTCCTTGACCTGAGATGGGGTTTTTGTCAGTATATGTTACTTAACCATGACACGAATCAGGTAACAACAGGTAAAGGTAAATGGGCTCCTATGACAGACACAGCCTTGAAGCATGTGCTAACTACTTCATTGTATTTGGTTACAGCTGACATTTTGTTTTGGAACTTAGGTCATTTGTTCCCTTCTTCGGCGCCTTGTTATCCCTAGCTTAAAGTTAGGTACCAATTTACAGCTGGGTAGAGTGGAATTGGATCGGCCACGTTTTAGGTAGAGAACCTGACACTATCACCAGAAACACAATTTTGTGGACTCCAGAAGGAAGACGAAGGTGAGGCTGACCTAGATGAGAAGAGCTGGAGACGCTGAGATGAAAATCACGAACCAGAGTCAGGGCACAATACCAAGGATGCCATCAGAACGGGTGAAGTGTAGGAAGTTTGTTGTTGCCCACAACGACACTACTACATATGATGATCAGTAATACTTTACAGGTCATTCACCTAGAATCTAAGAAGTAGCAGAATGAAATGAGTCTGGATCGGTATTCAACCCTGGTCCTTTTGTCACGAGTGAGAACCACACAACTGCTCCACTACTCAGTTGCTCCGAAGCACAAAAATAAATGAGTAAAATTTATGTTTTGCATTTTTAAAACCTGTGAAATTTAATTATTAATATATATAATTAAATTGCATTGTACTTTAAATATTTGTATTTTTCATTTCAAAATCAACTTTTGTTATAAAACAGTTTATATGTATAACAGAGAATGACCCACCTTACTTGTGATGATTTTAGAAGCCTTGAATTGCACTACAGCTTGCCTGGCCCAGTCCTACCTTCTTCAGCAGGCTCTGTAATATAAGTAGAGACAGTACAACCTTGTCGAGGTCGAGACGAGTCCGTTTAGAGAAGATCAGCAGAACAACCGAACAACTGAAATGGCGATCGTCTGTGCCGGAGTCAATATTACAGTGCAATTCCGGGATCTGGAACGACAGGTAAAAACGATTGCTCCAACTTTAAACCAGAACAAATTCGCAAAGAACCTAAAATAAAGATAACGTAGTTTCGAACAGCAATTAAGCTAAAGTCCCATATATATATATATATATATATATATATATATATATATATATATATATATATATATATAATAATAATAATAGCTGTCCATCGTTGTCGATGAGGACCGCCGACATCATCCTTGTCACAGATTTCCCTGTTGGGTGTGGGTGCGCATGTGGCTGAACAGGCCAATGCGAGCACGAAAACATCTGCTACATATCGGGCACACGACGTTTGTAGAAGGGGATGGTGTTCCCGCTGCTCGGGATTTCCGCGTCTCGCATCTGTTCTGGGCTTTCACAACACGGTCATCTTCACCGGCAGCTACACCCAATTTGACTGCACTTCTCCAGTCAGATCTGTTTTTCGCAAGACATTCCCAGGTGTCGAAGTCTATCTGGCAACTTTTTAGTGAGTCCTTCAGACCGTCTTTAAAACGTTTCTTTGGGCGCCCTCTGTCGCGCCATCCGTCTCTCAGCTCGCCGTAGAGAAGCTTCTTTGGGAGCCGCTCGTCTGACATACGGACGAGGTGTCCGGCCCATTCTAGTCGTGCTTTTTCTAGCAGTGCATGTATGCTGGGCATGTTAGCCCTCGAGAGAACCTCGATGTCAGTGACACGATCTTGCCATCGGATGGGGAATATTCGCCTCAGGCAACCTGTGTGGAAGTGGTTTAACCTCCTTGCATGTCCAGAGTATACAGTCCAGCTTTCGCAAGCGTATAGTAGGGTTGGAATGATGGTTGCACGGTAGACTTTCAATTTGGTCTTGACGCTGATGCCACGACGTGCCCAGACCATCGAGCGCATTCTACCAAAGGCTGTGCTGGCCTTTGCTATTCTGCTTGCCACCTCATCGTCTAGGCTGACAGATCTCGACAGCGTGCTGCCCAGATATATATATACATACATACATACATACATACATACATATATATATATATATATATATATATATATATATATATATTTATACATACATATATATATATATATATATATATATATATATATATATATATATATATATATAAAATGTGTATACTATCTATAACTGCAGAAGGGCTAGAGCAGCTACTTTCGGCTGTAAATGAACACAGTAAAGATCAAAACGTGTTTATAAAAAAAACAAAGATAATGACCACCGACAAAGCACAATTTCAACATAAATTTACAGTAGGTGGTGAGCAAATAGATGAGGTCCGCATTTTGAGTATCTGGGCTCCAGAATTGATAAACATGGTGATTACTCCAAAGCAATACGAAGACTAGCCATGGCAACGCAGAGACTGAACAGCCAGCAGAAATTATGACAGAACACCAACAAAACGACAAAAGTAAAGTCTCGAAAGCCTGTGTTTTTCTTGTGGTAGCATATGGCTGCGAATCACGGACAATTATCAAAACCTCTAAGAAAAAAAAGAATTGAATCATTTGAGTCAAAATGTCCTCAAAATTCACTGGACGGAGAAAAACGACAAATATAGATATTCGGCAAGAGTTGAACATAGAGGAGAACTGGTTTATTAATTCCATTTTGACCAGAAACATGAAACACTTTGGTCACATCAAGAGATACAGTGGTCTTGAGAAAATAGTGATGGATGGTATAGTGCCAGGCAAAAGAGGCAGGTTTAGTCCAAAAAGACGATGGCACCAAGATATCCAGGAAAGTCTGTGTCGGAGGCTGGAGTTTTGACAAGGGAAATAATTTCCTTCAGACAGTGATGGTAACGACAATCTTTAAGGCACATCCTACAAGATAATAAACAGATACGTTGTATATTGTTAAAGCAGAGAGCTAGCTAAATTTAGTGGCTAAAACTGTATCCATTATGGTAGTTTAATTACGGTACCATTCTTTTGATAAAATTAATTGTTTACTGTCAATTTGTTTTATTCTAATGCAATGAATTGTTTGGCGATTGTAAACCAAAGATCGGGAATTGAATTTATGCATTTAACATTACCCGAAAACCGTTCCACGCTGACCTTATTGTTCTTCTTTTGTATTTTGTAGTTGTTCTAATCCCAGGAAAACCAGTTCATTCATTTGTTCTTTTGTATCGTTTTGTTCGAAACTTCTAGTGTTACATTTTTCTCTTTTCACAACTAAATTTTTTTTTACAGATGGTTACGGGGATGTTGATGGTTAACTCTTGGGTCAGCACTAGAGCTGCCTTATCCTTACTGGGAGCCTGTATCCAAGCAATGGTTTTACGTGAAGAGATTGCAAGCCACATACACACCACTCTTACTAAATGCTTGGAAGGCTACTATATAAAAGCACCTGTCAAGAAACCTGTAACGACCAAATAGGTTGAAAGAAGTGACGTTCTGCAAAAGACATGCTACTTAGATTAGACTTGCATATACAGCGGGTCATATTGGAGCAATACTTCCAAAAGTGAGGGATCCCTTAGCAATAGTCGCCGGCTCGTATCTGGCGCCATAAAAATAACAACTACATAGGTTTTAAAACAAGTCGTAACAAAAAGTGCTTATAACTGCTATCATTAAATGGCAATAGAGTCATCAATCATTCACTCAATGCCTCAATCGGGCCGTTAATAACCTTTCTCCAGCAAGTTTTATTTTAGCTGTCCTTTCGACCTCCCTCCAGTTGAGGCCCGGTGTCAGTCTCTTCTCCTGGTGTTTATTCTTCGCTTCTTGTCCTGAGTGATTTCCGGGGGTCTATGTGTATGACAAGGGCAAGAATAGCACCACTGCCCCACAGAGGGCATGTCGAAGGAGGTAACTAACTGTGTGACATGGCATAACACCGATCGTGGTTAGGTGGTTTGTTAAGAGCAGCATAGATGGCGCCTAACAGGCTGCGGGTCTACTTTGCTCTAGTATTTGAGTCTATTAAGATGGACTCGCACATCAGTTAACCACACTATATCAGCTCAGGTCAGGTAACCGGTGAAGTCGTTGGGACACACATGAAGACATCCTCACAACACCACGCCACTCTTCTCTGTCAGTGGCCGCTGAATGTGCCTCTTCTGGTAGGATATTGGTCCATTCTTTTATGTTGTGCTCCCATCTCTTTTTTGGGACGGTCTCTTCATCGTCTGCCTTGCACCTTTCAGGTGGAGGATTGTATTTGCAAGACCATTTGATCTCGATATGTGACCGTACCAAGCGAGTTTCCTTCTTTTGGCAGTTGCCAAGAGGTCTTTAAAAGGCCCTATTGCTATTGTAATTCTATCTCGTATTTCATCATTTGTAACTCGATCTATATAGGGCAGTAATAAACTACCCGAGCCTAGTCCGCTAAGCAGGAAATCCTCCTTCTGGCTACATCCAGTTCACATCAGAGACGGCACCTGCACAAGTCAAAGTACAAGTCGGCTAAGACTAAGACATCGCTTCTTGTTGTTCTGTGGATTCTAAGACAGGGCCACGTTTGATGGTGTCTTCCTTAGCGTGCGTCCTATACAGTTCCCTTACCATGATTGATTTGTTGCTCCACAAGATGTTATCGCTCACTTCACATCTGTCTTCATTCCTCCCCATGTCTTCCCAGTCTATACCCTTTATCCCCCGTAGACGTTTATTGACGAATGACTGGACCTTCTTTTCTATTGACTGTGTTATTCTCCTTATTGCTAGTCGGTACGGTAGTACTGACTTGACATTGGGATCAAACAATATTAACATGGCATTAGTCTTTATTTCACTGGATTCGCATATATGGCTTGGCTTGATTTAGTTCGTTCTCAATCTCCCGCTACCAAGCCCTGAAAGGGCTTAAATAGCAGATTGTAGTCCAGAGAACGGAATGCGTTGTGTTGTGTTGATATTTGCACCTTTCAGTCCAACACATCCGACTTCAGCAATCATTTTGTGAGTACCGGGTTAGCATTCCCTCTTCGATCCCTTCTCCTTAGCCAGTCTGCCCTGCTGCAGCCTGTTATCCAGTATCACCCCGTGGAGGTATAGAAGGGTCTTGGCAGCTTTGGTTCGTTGGCCCTGATGCTAGCAGTCAGCTATGGGTCACTGACCACTTCAGCTCATGCGCTGCTCAGCATCTTGATCCCGGATTCGCATATATTATTTAGTAACAGAAATGCTGTCTCTGTCTTTCCAATTCTAACCCTTGCATCCGCCTCTGTGCTCCCTGAAGAATTAATTGACAGTGCCCAAATGAGAGAAGGTCTTCACCTCTTCTAATGACTCACATCCAAGCATGACGCTCTTTCCTTAATGTGTTGATTTTAAAGACCTTGTTTCCTTCATGTAAATATTTAGTCCCACTTTGGCTGAATTCTCCCTCAAATAGAATATTAGAATTAGAAAAAAATATGCATTACACATTTTCATCGAAATTAAGATGAACGAAATATAACTTTAATGAATAAATTGGTGATAAATCCTTGCTGGGCCGTCACACAGAAACGTTTGAGAAGCCCTATTATATTAAAAAAACATGCATAAAATATGGCGACCATTTACAGTGGGAAACGATGGTCCTAATGTCCTAACTGGACAATTGTTCCTGTCGACCAAAGTGGACTGCACATTATTGTTTCTCATTTCATATTCTTCATTTAGTTCCATGTGAACCATAGGAGTACTTTGCTAGGTGGCTCCTTAGAGAAAGAACCTGATAATACACTGTGTGGTCTGTTGCTGTAGTGATTCTACATCACTTTGTTTCACAGGTGATGTCGCTGTTAGCTTCATGTGTACATGTTTTTAGTGACCTTTTCAGACGTATAGTGGGCATGTTCTTCACTCCCAATTAAGGGGTTATGTGGAGCACATAGAGAATGTTAATTTTCATTGATTCACCTTTTCACTGCGAGTGACACATAGGATCATCTATACAATCAACAGTGTTTACATGAAGCCTTTATCTGATAATTTACTGTGGTGGTTTCATGTCCATAATTTACACGATGAGTTTGCCAGCCCCAGGCACAACCCCCTTCAATTACCTTTGGGGACATGGGGGAAAGTTAATAATAATAATAATCCGCTTAGATGACCAACGACCTGTCGTGTCGATCGGCTGTTACCGCGAGGCGTATAGTTCTGATAGTAGAAGCTATTCGCTGATTTGTCGCCGCCAGGTGTGACACCGGGAGGGGGGCTATTTGGGACGAGGAGGAGACGTCTTTATGTGAGGCAGTCTTTTCCTAACCTTAATTTCGTCAGCCAGGTACAGGATATATCGGGCCTGGACTGGACAACCTCGAGGAGGCGAGCCATATGACCGAAGATTGAGAAACGGCGACGGTCCATTATACCCTCAAGATGTGCTTGTCAGACGACCTCGGTGGTGCTAATTAGGATTTACCAGTAGATTCTATGATACGCCTCTGACTACCCATATAGAAGTCTTCAAGAATCTTATGATTTCTTGGCAAGACCATCCAAGTTTCGGATCCCCACAAAAGAATTTGAAAATTACAGTGCTTTTATTCTATTCAGCTCGAGTACCATTCGAGTGGCAGTCCCTATTAAACAAACGGGTACCATATACAGTAATGCATTTTTATAATACCAGGTAAAGTAACCTCCCGGCGCCCGAGACACAGTTTTACACCACAGGCACGCAAGGACATTAAAGAATGAACCCAAGCTGGAATGAAGAGAACTGCAGAGAATATGGCCACATGGAGAGACATAGACACGCTTACAACCAGTCTAGGGACTGATCACCAAGAAGATAGGGTCAAATGGAGAGACATAGACACGCTTACAACCAGTTTAGGGACATCACCAAGAGGATATGGTCAAATGGAGAGACATAGACACGCTTACAACCAGTCTAGGGACTCACCAAGAGAATATGGTCAAATGGAGAGACATAGACAAGCTTACAACCAATTTAGGGACATCACCAAGAGGATATGGTCAAATGGAGAGACATAGACAAACTTACAACCAGTTTAGGGACTGATCACCCAGAGAATATGGCCAAATGGAGAGACATAGACACGCTTACAACCTGTCTAGGGACTGATCACCAAGAAGATAGGGTCAAATGGAGAGACATACTCAGATAAGCTTACAACCAGTCTAGGGACATCACCCAGAGAATAGGGTCAAATGGAGAGACATAGACACACTTACAACATGTCTAGGGACTGATCACCAAGAGGATAGGGTCAAATGGAGAGACATAGACAAGCTGACAACCAGTCTAGGGACTGATTACCCAAATGATAATGAATGAATAGTTTGTAAACAGAACATGCCGTGTCAAGGTTACTTATTAACTCCCCCTACGTATATTACAGACAGACAGCCCACCTGTGCTCTACCATATTCACTTTACCAGGTAAGCTCCACCGGTGCAAGGGAATTACCCCCACAGCCAATCTCGTCAGAACGGTGCACCAAAGCAATTATGTGCTACCGCAGTGGTAGTTTTTTTCTAGCAATATGTTTTATCCGATTGGGCTACTAGCCACATTCACCACCCTCTTATGTCGCCTTTAATGAAGAAAGATGTGATGTTGCTGTAATTGCCTCCAGAGTAATGGAGCGCCTGGGTTCACGGGAGGCGCGCTGTGTTTATTGTATGGCAATATTTTATATACAATGTGTCGATGATAATATAAATGATTATGTTGGCTTTGTCCTTGTTATATACTGACGTTTTAAACTGTAGTGTTATTTCAAAATAGATAAAGTGAAATAAAGATGTCATACTTATTGTTAGTGTTTATTTTGTTAATTCTTGTTGGGTTGTTCCTGGGTGAATGGGTAGTTGAGATGCTGATGGAGGTTGGGGTACTGGTGGAGACGATGGTAGAAGCAATGATGATGGAGGTTTGGGTGGTGGTTGTGATGGTGGGGGAGACGTTGATGGTAGCAATCATGGTGGTTGGGATGGAAGTTGGGGGAGACGATGGTAGTATCAATGATGATGGAGGTTTGGGTGGTGGTTGTGATGGTGGGGGAGACGTTGATGGTAGCAATCATGGTGGTTGGGATGGAAGTTGGGGGAGACGATGGTAGTATCAATGATGATGGAGGTTTGGGTGGTGGTTGTGATGGTGGGGGAGACGTTGATGGTAGCAATCATGGTGGTTGGGATGGAAGTTGGGGGAGACGATGGTAGTATCAATGATGATGGAGGTTTGGGTGGTGGTTGTGGTGGTGGGGGAGACGTTGATGGTAGCAATCATGGTGGTTGGGATGGAAGTTGGGGGAGACGATGGTAGTATCAATGATGATGGAGGTTGGGGTAGTGGTGGAGACGATGGTAGTAGCAATGATGATGGAGGTTGGGGTGGTAGTTGTGATGGTGGGGGAGACGTTGATGGTAGCAATCATGGTGGTTGGGATGGAAGTTGGGGGAGACGATGGTAGTATCAATGATGATGGAGGTTGGGGTAGTGGTGGAGACGATGGTAGTAGCAATGATGATGGAGGTTGGGGTGGTAGTTGTGATGGTGGGGGGGGGGACGTTGATGGTGGCTGTGGTGGATGTTGGAGAAGACGATGATGGTAGCAATGATGGCGGATGATGTAGAGTGGTGATGGTGGTTGGGATGGTGATTGTGATGGTGGGGGAGACGTTGATGGTAGCAATGATGGATTTGATGTAGAGTGGTGATGGTGGTTGGGATGGTGATGATGGCTGTCGTTGTGATTATGATGGTGGTGGTTGTGAATGTGGTTATCCGCGTGGTTATAGTTGTGGTTGGGATGATGGTGGTTGTGATGTGATGATGGTAGTTGTGGTTCTGATGGTGTGGTGGTTGTAATGCTGGTGGTGGTTCTGATGTTGTGGGGATTGAGATGGTAGGGGTTGTGATAGTGGTGGTTGTGGTGCGGGTGGTTGTGAGACTGGGGACGGTGATAGTGGTGGTAGTGGTCTTGATAATGAATGTGGTTGTGAAAGTTGTTGGTGGTGGTGGTTGTAGTGGTGGTGGTTTTCATGACGATTGTGAAAAACTCCATTCACTACACCTCGTCTGCAGCACAGTCGAGTGGATACAATCTCACTGCAGCATCCTATACAAAGAATAATCAGACAAGCGTGTCAAAGAAGAAAGCATACTGCAGCAAAGAGACACAGACCTTTGTCCACGCATGCTTTCTCATCGACTCTATGAGCATGCTCAAGAAGACCGAGATGAGCTGGGATTGGGCTGGGGCTTGACTCTTTGAGCATGCTCAAGAAGATTGAGATGGGCTGGGACTTGACTCTTTGAGCATGTACAAGAAGATTGAGATGGACTTGGGCTTGACTCTTTGAGCATGCTCAAGAAGTTTGAGATGGGCTGGGACTTGACTCTTTGAGCATGCTCAAAAAGATTGAGATGGGCTGGGGCTTGACTCTTTGAGCATGCTCAAGAAAATTGAGATGGGCTGGGGCTTAACTCTTTGAGCATGCTCAAAAATATTGAGATGGGCTGGGGCTTGACTCTTTGAGCATGTACAAGAATATTGAGATGGACTTGGGCTTGACTCTTTGAGCATGCTCAAGAAGTTTGAGATGGGTTGGGACTTGACTCTTTGAGCATGTACAAGAAGATTGAGATGGACTGGGGCTTGACTCTTTGAGCATTCTCAAGAAGATTGAGATGGGCTGGGGCTTGACTCTTTGAGCATGCTCAAGAAAATTGAGATGGGCTAGGGCTTGACTCTTTGAGCATGCTCAAGAAAATTGAGATGGGCTGGGGCTTAACTCTTTGAGCATGCTCAAAAAGATTGAGATCGACTGGAGCTTGACTCTTTGAGCATGCTCAAGAAGATTGAGATGGGCTGGGGCTTGACTCTTTGAGCATGTACAAGAAGATTGAGATCGACTGGAGCTTGACTCTTTGAGCATGCTCAAGAAGATTGAGATGGGCTGGGGCTTGACTCTTTGAGCATGTACAAGAAGATTGAGATGGACTGGGGCTTGACTCTTTGAGCATGCTCAAGAAGATTGAGATGGGCTGGGACTTGACTCTTTGAGCATGTAGAAGAAGATTGAGATGGACTTTGGCTTGACTCTTTGAGCATGCTCAAGAAGTTTGAGATGGGCTGGGACTTGACTCTTTGAGCATGTACAAGAAGATTGAGATGGACTGGGACTTGACTCTTTGAGAATGTACAAGAAGATTGAGATGGACTGGGGCTTGACTCTTTGAGCATGCTCAAGAAGATTGAGATTGGCTGCGGCTTGACTCTTTGAGCATGCTCAAGAATATTGAGATGGGCTGGGGTCGAAAGCTGTGGCTTGACTCATTGATCATGCTCAAGAATATTGAGATGTGCTAGGGTCGAAGTTTGTGGCTTGAGTCTCTGACAAGAGCAAGACTAGGGTTTATTTTCGTGCTAAGTCGCGCGGGTGTAAAGGGAAACAAACGAGCTGACATGCTTGCAGGTAGTGCTATTGTGGGAAGGGGACGAACAATGGACAGGGCTGATATTATAGGTCCTTAGGGAAGCGGGAGGGTTAAATGATTCCAGTAACTTTGACCAGACTGCAAGAAAGTCAGATCACACGAAGGAGAGCCAAACAAGAACGCTACGCTAGAAACCGAAGGAAACCAGTGAACCAACACAGAACTGGTGTCGTGAGCCCACAAACGCTGGGGGATATACTGAAGATGAGAGCTGAGCATCTATGGACTTGTTCGATGTGCATGAGGCTGATCTGTTGACAAACTAACTAATGAACTAAAGAGACACAGCAACAACATTTGACAAGACAAAAACAATTATCAAGGTCACGCAGATCAAAACGGAAAAGAGACCACCCTGGTCATACATAAAATTCTGCTTACCATCAACTATCCGGATAAGATCATGGGATCATCTTCCGGCTGCGCACAGGACACCCCAGACTGAGACATGATATGTATAATCAATTCAAGATTGGTACTACTGACCTTTGAACGAGGCGTGTTCAAATTAAACCGGACCTAGCTGTACCAAATAAACATACATACGATGCACATGATGACGTCACTTCTGGTGTAAACAGCACATACCAAACGTCAAATTTGCAAAATTGCATTATCCTCCGACTCATAGTTTCCTTACCGGACCGTTGAAAACATAGCGGGTGTGATACAGAATCCGTCCACGGTTGACCAGTGAGCGGTGATTCGGTTTCTGCCAGCTGAATGATGTCGACCAGTTGACATTCATCGCAGAATGCAGGCAGTGTATGGTGACAAAGGTGCGTCGAAGACTGCAGTGAAAAACTAGACAACGATGTTTAAAGAAGGGCGTGAGTTAACGAAAGATCTTACGGGACCAGTCCAGGCGCATATTGTTGCGTCAGAAGATGTCATCGCCAAAATTGATGCAGCAATTCGGGTATATCGTCACCGGAGCTTACGTTTGCTAGCAGAATTAACTGTGTCGCTAGGACAGTTCAAATGGTGGTTAGCAAGAAACTTAAGTATCGGAAGGTGTTCACAATGGGTACCGATGTTTCAGTTTCTTGCTAACAACCATTTTAACGACAGCACAATCCTCCCATTTGGCAATAACAAGAAACCTACTCATTACACCTCTCGGCGACGCCGTATGGCAAGGACAGAAGGACAGAAGAAGTAGAGGAAAAAACTTTGCCATAACAAGCCGGTACTCTGTATCTTTATCTACGCCAACCGTACCCTCTCATAGTATATGTCAACACCCACCCCCCCCCCCCCCCCCCCCCACCCCAATAAGTTATAAGAAACACACCCGGAAGTGAGGACAAGGAATTGGTCTACCATTTTTTGTTTCATCTTTCGCTCTTACAAAAATTAGGTCAGACGAAATAACGGCTTAGATGAATGTGTAGTGAAGAGAATGGTTTTGATCGTGGATTGAAAGATTAGTAGAACTACTGGAACGAGGATTATGAACTTAGGTGAGTAGAAGGCTCTCCAATTCATTATTATTTACGTTCAACCATTCACGCAGAATGAATGTGGAACGTTGAGTATTCGTCTTTGTTTCAGAGAATGCTATGGATAATTGTTTCTCAACCATGTTCCGTGGAACACTATGGTTCCCCGAATGGCCTCGAGGGGTTCCGTGAATGGCCTCAAGGGTTTCCGTGAATGATGTATAAGAGTTCCGTGAATGGCCTCAAAGGGTTCCGTGAATGATGTATAAGAGTTTCGTGAATGGCCTCAAGGGGTTCCGTGAATTATATATAAGAGTTCCGTGGATGGCCTCAAGGGGTTCCGTGAATGATGTATAAGAATTCCGTGAATGGCCTCAAGGGGTTCCGTGAATTATGTATAAGAGTTCCGTGGATGGCCCCAAGGGGTTCCGTAAATGATGTATAAGAGTTCCGTTGATGGCCTCAAGGGGTTCCGTGAATGATGTATAAGAGTTCCGTGGATGGCCTCAAGGGGTTCTGGGAATGATGTATAAGAGTTCCGTGAATGGCCTCAGGGAGTTCCGTGAATTATGTATAAGAGTTCCGTGGATGGCCTCAAGGGGTTCCGTAAATGATGTATAAGAGTTCCGTTGATGGCCTCAAGGGGATCCGTGAATGATGTATAAGAGTTCCGTGGATGGCCTCAAAGGGTTCCGGGAATGATGTATAAGAGTTCCGTGGATGGCCTCAAGGGGTTCCGTGAATGATGTATAAGAGTTCCGTGGAAGGCCTCAAGGGGTTCCGTGAATGATGTATAAGAGTTCCGTGTATGGCCTCAAGGGGTTCCGTGAATTGTATCTAGAGGTTTCATGAATGGTCAAAAAGTGTTTTTCTACCAAACGAGAGACAACTATCACTGTCTTGATGTAGCGGGTAGACGGAACCTAGCAGATTGAACGGCCGCTTACACAGGCTAAACTTGGCTCCATCACCCATCCATTGTTACAGCCTGTTATGCAGGATCACCGCGTGGTGTTCACAGGTCTTGGCAGCTCTGGGTCGCTGGCCCTGAAGCTAGGAGTCAGCTTTGGGTCGACGAACACTGTAGCTCATGCGCTGCTCAGCATCTTGGTCCTTATAATAGTGTCTCATCAGTCTGTTCTTCTTGACTAGTCATTAATCTCTTCTCCCCGTTAAAGTCTCTAGAACCGACCACTGCACCAGTTAGCCTCGATAAATGATCAGTTTCATTAGTTCCTGAAAGCGCCGACGTCATGGCACAAGCTCCGCTGATCCTACGGCGGTTCCGAAATTTGCCCCAAGACTACGTCATGTGCCCATGAGAGGACCAAACCAACTTATTTTCTGCCTGCAAATGTATTCGGCACAAGACGTAGTGCCGACCATACTTCGAATGTTGTCATTCCGCATTATGTCTCTTCTGGTAACACCGATGACTTTCCTCAAGCACCGGTTATACCATAAGAAAATAAATCACCACATGCCCAGTCAGAGTACGACGCGATTTGAACTTGGTAGGATGGAATTGTAAGCAGCACATGTTGTATAATTAACCAGCAAACTAGCTTTAACCTTTCCTAATCTCTAGGAAAACGATTTCATTCATTTTATTTTTTATTCCCGTGCCATTAGTTAGAGAATTAATTTCTTACAGGCAAGGCAAATGGCTCTCTGCCAGTATGAATCCACACCAGTCTACTCAGTACATAGACTTTACGTTATGTCTATACTTCACTACAGTAGGGTACATAGACTTCACTAATCTACCATGGGGTACATAGACTTCACTAATCTACCATGGGGTACATAGAATTCCCTAAACTACCTTGGGGTACATAGACTTCACTAAACTACCATGGGTACATAGAATTCCCTAAACTACTTTGGGGTACATAGAATTCCCTAAACTACCTTGGGGTACATAGACTTCACTAAACTACCATGGGTACATAGAATTCCCTAAACTACCTTGGGGTACATAGAATTCCCTAAACTACTTTGGGGTACATAGACTTCACTAAACTACCATGGGGTACATAGAATTCCCTAAACTACCTTCGGGTACATAGACTTCACTAAACTACCTTGGGGTACATAGACTTCACTAAACTACCTTGGGATACATAGACTTCACTAAACTACCTTGGGGTACATAGACTTCCCTAAACTACCTTGTGGTACATAAACGTCACCAGACGCCAATGAGAACGTTGTTTTTATCAGACGGCAAAAAAAACATACTTCACCAAACTGCCAAAGAGAACATAGACTTCATCAAACTGCCAGAGAGCGCATAGACTTCACCAAACTGCCAAAGAGAACATATACTTCACCAAACTACCAAAGAGCGCATAGACTTTACCAAAGAACAAGCAGACTTCACCAAACATCCAAAGAGATTAAATTCATCAAACATCTAAACAGAACACAGGCTTCTCCAAACATCCAATGAGAACATAGACTTCACCAAAAATCCAAAAAGTACATAGACTTTACCAAACATCCAAAGAGAACAAAGACTTCACAAAACGACCAAAGAGTACATATTCACCAAATATCCAAACAGAATACAGACTTCACCAAACATCCAAACTGAAGACAGACTTCACCAAACATCCGAACAGAACACAGACTTCACCAAACATCCAAAGAGAACATAGACGTAACCAAACTACCAAAGGGAACATAACCTTCACCACACCACAAAAGTTTACGTACCGTTCCCCAAACCACCAGCGTTGATATAACCTTCACCAAAGTATACATTCCCTTCACCTAAGTGTACATTCCCTTCATCAGAGTAAACATGCCATTCACCAAACTATGAACATACACAACTATCACTATCCCACCAAAGTATATACATCCTTCACTAAACCACTAAATTATATATAACCTTCACTAAAGTATCCATAACCTTCACCAAATTATACATTCCTTTCACCAAAGTAAGCATAACCTTCACCAAACCATGAACATACACAACTATCACTAAACCACTAAAGTATATATAACCTTCACTAAACCACCAAAGTATATATAACCTTCACTAAATCAACTAAGTATACATTACCTTCACTTAACCACCAAAGTATACATAGCCTTCACTAAACCAAAAAAGTATACATAACCTTCACTAAATCACCAAAGTATATATAACATTCATCAAACCACCAAAGTATATATAACCTTCAGCAAATCACCAAAGTATACATAACTTCACTGAACCAATAAAGTATACACAACCTTCACTAAACCACCAAAGTATATATAACCTTCACCAAACCAACATTATGCACAACATTCACCGGATAAAAAAAGTGATGTTTGGCTCGAACAGATTAAGAACCCCTGAATCAACTGATGGGGAAAAGGAGAGTGAGAAAGAGAGAGAGATAGAGAAAGAAAGAAGAAGCGGAGTCAGCGTGGGACTGCTAGTTCCGTTCCAGTAAACCAACTTAACCTTAAGAGTATATTCAGCGGAAAAATTGAGATCTCTAATTGAAAATCTTCTTTGCCGTTTGCTGTCTCTGCCGGATGGGAGGGGAAGGGGCGGGGGGGAGTCTTCCTAGCATAGCAGTAGAGTGCTAATGCTGACGGTAAAAGGAGCTATGTTCAATCCCCGTGATAGACACGCTCCTGTCGACCCAGCTGTAAATGGATATGGGGATTTTTATTAGGGAAGGAAAGGCAGAGAGGAAGGAAACTTGTAAGAATTAGAGTACCACAGGGCTCGGTTTTGGGAACAATTTGTTTTCTTTATATATATATATATATATATCTATATATATTTATACATATATTATACGATTTTGACAGTGATATTGAATACATGATTGCACAAATCGTTGATGGCACAAAACTATGCAGAGGTGTCTCATCTAAAGCAGAAGTGGATATATTTAGGTCGGATTTAGATTACATTTGGGAATGGTCTTAGAGTTGGCAAATGGAGTTTAATGCAGATACATGGACAGTCATCCCCATGGGTAGATCCAATATAAAACATAATTACTGAATGGGCGAGAACAATATTATAAAGATAGAAAAGGACCTAGGGGTTAAGTAAAGGCGGCCGCCGTGACGTTGACCACATCATCCCTTTGTGCCGTTGGTTACAAAATAATATGGGCCCTAACACCATATTTCCTATGCTCCGCATGGCGGGACGGGGTATTTACTCTTTTTTGTAATAAAGCTTTAGTTAGACCTAGATTGAAGTACCGTGTACAGGTGTGGGGTCCATATCGTAGTGGGGATATAAACATGATGGAAAGGATACAAAAAAGAGCGACAAAACTAATAGTTGGAATTCCAGAAATATAGTTATGAAGAAAAACCGGCTGTGGTCTCCAGAAAAGAGGCGAATTCGGGATGATTTAATACAGGTTTATAATATAATCAACAGAAAGGATAGATTTGACTATTCAATTTTGTTGTGTTTTTCAAGATACAGCTGCATACAAGAACAAGAGGGCACAGCCATAAATGCATTAAAGAGAGGTCAGATCAGATACCAAGAAATTTTATGTCAGAGACAGGTAAATGTTTGAGACGCATTCCAACAGGAAATAGTGTAGATCAGATCAATTAATGCATTCAAGAATAGATTGGATGGGCACATGTATTTTTAATCAAGTGAATGTCAAATAAACTGGCTGTATACAGACTGCAGAGTTTTCTATGCCAGTATAAATACGCTAAGTGGTCAGTCGGCATAAAACACCTTGTAAAACTTTATGACATGATACAAAGCCATCACCATGTTGCTTTTCTTTTGCAGAAAGTTGCTTTAGTAACAGCCGCTCTGGAAGACACCATCGTTAGCCATTTCTTCTGAACATCTTTGATGCATTGTGTCCATCTTCTCTCTTCGAGCTGTTTGTCTCGTTTGTCAGGCACCGTAGCCTCCAGCTCAAGATCAGATGTGGGCTAGATAGAATCGGCCTCTGCGAACTAAACAAGAAGATCTGAGGTGGACTAGATAGAATCGGCCTCTGCGAACTAAACAAAACGATCATAGGTAGGCTAGATAGAATCGGCCTCTGTGAACTAAACAAGGAGATCAGAGGTGGACTAGATAGAATCGGCCTCTGCGAACTAAACAAGGAGATCAGAGGTGGGCTAGATAGAATCGGCCTCTGCGAACTAAACAAGAAGATCAGATCAAAGAAGATTATGAGCTTACAGCGTCTGATAAAGGTCGCTCAGAGAAGAAGTAGTATCATACAATACAGGAAGACACCACAGCAAAAGAAGAGTATCATGACAGCATTGAAGAAGGAAGATGGCACAACATTGACAGACAGAGATCAAATCTAGGATGAGTGCACAAAGCTCTACACGAGTCTGTTTACGTCAAAAACAATAGTGACCAACAAACCACTAAATAAATATTCCGAGTCATTAACTGATACTGGTAGCGATGAGGTCCTCCATGCGACCTAATACCTAAGACAGATCGCCTGATCCGGAGGGAATCACTGTAGAAATGACCAAGGTTGGCGGAAATACACTTGCCTGCCAACTGGCCTTACTTTTCACCCTCTGACTTCATTGAAGACAAATTCCAGACCCGTAAAAGTGCTCCAAGACAATCCTGATTCACAAAAAAAAAGGCGACAGAGAAATTCTGGTGAACTACCTCCAAATCTGTAAATCAGACGAAGAGAAGCTCCGAATTACAGGAAGGTCAATGAAGCGTAGAGTCATAAATACCTCAATAAGAGACCATATCCGACCATTCAGGTATGTATATCCTTCAGTGTCGCTATCTTCTACACCGTTTTCTTGTTTCATGTCATCAAAGTATTTGGCTTGGCTTCGTTCGTTCTCAATCTCGCGCTACCAAGCCCTGAAAGGGCTTAAGTAGCAGAATGTAGTCCAGAGAACGGAATGCGTTGTGTTGTAGTTTACAGCTTGACTGCGATTTTTGCACCTTTCGGTCCAACACATCCGACTTCAGCAAGCATTTTGTTAGTACCAGGTTAGCATTCCCTCTTCGATCCCTTCTCCTTAGCCAGTCTGCAATGCTGCAGCCTGTTATCCAGGATCACCACGTGGAGGTGTAGAAGGGTCTTGGCAGCTCTGATTCGCTGGCCCTGATGCTAGCAGTCAGCTATGGGTCGCTGACCACTGCAGCTCATGCACTGCTCAGCATCTTGATCCCATCAAAGTATTTGACATTTCATTGTAAGTAATGCTGTTTGCAAGCCAAGTCTGTTCTATATTTTCAACCCGTCATGGCGTATATGTTTTTCGTTTTCATTTCAACAGGGTATTTTGATAACTTTTCTGTAGCTTTTTATCTTGAAGGATTCAATTTTCTTTTTTAGTGTCTGTATGAAGGTCCCTGTTTCGTGTCCGTACTTTGCTACATGGATTATGTCCGAGGCGTGTTCAAATGAAACCGGACCTAACAGCCCCAAGTGAACATACATACGATGCGCCTGATGACTTACCATCTGGTGTAAACAGCACATACCAGCCGTCAAGTTTGCAATATTTCTTTATCTTCCGACTCATAGTTTCCTCAGCAGACCGTTGAAAACATGGCGGGTATGTTGCGGAATCCATCCAGAGTTGATCAGGGAGCCCTGATTCGGCTTCTAACAGCTGAAGGATGTCGACCAGTTGATATTCATCGCAGAATGCAGGCAGTTTATGGGAACAAAAGTGTGTCGAAGCGAACAGTGAAGAACTGGACAACGATGTAAAGACGGACGTGAGTTAAATCAACAAAATGCGCCTGACCTGGTCTTGAAAGATCTTTCGTTTGAACACGCATGGATAACAGGCTGCAGCACAGCAGACTGGCTAAGAAGTAGGGATCGAAGAGGGAGGGTTAATCTGGTACTCAAAAATTCCTACTGACGGCGGATGTGTCGGTCCGAACGGGGCTAATATCGCAGTCAAGCTGTACACTTTGACAGAACACATTCCGTTCTCTGGACTACATCCTGCTTTTGGGAAAGCTCTTTTCATGGTTTAGTAGCGGGCGATTGAGAACGAGCGAAGAAAAGAAAAAAGAATGGCAAGTGACAGGTTTCCAAAAAGGTTATTATATATTGAACGGAGTGAAGTAGACCGATCCTACGGACTTCCAAAACAGCGCATCAACGACTGGCTTAAGGAGTCCCTTAAGTGCTGTCAAATAGACATTAGCACCTGGAAAAAAACTGGGTTCAAAATCGTTCAACTTGGGTGGCTGCGGTCAAAAACAGTTTTTCAACCGGTCAGGACCTCCGTATTCGTGCTGCCCAGGTAGACGCACAATCATGAAGTCTAGAGCACAGGGAATACCAGTAGCAGATGCCGATTATGTTTGCCAGTCGTGGGATAGAACTTTCCGCACACGCATACTCAAGGATGCAGTATGGCATAGGATGATGTTGGTGGTCCTAATCGGCGACGATGGACGAATTTGTGTATGGTATTGTTTCTGTTTCTAAGAATCGACGTCACTGCATTCCGGACATACCCATAGGTGCTCAGTCTCTCTCATCAAATGGCGTACGGAAAGGATGATGATGGTCCCTGTAGCTCGCTGGTTGTACACTCTCCTTCGCCGTCCTCTCATGCGCCCCACTCCGCTCGAACCTCGTTTAATGTCGAAACTTTACAGTCTGTGGATTGCTGCTTCATCTATTGCGGTGTCATCATCCAGCAGGCGGTCATTGATTGATTTCAAAATGTCACTTCTTTCCATCACTAATGTGCCCACGATGGGAGCTTGTGAAGCCAAGATGTCAGCTCTTTCCTTGCCTGCACCCCGGCATGAGCAGGACAATAGATCCATGTCAACCCCTGGAGGTTTGAGGCCTCAACAGTTGCTATCCACTCGTACCTAAGCCATCCCTTTTGTACTTTATAAAGTACGGCTTGCGCATCTGTCACGATGGTTGCCTTTGTTATAGAAGGCTCAGATATCCATTTCAGTGCTAAGGTCACTGCTTCCGTCTCCATTTTCATACTGGAGGTTGTTGACATGTATGCCCTACTGCGCTCAGAAACGACCTCTCCTCTCACTCTAGCCGAGAAACCCCACCCTGTTATCCGACAGCGCACAACTAATCCGCCGGTGTATATGACAGCGTCATTCTCCTGCGTGTTCTCAGTTATCAGCTGATTTACCTCGTGCTATGCTCTCTGGTTGCTTCGTTCTCTGTATTCCTTGTATAAGCCTATGATGACTCTCTGGTACTCTATCATTCTATCACCAATGTGGACCCATTCTTCCCCTTTGGCTAAGTCTCAGCTGGAGTGACGTGTCCGATTGTTGACTCAGCTTGTGCCATCCATGACGACCCTCTCTTGATTCTTGATCCTTATTTGTATTGTTACGATATTAGGGCCCTTCTTCTGCTCAATTCTTGTTGGCAACCCCCACTATTGCTTATACGTAATTATTATTTTTAAAATATTATTATTATTATTATTATTATTATTATTATTATTCTTCGTACGCTGACAGACGTCAACTTGTATTTGTTCGAATACAGCAGCAGTCATCCTTAGGCTGTCGTCACTGGCATTGAGCTTGTCTTGTGTTGGCACTGGTGATGGCCACATGTACTTTCTGTGGTCCTCGTATGTCGGGAAATCTTGCAGCTGACGTTCAGCGGTCATTTTCCATTTACCACGGGTGAATTCGTCAGTAGCACCTATCTTCAGTTTATTGAATAGATGGTACCTCAGTCTGTTGTGGCCTGTGCGGAGTCTGAAGACCACGACCTGCTCTCTTCTATTTAACTGGTAATAAGCATCATTTTTTGTGTAGCCAGTATGCTCTGTTTCCCATTTGTCCATGTATCTGGCCCTAATAAACCTGTTGGACTCTTCTTAGGTCACACTAGAATCTGGTTGTGATCACCTTACACCTTCTTTTGCCAGTCTGTCTTCCTCCTCGTTGTCTTGAATGTTACAGTGGGATGGAACCCACTGTACCACTACTCTTTTGGGTGTGGACTGCGGGCATAGTTGACAGAGTACTGCTCTTAAGTTATACGGAATTGAGTCGAGATATTCAAAATTTGTGACGCTATGAATCTGGTGCTTTTTTTTTTATTTATCGGTGGTCATTATCTAGGTTTTGCTGCCGTTCGCGTTATAGATTTTCGCTGTGAGGTTTTATAGATAGTTTCATATCTTCTACTCCCTTCAGTTGATTTCGGGGATAATGGTACTGACATTTTGTGAAAAGAGAGGAATGACATGATGCCATTTGGTGAAAAGAGGGGAGTGACATTCTGACACATGTTTAAAAGTTGGAAATGACATTCTGAAATATGGTGAAAAGAGGGGACTGACATTCTGACACATGTTTAAAAGTTGGAAATGACATTCTGAAATATGGTGAAAAGAGGGGACTGACATTCTGACACATGTTTAAAAGTTGGAAATGACATTCTGAAATATGGTAAACTGAAAAAAATGGCATTCTGACATATTGTGAAACACGTACGTGGGTCAACAATAGATGAAGACACCTAGTCCAACAACGCCACCACCAATAAGTGTGAGACTGCGTTGCTGGCTCTTCTCCCAATACAGAACTCGACAGCGCTCTCTAAGGAAAATAATATTAGACTGTTCAACACGAATGTTAAGTCGGTCCTGCTGTAGGCCTCGGAAACAAAGCCCGTGCATAAGAGTATCACATCCAGACCAATTGCGTCACTAAGGTTGGTGTCACACGATGCGGTTACTAAATGATGTCACACCCCATCCGCTCCTTTCTCCCGTATCAATCCCATATTTGACCATTCGTAATTCTTAGTTCTGTTTTTTGGAGGTTGGTATGTATCTTCTTCTTCTTTTTCTTTTATTGTCTCACTTTCTATCAGGTTGTAGCCCAGTGTCGTGGTATGTATTTGTCTTTCGCCTCTGTCGTGGCCCGAATAACACGTTTCCCCATTTTACGGCATTTTACGCTGTCTATCCACCGTTTCCTCGGTCTACCTCTCGCCCTTCTTCCTGATGTACTCGTGTAGAAAGTTGTATGAACAATGTGGGGCTGGTTGCGTTCTTACAATGGGGCCAAACCATTTAATTTTCTGTTGCTCGTTGTACTGTAGGCAGGGAATTATTCCAACCTTCTTCTGAATTGTCATATTTGTGATTCTGTCTCTTTTGGTGTTGTTAGTGATCTTCCGTAGGCCCCGCATTTCGCAGGTGGCTAACTTTTGTTCCTGAGGATTTATTCTTCTTCTTCTTCTTGATCGTTCGCTATTTACAGCGATATTGACGTTGCACTGTTTTATTTTGTTAAGCCTGTGGCTCAGTGCATCCGATTTCAACAGGCGTTTCTGTAGGGATGCCCTCCTTAGTCTTTGGCTGTCCCCAGCCTAACTGCAAGGCAGCAGTTGTTTTTGGTCAGAGTTGTCTCTCTTAGGGAAGTTGTCTTGCAAGACTATCGAGTCTTCCCCACTCGTGTCAATAGAGTTTGGCAATGATATGATATGATGGACTATGTACTAGTTTGTACTATCCCAGAAGAGAGGCAGTCCAGTGTGACTGTGTCTCAGGATCGTCACGTCCTGCCAGGAACGTAGCATGTGCATGTGAGTGAGATATCTCTTTGCTTCCTTTATTTTCTCGGCTCATCTGCAGTGATGGTACGCCTAGCATTCCCCGCCACCTGGGAGGTTGTCACAATAGGGCAGTGGTGCAATGTCCGCTGGACTGCATCTCTTCTGCGTCCATTGGGATGACTGATAGCAGAGGTAAAGAGCAAGGCAGGAGTGCATTTAAGCAGGTGCATTTCTGCGGCTTGACCGGGCCGGGCTAAGACGCGAGCCCCAGGTCCCAGCCATGGCGTAGCCTCCCATCACAGCGGTGCTGAGATTTAGGGCGGGACTCTGGCTTAGAGGAGTTCGGCCGTAGTCCCTCAGATGGTAGCTTCGCACCATTGGCTTATCAGCCAAGCACGTGGACCCAATGTCAGCGACCTGCGATTTCTTTCGAAGGAGTGCATTTGACATGTGTTGGCTTATGGACCTAGTACGTGGACAAATGTCTGTGACTCCTCTCGAATTGAGCAGGATTACCGTAGCAACGCCCTGTCATTAGTAGGGTAAGACTGACCTGTCTTCCGAGGGTCTAATACCAGCACCCGTTCACGATTAGACCCAACGAATCAATAGAGGGAGGCTTTAATCAATGCCCATGTCTAGCACTGGTAGCACAGGGTTTGGATAAAGATACTATTTATCTTTGGCATTTATGTTTCTCATAAATGGAGAAATGAAGACATGTTGGAAAGGTGCCAGCAGCAACCAATGGAATAACAAATTAAGAGAAAAAAATATGGCTGGACAGAACATACGCCGAGGAAGGCAACGTCTAACGTAACTAGGCAGACGCTGACATGGAATTGACAAGACAAAGGAAATAGAGCCAGACTTAAGACGGCACGACGATGAAAATAAGAGAGGGAACTACGATTAAATGATTAGGCCTGGACAGAGAAGAAAGAAAAACTCAGAACAGTGTATGCTGAAGAGATGTGCTCAATGGAATATGCTTTGACGGGAGCAATGTGCCTTAATTTAATTTTTTATTCCTTGTAGTTTTCTACAAAATCGTAAAATTCCCTCCCTGGTTCTTAAAGCTCCTGACTTGTTAATCACTTTATTTAAATTAACGTCTTTGGCCGACTTATTTTCAATTGACAATATCGCAAGATTAAAAAGCCGTATATGTCTTATTTTATTTGACAAATAGTTATTTAAAAGTTTTAGCATTGAAAAGTCATCTGACACAAAGCAAACAAACACATACATCTTCATAAATAATTGTATGCGTATTGCAAGGTTAGTAGGTAGGTGGGGGAAGTGCGGAAAGGGGGGGGGGGTAAGTAGATATTCATAGGCGTTTGCAAACCATGCGCGTGGCACCCTGTGAGTAGCCTCTCAAGGCGCAGGTCTGGTCCCTGAATCTGGAGACCCTGGGCTGCCCAAACTGCAGGAACCTCCTCTCCGCCTCGCTGGTGTAATTCAAAGGAATGCAAAGCATGACAGTTTGCTACCAGCTCAGCTGCAAGAGCTGCCAGAATGAGTTCGCAATTTTGAAACCATCCGCCTTAGGTGCTACCACTCCGGATTTTCTGTCTGGGTTTACTCCCGTAGACGTACCCTTTCCTGGGGTTTCCATAAGGCAGTGGAGTCGTTACCCGCAGATGCTAGTTTCTCGAGACATCCGATGATACTCTCATCACTCCAAGACTAGCCAGCACTCCCTGACCCCTATGGGCTTAAAATCCGAGTTGCTTCTCTCCTAGGCAAACTGCATGAACATATTAACGAGTTTCTTTGACCCGGGTTTAGAGTCAGAGTTTACCTTCTCTAAGATTGGCTGCCAACCAAGGCTAATGAGACCAATCTGCCCGCCCAGTTATACCGTCGGGTACTCGGTCACGCCCCACATCAGGCTCTGTAAGAAACAGGAGCACCCTCAAGAAGGTGATAATGTAGGAGAGGTCTTTGGTATGGAAACTTCTGAACGGCAAAGTGAACAGTGAATCCAGCGGTGATCTCTATATCCGGAAAGGAGAAGCTAAAACAGACGCTGCACTTTCCATTAACGAAAGGGACGTCCTGCCAGACATCGCTACCCCCCCCCCTTCCCCCCCCCCCACCCTCTTTCCTAAGGTAGGTAGGTATGTCGATAAATAGGTAAGCAAATCCGAAAGCAGGTCGGTAGTTTGCTTAGACGATACCAAAGAGAGCCAGTCCGGCCCGGGGGAGCGACCATGCTCGACAAACAATGGGTAACCGACGAAGATCTTAAAGACCCAGTCTCCTTCGAGAGTCTCACCAAGCTAGAAGCACATCATCAATTGATCGAAGAAGAAGAAGAAGAAGCTTAGACGACAAATCGCACATGAGCACGATGGGTTACTGGGCTCCAGGTTGCATGCAATGACGATGATGTCTTTTCGATTTCGCCTTACCAGAAGTTGCGGCATGGATGACTGCAGGGGAAGGATCATGACGGCGCGGGTGGCTTCCATTCCTTGATTTCCATATTTTGGTTCAAGAGTTGGACATTCTTGGCAAGACTGCTCACGTGTACAAATGGGAGAAACGGCGACGGTTTAGCATGGCGAGTCAGCTGTCTAGACATGCCCGAAGTGTGACTTTGTATAAGTCATACCAGAGGAGAGTAAGAATTCGTCTCTGGCTGTGCACGTGCATGACTTCAAGAAAGTGTTGCGAATCTCATTCAGCTAAGGAAGTCAAACTGTCTAGTGTTACCCGATCTTTGGTGTTACCTTGTTGAGGTCCGCATCCTCTGTACTTCCCTAGTGACACCACTGATCCAACAGCTGCTGCAGCAGACTTTCACCAATTTCTTGTACGACAACAATCTTAAAAACAGGTGTATCTTTAGCACTCAAACAACATTTTCAACCTAATAGAAGCATCGGTAATAGTAGCATCGGTAATAGAAACAGCGGTAATAGAAACATCGGTAATAGAAACATCGGTAATAGAAGCATCGGTAATAGAAACATCGGTAATAGAAGCATCGGTAGTAGAAACATCGGTAATAGAAACATCGGTAATAGAAACATCGGTAATAGAAGCATCGGTAATAGAAACATCGGTAATAGAAACATCGGTAATAGAAACATCGGTAATAGAAGCATCGGTAATAGAAACATCGGTAATAGAAACATCGGTAATAGAAATAGCGGTAATAGAAACATCGGTAATAGAAACATTGGTAATAGAAACATCGGTAATAAAAACATCGATAATAAACAATCCAAATTGGAACCCCACGCGTCTCATTACAAAAAGGACGTCTTCTTTATCCTAAGTTTTCAAATTGAATATATCCCTTTTAGAAAAAGAACAGTGGTTAGCCTGAGGTTACGTGTATGAATTGAGCCTGCCCATATGTGCTTTCTTTGTTCCTCATATGCTGAGCACCTTAGTAGCAGATGTTCAGCAGTCTTGTTGTCGGTGCTCCAGACACATTCATCTGTATTTCTAAATCGTTAGTTTGTTGACCAGATGGTCTCTTCGCGGATTCTAAAGACTACACACTGCTTACTTCTGTTGAGATTTGCGTCATTTAGTTGTTGACCTGAGTGATCCGCTTCCCGCTTGTTCCTGTAACTACACCTGTTTAACTTCTTGATCTCGTCATAAGTTGTACCTATATCAGGTTGAGTTGGCTTTCTACCTTCTATTGGCGATCTGCCGGTTTGTTCGTTGTCAAGGGTGCTACAATGAGATGGAATATACTGCATCACAACTTTCTTGACACGCAGACATAGTTTATAGAGTATCACTCTTAGTTCTTTGAGACGCAGACATAGTTTATAGAGTATCACTCTTAGTTCCTCGACGCGCAGACATAGAGTATCACTCTTAGTTCCTCGACACGCAGACATAGTTTATAGAGTATCACTCTTAGTTCCTCGACACGCAGACATAGTTTATAGAGTATCACTCTTAGTTCATTGAGGCGCAGACATAGTTTATAGAGTATCACTCTTAGTTCCTTGAGGCGCAGACATAGTTTATAGAGTATCACTCTTAGTTCATTGAGACGCAGATATAATTTATAGAGTATCACTCTTAGTTCCTTGAGGCGCAGACATAGTTTATAGAGTATCACTCTTGGTTCCTTGAGGCGCAGACATAGTTTATAGAGTTTCAATCTTAGTTCATTGAGACGCAGATATAATTTATAGAGTATCACTCTTAGTTCCTTGAGGCGCAGATATAATTTATAGAGTATCACTCTTAGTTCATTGAGGCGCAGACATAATTTATAGAGTATCACTCTTAGTTCCTTGAGGCGCAGACATAGTTTATAGAGTATCACTCTTAGTTCATTGAGACGCAGATATAATTTATAGAGTATCACTTAGTTCCTTTAGGCGCAGACATAGTTTATAGAGTATCACTCTTAGTTCATTGAGACGCATATATAATTTATAGAGTATTTCTTAGTTCCTTGAGGCGCAGACATAGTTTATAGAGTATCACTCTTAGTTCCTTGAGGAGCAGACATAGTTTATAGAGTATCACTCTTAGTTCCTTGAGACGCAGATATAATTTATAGAGTATCACTTTTAGTTCCTCGACACGCAGACTTAGTTTATAGAGTATCACTCTTAGTTCATTGAGACGCAGATATAATTTATAGAGTATCACTTAGTTCCTTTAGGCCTGTATTTTGTTGACGTCCCAATTGTGAGCGGTTGTGAGCAGCGGAAGTCATCTCTCTGTGTTTTCGTCTGTCATTAGAACTTGTGGAGCTGTTTCCAAGGGCTCTGAAATTTATCTGAAGTTACTTAGAAATTGTCCAATGGTCAATGGCGGCTTCCTTTGTGTACTGTTTTCAAGACTCAGAAACATTCGACCAACTCTAGTATCGGTTGCACTGGCTGCTAATCCATTTGTACCAAAGCATGTCTACTGCTGTAGTTGTTGTCCATCTGTACGTACATGGATCAACTGATATATTTGTTGCTGATTCACCTGTATTTACAATTATTCACTATCGTATGTGTTGATGATTCACCTGTATTTACAATTATTCACTATTGTATGTGTTGCTGATTCACCTGTATTTTCAATTACCCACTATTGTATGTGTTGCTTATTCACCTGTATTTTCAATTATCCACTATTGTATGTGTTGCTGATTCACCTGTATTTTCAATTATTCACTATTGTATGTGTTGCTGATTCACCTGTATTTACAATTATCCACTATTGTATGTGTTGCTGATTCACCTGTATTTACAATCATCCACTGTTGTATGTTTTGCTGATCCAGCTGTATGCATATGGACCCACTGTTGTATTCGTTGCTGATACATGTGTACGAACATTGATCCACTGCGGTATTTGTTGCTGATCCATCTTGTATTTACATGGATCCACTGCTGGTTTTGTTGCTGATCCATCTGTACTTACGTATTTACATAGATCCACTGCTGTAGTTGATGCTGATCCATCTGTACGTAAATGGATCAACTGATACATTTGTTGCTGATCCATCTCTATTTACAATTATCCAATATTTTATTTGTTGCTGATCCATGTGTACGTGCATGGATCCATTGTTGTATTTGTTGCTAAACCATCTGTACGTACATGGATTCTCTATTGCATTTATTGTTGATCCAGCTGTTGTATGCATTGTTCATCTAGGTGTTGTATTTATATCTGACCCATCTGCATATAAATGGGTCTATCTGTCACAAAAAGACCTGAGTTAGAGGTAACTGGTTGGAATCCAAATTGTCCATCACTTCACTATTTCTGTTGTTAGGTGTATATGTTTTTGAAGAGTGCTTTTCATATTTATTTATCTTTGATGTTGGTATCTTCAACTTTCTAGATCCTTGGTCAGTGACTGACAAATCGGTCATGGCCTGTCACGCCTGGTGGGGTCTTTAAAGGCAGAAACAAACTCCCTTCACTTCGTCCTATCTGCAACCATTCTTCATAAGGTGACTCAGATACGACTCATGATTTTCATTTCGGCGTCTAAGGTTCTTCATCAAGTTGTCTTAGTTCGGCCACTCTTTCGTCTTCTGCCTGGGGGCCTATCCTGTAGCTGATCTATTAATGATGGCAGGTCATTTTCTTAGAACATAGATCCGGTTTACACGCCAATGTGGCATATTGGGAATATATATAGTTCGGCTTATATTTTCTTGACCAACAGCACACTATGGGTGATGGTGTCAGCGTAACTCCGTTTGCCTTAACTATTCAGACATGTTCTGGTACCTGATCGACCCAATTCCAGCTTTGACCAATTATAGTGGCGTACGTGTCTTTTGGCTGCTCCGAGCATGCAGTTCTCAGTTGGTGATAGTGTTTGGCCAGAAAATTATATGAAAGATGCAATTTTAACGTTTCGATTGTTTTAAACTTCCTATTCTTTTACTCGCTTATCTTGGTTTGTCTTTGAGCATCAGGTTATGAAGCGATCTATAGTGCGAGCTTTGCTGTGTGCCTCGTATACAGTGGCATTCAGCCCCTCAGATATTTCAGTAATCCACATTATTCGTGATTGATCTTTGGCCTTTAATTGGTTGTATTTAAATATCATGCTTGTTAAAGGCGGCTGTGTCGTGGACTTGTTACATGGCCAAACCATTTTACTTGCTTTTGATGTAGTCCAATACTGGTGTTGTTCCAACTAGTCTCCTGATGTCATCGTCTCTGACCATATCTCTTCTTGTTACATTCAATACTTTAAGCAGGCATTTCATTTCTGTTTTTGCGATTTGTCGTTTTTCAATTGGCTTGGCTTCGTTGGCTTCTCAATCTCCCGCTACCAAACCCTGAAAGGGCTTAAGTACCAGAATGTAGTCCAGAGAACGGAATGCGTTGTGTCGTAGTTTACATCTTGACTGCGATATTTCCACCTTTCGGTCCAACACATCCGACTTCAGCAAACATGTTTTGAGTACCGGGTTAGCATTCCCTCTTCGATCCCTTCTCCTTAACCAGTCTGCTCTGTTGCAGCCTGTTATCCAAGATCACTGCGTGGAGGTGTATAAGGGTCTTGGCAGTTCTGGTTCGCTGGCCCTGATGCTAGCAGTCAGCTATGGGTCGCCGACTACTGCAGCTCATTTGCTGCTGAGCATCTTGATCCCGTTTTTCATTTGATGTTAATATCCAGTTTTGACATTGATACAAGCATAGTAGCATAGTTTTTGGACGACAACCGTGCTGTACAAATCTCTTTTGATAGTTATTGTCACTTGTTTGTAATTAAGTATTGGTGTTCAATTATCTGATTTGCCTTATTGCATTTTTGTTGGATTTCCGCTGTGATTCTTCCGACTTCTGGTAACGTGCTCAAGTATGTGAAATCTTCTGTTTTATTTGATACTGGTTTGTCCTGCTCGTCTAGATATTTTCATGACTTCAGTTTCTTCTCTACGTTTATTATCATGCTGTATTCTTTACATGTTGCATTTAGTTTGTCAATATGTTGTTGTAATCGTGTGTCTGAAGCTGCTAGGACAGCTTGATCGTCTGTGAACAAAAGTTCGTTTAAGAGTTCACCAATGTTGTTTCCTTCCTTTTTGGTTGGCTGTTTTACATATGTGATCTTCAAATGTGATCTTCAAATGTGATCTTCAAATGTGATCTTCAAATGTGATCTTCAAATGTGATCTTCAAATGTGATCTTCAAATGTGATCTTCAAATGTGATCTTCAAATGTGATCTTCAAATGTGATCTTCAAATGTGATCTTCAAATGTGATCTTCAAATGTGATCTTCAAATGTGATCTTCAAATGTGATCTTCAAATGTGATCTTCAAATGTGATCTTCAAATGTGATCTTCAAATGTGATCTTCAAATGTGATCTTCAAATGTGATCTTCAAATGTGATCTTCAAATGTGATCTTCAAATGTGATCTTCATATGTGATCTTCAAATGTGATCTTCAAATGTGATCTTCAAATGTGATCTTCAAATGTGATCTTCAAATGTGATCTTCAAATGTGATCTTCAAATGTGATCTTCAAATGTGATCTTCAAATGTGATCTTCAAATGTGATCTTCAAATGTGATCTTCAAATGTGATCTTCAAATGTGATCTTCAAATGTGATCTTCAAATGTGATCTTCAAATGTGATCTTCAAATGTGATCTTCAAATGTGATCTTCAAATGTGATCTTCAAATGTGATCTTCAAATGTGATCTTCAAATGTGATAAACAACAAATGTGATGAACAACAAATGTGATAAATAACAAATGTGATGAACAACAAATGTGATGAACAACAAATGTGATGACCAACAAATGTGATAAACAACAAATGTGATGAACAACAAATGTGATAAATAACAAATGTGATGAACAACAAATGTGATGAACAACAAATGTGATGAACAACAAATGTGATAAACAACAAATGTGATGAACAACAAATGTGATGAACAACAAATGTGATGAACAACAAATGTGATAAACAACAAATGTGATGAACAACAAATGTGATAAATAACAAATGTGATGAACAGCAAATGTGATAAATAACAAATGTGATGAACAACAAATGTGAGGAACAACAAATGTGATGAACAACAAATGTGATAAATAACAAATGTGATGAACAACAAATGTGATGAACAACAATTGTGAGGAACAGCAATTGGGATAGCACTATTCCATGCTGTACTCCAGATTTGATGTGAAATATTAATGAGAGTCCGGTTATTGTTCTAACAGAGCGCTGACTAACAATGTCAAGAATTGTTCATGGGTTGATTAGGGGATCGTTTATTCTATAGGGAGCCAATTTTTCCATTGATGTTGTCTATCTACCCGGTCAAAAGCGTTTTCTTGATCTAGAAACGTTTATATGTTAGAAACGAGCGCATAAGCTGCAGTGGTCAGCGAACCATAGCTGACTGCTGGCGTCAGGGCCAGCGAACCAGAGCTGCCAAGACCTTTCTACACCTCCACGCGGTGATCCTGGATAACAGGCTGCAACAGGGCAGATTGGCTAAGGAGAAGGGATCGAAGAGGGAATGCTAACCCGGTACTCAAAAAATGTTTGCTGCAGTTGAATGTGTTGGACCGAAAGGTGAAAATATCGCAGTCAAGCTGTAAACTACGACACAGCGCATTCAGTTCTCTGGACTACATTCTGCTACTTAGGCCCGTGTCAGGGTTTGGTAGCGGAAGATTGAGAACGAAGCCAAGCCAAGCCATATGTTAGAAACAAAATTGAGTATGTGTTTGCCATATGAGTGTCCACGTGTTTCGTCTATAGCTTTATTAACAGATACCTCCCCCCCCCCCCCCCCCCTCTCTCTTTTCATGCTTCGTATTATATTGTCAGAGACAATACAAAGTTGAACAGACTGAAGAAATTATGGAAGAACACCAACAAAATGATAAAAGTAAAAGTCTTGAGAGCTTGTGTTTTTCCTGTGGCAGCTTATGGCTGCGAATCATGGACGATTACCAAAACTTCCGGACAAAGAATCGAATCCTTCGAGTTAAAATGTTACAGAATGATCCTCAGAATACCTTGGACAGAGAAAAAAGCAAACGTAGACATTCAGTAAGAGTTGAGCATAGAGGAGAACTGGTCTATCAATTCCATTATGACCAGAAAATGCAAATACTTTGGTCACACCAAAAAACACAAATGTCTCGAGAGAACGGTGATGGAAGGTATGGTGCCAAGCAAAAGACGAAGGGGTAGACCAAGAAGACGATGGCACCAAGATATCCAAGAATGCCTGAGTATGACTGTGGCAGAGGCTGGAGTTTTGGCAAGGGGACAATTTTCTTTCAGACAGACTGTTATGGGAGCGACGTTCTATAAAGGACATGCTACATGATGATGATGACGATGATGATGAATATACACATAAACCGAAGCAAAAAACACAGGAATAGGATCCAGCTGAGCAGGGGCTTATGGAGAGGACTTCGAGATAGCTGGAACATACACGTCAATTCCTCCAGTCGAGGTCACGACGCAGCAGTTAATGAGCAGACAGCAGCCAGCGACTTACAGCTTATTGCTTGCATCAGGGTAGCGAACCAAAGCTGACCAAGACCCCATTCTGTCTCTACGTGGCGGCACGTGAAACAGGATACACTAGTCACTAGTGTATTCTGAACAAGGGATAGTGATAGCAGAGAGAAGATAAACCCGATATTTAAAAAAAGCCAGGTGAAATCTGATATGTGCGCCAAAAAGTGCAGATATCGTAGCCTCGCTGTAAGCTACGATATGACGTCTCTCGTCCTTTTCAGGATAAATGTCGAAGAAGTCCTTCAGTCCTGGATCATCGTTTGGAGCTCTGACCTTTGTCTTTCCTTTTTGACTCTAGCTCTCTTCTCCGTGTGTGTTTTTATGCCTATAACCACTGCTCTGCACGACCTTCGACTTGTGTAGAGTTTCTTCCTTGAAACAAAAACCTTCATCTATCCGACCTACGTGGTCCCAGTCCTGCTCCACGGCTCTGGAACCTGGGCATTACTGAAACATGACATGTCGAGACTGGAGACCCTCCTCGTTCGCAACCAGCGGCGTATACTGGGCATCAGATAGTATGACTATATTCGCAAAGTGAAGGTCTCTGCTAAAACAGGCCTGCAACCAATTTCAGAAATACTAAACCGCCGCCGGGTTTCTTTCTAGACTAAGAAATCCCTGCCCACAGGATACTACAGAGTTCGTTCCTCAGTGCTCAAAGTCTTTCCCTGACTAGCTGGAGGTGCAGAAAAAGTCTTCCCCACACAGAATGGCTTCAGCTGATAGCAACCTGCACCTCCGCTCTGGATGAGGCCTGGAACCATGCCGCACCAGTGAGTCATGGATGTGGCCGGTCGACCCAATTGGTGAACATTATTATTATTAATATTATTATTATTGTTATTATTATTATTATTATTATACCTCCTCCGCTACAAAGATGTTCGCAAATGTGACCTGAAGGAGTTGGATATGAACACCTGCAACTGGGAGAAACTTGCCAAAGATAGACCCGGATGGAGGCAGGCTTTGTGTGTTGGTCTGTAGGCAGGGGAAGACAGGATGCGTCAAGATGCAGACTACAAACATTTGCGGCGAAAGTTAAGGCAACAACTGAATGTTCCCTCTCTAGCGTGAAGTCCATTGTCTCTCGAGACTGACATGATGCCAGTCAATCAATCGTCAATATACACCCCTTGATTTGGAGCTTCCACAACAGAAACTGTCTTGTAATGCTATCAGCTGATTTTCCTAAAGAGTGTTCTATCCAACGGTAATTTATCGGAGGAAGCACAGTGGTTCGTGATCTGGCTTCCAAATCATGTGGTATTTTTTGTCAATCGCAAACGACTCCCAGGGTCTACCGAGTCTAAAATACTTGATACCAGAGCACGTCTGGAAAGCAAAGTCGGTTGGCGTGATGCTGACAACATAGCCCCTAGTGAGCCGTTGGTCAAGAAATTATGAGCCGAACATTATATTCTCAATATGCCACATTGGCGCGGAGACAGGCTCATTTGTCCAACGACAGCGCCTTCACCTCCCGTCATATGCCAATGATATATGTTTCGTTCTTTCCAATAGTTCTACATTATTGATTTTATCGTACCACTTAAATAGATTTATTGTGCCTCGCACCTATGTGTTACATTATTTTTTCAGGTGCATATATTTTTGTTGTTAATTCGGTTGATCTCCATGTTTCTGGACCATACAATATAACGGACTTTGCATTGGAGTTGAAGATTTGTATTTTTATGTTGGACTTAATTTACATTTATTTTCATAAGTTCGCTAATGCAATGAAATCTCCTCGCGACTTTAGTTTTACTATTTTGATATTTGCATTTTGCACCGTCCACTTTGCCTACCTGCCACTAAGATATATGCATGATTGCGCCTCCTGTGTGTCTATCTTTCTTCTGTCCACTTGTGTCCTCCTTTGTATTGCATTTTTTTGTCTGACGAAAATTCGCTGGGGACTTGCCAGGTCAATCCCAATATCTGTTAACAACTTCTAGGTTGGTGGCACCTGGAATATACGATCGCCTGTTTTTTTAGACTGGTAGTGCTGAAAGCGTAAATTAGAACAATGTATACGCGCATCCTGTTAGGAGCCATTTATGCCGCTCAGCTAACACAGTCACTTATTTTGCAACATATTCTTTGTGGGGCAAAAATGCCTAGAATAATTTTAGTAGATTTTTAACTTCAATTTTGCTCGAGCAGCGGCAGTTAAGCTTACTCTTCGATTTCCAACTGTCAAAAGATTGTTATTGTGCACGCCACTGCACACGGGTATCTGATCTCACTGCCCAGAGACGTGTATCCAGTGGTGTAAATCGAGTGGTTTCCAATCCCATCATAGTCGGTTCGAAATTACGTTCGAGAATTATTCTCGGTACGACCACTTTTCCAAGTTCAGAAAGGATTGGCAGAACTGCCGTACTACGAAACTGGCATAGTGGAACACACACAGATACATACACGTATCCATACACTTGCACAATAGGTCCTGAAATAACCTAAAAGATTGAGTCTCGGCTTGAAAGGGAAGTGTCTTCGCTAGTTGAATCCATAGACAAACATTTAACAAAGAAATAGAAGTCTATCACGCAACAACATTTAGCTTGCTAATTACATTTATTCTCCCAATCTTAGTTTGTTTTTGTCGCTGTCCCAATTTCTGTGACCTTTCATCGAACATATTTATTTTATTTTGGCTCTGATTTCGCTCGTCAAGTTTTTGGGTCAAATTCCATTGAATTCAATATTTTTTTTTAAATTACGTTTTATCTTCATAATCCAGTCTAAGGAGAAATATTTGATGAAGATCTGTATTCCATGGGAAGCAGAAAGATTGTGATTGATTGATTTAATTGATTGATTGATTAATTGATTCATTGATTGGTTGAGGAGAAAGAAGCCGAGAAGATTGGTGAGAAAGAAGCCCAACAATATTATCAAACATGCGCTAGATTGGAACCCACATGAGAAAACAACAAACGAGGAGGCCAAAACATAAATGGCAAATAATGGGTGCCGTGGGAGTGGAGGGTCGAAAGAGGGTCAACGGAGATGGAGCCTCATGGACGGGGCTAAAGAGGACGACAAGGGATAAGAACAGTTTGAGATAATGTGTTGTTGCCTTATGCTCCCTCAGAACCAGAGATATTAACTTAAATGATTCATTCTAAATTTATAATTATCTCGTGCTCCACAGTGTGATACAGTTTTCGTTGAGGGCCACACAGTACCTCTTGACGGACCGCAGATTCATTACCCGATCAGTCTGGTATCGATTTATGGTGACTGTTTCCTTGAGAAACGTTCAGACATAATATTGCAAACTAGGTCACGACCATTCATTTCTACGAAACAAGGGCATAGATCTCAGGCCCCATAACTGACGAGGTAATAGTAAGTCCACTACATCTTCATCAATCAATCAATCAGAACCCTTTCAACTCCCTGTAGAGGAAAGGTCTTCAAAATGAAAACGGAAAATGGTTTAAAGAACCGACTACATTGCATCTGTGATAAGTCCTTTTCATAAGTAAAAGGGTCGACGCCAGAGGACGAACTCCCTAGCTCCCACCGTGGCTCAGAAATTTACCCCTACCTTTGCCTGGTACCTGTTTACAGCTGGGTCGACTGGGAGAACTCGCCATACCATTAAAAAAAACTTTGACATGCCCGGTCCTTCAAACCTAGTACTTCTTCTTCTTCTTCTTCTTCTTCTTCTTCTTCTTGTTCTTCTTCTTCTTCTTCTTCTTCTTCTTCTTCTTCTTCTTCTTCTTCTTCTTCTTCTTCGTACGCTGGGTACAGCGATATACGTTGCACTGTGTTACTTTGTTAAGCCTGTGGCCCAGTACATTCGATTTCAACAGGCGTTTCTGTAGGGATGCCCTCCTTAGTCTTTGACTGTCCCCAGCCTATCTGCAAGGCAGCAGTTGTGTGTGGTCAGAGTTGTCTCTCTTAGGGAAGTTGTCTTGCAGGACTATCGAGTCTTCCCCACTCGTGTCTATAGGGTGTGGCAATGATATGATATGATACAATGGACTGTATGTACTAGTTTTTTAAGTATCTCGGAAGATAAGCAGTCCAGTGTGTCTATGCCCCAGGATCGTCACGACCTGCCAGAAATGTAGCATATGCATGTGAGTGAGGTATCTCTTTGCTACTTTTATTTTCTCCGCTCATCTGCAGTGATGGTACGCCTAGCATTTACCGCCACCTGGGAGGTTGTCACAATAGAGCACAGGTGCAATGTCCGCTGGCCTGCATCTCTTCTGCGTCCATTGGGATGACTGATAGCAGACAAAGGGTAAAGAGCGAGGCAGGAGTGCATTTAACCAGGGAACAAGCCTGGCCATGGCACGAAGATGTTGTTCGCCTGGTGTGCGGACATATCTCATGATCAAGGGTTGAGTCTCAACAGTTCGCAGTGAGCTGGCTCCTCTACTGCTTACGACACCCCGACCGAGAACTAAGTCTTCTACTAGTGGTTTCACACCTCAACGCCGTTTGGGGTGAATATTGGGCAGCTTCCCGCCCGCTTTGATCGGCGGACGGCAGAGACCTTTTTCTGCGGCTCGACCGGGTCGGGCTGAGACGCGAGCCCCAGGTCCCAACCTTATCGTAGCTTTCCATCCCAGTGGTGCTGAGATTTAGGGCGGGTTTCCGGCTTAGAGGCGTTCGGCCGTAATCTCTCAGATGGTAGCCTCGCACCATTGGCTTATCAGCCAAGCACGTGGACCAAATGTCTGCGACCTCTCGAATTAAGCAGGATTACCGTAGCAACGCCCTGTCATTAGTAGGGTAAAACTGACCTGTCTTCCGAGGGTCTAATGCCAGCACACGTTCCCTATTAGACCCAAGGAATCGAGAGAGGGCTTTATCGTCAGCAAATGACCAAGTTTCTGAAACCAGCGATTCCTCTAGGGTTGAGCAGGATTTCCGTAGCAACGCTCTTTCATTAAGAGGGTAAAACTGACCTGTCTTCCGTGGGTCTAATTCCAGCACACGTCCCCAATTAGACCCAACGAAAGTGCTCTCAGCCTGTCAGTCATTTTACAGTGTTGGCGTGTTGAGTCAAATTAAGCCGCAGGCTCCACTCCTGGTTGTGCCCTTCCGTCAATTCCTTTATCTAACACTGGATGCAAGCCAATCGAGCCACCGAGAGACTAGCCTCAGATTTCCGAGGGTCTAATTCCAGCATACGTTCCCTATTAGACCCAACGAAGGTGCTCTCGGCCTGTCAATCATTTCAGTCAAACTTAGTACGACATGATTTAAACCTGGTACGTTGGTAGTGTAAGCCAAGTTCACAACCTCTAGACCAGTGTTTCCCAACATTTGGACACCTATGGACCGGTAGAGGTATGAAATACATTTCGCGGACCGGTAGAAATATGAAAAATATTTTGTGGATTGGTGGAAATTTAAAACTTTTTTTCACGCATAGCTCAGACAGAAATAAAAACCGTTATTTATGTAGTATTCAGTGAATAAGTTTTAAAATCTAATATTATCATATGAAAATTCTATAGTGTGTGAGAATAATATTATGATATGAAAATTCTATAGTTTAAAGTAAAAACCGTTACTTATATATTATTTTGTGAATACTTTTTTAAATATTATAATTTTTTTGTTAAAATTGTTGCATTCGTATTATTTCTCTAATCTTCTAGGCGGCGTGAGTTGCACTGTGGTTTTTATGTTCTGCATGTCGGCCCAGTGCATCCGACTTCAGCATATATTTTATGTGAAAGTGCTTTTTCTTGCATTTTCTAAGGGTTTGCTTCCCCGGGGTAACGGACGATGATGTGATGGAACCCAGCACCTTCGGATTGGGAGCTGTGTCACTTAACCACTAGACCACGCCGTCCCCTTACGATAAAATAAAATGAAACTACTATATTGTAAAATAAAAACACCGATATTTATATAGTTTTTTGCGCATAAGTTTCTCAAATTAATATTATACAATAAAACTTATTTAGTTGTTTAAATTAACCAGAAACCGATCAGTAAATACAAATATTAATAAAAGAACTATTGAGAAAGTAATATTTTATTTTAATAAAGTTTGTTTGAGATCTGTTGCTACTTATTTTATTGCAATATTTGATAGCCGTGGCTGCAGTGTTGTTTCCGAGACACGAAGCGCTGCATTGAAGTCCATTCTGTTTCTTAGTTGGATATTGATCACTGACAGATTAGGTTAAAAAAGTCTTCTCACACAAATAGGTACTGCCAAAGACTCTCCAACTCATAGCTTCCATACCCTGTCATTTACATAAGTCACAATCCTGCTGAGAGTGGAATAGTCTGTGGAGTTTGAAGAAAGCTCTGGAAACAATACCCTATATATGATACAGGAATAAAAGAAAGCTCTAGAAACAATACCCTATATATGATACATGAATAAAAGAAAGCTCTAGAAACAATACCCTATAAATGATACATGAATAAAAGAAAGCTCTAGAAACAATACCCTATATATGATACAGGAATAAAAGAAAGCTCTAGAAACAATACCCTATATATGATACATGAATAAATGAAAGCTCTAGAAACAATACCCTATATATGATACAGGAATAAAAGAAAGATATAGAAACAATACCCTATATATGATACAGGACTAAAAGAAAGCTCTAGAAACAATACCCTATATATGATACATGAATAAAAGAAAGCTCTAGAAACAATATCCTATATATGATACATGAATAAAAGAATGCTCTAGAAACAATACCCCATTTATGATACAGGAATAAAAGAAAGCTCTAGAAACAATATCCCATATAAAATAACCGGAATAGAAGAAACCTCTAGAAATAATACTCATTTTAGAGAAGTCACAAATTAACCTCAATAAAAGATATTATATTAATAGATAATGTTATGGTTTCTTTTTGGCTCTCTGTCATATGACACAGAAATAAAACATTGGATACGTTTTCATGCGAGCCAGGTAGAAAGAAGATGTTTGAGATAAGTTATGTAGTTTCCTTCCACAACTACCACTGGCTGCTGGAGGAGCTAAACCCCGGGGCTGCTGTTAACCCATCCACCCCCTTTTTTATTAGCCTATTCCCTGTGAGTTTAATTTCGTTTCGCTCGACTCGTTGCCTTAAGTGTAGTGCTTAATAATGTTTTCTGCACCGCATGACCCAGTACAAACGTCTTCAGCACACATTTTGTATAGGCACTACCGTGCCGGTCCGTGAATCCAAACACAAGCCAGTTTAGTTTGAGAGCCGTACCAACTAACCACAGGCTAGTAATCTGGATCATTGTAAACGAGTAGACAGCTGTCACGGTTAAAATGCTGGGTTATGACTAGATTACTACAGACTGTATTTACATCCGGGATTAAGCAGCTCTTTATCTCTCTCTCCCTCTCTCTCCCTCTCCCTCTCTCTCCCTCTCTCTCTCTCTCTCTCTCTCTCTCTTTCTCGCTATCTAGCTATCTATCTTTATCCAAACAGACCAGTGATACTGATACATTAAACGAATTCAACATTAGGGTTGTGTGAAGATAATGGACCAAGTGCTGCATGGAGTCAAGTTAGTGGACCACGAGCTGAGTGAAGTCAAGTTAGTGGACCACGAGCTGGGTGAAGTCAAGTTAGTGGATCATGAGCTGGGTGAAGTCAAGTTAGTAGACTACGAGCTGGGTGAAGTCAAGTTAGTGGACAAACGTTTGGGTGAAGTCAAGCTAGTGGACCACGAGCTGGGTGAAGTCAAGTTAGTGGACCACGAGCTGGGTGAAGTCAAGTTAGTGGATCATGAGCTGGGTGAAGTCAAATTAGTGGACCACGAGCTGGGTGAAGTCAAGTTAATGGACTAAGGGCTGGATGAAGTCAAGTTAATGGACTAAGGTATGGATGAAGTTAAGTTAATGGACAAGATCAAGAAGAAAGACAAAATTGAAAGTGGGATTTCAGAATTACAGTCATGAGGAAAGACTCATATAAACCGGCCAACAGTGTCTAGAAAAGAGAAGAATTCGAGACGATTTAATACAGATTTATAAGATAATCTAGGGAAAGGATAAATTAGGCTATTACAAGCCGCAAATTAATTTTTTTTAAAAAGGTCCTGATATCTCATCTGGATATTCATTTTTACTCAGAGTGGAGAATCCTTGAAATGCATTGTCATAGTAAATAGTGGAGGCAGGGTCAATTAATACATTAAAGAATAGTTTGGGTGCGCATAGGTATTTTTAGACCAAGGGAAGTAAAAACAAAACTGGTTGTATTCAGACTGTAGAGTCTTCTAAACAGGTATAAGGACGTTTACTTAAGTTAAGAAATATTTCCAGCAAATGCCCAGTAGACGACTAAGGCAGTTATTCTCAAACGCATTCAATCTATTTTCAAGCGTCTTTGTCATTTTCCAGCTTCAACAACCACATGCGAGCACTTAAAAGTTGCAGGGCCTACACATTGCCCTGAAGTTTTACCATATGTATATCTAATACTGTCTCAAAAACAACCAAGAGATCCCACTTAGGTCTTCTACCCTGGGGACAACTCTTCTCTCTCTTCTTACCTCACTCTGTTTCATTTGACTCTGTCCTACAGTCACACTCTTGCACAACGTTCACACACGCCCTCATGGTGAGGCCCTTCCATTGCACTTTGGTTGGGCTAGCTTCTGATGGCGCACAAACCTAGCATAGGTACATACAGACGCACACATGCACCCAAGCACTGGTTTATCCGTCCTGATATCGTCCAATGGATTACAGTCTGGGGTGGAAAATGGCGCGCCTCTACCAGTAGAAACTAGTGAGGCAAACATCTAAGCAACAACAACATCAAAAACAACCTTTGCCAAATAATATAAATGCACAATAATTTCCTACCGGGCGTTTTACATTTAAACAAATATGTGCCCAGAATGTTCAAGTATTCCGGAGTGAATGAGACTTCAACATAGCTGGCGAGATTCTCTCACACCTACGTGTTGTGGACGACATTGTAATCTTCAGTCACAGCATTGCAGAAGCCGAACAAAGTCTGAACGAGCTGAATAAAGCAGTGAAGGCGATTGTCTTGAACATAAATAGAAAGAAGATTACATTTCTCCTGAACTCTTTCTGCCCTACGGAGGAGCTGCGATTGGAAGGTGAGCCCATCGAAAATGTCAATTTGCACTTTTACCTGAGCCAGGTAATCAGGTAATCAACGACCACAACATTGCACTTTTACCTGAGCCAGGTAATCAGGTAATCAAGGACCACAACATTGCACTTTTACCTGAGCCAGGTAATCAGGTAATCAACGACCACAACATTGCACTTTTACCTGAGCCAGGTAATCAGGTAATCAAGGACCACAACATTGCACTTTTACCTGAGCCAGGTAATCAGGTAATCAACGACCACAACATTGCACTTTTACCTGAGCCAGGTAATCATGTAATCAACGACCACAACATTGCACTTTTACCTGAGCCAGGTAATCATGTAATCAACGACCACAACATTGCACTTTTACCTGAGCCAGGTAATCAGGTAATCAACGACCACAACATTGCACTTTTACCTGAGCCTGGTAATCAGGTAATCAAGGACCACAACATTGCACTTTTACCTGAGCCAGGTAATCAGGTAACCAAGGACCACAACATTGCACTTTTACCTGAGCCAGGTAATCATGTAATCAACGACCACAACATTGCACTTTTACCTGAGCCAGGTAATCAGGTAATCAAGGACCACAACATTGCACTTTTACCTGAGCCAGGTAATCATGTAATCAACGACCACAACATTGCACTTTTACCTGAGCCAGGTAATCAGGTAATCAAGGACCACAACATTGCACTTTTACCTGAGCCAGGTAATCAGGTAATCAACGACCACAGCATTGCACTTTTACCTGAGCCAGGTAATCAGGTAATCAAGGACCACAACATTGCACTTTTACCTGAGCCAGGTAATCAGGTAATCAACGACCACAACATTGCACTTTTACCTGAGCCAGGTAATCAGGTAATCAAGGACCACAACATTGCACTTTTACCTGAGCCAGGTAATCATGTAATCAACGACCACAACATTGCACTTTTACCTGAGCCAGGTAATCAGGTAATCAACGACCACAACATTGCACTTTTACCTGAGCCAGGTAATCAGGTAATCAACGACCACAACATTGCACTTTTACCTGAGCCAGGTAATCAGGTAATCAAGGACCACAACATTGCACTTTTACCTGAGCCAGGTAATCATGTAATCAACGACCACAACATTGCACTTTTACCTGAGCCAGGTAATCAGGTAATCAACGACCACAACATTGATAAGGAGATCTCACGCAGGCGAAAGGCGGGTTGGCTCAGCTTCAACCGCATTAAACTGGTACATGACGGATGTCAAGGTAAGGGCTCACACCTTCAATAGCTTGGATATCGCAGCAATGGTATACGGCTATGAGGTTTGTAGTCTGCGGAAATCAGACGCGGAGAAGGTTCGAATTACCGAAAGAGCAATAGAGTGAATAGTCCTAAATATCTCTCTTAGAGACCATATCCGAAATACGGACACCCGCGAAAAAACATGTCCGAAATGTTGTCGGCTTTGTGCTCATGCGAGATTACAGATGGACCGGGCATGTGGTCCGCATGACTGATGATAGATGGACGAGAAGGGTGCTGGGGGCCATACAAAGGTAGTTGCCCATCTCAGGCGATAATGGCGGCATCAACAAAAAGTTTGTGTCTTGGTGATATAACTTGCGCTGTATTTGGATTACAGTGAAGAAGAAGTTGCGCTGGCCATCAACCTCACTCTCTGGTCCCGAACTATCTTGGACCAATAGCAAGATATAGGTCAAGACGACTGAAGGTAATTCAGGATGCAGGCACTGTGGTCCCACCTTTTTTAGACCAGGGATGGTTTGAAACCCGCGGGGCTCGAACCCACGTCATTTCTATTCAACGCTTTGAGAGTCGAGTGCCTTACCTCTCGACTACAGCGACTTTTTCTGGTAGCCATACAATTACAACCGCCCAAGTGGCTGCCCGCCAAAGAGCTGGAGAAATGATCTGCACCACGCTCTTGATCCATCCTAGTACTTCAGGGTGAAAGACGGACACAGATGCAAGCAGAGCTTTTTGCTACCTGGCATCAGTCAACCTTGCCTGATTGAAAACCAGGATTCAAGTATTCAAGAATAAGTTAAATTATCTGAGATATCACTGAATCAGTACCAGACTCACAACCGGAGAACATCCCGCATTTCACGATAGGTTTCTCTTTTATTACCAACATTATTCCGTTTCTTGAAACATGTAAATCAAAACTTGTATTGGTTAATATCGTTTTTTTCAATTGTTTATTCTACGTTTCTATGCCAACCGGTTGAGGTTCAAGATTAAGTCTTGGCTGGCAGCATGTTGTATATATTCCGCGTGTTTGAGACTCTGATTTCGTTTATATCCAAAAGAGCCTTCCAATGTAGGAGCATAAGAGAGCGTAGAGAGTACGCGTGAGAGGGTGATAGGAGAAGCGTACACAGCCCAGTTAGTGGAGAATATCCCTACGCCCTGAGAGCCTCATCACAACAAATCTAGGCAGGTCTGGCGTATTGATTTTCTATATGAAACATACACGAATGGTTTGAACTAACGAACTTCCCTATTTCGTGTCTGTGGTCGTCATATAAGTGACCGGGGTAGGGGAGATGGAGGGGCTCGGGGGTTCCCCCCTTCATTACAGGGGCGTAGCAAAAAGACAATCCAGTGGGTGGGAGTGGTGGCAAAATGTCAGTTGTATTTCATCGAATCATGTCTTTTTTATCAGCTTAATATTCTTCTTTCCCATAACACAGGAGTTCGCTGGAGTTTCACGTATCACTGTATTGTGAACTGGAGAAGACCAACTTCCGGCCAGGCAAAGCATACTACAAGACTATGTCAGTCAAGGTCACAGGAATCGTAACTGATCAAGACCCGGAAGCTAATATACAGCAGTGAATGACCGTACAACGACCGCGATACATAAGAGGCAATCAGGGTCAGGTGAAACATATTGATCAAGTTCCCGGGGAGAAGATACAGCAGTGAATAACTGTACAGAACCTCGACGCATATGGATCAATCAGTATGAAATGAAACATACTGATCAAGACCCCAGGGCCAAGATGAATGCAGTGAATGGCCTTAAAGTGGGATCAAGATTGTGAACAGCGCTTGAGCTGCAGTGGTCAGCGACCCATAGCTGAGTGTTAGCGTCAGGACCAGCGAACCAGAGCTGCCAAGACCCTTCCACACCTCCACGCGGTGATCCTGGATAACAGGCTGCAGCAGGGCAGATTGGCTAAGTAGAAGGGATCTTCTTCTTCTTCTTCTTCATCGTACGCAGTCAGACAGTAACGGAGAAGGGATCGAACAGGCAATGCTAACCCAGTACTCAAAAAATGCTTCCCGCAGTCGGATGTATTGGACCGAAAGTTGCAAATATCGCAGCCAAGCTGTAAACTATGACACAGCGCATTCCGTTCTCTGGACTACATTCTGCTACTTACCCTTTCAGAGTTTGGTAGTGGGAGATTGAGAACGAACGAAGAAGAAGAAGAAGAAGAAGAAGAAGAAGAAGAAGAAGTAGAAGAAGAAGAAGAAGAAGAAGAAGAAGAAGAAGAAGAAGAATAATGGCCTAAAAACAACCGCGGCTCATAGGGTGCAATCATGGTCAGGTGAAACCTACTGATCAATCAAGATTCCCACCCTCACATCCTTGATGGTGTTACTGCAAACAGGGTGTGTCACACTAGTCTGATCAACTGGGGGGGGGGGGGGTAGAGATAAATACTGTCCTTTTGAAAGTTGTGCTCTTGTTGATGAACCTCGCATTGCGTTATAGTCAGGAGGTTGATGGGCCCTCTTCTCAAGTACGCCTCGAGATGCACTTTTTTTGTCTCTGGTTCAAAATAATATGACCAGGTTTCGTCACCTGTAACGATATTAGCCAAAACTTTCTCTGCATTAGCATTGAAGCGCATCAACAATTCAGAAAAAATTGTTTTCATTTGCAATTGGTGGTCATTTGTGAGACTTCGAGGAACCCATCTTGCGGAAAACTTAGAAAATCCTAATTTTTATAATTGCATTTGCTCTACCAATGCTGATTGACGGCTGTAAGGACAGCTATTGAGCAGGTATTCGCCTATCAATAAAAATAATGCTCTCAGCGCATTTCAACATTTCTGCATTTGTGGCTGTGACAGGACGTCCACTGCACGGCCGATCAAGCAGCTCCGTATCTACACTTCCTGATTCTTTGATTCTCTGAACCCAGCGACGAAGTGTACTCCTATCGACTACAAAACTTCCGTACACATCACATTGACGCTTGTGAATGTTCAAAACCGTTTCCTTCACTGCAACAAGAAATTATATCACAAATCGCTGCTTATAAAGCAAGTTGATAACATGCTCCGTTTCACCGGTTTAGTGCAGTCGTATTATTGTGCCGCTTGGGATGTAATTTAGTACACACAATCGACACATGTCATATTTAAAGTGTACAAAATGACATGCTGCTATTTTCATTATTATCTGCGAAAAACGATGTAGATCATTACTTTCTAAATGCCAATCGTATATCTATATTATATTTACTCGATTATATATATATATATATATATATATATATATATATATATATATATATATATATATATATATATATATATATATATATATCATGATATAGCATGTCCTTTATGGAAAATCGCTCCCATCACAGTCTGTCTGAAAGAAACTCTTTCCCTTGCCAAAACTCCAGCCTCCGCCAGTCATACTCCTACCCAGGCATTCCTGTATATCTTGGTACCATTGTTTTCTTGGTTTACCTCTGCATCTTTTACCTGGCACCATACCTTCCATCACTGTTATCTCAAGACGCTGTAGCTCTTGATGTGACCTAAGCATTTACATTTTCTGGCCAAAATGGAATTGATAATCCTTTTCTCGTCTATGCTCAACTCTTTCCGAATATCTACATTTGTCTTTTTCTCTGTCAAGGGTATTCTAATGATCTTTCTGTAACATTTTAACTCGAAGGATTCGATTCTTTGTATAGAAGTTTGGTAATCGTCCATGATTCGCAGCCATAAGCTGCCACGGAAAAAACACAAACTCTCAAGACTTTTATTTTTATAATTTTGTTGATGCTCTGACATAATTTCTTCAGGCTGTTCATTCCCTGCATTACCATGGCTATTCTTCTTCTGATTGCTTTCGAACAGTCGCCATTCTTGTCAATTCTTTTGACCAGATAGTCAAAATGCGTTACCTATCTATTTCTTCACCATCTACTGTAAATTCATGTTGACATTGTGTTTTGTCGGTGGTCATTATCTTAGTTTTGTTTTATTTAAGTTTATAAACATGTTTTGATCTTTACTGTGTCCATTTACAGCTGAAATTAGCTGCTCTAGCCTTTCTGCACTTCTTGGTAGTATAATTGTGTCGTCTATGTATCGTAATTCTGGAATCTCGTACCCGCCAATCGCAAATGTATCAAAACTGTCAATGTTCTCGTCTTGTCTAACATTTCTCATTATACATTCCACAAAGATGTTATATAGATAAGGTGAGAAGATACATCCCTGTCGGACTCCCTTTTGTACTGCGAACCAATCTGATGTTTGCCCAGATACTCGGACAGAGGCTCGTTGATCTTGGTATAATGTTTCAATGAGTTGAATAATGTGCACCTTAAACCCCATTTCCTTCATGATATTCCATAGATTTTGATTTTTTACCGTATCGAAGGCCTTGGTGTAATCAGTGAAACGTGTGTACAGGTCTACATTAAACCCTCAACATTTTTCGTAGATATTCGTCATATTGAATATGTGGTCCCTGGTCCTTATGTCTTTCCTAAAAACTGCTTGGACCACGTGAATTACAGATTCAAATCTTTTCTCTTTCCTTCTTAATAGGATTTGTAAGAGTATCTTGCTAGCGTGACATATATATAATACAGATATATAATAAACGGACATATATGCACTTTTGTTACAAATACATAAAAATGGATACAGAAATGAAGGTATTAGCATAAAAATGAAACTAATAATAATAATAACAATAAGAAGAAGCAGAATAAGAAGTAGAAGAACAAGAAGAAGAAGAAGAAGAAAAAGAAGAAGAAAAAGAAGAAAAAGAATGATAGTAAAAACAATAATTAGTAAACAATAATAATAATTGAAAATAAAAATGCAAACAATAACAATAAAAGCAATAACAACAACTATATAATTACAAACAACAGTAATAAAAACAATAACAATTACAATAATAGTGAAAATTATAATAGTAATAGTAACAATATAACAATAATAAACCTAATTGCAATCATAACACAGAGATATAAAAGAGGTGGGTGAGAAAAGGAGGAGAGGAGAGCGAGAGAGAGTGAAAAAAAAGAGAAAGAGAGCACTGTTGGGGACGGCCCAGGAGAAGTATTGGAATTGATTCAAACCACGAGATCTAGGACCACCTATAGAGACGTATAAGCCGCTCTTAACCTCAAACCATGTCGATTACCGGTGCAACAAGAGAAAATGCCGGTGACTTCGATATCGACCTAACCCGGTCTACGGGGGCAATCTGGATCATATTAAACATACTGATCAAGAGCTTCACCTCACATCCTTGTTCGTGCCCCTCGAAACAGAGTGTGTTACAGCAGCCTGGCTAACAAGGTGGGGGTCGAAACTGTAATCCTGATAGTGGTGCGCTTACTGAGAAGCCCCGTATTGCATTACAGCTAGGAGAACCATAACCCACCCTCTTAAGTATGCATCGGGATGTAAAAATCAATAACAGTAACCTGCTACCAAAAAAAAAAACGCTGTAAAGGGTTAACAACAATTCTAGTGTCCAAAGCTATTGAAATGGTTGGCGACCGGAGAGCGGTTTTTATTAGAAATTTAATTGAGATTCCTGAAAGGGAATGGAGTTGACGGCCAGTCTCCCCGTTGTATCTCATATTACCGCGGCTGCAAAAAAAAAAAGCTTCGATTATGTTGCACGACATGCAAGAGAGCCACTCTTCTATCTGAAAAACTGGTTTAGGTAAGGTCACTGAACGTGTCTGAATAACGTAGCAAATGTCACGCAACCACAGTTGTCGCTGGATAGGTTGCCGTGATGACCGACGAGGTGAGTTTTGGGTTGGCTTCTGACGAACAGATCATCGCATGCGAGGGGACAACAGTCTCATATGTTATCCTGACACTTTAGTCTGGATTTAAAAAATTTAAGTGGGGAAGAGGAAGAGCGCGTGGCTGAATGGTTTCGAGGCCTGCCTGCCGACAAGGAGTGCATCGATTCGAATCCCTGGTATGGCATATGTTATTTTTCGGTTGGGGAGGAAATAAAAGCGGCCTGTAGTCCTTAGCCTCAAAACTTCTCGACTACACCAGCAATGAGAAAATTGTCGTACGACAATAGTAGTAGTAGTGAGGAAGAGTTCTGCTGCGGTCAACCTCGTTCTGGAGACGGCGTGGGCTAGTGATTAAGTGACACGACTTACAATTCGAAGGTGCTGGATTTGATCCCCTACACATCACAGGCCGTTACCCCGCGGAAGCAAACCCTTAGAAAATGCAGGAGGAAGCAGACCCTTACATAAAATGCATGCTGAAGTCGGATGCACTGGGCCGACAGGAGCAAAATAAAAACTACAGCGCAACGCACACCGCCTTGGTGATTAGAGAAATAAGGCAAACGAAAATAAAACACCTCGATCTCTCGTCCTGAGCTATCTTGGTCTAGTGACAGGCGTAGTCAAGAGGACTGGAGATAGCACATTATGTAAATTTATTCTCATGGGTTTTTTTTTGTTTTTGTTTTTTTTGCGTTTGCCTTATTTTTCTAATCCCCAAGGCGGTGTGCGTTGCACTGTGTTTTTATTTCGCGCCGGTCGGCCCAGTGCATCCGACTTCAGCATGCATTGTATGTAAGGGTCTGCTTCCTCCTGCATTTTCTAAAGGGATAACGGCCGGTGCTGTGATGGGGATCGAACCCAGCACCTTCGGGTTGTGAGCCGTGCCACTTAACCACTAGGCCACGCCGTCCCCATTCTCATGGTTTAATTCCAAAGCCTTTCAGGTAAAACAGGCAACCTTAAAGGCAGCTGTCACATCTGCATGCCTCCAAAGGAGGACACTTAAATACCCCAGATGTAGAACTGTTGTAATGACCGATATAGAGACAGCGAAACAAGATCTGTCGGATAGACAATCTGTGAATATTAAAAGTAAGAACCAATTTAAGACGGCTAGATGGTAGCCGGTGGAAACTGGTGATAACATAAGAGTTAAAGATGGCACACTGGAATGCGGAACATAACTTATGAAGTCGTTGGGGCATCACATCTCAACGAATTATGAATTGCCTGTTTCCGCTGTTCAGTGTGGTTATATCTTTCAGGATTTTCTTCCGTTAACGTATTCGAAATGCTCCTCGTTTTATTGTTTCCAGTGCTGTTCCTTTATTTATATTGGCAGGTAATCCATTTGATCTTGGCGTATGACCTTAAAATTTGCGTTTTCATGTTTTTCCAACTGTGTTGTCTTTAAGTGACTCAACCTTTGCAATGGGTTTTTCGTCGTTAGCTGATATTGGAGATGTAGTCCGCGCCTGTTGTTCTTTATACTTTACATGAAGCTTTGCAGCTTCATTGCTTGCATTTTTCATTCTATCTTTAAAAAAAAAATTCGAAGCTGCGGTGGTGCTGAAGGCCAAACGCTACTAAATTTCTGAAAGTTTGACTATTTGTATATTTGCCTAAAGACACTATAGCTAGTGAAGGGAATCGAATTATCAAGCTAAAATGTTCACTTAACATTCAATGGCCGGTTTGTAGATCAGCGCAACTATTTCATGCCGTCATATCATTTCTATCAGAAGTTATGGGAATTTTATATATTGTTTTAAAACATGTTGAGAAAAGGGAGGACATCACGACCTAATTTGCTTGGCCAAAATGCGCATTCGTGAAATACCATCTGAGCTTTACATTTGTCAACGATACAGTACCAATAGGGAGCATCCATTAGATTTGACTCAGATATCGCAAAGTCGACTAAGTAAACGCATTGTTCTTCGACCTTAACATGCACGCTTTTATTGTTTCTTTCTGACACAGTGTAATTTAAAGTATTACAGAACTATTAATATAAATCAATGATATAATCACAGAAATCCCTAAAAGAGTACACAGTGCACTATATGCAGGTGACCTGGCACTATGGACATCCGAAAAGTCTACACCTGTAGCTTTAAATCAAAGGCAGGTGGCTCTAAATAAAATAGAGACATGGACCAAAAAATGGCAAATCGCTATAAACGAATCCAAAACCACGTACACAATCTCTCTCTATCTCCCAAGCCCCAAGAAGGGATCTTGAAAGTAAATGTCCATAATTTTCCTCATGACACAAGTCCAACGTATCTGGGAATAACAATGGACCCAAGGTTGACATGAAGAAACTAGATTTTAAAAAAGCCACCAACAAAGCTAAGAACAGAATGGCGATAATGAGGAAGATATCAGGCTCAACATGGGGAGCGGACATGGGCACCCTAAAGAAACTGAACACAGGTTATGTGAGACCAGTGCTAGAATACGAGATAGCAGCATGGTCCACAGCAACAAAGAATAACTTTCACAAAATAAATACAAACCAAAATTAAGGTATATGTATCATCACTGGAGCTATGAGAACAAGACCAATAAATACAATGGAGAACATCACACGAATCGAAAGTATGGAGACGCGCAGAGACCAAAAAAACACTCCAGCAGGGGAAGAAGTTCAAACGAAGGCCTGATCACCCAATATATGACAGAATAAATCGCATGGGAAGAGGGAGATTAAAGAGAAGCCACTTCATATCAAAAACAAAGAACTTGCAAGAGCAGATAAAATCATAAGCCAGGCAGTGGTTAGAGATGTAAAACAAACATCTCAAATCCAACCATGGAAAAAAGCCATTGTAGAAACCATAGAGGGAATGGGGAAAAAGGGAACAGACAGATTCAGAAAGGAAATGTATCACAGAAGAATATCGTAGGAGAGTGTACCTACCAGAAACATGAATACACGTATATACAGATGGCTCGTCTAACAAAGCCATATCCAATGGAGGTGGCGGGGTCTTTTACAGATTATGGAAGAGAGAAGAAAAAACTCTATTATTAACAACGAGAACATTTTCCAATAATTCAAGATAAAGATATCCACCAAGAAAACATAGTATTCCTGACTGATGCAGCGTCAGTATTAGCAGCGCTAAAACAACACAAAGATGAAGATATCGAGCAATGTATGTTCTCCCAGACACAGCTCTCAGAAGAATACCCAAGGTTGATCATACAGTGGATCCCATCCCACTGCAATATGGAAGGCAATGAAGCTGCAGACAAACTTGCAAAGAGTGGAGGAGCATCCCTTCAAACAGACCTAAGTATCACATATAATGAGGCCAAGACCATTATTAAAGCCAACTTCATGGTAAAATGGGCGGATCAACACCCAGACTTCCGACAGCTACTTTATCTTAACTAGAGAAGAGCAAGTCATCATCTTCAGGCTGAGAACTGGGCATAACAGACTCAAGGGTCACCTTTACAACAAAATGAGGATTGGAACAGATGACAGGTACCCATGTGGGGAGCATACTATGACCGTGGAACACATCCTACAAAGCTGCACGCTCACGCGGGACAAGAGAGAACAATCCTGGCCTCGTGAGACAGATATGGGACAAAAGCTGAATGGAGATGAAACAGCCTTACAAACAACGGTGTCCTTTGTAAGAGAAACCGGAACCTTGATCTGAGGATGAACGAAGATGAAGAAGAAGAATTATTAGGGAATATGGCAGGTTGAGTTGGAAGAAATGATAGAGGAATGGATGATAAGTGTTTGGTGGAGATGTGCGGTTTTAGGGGGGAGGGGGGAGAGAGATCGACAGGTTGCTCAGGGAGAAATTGGAGGAATGATGGTTGGGATGAGGGCGAAGAGAGGAGGAATTGGAGGGCAGGTTGGGTGTGTAATTGGAGGGCAGGTTGGGTGTGTAATTGGAGGGCAGGTTGGGTGTGTAATTGGAGGGCAGGTTGGGTGTGTAATTGGAGGGCAGGTTGGGTGTGTAATTGGAGGGCAGGTTGGGTGTGTAATTGGAGGGCAGGTTGGGTGTGTAATTGGAGGGCAGGTTGGGTGTGTAATTGGAGGGCAGGTTGGGTGTGTAATTGGAGGGCAGGTTGGGTGTGTAATTGGAGGGCAGGTTGGGTGTGTAATTGGAGGGCAGGTTGGGTGTGTAATTGGAGGGCAGGTTGGGTGTGTAATTGGAGGGCAGGTTGGGTGTGTAATTGGAGGGCAGGTTGGGTGTGTAATTGGAGGGCAGGTTGGGTGTGTAATTGGAGGGCAGGTTGGGTGTGTAATTGGAGGGCAGGTTGGGTGTGTAATTGGGATTTGACGGAGATGAGGGACTTCAAATAATTAAATGCCTTCATAATTATACATGGCATCGCCTGATACCTCAGCTAGTAGTCAATCATCATCATAATGTGTCGTCTCCGCAGCCAAGGTTGACCGTAATGGACTTCAGCTTATATTTGCCAGATCGGTACACTCAGTCAAATTTGGTCTTGACCACATCTTGATGTTGTCTGTCCATCTGTGCCTTTTTCGCGCTCTCGCACCTACCCTCTGGCACTCCTCCCGCCAATATAACCTTCAGCAGACTGTCATGTCTATTGACACGACCAAAATATTGAATTTTTTTTTTGGTGGTTGCTTTTTATTTCCTTCAACAGTCACTTCTCCACTTTCATCTGTTCAAGGACTTCACGATATGTTTATCTTTTTTTTCCAAGAAACTCGTTCGTCTTCTCGAGGCACACATTTCAAAGGCTTCAATCCACTTCTCCATTTTCTTTGTCAGTGTTCAGGTTTCTACTCTAAAACTGAATGTACGTAGCATTTAATGATCATAATAGAAGTCGATTAAAACACATATAGGTAACGGCCTAACAACCGCACCGAAATAGAAACAAAACGAAACATACATCACAATCACCAGGTCTACGTCAGGGGGGGGGGGGGGGGGGGGGGAACGAACAAAAGCAGCTAAAAAATCACAATAATGACAAAGGTACGGGGTATGACAGCGATACAGGTGTAGCGTGGTAGGAATAAACAATAAATATACAAAGTAGAGTACAAGAACATGTGAAGGTAACGAGGCAAGACGAAGTCCATGTGGTCGAAACGTGGGTTTCGCTTTGTTTCTGTCCGGGCACGGCCACTCAGTCTATGGAGCGAAGATGCAACAGTGAGTGAGCTGACAGCAATCAGCCACTCATCACAGCTGGCTGCTTCCATCAGTGCCAGTGACCTATTACTGACAAAGCCTCTATTCCGCCTTTAAGTGGCGGCCCCGGAAAGAGACTGGAACCATGTAACCTGGCTGAGATTACCGGTCGAAGAGAAAAGCAAACCTAGTCCCAAAAATGATGTGCTGAAATCGGCTGTGTCTGTCACAAAGGCGCAAATATCACAGCATTGATGTAAACTACGACACAACGTTACAAATGTTCTTTTTTCAAGTCGAACGCCGAAGAAGAAGAAGAAGAAGAAGAAGAAGAAGAAGAGAAGAAGAAAAAGAAGAAGAATTTACATAGGTCATTTCGACGCTGGTACTACTTGAAGAGCGCGTGGCCGAATGGTTTCGATGCCTGTCTGCCAACAAGCAGGGCAGCGAATCGAAACCCCAGTAAGGCATATGTTGTTTTTTTTCTGTTAGGGGTGAAACAAACAAACACACATAGCCAGCACACGACCAGTATGCATTCCTCAGCATTAAAAACCCCTCGACTACCCCAGCAATGGCAATAAGGGAATAAAGACGAACGCCAGTTTAGTACTTGCTGTCTCGTTACGCCTACATCATTTTGTTCACTCCACCGTTTCACTATTGTGTCTTCCCATCACGCCTCTGCGCACATTCCGTTAACGGCTTCCAACAAAAACCGTATTGTATCGTTGCATCATGTATGTGTTCATGTTGTGATTTGTTAGTTGTTGTTTTTTTTTTGTTGTTCATTGTTCCTGTGGAAGGCTTTGTTGGATTAGCTTTGGTTCTGTCCCGGTACAGTAATTAACCTAATTAGCTAACTTAACTAAACGTGTTTATACTGGTTTAGAAGACTGCAGAGTCTGTAGACAACCAATTTCTTCTTCTCAACATGAATAATAAATATGTGCATCCATTCTATTTTTCAATGCATTAACTGCCCCTGCCCCCACTATTTCCTATGACAATGTTTTCCAAGCATTCAGCACTCCCTGACTACAAGGAATTACTAATATCTCATCTGGACATGTCTCTAATTAATTTGTAGCTGTGCCCTTCAGTTCTTGTACCAGGCTGTACTTTTACTAAATTTGCATTTTCTAATTCACCTTTCTCTTGATTTGTTCTAAATGATTCTCCTTTCTATGCATTGCAGTTCGGTTGTTCTTTCTTCAAGACTATCAAGTCATTGTATCCTTTCCATCCCCTATTCGGTAAGCATTATACACCTAAACACATTACTCCAATCTAGGTCTAAGTAATGCTTGATTCAGTTTGACTTTCGTTTCCTTGCTTCTAGGCCTACTTTCGTCTACTTAATAGTGTTTCAATATTTCTTTTTATCATCAGGTCAGTTCACGTCATCCCGTAACCAGTGAGGTCGTTGGGGTACATATGAAGACATCCTCACAACTGCACGCCACTCTTCTCTGTCAGCGGCCGCTGCTCGTGCCGCTGCCTATTCTTGTATGCTGTCCTCCTACCTCTTTTGGAGACGGCCTATTCGTCGTCTGTCTTGCACCTTTCCGTAGAGGATCGTATTTGCAAGTTTGCCAAGACGTCTTCAAAAGACCCTATTGCTGTTGTAATTTTATCTCGTATTTCCTCATTTGTAACTCGATTGTTGTACGTGACGTTCAAAAGTCTTCGGAAACATCTCATCTCCAAGGCATGTATCCTTCGCTGAAGGTCAGCTGTAACTGTCCATGTCTCACAAGCATAGAGGAATATTGACAGGAGCAATGTACACATTAATCAGATTTTCGTGCATAGTGCTAACCGTTTATCTTGCCAGATTTTGTTTAGTCGTTTGAGCGCCGCTAATGTCTGTGCTATTTTGGCCAACACCTCACATTTTGATCCTTCATTACTGACAATCGAGCCCAAGATATTTAAAACGGTCAACCACTTCGAGCTCCCGACCGTTAGCTTTCATCCTGCTGTTGAAGCCCGTAGCGTTGTTGGTCATTAATGTTGTCTTTCCAGTGTTTATCTCCATAACATAGTCAAGAGCTATTTCATCGAGCCTTCTGACCCCTTCCTGGAGTTCTACTTCTGAACGAGCCAACCTGTTGATGTCATCAGCAAAACGAAGGTTGGTAATCGTTCGGCCTCCTATCTTGACAGTACCAACGTGACCTCCAAGTGCCTCACTCATAATTACTTCACGGAATATATTGAAAAGAGTTGGACAGAGTGTATAACCCTGTCTCACACATTTTGTCATACCTAACATTAATTTGCACTTTTCACTGCCACTAAGACTTGCTCACTCGCCTTACATGTATAATCTATTATAACCCCTAGGTTGAGAGACACCCATATTTGTTTTTATCGTTCGAATTCTGCGCGTAATGTCCATCAATCACACACAGACACATAAAATCAATGGCTGTATTATACACCAATTAACCTACTTGCCTATCATTACAGCGTTTATTCTATTGATTATGTCCACCAAGAGCGTTTATAGGGCTGAACAATAAAGGCCATTTGCTGCAGCAGTCTTCACACAGTGTAGAGGTTACTCGTATTTCACATTTCATAGAGAAACAATTGCTTTACCGAGGGTATGAACACATGTGATCGTGGTTAAATAACCGACACCAGTTCAGTTCATGTACCATCTCCGCATCGAAATGTCCGTTGCAATAGATCTCCAGTGTATTCTATTTCTTGTCGTAATGGTGCAATCTGACAGTCCTCTTTCAGTTCATCTCCTGATGTTGTCTGCCTCATTAATGACTGCCTTCCATCCAACCCTCTAGTATGAACTTCAACAAGAAGGTATAGCTTGTTGTATGGCCAAAATATCTGAATTGGCTAACCTTGATTTTGGTAATTCATTTTGTGTAATCCCCAACGTTTTCAATACCTTCCCACTTGTTTTCTTCTCTTTATAAATCTTCTATATACCCACATTTCGAAGGTTTCAATATTATTTTCCAACTTGTCATTCAGTGTTGATGTTTCTGAGCAGCCATAACTCGTAGTGACGAGTATACATAATACCTGACAATTCTCATTTTCAATTTGTGGTTTATCTGTTTGGATATCAGTATGTGTCGCATGTTACTGAATACCATGTTGGCCATACCTATTCTCTTTTTGTTTTCTTTTTCACAGCTGCGTTCTTCAGTTATTATAGGATCTAGATAGGAGAAACTGTACCCGTTCCTGTAGTTGATCTTTTATTTTGATCAGCATACATGGTTTCTTATCACTTTTCTCAAGTTACATAGCCTGTTTTTTTAATGCTTTTATCTAATCCAAACTTGACTCATTGTGTTAGTTTTTTTTGGGTTTTTTGTTGTTGTTGTTGTTGTTATAAGCTCCTGTAATTCTTGCTAACTTGTTGCCATCAAAACTGTTTCATATGCATACCTAACGCTATTATTCATTGCCACTCCTCCAATAACTAACCTTGACATTTCCTGCTATCTGTTTGAATATTTGTTCTGAGTCGATGTTAAAAGACAAGGGATATTAGGATAATACACATCCGTGTCTCACTTCTGTTTTTACATCTATACTTGGAGAGCATAACGTTTCTGATTTTTCTGTGTCAGTTTGTTCCCAGTACAGATTACTGAACAATCTTATGTATTTAATCTCTAGACCTATTTCTTCGAGACATTTCATTAATTCCCATATTGTACTCTGTTCACCTTCTGGTAATCTATGAATAAAAAATAAATGGCATTTTGTATTTCTATATATTTTTCTGTCCTAGTTCTCATATCAAACAGATAATGTATTCTCTTGTTCTTTTATACTTTCGAAACTCAAATTCTTCTTCTGAAACTTCCCTCTCGACATCCAAGCATCTCCAAAACGACTAGACACTGGTCTCACGTCCCTTGAGACGAGGAGCCGTTGAAATTTCCGGGATTGAAAATATAACTGCTTCGTGCTTTCGTTTCTTTAGAGAAAATCGCTTTACCTCTCAGTTAAAGTGACACCGATTATTGCTATTCTCTTCCTCATTTCAGTTTCATGTCTTCCATATTCCATTATTGTATTTCCAAGACAGGAGAGCCCCCTAACATGTTTCAGTATTTGACACCTTATTGTTATCTGTGGAGTTGAATTCGGGTCAACTTTCAGAATTATTATAGTTTTCGTTTTCTCAGTGTTAATATTTTTCTTATTATTATTATTAATAATATTATTATCACTATCAAGAACACAGTGTGTAAGGTTGGACCGCATCCAGAATGAAGGTATGCGCCTGGTTCTGGGCTGCACTAGAGATACCCCGATTGTGATGATGCGGTACATGTTGGGATTGTTATCGGTGACATCCAGACATAAACTGGCACAAGTCAAAGCCTATATGCGTGTCACCACAGACACTCGACACCCTTTGTACAGTAGTATCTCAGACATCAAGAATCAAGAGAGGGTCGTCATGGATGGCACAGGCTGAGACAACAATCGGACACGTCACTCCAGCTGAGACGATATCCAAAGGGGAAGAATGGGTTCACACTGGTATTAGAATGATAGAGTACTAGAGAGTCATCATAACCTTAGGCAAGGAATGCAGAGAACGGAGCAACGAGAGAGCAGAGCACGACGTGAATCAGCTGATAACTGAGAACACCCAGGACAGTGAAGCAGCAATCCACAGACTGCAAAGTTTCGACATTAAACGAGGTTCGAGCGGAGTGGTACGCATGAGAAGACGGCGCAGGAGCGTGCACAACCAGCAAGCTACAGGGACCATCAGCATCCATACCTTACGCCATTTTATTAGAGAGACTGAGCACCTATGGGTATGCCCGGAGTGCAGTGACGTCGATTCTTAGAAACAGAACAGAATATTATTATCGTTCTATGTGTAGAGATCACTGCTAGATTCACTGTTCGGCTTACCGGGTAGTAGTTTTGATGCCAATGGCTTCTCCTACATTAGTATGTCCCCAGCAGCACCTTCATGAGGAACCCCTATCCGAAGCTCGAAGCTCGTTATACTGTTCAAGCAGTTCGCCTAGGAGAGGAGAAACTTTGATTTTAAACCAACAAGTCCCATGGACTAGTCTTGGCACGATGAGAGTATCATCGGATGTCTCGAGTAACTAGCATCTGCGGGAAACGACTCCACTGCCTCGTGGAAACCTCGAGAGAGGGTAGGGCTACGGGAGTAAACCCAGACATAAAATCCAGAGTGGTAGTACCTAAGGCGAATGGTTTAAAGATTGCAAACTCAATTTGGCAGCTTTTGCAGCTGAACTGGTGCCAAAATATCATGATTTGCATTCCTTTAGATTACACCAGTGATGCCGAGAGGGGGGTCCTGGAGTTTGGGTAGTCTAGGGTCTCTATATTCAGCTCCCAGGCTTGTGCTCGGAGAGGCTACTCACAGGAAGCTACGAGCATAGTCTACAAAGATTGAGATGCCATGAATTATCGTTTTTATTATTATTGCTCTGTATCTTCTACTTCTGCGATAGTTCTGAAAGCGACGATTGTGACGTTGTGTTTACAGACATCGACACTGCGATATATATATACCCTTCGGCCCGACAATTCCGATTTTAGCACGATATTATTTTGTTACCTGGTTTCTCTTCCCTCTCCAACCCCTAATCTCTTCTCTAGTTTGTTTTCAGGACCGCCACTTGGGGGCGAAATAGGGCCTTGAGTCACTGACCCTCATGCAAGCAGCGAGTTATGAGACTCACTCTGATGCAAGCAGCCAGCTATGAGTCACTGACCCTGATGCAAGCAGGCAGTTATGAGTCCCTGACCCTGATGCAAGCAGCCAGTTATGAGTCACTGACCCTGATGCAAGCAGCCAGCTACGAGTCACTTACCCTGATGCAAGCAGCCGGCTATGAGTCCCTGACCCTGATGCAAGCAGCCAGTTATGAGACTGACTCTGATGCAAGCAGCCAGCTATGAGTCACTGACCCTGATGCAAGCAGTCAGTTATGAGACTGACCCTGATGCAAGCAGCGAGCTATGAGTCACTGACCCTGATGCAAGCAGCCAGCTATGAGTCACTGGCCTTGATGCAAGCAGCCAGCTATGAGTCACTGACCCTGATGCAAGCAGCCAGCTACGAGTCACTTACCCTGATGCAAGCAGCCGGCTATGAGTCCCTGACCCTGATGCAAGCAGCCAGTTATGAGACTGACTCTGATGCAAGCAGTCAGCTATGAGTCACTGACCCTGATGCAAGCAGTCAGTTATGAGACTGACCCTGATGCAAGCAGCCAGCTATAAGACTGACTCTGATGCAAGCAGGCAGCTATGAGTCACTGACCCTGATGCAAGCAGGCAGTTATGTCCCAGACCCTGATGCAAGCAGCCAGCTATGAGTCACTGACCCTCATGCAAGCGACCAGCTATGAGTCACTGACCCTGATGCAAGCAGCCAGCTATGAGTCACTGGCCCTGATGCAAGCAGCCAGCTATGAGTCACTGACCCTGATGCAAACAGCCAGCTATGAATCACTGACCCTGATACAAGCAGCCAGCTATGAGTCACTGACCCTGATGCAAGCAGCGAGCTATGAGTCACTGACCCTGATGCAAGCAGCCAGCTATGAGTCACGGACTGCTGTCAGCTCTTTCATTGCTGCATCTTCGTTCTAACATCCAATCCAGATACCTGACGGGTGTGTTTTTTCTTTAAACACCACGACTTGTTCGAGGCGTGTTCAAATGAAACCCGCTGTGCTGCGACACTTGGACATACCCCATAGGAGCATGATAAAGCCACAACTGACATATGAAGCGCATACTAATGGTCTGTCACACCCAGCCTATAGCCCCGGATCTGTCACCGTGTGATTCCAATTTGTCCGAACATTTAAAATAATCTCTAAATGGACAACGATTCGACTCCAATGCAGACGGCATCGCCTCGGTGACCAAATGGTTCAGTTTGGTTCGGTTTAGTTCAGTATAGTTTAGGTGAAGAATCAACGACATTGTACACGGTTTTAACCATAAGGGCTGTATGCGTCTCTGTATTTTTGTAGAATCTCAGCACAGTGCACCAACTCCGTAGCACCACATAATCTCAGCACAGTGCACCAACTCCGTAGCACCACATAATCTTAGCACAGTGCACCAACTCCGTAGCACCACAGAATCTCAGCACAGTGCACCAATTCCGTAGCACCGCCCAGGATGCCGTAATAGATTGTGTAGGTTTTTAAAATTGTTTTAAATTGTGTCTGTGCAGCGGCCGGTAAGTCAACTCTTGTTTATTTCCAACTGACGGTGGATTTTTGACGTGCGCGACAGGGCTCCTGATCTCTACTACCTAGAGATTCGGGGAAATACCAGAAATTCCAAAAGAAAAATTCCCGGTTCCCACCGTGATTTGAACCTGCGACTTCCAGCACCCAAAGCCGACTTCTTACCACTCAGTCAAACGGTTAAAGGAACAACTAAAGTCATTATTCTATGACGGCATCCAACGTCTATCCAAGCAGTAGGCTCCGCGTTTGAATGCATATGGCCACTTTCTCTAACAAATCCAGGTTCTTTATAATTGTGCTTTGTTACATTATGTCACACCAGCTGATGCTCCTTTCATATGTTTGTAATAAATCTACTGAGACGTGCTTCATTTTAACAGACTTTATTCCACTGTCAGCTATCAGATCTGTGCCATCTACATATCTCAGATCATGTATTGATACTAAACAGATGAGACCTAGCTCCCCCACTATCTGTCTAAACTACTACGTAGACTACTTGTATGTCTGAGCGTAATCAACAAATGTTCAAATGAAACCGGACCAAACTGCAACAGTCAACATACGTACGTTGTTCATAAATACGTATCTTCTGGTATAAACGGCATATACCAACCGTCAAATTTGCAAAATTGCATTTTCCTCCGACTCACACCTTTCTCAGCAGACCGTTGAAAACATGACGAGTGTGATACGGAATCCGTCCTGGGTTGATCAGCTAGCGGTGTTTCGGTTTCTAACAGCTGAAGGATGTCGACCAGTTGACATTCATCGCAGAATGCAGGCAGTGGATGGCGACAAAAGTGTGTCGAAGACAACAGTGAAGAACTGGAAACCGATGTTTAAAGAAGGACGTGAGTTAACGCAACAATATGCGCCTGACCTGGTCTCGGACATGAGTTAACGCAACAATATGCGCTTGACCTGGTCTCGGACATGAGTTAACGCAACAATATGCGCCTGACCTGGTCTCGGAAGATCTTTCGTTAACTCACGACATTCTTTAAAGGTCATTGTCCAGTTCTTCGCTGTTTTCTGTGACACACTTTTGTCACCATACACTTAATGCATTATTCAATGAATGTCAACTGGTCGACATTCTTTAGGTGTTAGAAACCGGATCACCGCTGGCTGATCAACTCTGGACAGATTCCGTATCACACCCGCCATGTTTTCAACGGTCTGCTGAGGAAACTGAGTCGGAGGATAATGAAATTTGGCAAACTTGACGGTTGGTAGTTGCTGTTTCTACCAGAAGTGACGTCATCATGCATATCGTACGTATGTTCACTTGTTGCAGTTTGGTCCGGTTTCATTTGAATACGCCTTGTATATTCATACTGTTCTAATGTCAGCAGTCACATAGATCTGCCAAGACACTTATACACCTTCACGATGATCTTGAATTACCAGACTGTAACAGATCAGAATGGCTAAGGAGAAGGGATCGAACAGGGAAGGCTAACCCGGTACCCAGACTGGCTAAGGAGAAGGGATCGAACAGGGAAGGCTAACCTGGTACTCATAAATGCCATGCTGAAGTCTGATGTTTCGCACCGAAAGGTACAAATATCGCAGTCAAGCTGTAAAGTACTACATAACGCATTCCGTTCACCGGACTACATCCTGCTACATGTAAAGCCCTTTTCAGGACTTAGTAGCAGGAGAATGAGAACAAACAAAAAACGAAGAAAAAGACAAAGAAGAAGATGAAAGATGAAGAAGATGATGAAGAAGAAGAAGAAGAAGAAGAAGAAATTTGTTGTTGTTGTTGTTGAATGCCCGAGTAAGTTTACCCTTTTGGGCTTTCTGAAAAGGGCTGTTAAGTGGTGGGCTACATCAGCTGTCGTCACACCCCTAGTGTGACAGACCGTTTCAGATCGGTCAGGCACATCGAGTAGTGACCCCAAAGTCGGTTGCAGCCGTTGACCGCCTCTTAAACGATTGGCTGAGTAAAAGGCATGTGTCATCGTACAGGACCTCCATTTGCCAATAAACTTTAACAGGTTCCACCCTTCCACCATTTGAAGACTGAAAATACGATGGCTCTGTCATCTCACAAGAATACAAACTGGTCAACTGCACATTTACAGCACAAGAGGATCTGGTTACAAGACACGAGTAAGTCCCCGTGGCAGATCGATAGACGACATAATAAAAGTAAAAAAAAAAACATGGGTTCAAAGCAACTGTGGCACTGACTTGACACATGCGAGGCAACTTAAGTTCCCCACTGCTCACAAGTGGGTGAAAATGTTAATATGCAAGCATTTATGTTTGAGTGTTCTAGACACGTTTATGTTTGAGTGTCCTAGACACGTTTATGTTTGAGTGTCCTAGACACGTTTATGTTTGAGTGTCCTAGACACATTTATGTTTGAGTGTCCTAGACACGTTTATGATTGAGTGTCCTAGACACGTTTATGTTTGAGTGTCCTAGACACGTTTATGTTTGAGTGTCCTAGACACGTTTATGTTTGAGTGTCCTAGACACGTTTATGTTTGAGTGTTCTAGACACGTTTATGTTTGAGTGTTCTAGACACGTTTATGTTTGAGTGTTCTAGACACATTTATGTTTGAGAGTTCTAGACACGTTTATGTTTGAGTGTTCTAGACACATTTATGTTTGAGAGTTCTAGACACGTTTATGTTTAAGTGTTCTAGACACGTTTATGTTTGAGTGTTCTAGACACATTTATGTTTGAGAGTTCTAGACACGTTTGTGTTTGAGTGTTCTAAACACATTTATGTTTGAGTGTTCTAGACACATTTATGTTTGAGAGTTCTAGACACGTTTATGTTTGAGTGTTCTAGACACATTTATGTTTGAGAGTTCTAGACACGTTTATGTTTAAGTGTTCTAGACACGTTTATGTTTGAGTGTTCTAGACACATTTATGTTTGAGAGTTCTAGACACGTTTGTGTTTGAGTGTTCTAAACACATTTATGTTTCAGTGTCCTAGACACATTTATGTTTGAGTGGTCTAGACACATTTATGTTTGAGTGTTCTAGAAACGTTTATGTTTGAGTGTTCTAGACACATTTATGTTTGATTGTCACTGACACATTTATGTTTTTAGTGTCCTAGACACAATAATATTTGAGTGTCACTGATACATTTATGTTGTAGTGTCCTAGACACATTTATGTTTGAGTGTTCGAGACACGTTTATGTTTGAGTGTCCTTGACTCATTAGTATTTAAGTGTCTTTCTTAGACACATTTATGTTTGAGTGTCTTTCTTAAACATATTTATGTTTGAGTTTCCTTGCTGTATTCTTGTTTGAGTATCCTAGACAGATTTATGTCTGATTGTCCTTGACCTATTTATATTTCAGTGTCCTGTGGAATTTTTTTTTGAGAGTTTCGGTGCATTATCCTTGGTTCATTTTTGTGTTGGTTTGCCCTGGGGGCTAGTAACCTTCGATACGCCACTGTCTTCTGATTCCTATCTCACCCTCCTCCCCAACCTTTTCCTTGCGATTGCCTTACCTCCCCTTTTTTTTCAACTGAGTGTCCCTGACCTTCGAGCACGTGGAGTTGGAACTGGGTCGTCGTATTAGAGAGGCGACTGGACTTGGAGAGGGGGTTTGAAGAGGGGCTGTTTGTGGCTGACACACAGACCACGAGTCGTGCCGTTTCCTGGGCATCTACACAAAACTTCCCCTAACGGCCGGATAGACAGTGGCGTCTTCATTAACTGGAAGGGTTCCAAAACTGGGGGTATACTTAACTCAAAAGTGTTGCGTGCCGTTGGTCGCAAGTTTTACCAAATAGGGGTGGTAGGTTGAACTATTTAAATATCATCATCAGGTGCCCTGTGGGTTGGCGTTAGCGACTATGGATCTCTATCCACTTCTATCACGTGTGTCGTTTACCAGCTCTATTGTTGATTGTCGCCCGTGCCATTCTCTCAGGCTGTCCAGCATCCTCTCTCTCGGCATTCCTCTTTCTCTCTTTCCTGCTATCTTTCCCGTTGTCACAACGTGCTTCAAAACGCCTCTTCTCATAACATGTCTTGAAAGGGGTGCCCGTCTTGTTCTGATACTTGCAATAAGTTGTCTTTGTGTTTGTGATTTCTCGAGTGGTGTATGATTAGTTGTCTTTGCAGTCCATGGTAATTGCAGAATTAGTCTGTAAAACCCAATGTCTGTTGCTTTCACAGAACTAATTACTTGCTTGCTAGTTATCCATGATTTATTGTCATATGTTAGTACTGGTTCCACGTAGAATCTAAGGACTCTTTTTCAGTTCCAGCGACAAGGTTGTGCTGCACAATGTTCCTTTCATGATCTGGAAGGCCGATTTTGCTTGGGCTATTTTGCACTCTATTTCGCAATTGCATCTTCCATCTGATGTTATGTATGTGCCCAGGTATTTAATGGTATTCATTTATCTCTTTCAGACAGCATTTTTGGAGAGTTCGACTTCTTCGTCACTACCATCATATTACTGTTTTAAGTTTTCTTTTTCAATTGTTTAGTTTATTTCATCTGCCATCTCCACGTCAAATACTGACTGTAATGGATAACCAACTACTGTGTCTCTTCCCTTGATAGCACAATCTGCAAATCTTTTTCATGACCATCTCTTGACGTTATCCTCCCACTTAAAGCGTTGTTTACCGCTGACACGTTTCTCGTCCATCTTTCCTTTCAGTATTGTTTTCAACAAGGGTGTATATGTTTTTCTATGTGACCAAAACTTCTGAACAGTTTGACTGGTTTCGTTCATCTGCTGCAACCGATTACTTGCTATGGTAAGATTTTTTTCAGAGGTTCACATAGCCAGATCGTCTGCAAACATGGAGCTGTGGACTCTTCTTAGTATATTCTCTGTGATGTTGTTTATATACATCAGGAAAAGTGTCGGTGACAGTACTTCCCCTTGGGGTACTCCCTGCTCAAGCGTCATATTTTTGCTCATCTGCCCTTGCACTTGAACTCTGGCTGTTCTATTTTTGAGGTAGTGGCTGATCCATCTGTACATTCTCCCACAAACTTCACTTCTTCGTAGCTTGACTTTAAGTGCCTCTTTCCACACCTTGTCAAATGCCTTCTCTAAATCCACCCAAACCGCTACTGTATGCTTGTTCTCCTGGTAAGCATCCTCTATTTCCTGGACTCTGAGAGTGATCTGGTCCTCAGTGGATCTGTGCTGTCTACAGCCTGCTTGCTGTGGAATTAGTATGTGTTTTACTTCCAGATGCCACATCAGTCTGGTGTTTATCATACGCTCCATCAGTTTGCATACACAGCTCAGTAGACTGATAGGCCTGTATCCCTTTGGATCTGCTCTATCTTTTTCTTTCTTTGGTACTGGTATAATTACAGCATCTTTCCATGCCTGCGGTACAATTCCCCTTTTCCAGCTTTGGTTCAGGACTGATAGTAACTTCCTCTTTGCTGTTTGGTCCAGCCCCATCAGCATTTCGCTTGTTACCCCATCTTCTCCGGGCGATTTTTATTTCTTTAAAGTTCTCATGGCCTCTTCCATTTCATTCATTGTTAGTTTTGCCATCATGTGCTCCTCTGGTGCCATATTGATGTTGTCGTGGCTCTTTTGTTCTTCACTAATGCCTGTATGCCTATCTGTAGGGACATTAATGTGGTTTGCTCTGGCATAATGTTCAATAAAGGCGTTTGCTGCTTTTTTTCCAGTGAGCATGTTGTCGCCTTAGTTGATGGTAATTTGTTTGTTTGATGGAGTTTCGTCATTATTGGCTCTGACTAACTTCCATAGTTTGTTCCCTTTTTTTATCTAAATTGAGGCGTTCTGTTTTGTTTTTCCAGCTGTCTCTTGTTATTTGGTTTAGTGTTCTTTTGAATTTCGCCGTGATGACTTTGAGAGCGATATTTGCCTCCAAAGATTGTTCTCTCTCTCTGCCATGTTCCTAGCATTTGAGACTTCGTCTTCCACTTTCCTGCAATTCATCATTCCAATATGGCTTGTAGTTTTTCCTTGCCCCTCTTGGGATGGTTTCGGTGGCTGCTTGCATTATTGCTTTCCTTAGGCTTTCCACCATGGGTTTCATATTGTTATTCTGTGTGTTGATGGTTTCACACAGCCCATCTGTCAGGATTGCAAAGCTGTCCCAGTCGGCTCGTTTATAATTCCAACGTGGGAGCGGTTTTATTTCCTGTGGGCCTACTTCCATATCAACTTCTAGCCTAATTGGCCTGTGGTCGCTACCTGCTAATTGGTTTAGCACCTGGCGGTCTATTTTGTGGTGAATATCCACCGTGGAACAGGCCAAGTTTGTAGTAGAGGTGGTAGGCCATGTTCTAGAATAGAAGCTAGGGCTGTCGTCTAGCCTATTGATAAGATAGAGATTTGTGTCTATCTCCCAGTCCACTTCATCATCTCTGTTGTCTGTGTCCGAATATCCCCATCTCTCCGAGTGGCTGTTGAAGTCTCCAACTACTAGGCAGCTGGAGTCCTTCATTTCCATACTCGAGAGCGACAGGTCTTTGTTTGGTGGGCCATACAGGTTGAAGATGTGGATCTTCGTTTCTTGTGTCATTATGTCGACTCCTACAATTTCTGCTTGTCCAGTGTGATTGACAGCTGCCGCTCTACTCGGGATGCAGTTACGTGTCAGTATAAGAACCTCTCGTTTGTGATCTTCTTTATCAAGATGGAAGGCCTGGTATCCTCTGATTGAGAATTTGTGGTTGTTGTTGAGGTGCGTTTTTTGGACACATGGCACGTCAATCTTACCTTCATGCAAGTGATGTATTAGGGAGGTGTTTTGTTAATGACACCCTCCGCGTTCCACTGTAGTATTCTGAGGGTCTTGTGTTTTTGGTCAATAGTTTGTGCCCCATCACCTTGTGCCTTGACTCCACAGCACATGGGTGGGTGACCACCAGTAGCATTGGGTAGGCCTCTTCAAGGCGTGAGGCCCGGCACTCTCGCTGCCTGGCGGGACTGCACAGGATGAGCGTCACACTTTTTTCTGTTAGGTTGTACAGTCTTCATACAGCTATATTCGTTGCACTGTTTCGTTAAGCCTGTGGCCCAGTGCATCCGACTTCAACAGGCGTTTCTGTAGGGATGCCCTCCTTAGCGTTTGGCTGTCCCCAGCCTATCTGCAAGGCAGAAGTTGTTTGTGATCAGAGTTGTCTCTCTTAGGAAAGTTGTCTTGCAGGACTATCGAGTCTTCACCACTTGTGTCTATAGGGTGTGGTGATGATATGAAATGATGGACTATGTACTAGTTTGTACTATCCCGGAAGAGAGGCAGTCCAGTGTGTCTGTGTCCAAGGATCGTCACGTCCTGCCAGAAACGTAGCATATGCATGTGAGTTGGGTATCTCTTTGCTCCCTTTATTTTCTCGGCTTTCCTGCAGTGATGGTACGCCTAGCATTCCCCGCCACCTGGAAGGTTGTCACAAAAGGGCAGAGGTGCAATGTCCGCTGGCCTGCATCTCTTCTGCGTCCATTGGGATGACTGATAGCAGACAGAGGTAAAGAGCGAGGCAGGAGTGCATTTAACCAGGGGACCAGCCTGGTCATGGCACGGTGATGTTGTTCGCCTGGTGTGCGGACATATCTCATGATCAAGGGTTGAGTCTCAACAGTTTGCAGTGAGGGGGCTGCTCTGCTGCTTACGACACCCCGCAGTGGTGCTGAGATTCAGGGCGGGATTCCGGCTTAGAGGCGTTCTGCCGTAATCCCTCAGACGGTAGCTTCGCACCATTAGCTTATCAACGATGCACGTGGGCCAAGTATCTGAGATCTGCGATTCCTCTTGGATTGAGCAGGGTTATCGTAGCAAAGTCCTGTCATTAGTAGGGTAAAACTGACCTGACTTCTGAGGATCTAATACCAGCACCCGTTCACTATTAGACCTAACGATTTAAGAGAGTTATTTGTCAGTCAATGACAAAGTGTCTGAAACCTTCGATTCCTCTCGGATTGAGTATGATTACCGTAGCAGCGCCCTTTCTTTTTTAGGGTAAAACTGGCCTGTTTTCCGAGGGTCAAATTCCAGCACACGTTCCTGATTAGACCCAACGAAAATGCTCTCAGCCTGTCAATCATTACAGTGTTGGCGTGTTGAGTCAATTTAGCCGCAGGCTCCACTCCTGGTGGGGGCCTTCCGTCAATTCCTTTAAGTTTCAGCTTTGCAACCATACTTCTCCTGGAACCCAAACACTTTGGTTTCCCGGAAGCTGCCCGCAGAGTCATCGAAGCAACTCCTGCGGATCGCTAGTCGGCATCGTTTATGGTCAGAACTACGACGGTATCTGATCGTCTTCGCGATTGGAGGTGTAATTACCGCGGCTGCTGGCACCAGACTTGCACTCCAATAGATCCTCGTTAAAGGGTTTAAAGTGTACTCATTCCAATTATGGGGCCTCGAAAGAGCCCCGTATTGTTATTTTTCGTCACTACGGTGCCGGGAGTGGGTAAGTTGCGCGCCTGCTGCCTTACTTGGATGTGGTAGCCGTTTCTCCCTCTCCCTCTCCGGAATCGAACCCTGATTCCCCGTTACCCGTTACAAACATGGTAGGCATGTCACGTACCATCGACATTTGATAGGGCAGACATTTGAAAGATGCGTCGCCGGCACATGAGGCCATGCGATCAGCACAAAGTTATCCAGAGTCACCAGTGGGGACGCCGCAACCCCGCGAGGGGAAACGATTGGTTTTGAACTAATAAAAACGCTCTTTCCGCGATGGTCGGAGCTTGGTAAGCATGTATTAGCTCTAGAATTGCCACAGTTATCCAAGTAGGATCGTGTCATCTAAGGAACCTCGACTGATTTAATGAGCCATTCGCGGTTTCACCTTGAGACAGTGTAAACTTAGACATGCATGGCTTAATCTGTAAGACAAGAATATGACTACTGGCAGGATCAACCAGATATCTGTCGGAGACGTACGAACCACACACACCGGTCGGCGAAGAATGGATGTGTAAAAAGCCTCTCCAAGACGGCCGCAGGGACCGACTGACGGACGGAGGGTTGTTCCGTCCCTCACTCCGTCGACCTAGGACCACCTGGCAGGGGCCCGTACACACACCAACTGACCGACCGACCGGGCTCGCTCGGGGAGGGATGGTAGCGCTCTGTGCAGAACGGATCCCAACGACCCCGACGATGATTTTCACTCGGACTGGAGACGATTTTTGCCTGCCGGCCTGCCCTTCTCCGACCGGTTGGTCGGGCGAGGACAGGGCCTTTAAGCACGATTTCTGTTTTCCATTTGCCGATCCAAAGCTCATTGCGAGAGAAGGACCACAAGCGAGACGAACTGTCGAGATTGGCTATACGCGCTAGCCTTCGACGAACCACACGGACTGACAAAGCTTCTCGATACGGACTACAGTAACGTACCGTTACCAGCGGTACGACTCAACCAAATTTGTCCTGCTACTGTGCCGGGGAGAGGCGGGCGAGGGAGCTTGTTGGGCAAGCCCGCCCTCTGACTCCGCTTGGCGGGACTGAGATCGCCGTACGAATACTGGATGCGAGTCAATCGAGCGACCGAGAGACCAGCCCCAGATATTTCGGTCCGACACATTCGACTTCAATTTGAATTTTTGGGCACTGGGTTAGCCTTCTCTCTTTGATCCTTTATCCATGGCCAGTCTGCTAGATTATCTTCACTGAGGTTTGGGTAACTGCCAATGTATCTCAGTCGTATGCTGCCACAGGAAAAAGTGAAGTTAAGCTAAGTTATAAAATGTAAACCATTCGAGCTGCGACACAGCAGGAAAATTCATAAAAAATAATTAACAGCCAGGGGAAAAAACACGACCTAAAGGAGCAAGATATTTAACAAAATTGGTTTGTATTACGCATTACGTATCGGGCAATAAAATACTTATGGTCACATTAAAAGTGACAATGATTTAAAGAACATTTTTTTAAACAAAACTCGAGGTTCATTGTACCTGGAAAATGATGCAGAGAAACACAGAGGAAATGATGGACGGGCGACATTAATCATGCGCTAAATGTGACTCAGGTCTGAAGATTGTGAACAGATCGAGTCGTTTAGATAGGTGGTGATGAGACCAACCACCGGTTTGCCGACAACATTACCGGGTCTGGCTGGAACAGAGTCTGAGCTTGCGAGCCTAGTCGCAAACCTGGACAATGCCGCCCAGAAATGTGGGATGGAAATCAGTGTAGAGTAAGATCATGGTCAACGACCCAGAGGGTATTCTAAATCCGATTGTGATCAAAGGTGAACTTTTGGAAAGTGTTACGCGGTTCAAATACCTGGGAGCAGAAATGAATGCGGAGGGGTCTCTGGTTGAAATGGGGTCAAGAACAGCGATGGCCATGGTCGCCCTGACCCGACTGCGAATAATCTGGAAAGACAAGAACATTAGCCTTAGATCAAAGCTGACTTTAATGTATACAATGGTCACTTCGGTATACCTCTACGTGTGTGAGACTTAAACTCTGACGGCTGCCCTGAACGTAAAACTTGCGCAATGGAAATGAAATGCTTGCGAAGAATTCTTGGCATTTCATATCTGGGTCGCGTTACAAGCGAGAGAGTTCTTGAAATTGATAGAAAGGAGTTAGGTCAATATAAAAATCTATTGACTATAGTAAAAACACGAAAAATGACATGGTATGGACGTATATCAAGATCGGTGGAGGGAGGGGGGGGGGGAGGCTGACCTAGACCGTCCTGCAAGGCACTGTGCCTGTGAAGCGTGGGAGAGAGAGCCCAAAAAAGAGATGGGAGGACAATATGAAAGAGTGAAAAGGAAGGTGTATAGATGAAATAATTACTCGAAAAATCGATACGTATGGCAGGGAACTGGTTCGACAAACTGCAATAACGGTGCCTCAATGACCTTCAAGGTTACAGGGCTGATGATGATGATGATGATGGGATGAGAGCAACGCTCTACAAATGTCAAAGCAACATTATGATGACTTATGCATCATGTTATTGATAATACAACTTTTCAACCACAGACCCTTCCTGTTAGGGTCGTCTTAACATCATTTACGGCCCTGGGTAAAGCAATTCAATGGAGCCATTGTCAACGCTCTAGCGTGTATAAACATGTAATCAGCCAATAAAATTACACCTTTAGATTTATTGGTACTATCAATAAAATCAATGTTTGAACGCTTAAAAAATGATGCGAAACGAGGATTAATCAACATAAACTTGTAAAAAATATAATTCTTGAGAAACACAAATATTTCAACATATAAATGAGAATTAATTGGGGAACCATGCAGAAAGAATGAATGCATTATTTATTAATATTTTTGTTGTTTAATGAGTACGTTTCCTCTTTGTGCCTCCCGAAAAGGACGTTAAGTGGCGTGTTGTAGTAGTTTTCCTCACATCTCGAGTGTGATGGTGAAGTTGGATCGCCGTCCTCCAGGCGATTGTGCTATGCTTGGCTTCATCTGCGTGACGTTCACTACTAAGGAGATCACGTCGATCCACATCTGATCAACCAGACTGCCTTGAAAATAGCCTGTATCCAGGAAATGCTAAATGGAAGAAAGATAGTGGTATTGGTCATTATATTGTGCCTTACTCTGATGTGACATCTTTGTCAATATGTTATGCCTGACCGGACTAGCGTCTCAGTTCCCTTTATTTATTAATAACCAAAACAAATGTTTGCGAAATGTCTAAGTTGAGAATTAATTTATGATTTGCTTGAAGTCGATGGCTTCATTCTTCTGTACATGTTTCCCGCTTCATTGTGGGATACCTGTTTACGGGAAAGGCTTCGGGAGTAAACCTTGATGAAAAATCTGCACTCTCCGCTATTTTAAGTCGTCTCGATAATATCTTGCCACTGATCAAAGGTAGCTCAGGACGAGAGAGTGAGGTTGACATATTGCGCAAAAATCGTTCACCGTTTAATCAAAATCATCGCTCAAGTCACCCTTTCAGCGGACAGAGGAAAAGGAAAAGACTGTCCACATTGTTGAACAGAGAGAGGAGTCATCATCGCATGAGTTAAAGCCAATTCAACGACTGCTGATTCATTCTGCTGAGAAATGGATTCTATATAAGTTTTCATTTTGAACATACACACCGCTATGAACAATTGATCATCATCATGGATATGAAACATACGAATGTGGAGCAGCACAAGACCAGGACCATCTGCCCAAACCTCCCGGAGACATGTAGCATTTATGACCTGCTGAGTGCCAGGGACAGGGCTGAATACTGGAAGAATGAAGTGTGACGTTGTACCTAGGACATGGAAAGTAAATTAAGTTTGAATACGAACATTTGAAAAGTGTTGCCTTTGAAGAGATAATTTCAACAACAATGTGCAAAGAATTAAACATGAGCTTTACATTGTCTAAACGCCTGGAATGCTGTTTAAGGGATGTGTCATTTGTCAATGTAGTCACCATCCCGGTCAACAAACAAAACGCCAACGTAGGACAAGTTGTTGCATCCCATCGAGAAAAAAAGTAAAACGTCTTCTCCCGAAGCGAGGAAACACACAGCTGCTTGCACCTCTACGACGATTGTAATGGTGTCACTGCTAATACTGAAGCGGCATCAGTCAGGAATACTAAAACATAGTTAACTTAACGTAAAAAAACACTGTAATCACCAGATAGTATATCTCACAAAGCAATGCTATACATATACAAGGCCAGGAGCCGAACACGCAAAAGATGGATAGCAGAAATAACAGAAGCAGTAAGGCTCCCCGTGTACGAAGCACGCACTAGGGCCCGGTCAAGAAGCCTCTTCATAATATGACGCTGAAAAGCACTAGCAAGGGGAAAAAAGCGAAAAGAAGACACTGCAATTTTGGATGAAGTGTTAGGGACTTAACTGTAAGATGTCTCAGCTTTGGTGGGGGAGGGAGAGGGTGTGTGGAAGGAAGGAACCAGCTCTCTCTCTCTCCCTCGTCGTCTTATCTAACACATCACAAACAGGTAAATATAGTTTCATGTCAGTCACTGCCGCCAGAGATGAAGTACTAGAAACGTTATTGTTCAAGACATCAGCTGATGGGAGAACCAGTGCGCTTCATATCCATCACGCCTACCCTATCAATAACTCACGTACCCTGGATTAGGCTTACAACTGGGTTGGCTAGGATACCGGGGAACTAACCATGTATCTTAGCGCGAGAAGCAGCTGCTCTAACATCGTTACATCATAGGCTCTATATACATGTTCTGTTGACTTATAAGGAATCCCATTGATACGCGTGTTGTAGTTGTGTTTCCTAGAACCTTGGCATGCCTTTATTAAAACCACATTTTTTTAATTCTGCTACGCATCTTATGGAACCATTATTCCTCTGTAACAGTTCAAAGATACCAGTCATTATTGTCTTATTAGCTCACAATGCTAGTTGTAGACAGAAGAACTTCGCCATGTCTATAATAAATGTGATATGTTTGACAAATATTACACAATCCAGATAAACTGTGCCAATAATGGAAATGGTAACCTCGTTTTGGTTAGGAGACATTAATTTTATCATTTTGAAAGGGACACAACCAAAGAAATTACTAAAATAGAGGGAAAGAGTTATGTTTTTTCAGAAATAGCGTTAGAGGTTTTCACTTGAGCATCTCTCTTACCCAGGCAAAGTACATAAAACGAATGAGGTATGAACCTACACAAGAACCACATGAACGTACACAACTGCGATATGCGTACTGAAGACGTACGGTATTCATTTTCTACCAGATCAAATTTCTGACTCCCGTCTTCGCTTTCAATACATTACATATGGAAAGGAATCAGCTCTGACCCAAAGCATTTATGTCGCATAGCACACAGACACTGAGCTGAACCTTGGACATGAGAATATTCGTACGAAATAATGACATTGACTAGATGAATGGCTACCAGAATGGGACACTGACCAGATAAAAGTGTACTTCTGTAAAAGTAACCGCGATTTGCATATGACTTTCAATATTCATTTTGAAATATACGTGAAATGAAAGAAAATGTTACAACTAGCCTCAAAGTACGACTTGTTTCAAAAATTTAATGACATTCTTGTGTACTATACATTTGATTTGATTTTATTGTTGCTGTTGCAAATTCTGTATTGCACATAATAATTGATAACAATTTTCAAAATTGTACATAGTATTAGTAACAAATTTCAAACAGAAATTTGAGTGTGATCTGTAGTGAAATGAAGATAAAATCTCACAGGAGATGAAACATGAGATGGTGGAAGTTACACTTTGTGCAGTGATTTGTAGCAGCAATTTTAAATGATGCAACTCTAAAAACTGAGTAATGCACTATTTTGTGCTGAATTATTTGTGAAGGCAATATGCGTACACATGTGTACACACACACACACACACATACATATTTATTTATACACACGCAAACAAATTCATTTATATACACACATACACATTCAATTATACACACACTTAGATATTCATTTACGCACACATGCATATTCATTTATACACACACATACGTGTACATGTTTATTAATATGTACACATACATATATACATATATATAAATATATATATATATATATACTCGTAAATATATGTATGTACATATACATACCTCCTCACACATATAAATAAGTACACCACCAGCACATTTTCTTATAAACATATCATTTCAAGTATTTAGTGTAGCCCACTTCATATGTTAAGAAGGCACACACAATGAGATACTGTCTTATTAAAAGTGGATTGTTTAGGTAGTATGTGTTAGTCGACTAGATTTTTATGAGACTGTATGTGTGATTAAGATAAGAATAATATGACTGCCACGCTGATAGCATGCCACAAAGCCCTACTATCAGTACATTTAGCTCTTCACTTTATATGATTCATCTTCGGATAGAAAAACTCCATATTATTTTGAAATACCTTTCATAGAAGACATATCTTTCACATCAAATACCTTTTATCTTGTATGTAGTCTAGAGCCAGTTAGCGATTAGAGAAGCTGAAGCATGCATGCATAAGACGAATATACTTGGCAACACAACTTGCATCATAAATACAAGACACAGATATGACTTTGTTTGAGCCATTGATATAAGTGTCTGATGCCGATCGAGGGTTATACAGATAGCGTCTCTTTGTGTGTTATACAAAGATAGGTACAGTGTCACATTTGGAACGTGCCGCTGACAGGGAATAGTTGTGACGTTCAAAGGATCTACGAAAGATGGCATCAGATCTCAAGTATGTTCACACTACGCCATTCACATATACCGTAACACTGATAAGAGTGGAGTTGCCCTCTGTGTGTTAAAGAAAACCCTATAAACAATACTCGATATTTGATATAATAGAACCGAGTTTTCCTGGGGATCAGAAGAATGAGATGAAAGCGTATGTATGACGATTTAATATCACATTTGCATATTTATGTGATATTGTTCGGGAGTCAACTTTCAAATATATGAACATAGGATAATTTCAGTCGGGAGTCTTCTTCTTCTTCTTCCTTCTTCTTTCGTCTTTCTTTCTTTCTTTTTTTTGTCTTCTTCTTCTGTTCCATCCCTTCCTCATTTTCCATCCTTCTCTTTATTCTGCTTCTTTGTATTTGCTTTCGTCCTGAAATTGATGTTTGTGACATTGTGTCGTAGTTAACAGCTAAGCTGCAATATCTGCCACTTTCAGCCGGACAACCGATTTCATCATGGCATTGTTGGGACCGAGTTTGACTTCCCTTTTCGATCCACAATCTCTTAACCAGGTTGCATGGCTGCAGTGTGTTTCCAGGGGACGCTACTTGAGGATGGAATAGAGTTTTAATCAGTTATGGGTCACTGACCTTGATGCAAACAGCCATCATGAGTCACTGGCTACAGTCTATTAATTCCCTGCTGCATCTTCAGCTCAATCGTAAGGTTGCCCTCTGCACTAAGTCTGTTTCTATATTTAATTGTAATATGTACAAGAGTTGATAACATCGTTTTACTTACTAAGACACTCCACTTCTCCCCGGGATGTATGGGTCTTCTTTTCTTTTTTTTTAATGTGGCGTATAGTCTCTATATCAGGTATGGTACATTGAACCAGTACTGACATATAGCTGTGCATCATAGACAATCAGCAAGCAAGCGAATCGATCTTTGAAAGCAAATGGGATGGTATTTTACAGATAAATACTGCAGATCTCATGGGCTGCACATGAAGACTAAAGATATTGTACTCGAAGAGACACAAACACAACTTGTTGCAATAATCAAAACAAGGCAATCATCCTTTCTCGGGCATGTTATGAGAACAGGCGGTTTGGAGCACGTTGTGACAACGGGAAAGACAGCAGGAAAGAGAGGCACAGGAAGGTAGAGAGAGAGAGAAGATTTCGAATAGTCATTAACAACAGAGTTGGTAAACGACACACGCTTGATTGAATGTTGTTAGTGTTACTATTTATTATTAATTTTTGATAATCGATCAAGAGCTAGGTTTTGCACTTCTCTGTCAGCATATCTAAAAGGTCAGTGCAATTGATGTTTCATATAAAAGAGATCAGTTACTAATTAATGTTAAATTATACAAGTTGAATACAAGTTCTTTTATATTCAACACATTAATTCTTCTAGCAAGGATGACAGGGAGGGAGGGGAGGGGTGGGATTGGGTGGGGGATGTGATGGTAGTGAAAGGGAGGAATTGGCATTTTTCAATTCTCTCCTAGGCCCTACCTAGAAAAGGTTCTGCTGAAATGTAAAGTCGAGTTCTTTTTCTCTTTTCCTGTGAATGTTGTCGACTAGTATCTACTGTATAAAACGGTCATGTTTCATATTGTGGCCCAGCAAATTCAATGTCTGCTTCTGTAACATTTCAATATTTGTCTTTATGAGCCTACTTAAGTGAGAACATTGTCATTTGATCTTTCTGTACTAGGCTGAAACTCGCTCGGATTTCACAATCCCGACGAAAGGGTTCGATTCCGACCGTAGGGTAGGTCTCTCGCCGCCGCGATTGACTCTCATCCAGTATTCGTACAGCCATCTCAGTCTCGCCAGACTGAGCGATAGCGCGGGCTTGCCGAAAACGCTCCCCCTCCCCTCCCCGGCCATGTAGCGGGACGAAATTTGTGGTGTCGTACCGCTGGCAACGGTGCGTTACTGTGGCCCGTATCGAGAAACTTTGACAGTCAGTGGTGCTTTTTCGAAGGCTTATAGCAGACCTCGACAGTTCGTCTCGCTGGTGGTCAGACTCTCGCAAAGAGCTTGTGACCGGCAAATGGAAAGCAGGATTCGTGCCTAAAGGCCCTGTCCTCGCCCGACCAACCCTCGGGAGAAGGGCAGGCCGGCAGGCCTCAATTTCGTCTCCAGTCCCTGTGAAATTCATCGCCGGGGCCGTTGGGATCCGTTCTGCACAGAGCGCTGCCATCCCTCCCCGAGCGAGCCCGGTCGGCCGGTCGTCTTGTGTGTGTACGGGCCCCTGTCAGGCGGCCCTAGGTCGACTGAGTGATGGACGGAACAACCGTCCGTCCGTCAGTCGATCCCTGCGGCCGACCTAGTGAGGCTTTTTACACATCCGTCCTCCGCCGACCGATATCTGGTTGATCCTGCCAGTAGTCATATGCTTGTCTCAAAGATTAAGCCATGCATGTCTAAGTTCACACTGTCTCACGGTGAAACCGCTCATTAAATCAGTCGAGGTTTCTTAGATGACACGATCCTACTTGGATAACTGTGGCAATTCTAGAGCTAATACACGCTTACCAAGCTCCGACCCTCGCGGAAAGAGCGCTTTTATTAGTTCAAAAAAAACGTTGTTTCCCCTCGCGGGGTTGCGGCGTCCCCACTGATGACTCTGGATAACTTTGTGCGGATCGCATGGCCTCATGTGCCGGCGATGCATCTTTCCAATGTCTGCCCTATCAAATGTCGATGGTACGTGACATGCCTACCAATTTTGTAACGGGTAACGGGGAATCAGGGTTCGATTCCGGAGAGGGAGCATGAGAAACGGCTACCATATCCAAGGAAGGCAGCAGTAGCGCAACTTACCGACTCCCGGCACGGGGAGGTAGTGACGAAAATTAACAATACGGGACTCTTTCGACTCCCCGTAATTGGAATGAGTACACTTTAAACCCTTTAACGAGGATCTATTAGAGCGCAAGTCTGGTGCCAGCAGCCGTGGTAATTACACCTCCAATAGGGTATATTAAAGTTGTTGAAGTTAAAAAGCTCGTAGTTGGATCTCAGGCGCAGGCGGGCGGTCCGACTCGCGCCGGTTCACTGTCCGTTGTCTCCTGCCCTACTGTCTGCCGGCTCTCTCCCGCGGGTACTCTTCGCTGACCGTCCCGGGTGGCCGGCGCGTTTACTTTGAAAAAATTAGTGTGTTTAAAGCAGGCCTTGGCTGCCTGAATAATGGTGCATGGAAAAATGGAATAGGACCTCGGTTCGATTTTGTTGGTTTTCGAAACTGGAGGTAATGATTAACAGGGACAAACGGGGGCATTCGTATTGCCGCAAGACGAGCTACTGCGAAAGCATTTGTCAAGAATGTTTTCATTAATCAAGAACGAAAGTCAGAGGCGCGAAGACGATCAGATACCGTCGTAGTTCTGACCAACACTGAAATTATTGATAAGCCGAGAGCACTTTGGTAGGGTCTAGTATGGAACGGGTGCTGGATTTAGACCCTCGGAAATCTGGGGCTAAGCTCTGTGGCTCGATTGGCCTGCATTCAGTGTTCGATACAGTAATTGACGGAAGGGCACCACCATGAGTGGAGCCTGTGGCTTAATTTGACTCAACGCGCCAATACTGTAAAATGACTGACAAATCGAGAGCACTTTCGTTGGGTCTAATAGTAAACGTGTGCTGGTATTAGACCCACGGAAGACAGGTCAGTTTTTTTAACTTCTTAATGAAAGAGCGTCTTCTACGGTAATCTTATTTTAACCCTGCAGAAATCGCAGGTTCCAGACCCCTGGCCATTGACAAACTAAAAAGCCCTCTATTGATTCGACCGGTCTAACAGTGAACGGGTGCTGGTATTAGACCCTCAGAAGACAGGTCAGTTTTACCCTACTAATGACAGGGCATTGCTACGGTAATCCTGCTCATATCGAGAGGAGCCGCAGACATTTAGTTCACGTACTAGGCTGATAAGCCAATGGCGCGAAGCTACCATGTGAGGGATTAGAGCCGAACGCATCTAAGCCGGAATCCCGCCCAAAATCTCAGCACCACTGCGATGGGAGGCTTCGATATGGTGGGGACCTGGGGCTCGCGCCTCAGCCCCACCCGGTCGAGCCGCAGAAAGAGGTCTCTGCCATCTGCCGATCAAAGCGGGCCGGTAGCTGCTCGATATTCACCCCATACGGCGATGAAGTGCGAAACCACCAACAGAAGACTTAGTTCTTGGTCGGGGTGTCGTAAACAGTAGAGCAGCCACCTCACTGTGAACTGTCGAGACTCAGCCCCTGACCATGAGATATGTCCGCACACCAGGCGAACAACATCTCCGTGACATTACCAGGCTTGTCCCCTGGTTAAATGCACTCCTATCTCGATATCTACCTCTGTATGCTATCAGCCATACCAATGGACGCAGAAGAGATGCAGGCTAGCGGACATTGCACCTCTGCCCTATTGTGTCCACCTCTCAGGTGGCAGGGAATGCTAGGCGTACCATCACTGCAGAGAAGCCGAGAAAATAAAGGGAGCAAAGAGATACCCAACTCACATGCATATGCTACGTTTCTGGCAGAACGTGACGATCCTGGGATACAGACACACTGGACTGCCTCTCTTCCGGGATAGTACAAACCAGTGCATAGTCAATATAATATATCATCACCGCACCCTATAGACACGAGTAGTGAAGACTAGTTAGTCATGTAAGACAACTTCCATAAGAGAGACAACTCTGATCACAAACAACTGCTACCTTGCAGATAGGCTGGGGACAGCTGAAGGCTAAGGAGGGCATCCCTATAGAAACGCCTGTTGAAATCGGATGCACTGGGCCACAGGCTTAACGAAACAGTGCAACGTATATCGCAGTATGATGACTGTACAATCTTCCAGAAAAAAGTGTGGCGTTCATCCTGTGGAGTCGCGCCAGGCAGCGAGAGTACCGGGCCTCACGCCTCGAAGGGGCCCTCCCTTGACTACTGGTGGTCACCCACCCATGTGTTATGGAGTCGAGGCACATGGCTATGGAGCAAAATCTATTGACCAAAAACACAAGACCCTCATAATACTACAGTGGAATGCGGAGGGTGTCATTAACAAAAAGCTCCCCCTAACACATCACTTGCATGAAGGTAAGATTGACGTGCCATGTATCCAAGAAACGCACCTCAACAACAACAACAAATTCTCAATCAGATGATACCAGGCCTTCCGTCTGGATAGAGAAGGTCACAAAGGAGGGATTCTGATACTGACCAGAAACTGCATACCGAGTAGCGCGGTATCTGTCAATCACACCGGACAAGCAGAAATTGTATGAGTTGACATAATGGCTCAAGAGACGAAGATCCGCATCTTCAACCTGTACGGACCACCAAACAAAGACCTATCGCTCTCGACTATGGAAGTCAAAGACTCCAACTGCATAGTAGTTGGAGACTTCAACAGCAACACGGAGAAATGGGGATACTCGGACACAGACAGCAGAGGTGACGAAGTGGAAGATTGGGAGATAGACACAAATCTATATCTAATCAATAGACCGGAGGATAGCCCTAGCTTCTATTCTAGAACATGGCATACCACATATACTCCAGATTTGGCCTTTTCCACGGTGGACATTCACCATAAAATAGACCGCCAGGTGCTAAACCAATTGGCAGGTAGCGACCACAGGCCAATTAGGCTAGAAGTTGATATGGAAGTAGGCCCACAGGAAACAAAACCGCTCCCACGTTGGAATTACAAATAAGCTGACTGGGACAGATTTGCAAGCCTGACAGATGGGCTGTGTGAAACCATCAACACACCGAATAACGAAATGAAGCCCATGGTGGAAAGCCTAAGCAAAGCAATAATGCAAGCTGCAACTGAAACCATCCCAAGAGGGGCAAGGACAAATTATAAGCCCTATTGGAATGATGATTTACAGAAAGCGGAAGACGCAGTCACAAATGCTAGAAATATGGCAGAGCGAGAACAATCTATGGAGGCCAATATCGCCCTCAAAGCCACCACGGTGAAATACAAATACACTCTAAACCAAACAGCAAGAAAAAGCTATACAAACAGAACAGAAAGCCTCAATTTAGACAAAGAAGGGAACAAACTATGGAAGCTAGTCAGAGCCATGAATGACGAAACTCCATCAAACGAACAAATTGCAATCAAACAGGGTGACAACATGCTCACTGGAAAAAAATCAGCAAACGCCTTTATAGAACATTATGCCAGAGCAAACCACATTGATGTCCCTGCAGATAGGCATACAGACATTAGTGAAGAGCAAAAGGGGCACGACAACATCAATATGGCATCAGAAGAGCATATGATGGCAAAATTAACAATGAATGAAATGGAAGAGGCCATGAGAAAAGGAAATCTCCCGGAAAAGACGGGATAACAAACGAAATGCTGATGGGGCTGGGCCAAACTGCAAAAAGGTAACACTTGAGCAGGGAGTACCCCAAGGTGGAGTACTGTCACCCACACTATTCCTGGTGTATATAAATAACATAACAGAGAACATACCAAGAAGAGTCCATAGCTCAATGTTTGCAGACGATCTGGCTATGTGGACCTCTTAAAAGAATCTCACCATAGCAAGAAATCGGATGCAAACGGCCCTAACATCGCTGGAAGAGTGGGTGAACTCATTGCTGGTCAAAATAAACGAGGAAAAAACGACATGTACAATATTCTCGCTATCAAACAAACACCAAATTAAGTCTTAACGGCAAATACCTGCAGCCAAACGACAACCTAAACTACATGGGAGTCACATTTGATCGGCGCATGACATGGAAAAGTCAGATCGAGAGAACCCGAATGAGAACCAAAGAAAGAATGGCAATCATGAGGAAACTTGCTGGCACAAGCTGGGGAGCAGACGAAAGTATACTAAAGAAACTATACACTGGAATAGTGAGACCAGTTCTCAAGTATGGCATTGCGGCATGGACAACAGCAGCAAAGGCGAACTTCGATAAAATTAGCAAACTCCAAAACCAAGCCATGAGAGTTATAACAGGAGGCATGAAGTCAACGCCAATTGTAGAACTCGAAAAGATTACAAAACTGCAATCTATCACCGACAGAAGAGACTGCAATGACCAGCAGCAAGCAGAGAAACTCAGAAGACTGACTGACCATCCAATGCACCAGAGACTAAACAATTTCGGAAATGGGAAACTAAAGCGGAGAAACTTTGCAGAAATAACCAAAGCAATTATGCACGAATACCCAATGAACGCACTAACAACACCAAAGCCCATCACTACTGTACGAAAACCTACCTAGAGGCAGCATATATTTCCAGAGGTGGTAGAAAATATACCAGGTATTGGAAACAAAAACTGCCAGACTGAAAAAGAAAGAAGAGAAACTACCATGAGCTATATAACGAAAAACTACCCAAGCATGGACTGGACCCATGCATACACCGACGGTTCTGTAACAAACACAACACAGAACGGAGGGGCAGGAGCATTTCTGAACTTACCAAATGGCAGGAAAATAACACTGTCATTCGCTACTGGAAAATACACAAGCAATTTCAGAGCGGAGGCAGAGGCAATGAGGGTGGCAGTGGAAGAAATGGTGAAAGGTAAAAGGAATGAAAGCCATACAGTCCTGCTTACAGATGCCCTGGCCGTAGTCACAGCACTAAAAAGCCAGAAAAATACTGAACTTAATGATTTAAGAGCAGTACTCTGTCAACTATGCCAGCACTCCACACCGAAAAGGGTAGTGGTACAGTGGGTTTCATCCCACTGCAACATCCAAGGCAACGAGAAGGCAGACAGACTGGCAAATGAAGGTGCAAGACTACCACAACCAGATACTAGTATGACATACGAAGAGTCAGACAGTAACCATTATTTTTTCGAAAAAAAGCGGCGGTCATCCTGAGGCTGTCGCCACTGCCATAGAGCTTGTCTTGCAGTTCCACTGGTAATGGCCACATCTGCTCTCTCTGATCCTCGTATGTCGGGCAGTTCTGCAGCAGATGTTCAGCGGTCATTTTACCAGTACCGCACGGGCATTCGTCGGTACACCCTATCTTCAATTTGTTGAATAGGTGGTACCTCAGTCTATTGTGGCCAGTGCGAAGTCTGAAGACAACGACCTGCTCTTTTCGGTTTAACTGGTAATAGGCATCGTTTTTGGTGTAACCAGTATGTTCGGTTTCCCATTTGGTCATGTATCTGGCTTTGATAAGCCGTTTTGACTCTTCGTACGTCATACTGGTATCTGTTTGTGGTAGTCTTGCACCTTCTTCTGCCAGTCTGTCTGCCTCCTCGTTGCCTTGGATGTAGCAGTGTGACGGAACCCACTGTGCCACTACCCTTTTTGGTGCGGACTGCTGGCACAGTTTGCAGAGTGCTGCTCTTAAGTCATTAAGCTCAGTGTTTTTCTGGCTTTTTAGCGCTGTGACTACGGCGAGAGCATCTGTCAGCAGGACTATATGGCTCTCATTTTCACTGTGTGTCACCATTTCTTCCACTGCCGCCCTCAGTGCCTCTGCCTCCGCTCTGAAATTGCTTGTGTACTTACCAGTAGCGAATGACAGTGTTATTTTTCTGCCATTTGGTAGGTTCAGGAATGCTCCTGCCCCTCCGTTCTGTGTTGTGTTTGTTACAGAACCGTCGGTGTATGCATGGGTCCAGTCTATGCTTGGGTAGCTTTTCGTTATGAAGCTTAGGGTAGTATCTCTCCTTTCTTTTTCAGTCTGGCAGTTTTTGTTTGCAATATCTGGTATATTTTCTACCACCTCTGGAAATATATCCTGCCTCCAGGTAGGTTTTCGTACAGTAGTGATGGGTTTTGGTGTTGTTAGTGCGTTTATGGGATCTTCGTGCATCTTTGCTTTGGCTATTTCTGCAAAGTTTCTCCGCTTTAGTTTCCCATTTCCCAAATTGTTTAGTCTCTGGTGCATTGGATGGTCGGTCAGTCTTCGGAGTTTCTCTGACTGCAGCTGGGCTGTGCAGTCTCTTCTATCGGTCATGGATTGCAGTTTTGTAATCTTTTCAAGTTCTACAATTGGCGTTGACTTCATGCCGCCTGTTATAATTCTCATGGCTTGGTTTTGAAGTTTGTTAACTTTATCGAAGTTCGCCTTCGCTGCTGTTGTCCATGCCGCAATGCCATACTCGAGAACTGGTCTCACTCTTCCAGTGTACAGTTTCTTTAGTATGCCTTCGTCTGCTCCCCAGCTTGTGCCAGCAAGTTTCCTCATGATTGCCATTCTTTCTCTAGCTTTCATTCGGTTTCTCTCAAACTGACTTTTCCATGTCATACGCCGATCAAATGTGACTCCCAGATAGGTTGGGTTGTCGTTTGGCTGCAGGAATTTGCCATTTAGACTTAATTTGGTACTTTGGGGTTTTAATGAAAGCGAGAATATTGTGCATGTGGTTTTCTCCTCGTTTATTTTGACCAGCCATGAGTTCGCCCACTCTTCCGGCGATGTTAGGGCCGTCTGCATCCGATTTCTTGCTATGGTGAGATTCTTTTCAGAGGTCCACATAGCCAGATCGTCTGCAAACATTGAGCTATGGACTCTTCTTTGTATATTCTCTGTTATATCGTTTATATATACCAGGAAGAGTGTGGGTGACAGTACTCCCCCTTGGGGTACTCCCTGCTCGAGTGTCACCTTTTTTGCTCATCTGCCCTTGTGCTTGGACTCTGGCCGTTCTTTGTTCGAGGTAGTGGTTGATCCACTTGTACATCTTCCCACAGACATCACTTCTTCTTAGCTTGACTCTAAGTCCATCTTTCCAGACTTTGTCAAATGCCTTTTCCAGATCCACCCAAACAGCTACTGTGTGTCTCTGTGCCTGGTAGGCATCTTCTATCTCCTCGGCTATGAGGATGATCTGGTCCTCAGTGGATCTGTGCTGTCTAAAGCCGGCTTGCTGTGGAATTAGTATTCGTTTTTCTTCCAGATGCCACATCAGTCTGGTGTTTATCATCCGTTCCATCAGCTTGCCGACACAGCTCAGTAGGCTTATGGGCCTGTATCCATTTGGATCTGTTTTGTCCTTTCCTGTTTTTGGTACTGGTAGCAGTATTGCGTCTTTCCATGCATGGGGTACAATTCCCCTTTTCCAGCTTTGGTTCAGGACCGATAGCAGTTTCTTCTTCGCTGTTTGGCCCAGCCCCATCAGCATTTCGTTTGTTATCCCGTCTTTTCCGGGAGATTTCCTTTTATTTAGTGTTCTCATAGCCTCTTCCATTTCGCGCATTGTTAGTTTGGCCATCATGTGCTCTTCAGGTGCCGTATTCATGTTTTCGTGTCCCTTTAGCTCTTCGCTAATGTCTGTATGCTTATCTGCAGGGACCTCGATGTGGTTTGCTCTGGCATAGTGATCGACAAAGGCGTTTGCGGCTTTCTTACCTGTGATCAAGTTCTCGCCCTGCTTGATAGTAATTTGTTTATTTGACGGGGTTTCGTCGTTCATGGCTCTGACTAGCTTCCATAGCTTGTTCCCGTGGGCCTACTTCCATGTCAATGGTTAGCCTGATCGGCCTGTGGTCGCTACCTGCCAGTTGGTTTAGCACCTGGCGGTCTATTTTATGGTGTATGTCCTGTGTGGAGAAGGACAAATCTGGAGTCGAGGTGGTATGCCATGTTCTTGAATAGAAGCCAGGGTTATCCTCCGGCCTATTGATTAGGGAGAGATTTGCATCTATCTCCCAATCTTCCACTTCGTTACCTCTGTCTGTGTCAGAGTATCCCCATCTCTCCGAGTGGCTGTTGAAATCTCCAACTACTATGCAGTTGGAGTCTCTGACCTCCATACTCGAGAGCGATAGGTCTCTATTTGGTGGTCCGTACAGATTGAAAATGCGGAGCTTCATCTCTTGAGCCATTATGTCAACTCCTACAATTTCTGCTTGTCCGGTGTGATTGACAGATACCGCGCTACTCGGTATGCAGTTTCTGGTCAGTATCAGGACCCCTCCTTTGTGGCCTTCTCTATCTAGACGGAAGGTCTGGTATCCTCTGATTGAGAATTTATGATTATTGTTGAGGTGCGTTTCCTGGACACATGCCACGTCAATCTTACCTTCATGCAGGTGATGTGTTAGGGAAAGTTTTTTGTTAATGACTCCCTCCGCATTCCACTGTAGTATTTTGAGGGTCTTGAGGTTTTGGTCAATAGAAGTTGCCCCATAGCCATGTGCCTTGACTCCACGACACATGGGTGGGTGACCACCAGTAGTCAAGGGTGGGCCCCTTCGAGGCGTGAGGCCCGGCACTATCGCTGCCTGGCGGGACTCCGCAGGATGAGCGCCATGCGTTTTTCTAATAGGTTGTACTGCCATCATGCTGCGATTTACGTTGCACTGTTTTGTTAGGCTTGCGGCCCCGTGCATCCGATTTCAACAGGCGTTTCTGTAGGGATGCCCTCCTTAGCCTTTGGCTGTCCCCAGCCTATCTGCAAGGCAGCAGTTGTTTATGATCAGATTTGTCTCTCTTATGGAAGTTGTCTTACCAGACTATCGAGTCTTCACTATTGGTGTCTATAGGGTGCAATGATGATATGTGAGATGATATATGAGATTGACTGGTTTACCCGGAAGAGAGGCAGTCCAGTGTGTCTGTATCCCAGGATCGTCACGTCCTGCCAGAAACGTAGCATTTGCATGTGAGTGGGGTATCTCTTTCTCCCTTTATTTTCTTGGCTTCTTTGCAGGGATGATACGCCTAGCATTCCCCGCCACCTGGGGTGTTGACACAGGGAAGCAGGTGTGCAATGTCCGCTGGTCTGCATCTCTTCTGCGTCCACCATGATAGTTATATGGCTGATAACGTACAGAGGTAGATATCGTAGCCGAAGTGCATTTAGCCAGAGGACAAGCCTGGTAATGTCCCAGAGATGTTGTTCGCCTGGTGTGCGGACAGCTCTCATGGTCATTGGTTGAGTCTCGACAGTTCACAGTGAGGTGGCTGCTCTACTGTTTTCGACACCCCGACCAGGTACTAAGTCTTTGGTTGGTGGTTTCGCACCCCATCGCCGTATAAGGTGAGTATCAAGCAGTTGTCCGCCCGCTTTGATCGGCGGACGGCAAAGACCTCTTGCTGCGGCTCTACCGGATAGGGCTGGGGCGCAAGCCCCAGGTCCCGAGCATGTAGGAGCCTCCCATTGCACTGGTGCTGAGATTTTGGGCGGGATTGCGGCTTACAAAGGTTCGGCTCTAATCCCCCACATGGTAGCCTCACGCCATTGGCTTATCAGCCTGGTACGTGAACCAAAGTGTCTGCGGCTCCTCTCGATATGGGCTGGTTTTCCGTAGCAACGCCCTGTCATTAGTAGGGTAAAACTGACCTGTCTTCAGATGGTCTATTTCCAGCACCCGTTCACTATTTGGTCAAACGAATTTATTGAGGGCTTTTGTTTGTCAATGACCAGGTATTTGAAATCTGCGGTTTCTGCGGGGTTAAACACGATTTCCGTAGCGTTCTTTCATTAGAGTGTTAGAGAGCTGACTTGTCTTCCGTGAGTCTAATACCAGCGTACGTTCATTATTAGACCCAAACGGTAGTGCTCTCGATTTGTCAGTCGTTCTACAGTATTGGCGTGTTCAGTCAAATAAAGCCGCAGGTTCCACTCCTGATGGTGCCCTTCCGTCAATTCCTCTTCGAGACAATCAAGTTACTTAGAGGGTAGCCCCAGATTTTCGAGAGTCTAATTCCACACATGTTCACTATTAGACCCCACGAAGGTGCTCTCTTTTTGACAGTCATTCTACAGTATTGGCGTGTTAAGTTAATTTAAGCCTCAGGCTCCACTCCTGATAGTGCTCTTCCGTCAATTCCTTTGTCAGAACACTCGATGCAGACCAATCGAGCAACAGGGGGCATAACCCAAGATTTCTGAGGGTCTAAATCCAGCACCAGTTCCATATTAGACCCCAGAAAAGTGGTCTCGGCATGTCAATCATTTCAGTGTTGGCCGTGTTGAGTCAAATTAAGCCGCAGGCTCCACTCCTGGTGGTGCCCTTCCGTCAATTCCTTTAACTTTCAGCTTTGCAACCATATTTCCCCCGGAACCCAAACACTTTGGTTTCCCGGAAGCTGCCCGCAGAGTCATCGAAGCAACTCCTGCGGATGGCTAGTCCGCATCGTTTATGGTCAGAACTATGACGGTATCTGATCGTCTTCGCGCCTCTGACTTTCGTTCTTGATTAATTAAAACATTCTTGACAAATGCTTTCGCAGTAGCTCGTCTTGCGGCGATTCAAGAATTTCACCTCTAACGCCGCAATACGAATGCCCCCGTTTGTCCCTGTTAATCATTACCTCCAGTTCCGAAAACCAACAAAATAGAACCGAGGTCCTATTCCATTATTCCATGCACCATTATTCAGGCAGCCGAGGCCTGCTTTGAACACTCTAATTTTTTCAAAGTAAACGCGCCGGCCACCCAGGACGCTCAGCGAAGAGCACCCGTGGGAGAGAGCCGGCAGACGGTAGGGCAGGAGACAACGGGCAGTGAACCGGCGCGAGCCGGACCGCCCGCCTGCGCCTGAGATCCAACTACGAGCTTTTTAACTGCAACAACTTTAATATACGCTATTGGGGCAGGAATTACCGTGTAATTACCGCGGCTGCTGGCACCAGACTTGCCCTCCAGTAGATCCTCGTTAAAGGGTTTAAAGTGTACTCATTCCAATTACGGGGCCACGAAAGAGTCCCGTATTGTTATTTTTCGTCACTACCTCCCCGTGCCGGGAGTGGGTAAGTTGCGCGCCTGCTGCCTTCTTTGGATATGGTAGCCGTTTCTCATGCTCCCTCTCCGGAATCGAACCCTGATTCCCCGTTACCCGTTACAAACATGGTAGGCATGTCACGTACCATCGACATTTGATAGGGCAGACATTTGAAAGATGCGTCGCCGGCACATGAGGCCATGCGATCAGCACAAAGTTATCCAGAGTCACCAGTGGGGACGCCGCAACCCCGCGAGGGGAAACGACGATTGGTTTTGAACTAATAAAAGCGCTCTTTCCGCGAGGGTCGGAGCTTGGTAAGCATGTATTAGCTCTAGAATTGCCACAGTTATCCAAGTAGGATCGTGTCATCTAAGGAACCTCGACTGATTTAATGAGCCATTCGCGGTTTCCCCGTGAGACAGTGTGAACTTAGACATGCATGGCTTAATCTTTGAGACAAGCATATGACTACTGGCAGGATCAACCAGATATCTGTCGGAGACGTACGTACAGCACACACCGGTCGGCGGAGGAAGGGTGTGTAAAAAGCCTCACTTGGACGGCCGCAGGGACCGACTGAAGGGACGGACGGACGGTTGCTTCACCCGTCCCTCACTCCGTCGACCTAGGACCGCCTGACAGGGGCCTCCCACACGCACCAGACGACCGACCGACCGGGCTCGCTCGAGGAGGGATGGCAGCGCTCTGTGCAGAACGGATCCCAACGATCTCGGCGATGAATTTCACTGGGACTAGAGACAATTTGGCCTGCCGGCCTGCCCTTCTCCGTAGGAGAACGCAGGGCCTCGAGGCACGATTCCTGCTTTCCATTTGCCGGTCACAAGCTCTTTGCGAGAGTCGGACCACCAGCGAGACGTACTGTCGAGCTCTGCTATAAGCCTTAGATAAATCACCACGGACGGACCACGTTTCCTGATACGGACCAGACGAGCGCACCTCGGTGGAGGAGCCGCTACAACAAACCGCACCCAATTCGCTCTACTGGGAAAGGCAGGCGAGCGTTTTCCGCAAGCCCGCGCTATCGCTCCGCCTGGCGGGACTGAGATCGCTTTACGAACACTGGTTGAAATTGAGTCGCTGCGGCGAGACAACTACCCCAGATATACGAAGATGTCAAAACGGTTTATTAGAGCTAGATACATGACCAAATGGGAAACCGAACATACTGGCTTCACAACAAACGATGCCTATTACCAGTTGGACAGAAGAGAGTAGGTCGTTATCTTCAGACTTCGCACTGGCCACAATAGACTCAGGTACCACCTATTCAACAAATTGAAGATAGGTGGCACTGACGAATGCCCGTGTGGTACCGGGAAAATGACCGCTGAGCATTTGCTGCAAAACTACCCCACTTACGAGGATCAGAGAGAGCAGATGTGGCCATCACCAGTGGCAACACTAGACAAGCTCTATGGCAATGTCGACAGCCTCAGGATGACCGCTGCTTTTTTCGAAAAAAATAAAGGTTTATGTCTGACTGCGTACGATGAAGAAGAAGAAGAAGATTCCCACCGTGTCCAGTTTAGCAGACAGTGGGTTTTTTTCTCAGACGATTGCTCCTCCACTGCTCACTTGCCAAGAAACAACCTTATAACAGCCAAATAGGTGGCGGTTGTAAGAAGCAAAGTTCTGTAAAGGACATGATACTTACCTTTCTGTCCTTTCCATTCTACAATGGCACCACATTTCAAACGCTTCCAAACTTTTTTCGTCCATCTTTGCTAGAGTACATGTTTCAGTTCCATACAGTGCAATTGGCCATATACGAATGGCTAGTATTCCTTTATTCAGTTTAATCCAGCTATTCTTTGAGGTTAGCAATTTCTGTTTTTCTCTGAAGTCCTTTTCTGAGAAAGCAATGTTTGAATTTCTGTCTCATTTCGGACATCTTCTGTTATGGTTTGCCTGAAATATGTACACTTCTGTACTTGTTCAATCATGATTATGTTCATTTGCTCTACGTTGTTTGGCTATTACCAAATTGTTGTCTTCAATGTGTTTATTTTCCTCCCGACCTCTTTGGCTGTGTTGTTAATTTGTTCAATCAGCATTTGCAACGTTGCTACCCATCCGCACATCTGGTAGCATCAACTGTTATACCATTAGCTTGATAAACTTGTATAACTCGAAACAACTGTATCCATCAACTGTTATACCATTAGGTTGATAAACTTGTATAACTCAAAACAACTGTATCCATCAACTGTTATACCATTAGGTTGATAAACTTGTATAACTCGAAACAACTGTATCCATCATCATCTCAAAATGTGCATTAAGGCAACTCCGTGAAAGCAAGCAGTCCTGGCGCATCCCCTAGTGACACAAGCAACAATAATAAATAATACTAATAATTATTATTATTATTATTATTATTTATAAAATTGAACGTTTGCAGGGCATAAAATATTTTGTTACGTTTTTCGATCGTTTGTGGCACGAGACAAGAGTCTACAGACCAATTGGATATGAAATATTTTTGGACATCATTGCCCTAGGCTAGGAATGCAGAGAGTTAACAGCTGATTAATTGTAACATGCAGTAAAGGGATGCCATCATATATACCGATGGATGGAGATAGATCGAGCTAGGCACTGAGATATCTGGTTGGGGCTTCACGGCTAGAGTGAGAGGGCAGGTTGTATCTGAGCACAGCGGATCGTACAGAACAACAACATCCAGTAAGACAATGGAGATGAAAGCAGCGACTGCAGCTCTGAGATGGCTTTCTGTTACCTCTTTAACAGGGACATATATCATCCACTTATGTAGATCTACTATGGAACATAATTACAGAATGGGAGAGAACAACATTAGAATGATAGATGGGATCAAGACGCTGAGCAGCGCATGAGCTGCAGTGGTCAGCTACCCATAGCTGACTGCTAGCGTCAGGGCCAGCGAACCATAGCTGCCAAGACCCTTCTACACCTCCACGGGGTGATCCTGGATAACAGGCTGCAGCAGGGCAGACTGGCTAAGGAGAAGGGATGGGAGAGGGAATGCTAACCCAGTACTCAAAAAATGCTTGCTGAAGTCGGATGTGTTGGACCGAAAGGTGCAAATATCGCAGCCAAGCTGTAAACTACAACACAACGCATTCCGTTCTCTGGACTACATTCTGCTACTTACCCTTCCAGGGTTTGGTAGTGAGAGATTGAGAACGAACGAAGAAGAATAAGAAGAATGATAGATTATGAAAGGGACCTAGGGGTTATAATAGAGCATACCAAAAAAATGAATGAGCAAGTCCGTGTGGCAGTGAATGAGGCAAATGCAATGTTAAGTATGATAAAAAGAAATATTAAACATAGGAGTGAGGAGGTAATTGTCAAACTGCATAAATCATTAGTTAGACCTAGATTGTAGTACTGTGTACAGGTGTGGAGTCCTTATCGTAGAAGATATATGAGCAAGCTGGAAAGGATACAAAAAAGAGCGACAAAACTGATAATGGGATTCCAGAATTACAGTTTTGAGGAAAGACTCAGAAAAAACCCAGGTGACTTAATACAGATTTATAAGATAATCACAGGAAAGGTAAAATTAGACTATAACAAGTTTTTTTTCTCAAAATACAACCACAAACGAAAACAAGAGGGCACAGGTACAAATTAAGTAAAGGAAGGTCCAGATTGGATATTAGGAAAGATGAATACTTGGAATGCATTACCCTAGGATGGGGTGGAGGCAGAGACACTTAATGCATTTAAGAATAGATTGGATGTGCATAGCTTTTAAAGCAGCAATACACGTGTGACTAGTTGTCTACATACTCTGATGAGTCTTCTAAACAAGTATAAAAACGTTAAGTTAAGTTAAGTTAAGTGGCAGACTCCCAGTAATCACTTTGAAAGGTACAGAAGGTCTGACTAAGACATGAGTGGGTGGCAGCTGTATATGCATCTAACCTACATGAGCTGGTGTAGATCTACTGCTCTGGAGTTCATAGCAACAGAAAAGCTCATTTCCTGGCTTCAAGTGCATCAATTATAGGGCTCACGAGATGTGGCTGGGATTGACATTTTGAAATCTATCAACAACTTTCAACCCCCCCCCCCCCCCCCTCCCCCCATTTTTGTCTTGATGTAACTTCCTCTATATTTGGATTTTAGTGAGCAAGGGGCTGCGCTGGTCATCAACCTCACTCTCTGTTCCCAAAATACATTGGATCAGTGGCAAAACATAAGTCAAGACGACTGGGGATAATTCAGGATGCATGCACTCTGGTCACATCTCTTTGAGACCAGGGTTGTCTTGAAGCCTGTGGGGCTCCAACCCCTACCTTTTCCTTGCGTCGCTTTGAGGGGCGATTGCCTTACCTGTCGACCACAGTGACCCCTTTACCTTGCATCGGGTTGTAGTTGTGAGACGGAAGAGCAAAGTAATCGACAAAGTCCTGATCTTAAAGTCGTTTTGTCGAACGCCATTGAATTCCATTTTCGTCCGTTTTCCATTTTCCATTTCTTTTTCTTCTAATAATCCAGACGATGGCCAGCAGAAAGAAAAATGGTGATAAGAGACAGCCTTGTGACACCCAAATTCTTATCTTAAAAGGGCTCAGAACGGTGGCAATAATACTATTATATAAAACGCTACTACGTTTCAACATCAATAAATTAAATCCCGTCGCTCCTCTCAGCACATAAACCATTGACAACATCCTGCCAGCATACGCGATCCAGGGCTGCTATTTCTGCCTCTCTATCTCTCTCTCTCAGCACATAAACCATTGACAACATCCTGCCAGCATACGCGATCCAGGGCTGCTATTTCTGCCTCTCTCTCAGAACATAAACCATTGACAACATCCTGCCAGTATACGCGATCCTGGACTGCTATTTCTGCCTCTCTCTCAGAACATAAACCATTGACAACATCCTGCCAGCATACGCGATCCAGGGCTGCTATTTCTGCCTCTCTTCAGTTGTAATCATTTAACCTTAGTTCTTTCTCACATTCTCTTCTCCGTGTATTGTTGTGTCTACAGCTCTCTCTCTCTCTTTCTCTGTCTCTCTCTCTTTCTCTCTTTCTCTCTCTCTCTCTCTTTCTCTATCTCTTTCCTTGAGGAATCTATGTTAAAATAGGTATGTCTATATTATACTGAAGGTGCTGGGTTCGATCCCCATCACAGCACCGGCCGTTACCCCAGGGAAGCAAACCCTTAGAAAATGCAGGAGGAAGCAGACCCTTTCATAAAATGCATGCTGAAGTCGGATGCACTGGGCCGACAGGCGCAAAATAAAAACCACAGTGTAACGCACACACGCCTTGGGTAATAGATAAATAAGGCGAACGCAAAAACACAAATAAAAAAAAATAAAAAAATAAAAATACTGTGCTTCCGTATGTCATATTCAGCCTCATTTTCTTCGCTAAATTTGTTGTTCCTGGGTCTGCTGTTGACTGATTTCCCATAGGTCTTCAGTCCTCATAATGACTTGTTACTTTATGCCCGTATCCTTCGTAGACATCGGCTTACGAAGGACTAGAGTCCAAGTTGTACTACGTTTCACACATTTTACAAAACATGTTAGTGAGCTCCATGTGCACTACGTAGTGTCTAAGCAACTTGCAAAGTGATTCCTGTCCAAACTTTCAAATGTCTTTTCAAAGTCCATGAATCACATACAAAGATGAGTTCTATTCCACACTCTGTTCAATTATTCATCGCCACATGCGTCTCAACTATGAAGACCGTGCCTGTGGCGCCCTGTGAGTTTTTTCCCAGCTCTGTATCCCGTATTTCAACAGTCTGCTATGATTGTAAAGGCCGAGTGACAGTCCATGCCACAGATCGTACAACCATGCTGAGGAGGCTGGCTTGTCGGGGTGTTACTTGATCTCTCCAGTCTGTCTCTTTTCTTTGCCGCCAGAAGGCTTCCACGAGCGTCTGCAGCCACTATGCCTCCTCCAACAGACTGTCTCCAAACAGCTCGTCCCTGTGTAATTTTTCTCAGGCCTCCTCGGATGGTAAATCACACGTTTTCGTCATTGAATCACAGTGTGAGACGGGCGAGTCTTCTAACTCCAATGGTCAGCTCTCCATACAGGATTTCCTTTGACAGTCTATCATCTTCCATATCGTAAACATGCCAATTATTACTTTCAGTGTAACTATGTTGTTTGAACATCAGTGGCAAGGGGTGGCCTTCTCAGAACTGTAAGCAATCTTAAGGAACACAACACCCATATCGATTTTACCGTACCGTTGTTTGTTGTTACTTATAATATCTAGATAACACACATTATAAAGACAAATGTTACAAATGTATGAATAATATTTATCTCATAATTCAAAAAAATAATTGTTTTAACAAAATAATTAATTATTATAATGGCTATCATTTGCCTCAATGGAGATTGGAGAAGCACAACTTGTTTCTTTGAGCTGACGCATAAAGAATAAATAAAAATAATCTCATCTGATGTTGTCAGGGCTAGCAGTAGCGTAGCAGGCATTTAAACAGATGGACTTGATAGCATTTGTTATTTTTCCCTACACAACGTTCATGGGTTTCAATTTTGGCAGCTGAGTTCCATCACGAATGTAGTTCAGTTTTAGGAAGCTAAAACAGATTGAGCAAATTGTACAACAAAGTCTAGAACTAAAAATGTTAGTCACATCCTAATTCTTGTATGTAAGTTCTATATGTCGGGTTTTCTGGGCAAATAAATCAATTACATTTTCGTAGAACGAAGGTTTTTTTTTCAATTTTGAAATCAGTGTCTTTTCGATAGATGTCAGTGATAGAGCAGAAGGTCTATTTTCACTCTAAGAATTGAGTAAATGGGTCTTGATTTTTGTTAAAGCCAAAAATGACCGTTCACTGGGCGCACGTGTAACTGGAATGGTCACCACTTTTAAGATGTCCATCAAATTCCTTCTCAATGCTAGTTAACAGTTTGACCAACTCAACATAGTTTCCTTTATTCAAAGACGCCTTAGATTCAGCATGTCCACGTAGAGAAAGCTAATTTTCAGCTAAGAAAAACAGGTGACATCCATGAGACGTCTTACAACATGCCTGTTATTTTTAACAAGTTTTCTTTGTTGATTCTGAATTGCTGACTTAAAGAGGTTTGGACTTGGTCTAAATATTTATCTCGCTAGAAAAACGGAAAGCATGGCAAACAATACAATTTCGATAATTGTGTGCATTCACACATCCAGCTGACTGCATCGCAATTTTCCTTCCTCAAATATCGAGCACATTTTTTGTTTTCGTCTTTAAATTGGGAAGAAACGATATAGGTTGTTTATTCGAAATAATATTTAAATGATCTGTGAAATCACTGACACCAAAGGATTTAACGAATAACAAATCTTTCACAACACAATTACATTCTTTCTCTGACGATACGGATGGGGACGACATTTTGCATGAGTAAATAAATGTTTGGAAATGGAACTAAAAATTTATGGAATTCAAATGAAAAGAGCCCGCAATAAACACTTATTAAAGTGTTTACGTGCCCTAATTAATTTAGCGTATGAGCTTTCTTATTTTGGGGGGAATCTATAGTCCTTTCTTTGAAATTCGTGTAGTCTGTAAGCATCCGATGTGTCGCCTACAAAATGAGATACCTATCTCGAGGGAGAGTTTGTTTTTGTTTTTGTTTTTTGGCACGCGTTTTTGAATTTACTAACACTATATTAGTATGTATTTCGTCTGTAAAAAAATTGACAAGATACAAAATTGATGTGCTTGTAAGATGTCTGATAGCATAATCATTTTATACTGCATGTTGTAAGAAATTAGATCGAACTTGGAAACGTAAGCAATGCTTATATGAACGTCTCGCCACTGCTGCGCATCAACACAGATCATGTGTGCTTAGTACTCTGGTATATGCCAGCGAAACCTAAACCCTGTATGCTTCGCAGGAAAAAAAAAGTATAAATGCGTTTCATATGGGATGCTTGAGACGCGTACGTGGAATTTCATGGAGTGGCAGAGTGACTAACAACGATGTGTTGGACAGTGCAAAGATGTTCAATTAAGTTACGAGCCTCTGCCAGCCCCGCTTGCTGTGGCTTAGTCTTGCGTACAGAATGGAGGACGGACGAATTCCAAAAGAAATCATTTACGGAGAGCAGACCACGGTTAACTGTAACAAAAAGGTAGACCCTTCCTCGGCTACAAAGATGTTTGTAAATTTGGACCTGAAAGGGTTGGATATGAACACCTGCAACTTGGAGTAACTTGCCAAAGACAGATCTGACTGGAGGCAAGCCTTGTGTGCTGTCCTGCAGGCAGGGGGAACAGATGCAGACGACAAACGCGCGAGGAGAAAGCAAGGGCAACAACTGACTGAGACCCCTCTCTAGCAGTAAGTCCGTTTTCCCTCGAGACTGACATTATGCCAATCAATCAATCAAAAGGGGGACGGCGTGGGCTAGTGGTTAAGTGACATGGCTCACAACTAGAAGGTAGGTTACCCCGGGTAAGCAAACCCTTAAGTGACACGGCTCACAACTAGAAGGTAGGTTACCCTGGGGAAGCAAACCCTTAAGTGACATGGCTCACAACTAGAAGGTAGGTTACCCCGGGGAAGCAAACCCTTAAGTGACACAGCTCACAACTAGAAGGTAGGTTACCCCGGGGAAGCAAACCCCTAAGTGACATGGCTCACAACTAGAAGGTAGGTTAACCCGGGGAAACAAACCCTTAAGTGACACGGCTCACAACTAGAAGGTAGGTTACCCCGGTGAAGCAAACCCTTAAATGACATGGCCCACAACTAGAAGGTAGGTTACCCCGGGGAAGCAAACCCTTAAGTGACACGGCTCACAACTAGAAGGTAGGTTACCCCGGGGAAGAAAATCCTTAAGTGACATGGTCCACAACTAGAAGGTAGGTTACCCCGGGGAAGTAAACCCTTAAGTGACACAACTCACAACTAGAAGGTAGGTTACCCCGGGGAAGCAAACCCTTAGGTGACACGGCTCACAACTAGAAGGTAGGTTACCCCAGGGAAGCAAACCCTTAAGTGACACGGCCCACAACTAGAAGGTAGGTTAACCCGGGGAAGCAAACCCTTAAGTGACACGGCTCACAACTAGAAGGTAGGTTACCCCAGGGAAGCAAACCCTTAAGTGACATGGTCCACAACTAGAAGGTAGGTTACCCCGGGGAAGCAAACCCTTAAGTGACACGGCTCACAACTAGAAGGTAGGTTACCCCAGGGAAGCAAACCCTTAAGTGACACGGCCCACAACTAGAAGGTAGGTTACCCAGGGCAAGCAAACCCTTAAGTGACATGGCTCAGAACTAGAAGGTAGGTTACCCCAGGGAAACAAACCCTTAAGTGACATGGCCCACAACTAGAAGGTAGGTTACCCCGGGGAAGCAAACCCTTAAGTGACACGGCTCACAACTAGAAGGTAGGTTACCCCGGGGAAGCAAACCTTTAAGTGACATGGCCCACAACTAGAAGGTAGGTTACCCCGGGGAAGCAAACCTTTAAGTGACATGGTCCACAACTAGAAGGTAGGTTACTCCGGGGAAGCAAACCCTTAAGTGACACGGCTCACAACTAGAAGGTAGGTTACCCCGGGGAAGCAAACCTTTAAGTGACACGGCTCACAACTAGAAGGTAGGTTACCCCGGGGAAGCAAACCCTTAAGTGACACGGCTCACAACTAGAAGGTAGGTTACCCCGGGGAAGCAAACCCTTAAGTGACATGGCCCACAACTAGAAGGTAGGTTACCCCGGGGAAGCAAACCCTTAAGTGACACGGCTCACAACTAGAAGGTAGGTTACCCCGGAGAAGCAAACCCTTAAGTGACACGGCTCACAACTAGAAGGTAGGTTACCCCAGGGAAGCAAACCCTTAAGTGACACGGCCCACAACTAGAAGGTAGGTTAACCCGGGGAAGCAAACCCTTAAGTGACACGGCTCACAACTAGAAGGTAGGTTACCCCGGTGAAGCAAATCCTTAAGTGACATGGTCCACAACTAGAAGGTAGGTTACCCCGGGGAAGTAAACCCTTAAGTGACACAACTCACAACTAGAAGGTAGGTTACCCCGGGGAAGTAAACCCTTAAGTGACACGGCTCACAACTAGAAGGTAGGTTACCCCAGGGAAGCAAACCCTTAAGTGACACGGCCCACAACTAGAAGGTAGGTTAACCCGGGGAAGCAAACCCTTAAGTGACACGGCTCACAACTAGAAGGTAGGTTACCCCGGTGAAGCAAACCCTTAAGTGACATGGCTCACAACTAGAAGGTAGGTTACCCCGGGGAAGCAAACCCTTAAGTGACATGGCTCACAACTAGAAGGTAGGTTACCCCGGGGAAGCAAACCCTTAAGTGACACGGCTCACAACTAGAAGGTAGGTTACCCCAGGGAAGCAAACCCTTAAGTGACACGGCCCACAACTAAAAGGTAGGTTACCCCGGGGAAGCAAACCCTTAAGTGACACAGCTCAAAACTAGAAGGTAGGTTACCCCGGGGAAGCAAACCCTTAAGTGACACGGCTCACAACTATAAGGTAGGTTAACCTAGGGAAGCAAACCCTTAAGTGACACGGCCCACAACTAGAAGGTAGGTTAACCCGGGGAAGCAAACCCTTAAGTGACACAGCTCACAACTAGAAGGTAGGTTACCCCGGTGAAGCAAACCCTTAAGTGACATGGCTCACAACTAGAAGGTAGGTTACCCCGGGGAAGCAAACCCTTAAGTGACACGGCTCACAACTAAAAGGTAGGTTACCCCAGGGAAGCAAACCCTTAAGTGACACGGCCCACAACTAGAAGGTAGGTTACCCAGGGGAAGCAAATCCTTAAGTGACATGGCTCACAACTAGAAGGTAGGTTACCCCAGGGAAACAAACCCTTAAGTGACATGGCCCACAACTAGAAGGTAGGTTACCCCGGGGAAGCAAACCCTTAAGTGACACGGCTCACAACTAGAAGGTAGGTTACCCCGGGGAAGCAAACCCTTAAGTGACATGGCTCACAACTAGAAGGTAGGTTACCCCGGGGAAGCAAACCCTTAAGTGACACGGCTCACAACTAGAAGGTAGGTTACCCCGGGGAAGCAAACCTTTAAGTGACATGGCCCACAACTAGAAGGTAGGTGACCCCGGGGAAGCAAACCCTTAAGTGACATGGCCCACAACTAGAAGGTAGGTTACCCCGGGGAAGCAAACCCTTAAGTGACACGGCTCACAACTAGAAGGTAGGTTACCCCGGGGAAGCAAACCTTTAAGTGACACGGCTCACAACTAGAAGGTAGGTTACCCCGGGGAAGCAAACCCTTAAGTGACACGGCTCACAACTAGAAGGTAGGTTACCCCGAGGAAGCAAACCCTTAAGTGACATGGCCCACAACTAGAAGGTAGGTTACCCCAGTGAAGCAAACCCTTAAGTGACACGGCTCACAACTAGAAGGTAGGTTACCCCGGGGAAGCAAACCCTTAAGTGACATGGTTCACAACTAGAAGGTAGGTTACCCCGGGGAAGTAAACCCTTAAGTGACACAGCTCACAACTAGAAGGTAGGTTACCCCGGGGAAGCAAACCCTTAAGTGACACGGCTCACAACTAGAAGGTAGGTTACCCCGGTGAAGCAAACCCTTAAGTGACACGGCCCACAACTAGAAGGTAGGTTACCCCGGGGAAGCAAACCCTTAAGTGACATGGCTCACAACTAGAAGGTAGGTTACCCCAGGGAAGCAAACCCTTAAGTGACACGGCTCACAACTAGAAGGTAGGTTACCCCGGGGAAGCAAACCCTTAAGTGACATGGCCCACAACTAGAAGGTAGGTTACCCCAGGGAAGCAAACCCTTAAGTGACACGGCTCACAACTAGAAGGTAGGTTACCCCGGGGAAGCAAACCCTTAAGTGACATGGTTCACAACTAGAAGGTAGGTTACCCCGGGGAAGTAAACCCTTAAGTGACACAGCTCACAACTAGAAGGTAGGTTACCCCGGGGAAGCAAACCCTTAAGTGACACGGCTCACAACTAGAAGGTAGGTTACCCCGGGGAAGCAAACCCTTAAGTGACACGGCCCACAACTAGAAGGTAGGTTACCCCGGGGAAGCAAACCCTTAAGTGACATTGCTCACAACTAGAAGGTAGGTTACCCCGGGGAAGACACCCTTAAGTGACATGGCCCACAACTAGAAGGTAGGTTACCCCAGGGAAGCAAACCCTTAAGTGACACGGCTCACAACTAGAAGGTAGGTTACCCCGGGGAAGCAAATCCTTAAGTGACATGGTCCACAACTAGAAGGTAGGTTACCCCGGGGAAGTAAACCCTTAAGTGACACAACTCACAACTAGAAGGTAGGTTACCCCGGGGAAGCAAACCCTTAAGTGACACGGCTCACAACTAGAAGGTAGGTTACTTCAGGGAAGCAAACCCTTAAGTGACACGGCCCACAACTAGAAGGTAGGTTAACCCGGAGAAGCAAACCCTTAAGTGACACGGCTCACAACTAGAAGGTAGGTTACCCCGGTGAAGTAAACCCTTAAGTGACATGGCTCACAACTAGAAGGTAGGTTACCCCGGGGAAGCAAACCCTTAAGTGACACGGCTAACAACTAGAAGGAAGGTTACCCCAGGGAAGCTAACCCTTAAGTGACACGGCCCACAACTAGAAGGTAGGTTACCCAGGGGAAGCAAACCCTTCAGTGACATGGTCCACAACTAGAAGGTAGGTTACCCCGGGGAAGTGAACCCTTAAGTGACACAACTCACAACTAGAAGGTAGGTTACCCCGGGGAAGCAAACCCTTAAGTGACACGGCCCACAACTAGAAGGTAGGTTAATCCGGAGAAGCAAACCCTTAAGTGACACGGCTCACAACTAGAAGGTAGGTTACCCCGGTGAAGCAAACCCTTAAGTGACATGGCTCACAACTAGAAGGTAGGTTACCCCGGGAAGCAAACCCTTAAGTGACACGGCTCACAACTAGAAGGTAGGTTACCCCAGGGAAGCAAACCTTTAAGTGACACGGCTCACAACTAGAAGGTAGGTTACCCCGGGGAAGCAAACCCTTAAGTGACATGGTTCACAACTAGAAGGTAGGTTACCCCGGGGAAGTAAACCCTTAAGTGACACAGCTCACAACTAGAAGATAGGTTACCCCGGGGAAGCAAACCCTTAAGTGACACGGCTCACAACTAGAAGGTAGGTTACCCCGGTGAAGCAAACCCTTAAGTGACACGGCCCACAACTAGAAGGTAGGTTACCCCGGGGAAGCAAACCCTTAAGTGACATGGCTCACAACTAGAAGGTAGGTTACCCCAGGGAAGTAAACCCTTAAGTGACACGGCTCACAACTAGAAGGTAGGTTACCCCGGGGAAGCAAACCCTTAAGTGACATGGCCCACAACTAGAAGGTAGGTTACCCCAGGGAAGCAAACCCTTAAGTGACACGGCTCACAACTAGAAGGTAGGTTACCCCGGGGAAGCAAACCCTTAAGTGACATGGTTCACAACTAGAAGGTAGGTTACCCCAGGGACGTAAATCCTTAAGTGACACAGCTCACAACTAGAAGGTAGGTTACCCCGGGGAAGCAAACCCTTAAGTGACACGGCTCACAACTAGAAGGTAGGTTACCCCGGGGAAGCAAACCCTTAAGTGACACGGCCCACAACTAGAAGGTAGGTTACCCCGGGGAAGCAAACCCTTAAGTGACATTGCTCACAACTAGAAGGTAGGTTACCCCGGGGAAGCAAACCCTTAAGTGACATGGCCCACAACTAGAAGGTAGGTTACCCCAGGGAAGCAAACCCTTAAGTGACACGGCTCACAATTAGAAGGTAGGTTACCCCGGGGAAGCAAATCCTTAAGTGACATGGTCCACAACTAGAAGGTAGGTTACCCCGGGGAAGTAAACCCTTAAGTGACACAACTCACAACTAGAAGGTAGGTTACCCCGGGGAAGCAAACCCTTAAGTGACACGGCTCACAACTAGAAGGTAGGTTACTTCAGGGAAGCAAACCCTTAAGTGACACGGCCCACAACTAGAAGGTAGGTTAACCCGGAGAAGCAAACCCTTAAGTGACACGGCTCACAACTAGAAGGTAGGTTACCCCAGGGAAGCAAACCCTTAAGTGACATGGCTCACAACTAGAAGGTAGGTTACCCCGGGGAAGCAAACCCTTAAGTGACACGGCTAACAACTAGAAGGTAGGTTACCCCAGGGAAGCTAACCCTTAAGTGACACGGCCCACAACTAGAAGGTAGGTTACCCAGGGGAAGCAAACCCTTAAGTGACATGGTCCACAACTAGAAGGTAGGTTACCCCAGGGAAGTAAACCCTTAAGTGACACAACTCACAACTAGAAGGTAGGTTACCCCGGGGAAGCAAACCCTTAAGTGACACGGCTCACAACTAGAAGGTAGGTTAACCCAGGGAAGCAAACCCTTAAGTGACACGGCCCACAACTAGAAGGTAGGTTAACCCGGAGAAGCAAACCCTTAAGTGACACGGCTCACAACTAGAAGGTAGGTTACCCCGGTGAAGCAAACCCTTAAGTGACATGGCTCACAACTAGAAGGTAGGTTACCCCGGGGAAGCAAACCCTTAAGTGACACGGCTAACAACTAGAAGGTAGGTTACCCCAGGGAAGCTAACCCTTAAGTGACACGGCCCACAACTAGAAGGTAGGTTACCCAGGGGAAGCTAACCCGTAAGTGACACGGCCCACAACTAGAAGGTAGGTTACCCCAGGGAAGCAAACCCTTAAGTGACATGGCCCACAACTAGAAGGTAGGTTACCCCAGGGAAGCAAACCCTTAAGTGACACGGCTCACAACTAGAAGGTAGGTTACCCCGGGGAAGCAAATCCTTAAGTGACATGGTCCACAACTAGAAGGTAGGTTACCCCGGGGAAGTAAACCCTTAAGTGACACAACTCACAACTAGAAGGTAGGTTACCCCGGGAAGCAAACCCTTAAGTGACACGGCTCACAACTAGAAGGTAGGTTACCCCAGGGAAGCAAACCTTTAAGTGACACGGCCCACAACTAGAAGGTAGGTTAACCCGGGGAAGCAAACCCTTAAGTGACACGGCTCACAACTAGAAGGTAGGTTACCCCGGGGAAGCAAACCCTTAAGTGACACGGCTCACAACTAGAAGGTAGGTTAACCCGGGGAAGTAAACCCTTAAGTGACACGGCCCACAACTAGAAGGTAGGTTAACCCGGGGAAGCAAACCCTTAAGTGACACAGCTCACAACTAGAAGGTAGGTTACCCCGGTGAAGCAAACCCTTAAGTGACATGGCTCACAACTAGAAGGTAGGTTACCCCAGGGAAACAAACCCTTAAGTGACATGGCCCACAACTAGAAGGTAGGTTACCCCGGGGAAGCAAACCCTTAAGTGACACGGCTCACAACTAGAAGGTAGGTTACCCCGGGGAAGCAAACCCTTAAGTGACATGGCTCACAACTAGAAGGTAGGTTACCCAGGGGAAGCAAACCCTTAAGTGACATGGCCCACAACTAGAAGGTAGGTTACCCCGGGGAAGCAAACCCTTAAGTGACATGGCCCACAACTAGAAGGTAGGTTACCTTGGGGAAGCAAACCCTTAAGTGACACGGCTCACAACTAGAAGGTAGGTTACCCCGGGGAAGCAAACCCTTAAGTGACACGGCTCACAACTAGAAGGTAGGTTACCCCGGGGAAGCAAACCCTTAAGTGACACAACTCACAACTAGAAGGTAGGTTACCCCGGGGAAGCAAACCCATAAGTGACACGGCTCACAACTAGAAGGTAGGTTACCCCGGGGAAGCAAACCCTTAAGTGACACGGCTCACAACTAGAAGGTAGGTTACCCCAGGGAAGCAAACCTTTATGTGGCATGGTCCACAACTAGAAGGTAGGTTACCCCGGGGAAGTAAACCCTTAAGTGACACAGCTCACAACTAGAAGGTAGGTTACCCCGGGGAAGCAAACCCTTAAGTGACACGGCTCACAACTAGAAGGTAGGTTACCCCGGGGAAGCAAACCTTTAGAAAATGCGGAAGGAAGCAGACCCTTGGATAAAATGCATGCCAAAGTCCGATGCACTTGTCCGACAGGCGCAAAATAAAAGCAGCAGTGCAGTGCACACCGCCTTGGGAATAGAGAAATAAGGCGAACGCAACAAAAAAAACCAATCAAACCAATCATTGCCGCCGAGAGCAATTTTATTAGACGGCACAATGTTTCGTTCGGATCATCTCCCCTTCCCCTTTAGTCATGCTGTGTTTTATTCACTACTGGTTTTACTATGATGTAACATGTAGGGTCCAAAACGGGTGTGAAAGATGAGAGAGGAGTGAAATGGTTTTCTGCGTTTGGTGCGCTATGCTCTTATAAAAAAACATTTTGAAAAATAGAAGAGTATCAAAAAGAAGAAAACACTTTTTTTTATTTGAACATCTTATTTTTTTCTAGAGTACAGAAACGGAAAAATCATTCACATCTAAAATTACACTGCAGACCTTCTTGTTCTTCCTAGTTAGTTCTCAAACTTAAAAATGGTATTGTAAGTAGCAGATGACATCCGGAGAACGAAATGCATTGTGTCGTAATATACAGCTTGGCTGCGACATTTGCACCTTTGAGTCCGACACATTGGACAATTTTGCGTATCGTGTGAGCCTTCCCTTTTTGATCTCTTTTCCTTAGTCTGCTCTGTTGCAGCCATGTAACCAAGGATCATCGCGAGGAGGTGCAGAAGAGTTTTTCTGTCCCTGACGCTAGCAGTCAACTTTGGGTCGCTGATCGCTGCAGGTCATGCCCTGCTCAACATCTTGACCCATAATGCAGATCAAATCATTGTATGTCCCAATTATTGGTAAATAGTTTTTTTTTAATTGTGAAAATAAAAGGCTTTATGAAAAGAGCTTTTCTGCCTTTTTGTGAAAAATGTCGGACCAGACCACATTTTTACATAAAGATGATGCTCTTTCAAAGATTGTACCAACTGAAATCTTCAGGTTTGGTTAACCCATTTAAGACGGTGTCAATTCATGTACCAGACCTTTATATGTCCATATACCTTTATAGATCTCGTTAATCTATGTAACATTCTCCTTTTTCATGTATTGGGATCATGTAGGAAAGTTTTCATCATTTCCCATTAGGGTACAAGATCAACAGATACCAGGGGTGACAGGCGCAGAATTTGCTAGTTGTGAGAATATTGACTTGTCTTTGTGCCAAAGCAATTGATATGAACAATAATACAATGATTGTCTATGTTTACTTCAGGCAAGCCAGTCTCTTACGTGTAGTTGTCCATCGGTTCTTGGAAATTTCAGAATATTTTCTGGGAAAACTTTATTGCAGGTATATTTTGAAATTGTTTTAGACGGAGGAGTGTGACAGTTTGTAACATAATTTTATATCTCTTTTTTTTTATGAAGAGTCGGTTGTGATACAATGTCCACATTATCATTAGTTATCATTAGCACTTTCATTATCGATTTCCAAAATTCATTCACAAGTTAAAGTTCAAGTGCCATCTCCGAATCGAAGGACGGCTTCAATGGATCTCCAGTGTACTCTATCTATTGCAATAATGGTGCAATCTTTTCGCAGTTTATCTTCTAATGGTACCCATCCACTTATAACGTTGTCTGCCTCTTGAACGACTGACTTCCACCCTACCCTCCAGTATGGTCTTCAACAAGGAGGTATGTCTTGTTATAAGAGCACAATAGCGTAACTGTTAAACATTAATCAGAAGAAGAATAGCCATGGCAATGCAGAGGCTGAAAAGCCTGAAGAAATTATGGCAGAGCACCAACAAAACGACAAAAGTAAAAGTCTTGAGATCCTGTGTTTTTCCTGTGACACCTTATGGCTGCGAATCAGAGACTATTACCAAAACTACTAGACATAAAATGGAATCCTTCGAGTCAAAATGTTACAGAAAGATCCTCAGAATACCCTGGACGGAGAAAAATACAAATGTAGACATTCGGCAAGAGTTGAGCATAGAGGAGAACTGGTTTATCAATTGTATTATGGCCAGAAAATGTCAATACTTTGGTCACATCAAGAGACACAGCGATATTGAGATAACAGTGATGGAAGGCATGGTGCCAGGCAAGAGAGGCAGGGGTAGACCAAGAAGACGATGGGACCAAGATATCCAGGAATGCCTGGGTATGACTGTGGCGGAGGCTGGAGTTTTGGCAAGGGAAAGAGTTTCTTTCAGACAGACTGGAATGGGAGCGACGTTCTATAAAGGACATGCTACGTGATGATGATGTTTAACCTTGATTTCGGTCACTAATTCTCTTTTCCCCATAAAGTTTTTCAATACCTCGACATCAGTTTTCTTCTCTTTCCAAGAAATGCGACCAATCTTCTGTATCACTATATTTTCTATCACTTACACATACTCTTGTAAGTAAGACTGTTTCTTTTTTCATTTTCATTTTTGCATCAGTCACTTCATCAAAATCAATCGTTCTTTTGAGAATGAGGTTCCCAGCTGTTTCTTTTTGCTTCAAATCTTTAGGTGAGTTCAATGAGACTTGTTTTTGTTGAAGCCGCACGTATTCCAATTTGAAGAGGTCGTTGATCCCTTCTTTAATTTTTTCTGTTGCCTCTTCTTGAGTACTTTCACATTAACTGATACACTATTATATAAGGGAAATAACGTAAGGCTTAGATAAAGATAAAAGTATAGAAAAGATAGTGACATTTAGTTGTGCGAAGGGTTAGGGTTATGGTTAGGTTCAGAGTTAGGCTTATGGTTATGTTTAGAGTTAGGTTTAGGGTTATGGTTAGATTTAGGGCTAGGATTAGGGTTATTGTTAGGTTTAGGGTTAGAATTGAGATTGTGGTTAGGGTTAGGATTAGTGCTAGATAATATAGTTGATAGCATGTTTGGGTCTCGTTATTTTTCTTATATATTTGTGTACCAGTTAATGCGGAAGTACCATTTCTTGTCTTTTCATTTCTTTGCTCCTGATTTGTAAGAATACATTGTGTAGAGATTATGTACTAATCCGTAATAGATTGGGTTGATTTTTTACATAATTTTTAATTTTGCTCGGGCAGCGTCCCGTTAAGCCTACTTTTTTTCGATTTCTATATGTCGATGTATTTTTAACGTGCGCACACGGGTACACAGGCGTCCGATCTCTACTACACAGAGATCCGGAGAAATACCAGTAGTAGCAGTAGTTGTAGTAAAACTTAAAAAACTTAACGTCTTTATACTGGTTTAGAAGACTCTGCAGAGTCTGTATACAACCAGTTCCATTTACATCACCTTTCCCTAGAAGCTGTACGTATCCAATCTGTTCTTAAATGCATTGACCGTCCCAGCCTCCACCACCTCACTTGGCAATGCATTCCAAGCATTCACTACTCTCTGGCTAAAGAAATACTTCCTAATATCTAGTAGTAATAGTAGTAGTAGTAGCAATAGTAGTAGTAGTGGTGGTGGTAAAATATCGTGTGATATAGAGTTTACACGTAATACTTTGGGTCCCGAATGCCCCCCCCCCCACCCTTTTCACCTTTGGACGCCTGGGCTGGGTACAATGTACCCTTATCTCACAACCATGCTGCATATCAATTATTTTACTTTTCTTACTTCAGCTGTTTATCGAGGCTCTCTCTCTCTCTCTCTCTCAATATATATGACTGTTCAATATTTTCCCAAAACACGTCTGTTGGCTAGTTTCTCATAAAAGATTGCATTTTTTGCCCTTTTATAAAAATTGCTTCAATTGTTCCGCTATAACTGATCCCCGTTTTACTATAAAATAAACATGGCGCTGTCGTACAGTTGTTTGAGGTTTCTTATCAGGTCCCCGAGGTTAGCTGATATTTATTCATGTTATAATTAATATGGAAAACTTTAACGGTTCTAGTAAATAACTAGTTTTTCTTTATTTACATTTCCTGTACAGCCGAAACCGGTTCATATGAATTGGCTGACTGAGGTTTGTCTTGGGTTGCGGTCCCCAGTCTAGAAAATACTAACTTCTAAGTACTTCTTAGTACTACTTGAACTTGAGTACTATCTACTGTCTACTACTAGTACTAAACTACTGGTAAATTAAGCTACAAGTAGTAGTAGTAGTAAGTACTGAAAACGAGTAGTAAGTAAAGTAGTTCACTTCAACAGTTGCAGCAAGGGTTCCCTGCGCCTGAGTGATAGTAATAGTAAATTTAAATTAGTATAGATGTCTTTATTATTTATATGGCATTGGTCTTCATTGGACCATTACTTGGCCAATTATAACGTAATTTAATGTTAAGCTTAATATTAATAATATTATTTATTATGTTATGTAAACTGTAGTACCCAAGATGAGAAAACAATTGAAGCACTCTGTACTGTCACCTTCCAAGGATGTCAATAAAGTTTATAAAGCTACACTGTGACTCAGAGTTGTGCTCGGTACTGACAGTGACAACCTTCTTAATTTAGCCACTACAAAGGCTTGGACACAGGATTCCGGTAAACTAGGGACAAAGTGCAGTTAAAATCTATGTGTGCTTCAAATTGGAGTGAAAAGATAAATAATCGCTAATGCTTGGAAACAAGCTTGGGCTAAAACCTTTGCAGATGCAGTGGACTGAGTGATGGTCTTTCGTGATACCATCCTTCAATAAATGAGACCAGCTGGATAGTTACAGTGTGCATAAAACCTACTCCAACTAAAAAAATATGCCCCATAATCTGCAAAGCATGACCTGAGACACGAAGTGCCGCATCATAAATTGAAAGAGGGAAACGAGCAGATGACCCAAGGCACCCTTTGTTTGAACACCAGATGTAGTGCACAAGACTGAAATCTGTATGAAGATTCTTACAGTCAACGTTGTCCCTACAGACAAGTCCCCAGAAAATGCTGCACTGAAAAATTGAATGAACTGACTGGAAAGCATACCTCACATCCCAAGCACGCTGATGAAGGTGGATCATAGTCCTCCAGGCAGTTGTGCTATGCCTGGCTTCATCTGCGTGATGCTCACTACTACAGGGATCATGTCGATCTACATCTCATCAGCCAGACTGTCTTGAAAACAATCTGTTTCCATTGAACGCTACTGGGAAGAGAGATAGTGTTCTTGTTCAGTATATTATCCCTGACCTTGATGAGACATCATGGTCAGTATGTTGTGCCAGACTACCATCTCAGTTCCCCTCAGGATCAGGTGAAACATACTAATCAAGACCCTTCCTCATGTTTGTACTCCTGGAAACAGGCTGTATAACAGCAGTCTGGTCAACAAGGTGGGAATTGACAGTGTAATCCCCAAAGAGATGAGCTTACTGAGGAGTCTTGCATTGTAAGAAGATCCTGGTACACTTTATCAAGTATGGCTTGGGTTGTAAGTGATAGTCAAACTATATAAAGCATTAATCCTAGATTAGAGTACTGTGTTCAGGTATGGAGTTCCTATTGTAGAGGGGATATAAACATGCTGTAAAGGATACAAAGAATAGCAGCAAATCTGATAGAGGGATTAGGGAATTATAGTTATGAGAAAAGACTCAGAAAAATCTACCTGCAGTATTTAGAAAAGTAAATTCAAGGGAATGTAATACATCTTTATTAGATAATCAAGGAAACAGATAAATTAGATTATAATCATTTTTTCAAAGTGCAGCAGGCGACAAGAACAAGACGACACAGTTGCAAATTAACTAATGAAAGGTCCAAATTATATATAGGAAAATATTTTAATAGTCAGATACTGATGAATGCTTGGAATGCATTGCCACAAGAAATAATGGCGGGGCAAGGTCAGTTAATGCATTCAAAAATAGATTGAATGCACATAGTTATTTTTGGAACAAGTTCAGTAAAAGAAACTGGTTGCATACAGACTCAGCAAACCTTCTTAATCAGTATAAAGAAGTTAAGTAAGAAGAGTCTCTGTAACCCCCTATCAAAATTTAACTTAGCATGAGTAATTTTGAACAACAGCGACAACATTGGAGGTGAAATGAAAAAAACCTAGCTTGCACACCTGAGAGGCAAATGACCTTTTTTTTTCTCTGCCTATCACAGCTAGATCCTGGTCCAACATCAATGAGAAATTGGTATCATGCTAGTTATTGTTTGCAAATGCTCACACTGAGTAGTTACTCATTTGTTCGCCCTGAAAAGGATGATAAATGGTGGGTTGCAGTAGCTTTCCTCACGTGCCAAGCATGCTGATGAAGGTGGACCGGTGTCTTCTAGGCGGTTGTGCTGTGCTTGGCTTCATCTGCATGTCACTCACTACTACGGGTATTACGTAGATCCCTCACCTCATTAGCCAGACTGCCATGAAAATAGCCCGTTTCCAGGGAGGGCTACTGGGAAGGTGAGGTGAGGGTTTTGGCCAGTATGTTTTGCCAACCATGGCTAACATGTCCGATAAGTATATTTTGCCCGACCCTGACTAACATGTCTGATAAGTATATTTTGCCCGACCCTGACTAACATGTCTGATAAGTATATTTTGCCTTTTCTTGACATTAGTCTTCTTCCCCTCGCTTCATGCTAGTGTTAAACAAATGTTTTAAAATTATTATTTGAAAACCAAAGATTCTCCTTGAAAAATTAAACAAGTACTATCATTTCACAGAAATGTCAATTGCTTTCTACAAAGAGACAGAACAATGCAAAGCAGCTCTATAGGCACCAGCACCAGAGTCTTGTGTTCTTGGAGGTTGTCCAGGGAGACATATAGAAGGTGCAGCAGAGGTTTTCGGACCAAGCGGGTGGAAGTGAACAAAATTGGAGCACCTGAGGCAGAATCCGATGCACCGTCATTATTAAAGCCATTGATTTTTACTACTGGGGTACGTTGGATGTAGTCTTATTTCAATGTGTGTGTGTTTATTTATATAATTGCAACACATGTGTGTGTATAATACAGTTTGACTATCACTTCCATGCTCCTATGTTTAATGCAGATGTGCATTATCTGCGATCACTGTTCATGTAGAATGAGATTAGGATGCTCTAAAGTACATGTGCTGCTGTCATGTCTACCAAGCCACAGTTACATAGGCAGGTGGTACCTGTCATGAATTTGTTGTTACATGGTGTTCTGTTGTGATCAGTTCAGAGATGAAGTATGATATCCATGTCTTTTAATTTGGTTCAGTAGGCTGGTGGCTTCTTTGTCTTAATGTAAATGACCCATTGCTTCCATTTTCTATAGCCCTGGCGCGTGATTTCTCACGAGTTGGATAGCCTTTAGCGCCATTTAGATGATTTGCAATCTGTCATTGCAACAACATCTCCTCCTCTATGTCATCGTTTGTGTTGTGGATTCTGTGAGAGCAGACATGTCATTCAAGATGCCTCGTGAGTGTGTGAACAGTACAGATTATGTTTGCTACATTTGCGATGCAGTACCATAACTACAAGAGAAGTTTATGATCTGGCTGTTTGTGGTATAAACTGTATAAGGACAAGAGAAGTATATGATGGGGTGTTTTTGGTATAAACTGTATAAGGACAAGAGAAGTATATGATGGGGTGTTTGTGGTATAAACTGTATAAGGACAAGAGAAGTATATGATGGGGTGTTTGTGGTATAAACTGTATAAGGACAAGAGAAGTATATGATGGGGTGTTTGTGGTATAAACTGTATGAGAACAGTCAAGTTTATGATCTGACTGTTTGTGGTATACATTGTTTCAGAACGAGAGAAGAATGAGATATACAGCCAAGTTTATAATCTGTCTGTTTGTGGTATAAATTGTATGAGAACAAGAGAAGAATGAGACACACAGCCAAGTTCATGAACTGCCTGTTTGTGGTATAAACTGTATGGAGCAAGAGAAGTATGAGACAAGAAAGGTTTATGAGGGAAATAGATGCTGTTATTTGAGGCAATAACTGTATGAGGAAAAGAAAAGTCTGAGATAGACAGCTAAATTTATGTTGCGACTGTATCAGGACAAGACAGTCAGGTTTAGGATGGAAATAGAAGTGGTTACTTTGAGAGTGAACAATGCAAACTTTCATAAAAATCTATTAACTTTTGTTTTGCAGGTTTGTGGCTGCAGCTTCGTAGGAGCCATGATTTGGAATTATGAAAAAATGAGAAAAGTTTTAAAAGATTTGAAGACAGGAAAGAAGGATGACTCGAATCAATCTCAGAAGTTGTTTGGATTTAGAGATCATGTACGTAGTTTGAAGCTTTCATAAACTAATATATAGTTAATTTTCTTTCCACTTGTGCCATTGAGCATCATGGGAAGCTTATCCTGCACCGAGTGCTTTGGTCGGTCAATGTGAGCCTGTGTCGCTGCACAATCACTCTAATGTCATCTATCCACCTGCCTTGTCGTTTTGCATTCTGTCTCTCCTGGTAACGCTGATGACCTTCCTCAAACACTTCATTTCAGACAATGAAATTCTGCTCTCATGTGCCCTGGACAGAGACCATGTTTGTCACTGGTAGCACAGAGTCTGCATAAATATACTGTTTATCAGCTGTTGCTTTGTTACCAAACTAATGCTCCTGTATCTAAGCAACGGGGACATCTGATAAGTCACGGCAGATGCTTTCTGACACATAGTCTCAATTTCCCTGTCGATCCTACCGTCTGCAGAAAAAATACTGCCCAAATGCTTGAACTCATGGATCTTTTGAAGAGCAATATCATTTAGACTTATCTTGTGTGGCCCAGGAGTTCTACTGATCATCATAGTTTCTGTTTTGTTCTCGCTAATTCGCATATTAATGGTTCAGTAAAAGATATAAAGGTAAATACATTTCTCATTTGCAAAAGTATTTATAAGTTGTCCGTTTCATCTGATGAAATGTGAGCGTCAAGACTCGAGAAATGATCTGCTATTTGATCAAGCCAGTGATCACACATCTGGATTGCACGTGGATATTCAACACACATCCGATTCAGACCGATGCACAGAGAAAAGGGACTTTGGTAATGTTATTGAGGGATATAACACAGAAATACACCTGCCTTTGTGAATACCAAAATATGTTTTTACTCTATCCCCCCCTCCCCCTCCATTAATGGCATTTAGTACTTCATACTAATATAATATAAATATATATATTTTTATTATGAATATTTCATTATGTGTCTTAAGATCTTTAGATTGTAATTTTAGCTCAACTTTAGGCTTCGTGTAAGGGGGTAGACTGTAATGGTGGCTCTTGGAGCGAAAAGACAAAACAAGAACGGGACAATTATAGGGTGCTTTTTATCCAAATTTAGAACATTCTACAAAAGAATATCAGGAAAAATGAATAGAGATAGGCTGAGGAAATGATGGATTGACAGTGTAAACGAGGCCTGCCATAAAATGGGAGAAACCGGTCATTCGGGCCACGGAAGAGACGAGAGACAAATATATATCACGACACTAGGCTAAAAACCTGGTAGAAAGTGAGATGACAAGAGAAGAAGGGGTTACAATTCTAACAATTTCAATTTCTATCATTTAGCTGAACTCCATCTGGCACAGGGTGCCGCCAGGACAAAAGATGATTGTGGGTATTATTGCAGCCAATGTCAGCGTGTTCTTGTTATGGAGGATCCCGAGTATTCGTCAGACAATGCTGAGATATTTTACAACAGCTGCAAGTAAGTAATATTTATTCTCTCATGTGTTCTATAGTTACATTTGGGCCACCTTTAACCATTGCCACCCGAACGTCGCTCCAAAGCAACTGCGGCAGCTAAAATCACGCAGCCCGTACACGACTTACAATGTCGTTGTATAGCGACAGCTGTACAAATCAAATTTAAAAATGAACGGCTACGTAGAAATAGTCTGAACAGTACTGCTCTTTTGATTGTAGAGAGTTCCGATCCGAAAGGTACAGTCAGATACAAATAATGGCGATTTTGAAATTTGTTTTAGGCGTTTGGAAAGGATTTATGTTTTTCACTTGGATTTGAAGATTCGCCCATTGAATTTGACAGGCTGGTCATCGCATTTAGAAAGGAGGCGGCCATCTTGCTATGTACTGGAAATATAGTAGGAACAATCCCATCGTTTGTGAATGAAGAGCTTTTCTTCAACTCCACTCCCGACAATGTCAGCATTTTGGACCAGGCTTATGTAAAGTAAAGGAGTCCCGTTTATATTATATGCGGCATGTTGGGGAACATGATGTTAGGCCCATATTTTTCTTTGACCAACATACTATAGGGGTGATATGGTAAAATATTCCACATCAATTGGGGATTGAGCCTAGAACAGGCTAGGTAATCAGAGCACTAACCATGTACAGCTTAAATACTATCCATATAAATAATATTCATGCAATATATATATATGTGTCTTGCATTGAAGGGGCCAATCCCTGGTCTCAACAGTTTACCCAGCTGTAAATGGACACTAGACCATCATTTAGGGAAGGAAGGGCACTGGTCATTCTACCTCATAGAAAGGTGAGGCTAGGTATAATAGTCTCTTACGCTTTACCCCTGTTGCCAGCGTCTGTTATGGAACTTTCTTTGTGACCAATAATAAATTATCAGATTTCAAAGGTCTGAATGACTTTTATCTGATTTGTCCATTCATGCATCCACAGCCCACCCCCTGCCCTCGATGACCCTAAGCACATTCAGCCACATTAGTGTTCTACATTTGTGTGTCAACATGTACGTATTGTGGTCATTTGCTTCAGTAACAGTCAACCTTCTGGGATTTGAGCAGTTTGCTGCCTTTTACCTGTCCGCAGGTGAGTATATATGTGGTTACTGCTTATGTCACTTATACATGTCTGCAGTTGACTATACATGGTTACTGCTACTAGTATAATGCAAACAAACAACGAACCACTGTTATCAGAAATCAGAGCAGAACTAGGAAAACTCCAGAGATCCTCAACAATAGCGCTCCAATGGCTACCTTCCCACTGCAGAATCACAGAAAGCAAGAGAGCTGACGCTCTAGCAAAAGATGGCAGTAAAAAGGCACAATTTATTCATCCAGTACCATGCAGAGAGATCCAGACCATCGTCAGAAATCAGTATAGTATATACACAAATGGAGATGACATGAACATAAGCAGTAGACCAGGCCCAATTCGCCAGCTCAAAAGAAACCAACAAACTACATTTCGTCTGAGAACTGGTCACTGCAGACTACTAGAACATCTATACCGACTAAAGATATCACACACTGATGAGTGGCCATAACGGAACAGGGGACCACAATCCTGAACACACTCTATAGGGAAATGAGATACCAGACCTGTCAAAAGGGCGTGGAGCTGAGAAAAAAAAAGATGTGGGGCAGCAGCTCCGACCTGGTGAAGACTACAGACTTCAAAATGGCAACTGGCCTGCAGATATAGCATGACCAAATACCCTGAACACATAGAAAGAGTATAATGCATTAAGTGTAAACTAACACTTAATTACGTATTCTTTTGTCTCGCATGAGTTAAATTATTGTGTTATCCCATCTGTAGCATTACTACTTTTACTTTTGTCCAAGTGGCTGCCAAGTCTAAAAATCAGACTTGCATTCGATATCTACGTCTAATTTCGCTGCAGGATAACTGTTCTGCTGAAATACTCTTAACTCTTTAAGTCCATATTGCAGTGCTTGGAAACTACAAACTTAAAACTTTTACCAGAATGCATAAATATAGGCAGTATTCTCGAGAACATAAAATGAAATCTGAGAAGACGGCGTGGGGTTGTGGTTAAGTGACACGGCTCACAATCCGAAGGTGCTGGGTCCCATCACAGCATCGGCCGTTACACGATGAAGCAATCCCTTAGAAAATGCAGGAGCAAGCAGATCTTTACATAAAATGCACATTCAGATATTTCGTATCGTAACATTTTTTTTTTTTTGACTGTTCAAACTGTAATGAGTTAACTCTTTTCAGTCTGGGCTAAATGCTGAAATTCCGTGTATCAAAAGCCTTTTCAGAATAAGATTCATTAATATTGAGCAAGAGCTAAAATTGCGTTCTAAACAGCTTAAGAAACATAATTAAACTAACACGAGGTATTCATAATAAATATGATATATTAGTATGAAGTATTAAATGGAGCAAAGAGTCCTAAATATCTCCCTAAAAAAAGACCACATCCAAAATACCGATGTCTACCACTGAACTGAGTTCCGGGATGTCGTTGACTCTGCATCAGTGCAAAAGTACAGATGACCGGCCATGGGCCCCACGTGACTGACAATAGATGGACGAGAAGGGTGTCTTTTGGTGGCAACTACAACCGCCCACGCAGCCACCGCCAACGAGATGGAGAGATGATCTGGCCGTAGCACAAAGCTATTTTTAGGTTTTCAACAGCCTGTATTGGCAAATGCAAGCTGAAAAGAGTTAAGTTTGAAGTGATGAATGTTAAAGTGAAATAAGTCAGGGCGTGACTGTACCGGACATCTGTCACACAAAGCCCTTATTGGAACAACATGGGCTCTACGTCCTTAACACATTTCACATTATCCTTGACACATTTCGCATTATCCTTGACGTCAGTCCGGCAGATGTGTCGTATGCGATGAAGCCAACAATATTCTGTATGCAATTCGATCTTTTGCGGTGTTGTACCAATGGGGCCTTGGTCTTTGGTTAGACCATCTCGCTATCTCATAGGTGGGTGGCTCTGTGGACATCTACAAGCATATGGCCACCAAAGCATTGTTCGACGTGTCAGTCTGTTGTCAGGCATGCGTACCGCATGTCCAGCCCAGAATATAGCCGCTTCCACAATACCTCGGAACAAACATTGGTGTCAAATTTCTTTGTTTTTAATCTTATCCTGTATCAAAATTTTAGTGCACAGCATTTTATTGCTCTTTGGTGTTTCTGAGCTTCTCAGCATCTGTTTTACTCAAGTTTTACTATACACATCCGCAAATCATTGCTGGAATGACCATGGAATTCAATGTGTGTGCTCGTGCTGGGGTGTTTTTCACCTTTCATGTCTTTTGACAAAGACTGTTATTGGTCAGATTATTTGTTCTTGTGTCTGACCCTTCTTATAAAATAGGCCAAGATAGTCTCATCAGTAACGAAGTGTTACTTAATTGTGGTTGTTGTTGATCAAACTGGTCTGCCGAGCTGCTCGCTCTTTCACTGTCATTGCCTAGTTGAAGAATTTGCAGGCGTTTCGTAACTTGTAAGTCTTCTTCTTCGTGCGCTGTCAGACGTCAACTTTTATTTGTTCAAAGAAAATGGCGGTCATCCTTAGGCTGTTGACACTGCCTTAGAGCTTCTCTAGTATTGGTACTGGTGATGACAACATGTGCTTTCTCTGGTCCTCATATATTGACTAATTTTGCAGCAGATGTTTAGGGGTAATTTTCCCAGCACCACAGGTGCATTTGTCAGTAGCACTTATCTTCAGTTTATTGAATAGATGGTACCTCAGTCTGTTGTGACCTATGCAGAGTCTGAAGATCACCACCTGCTCTCTTCTGTAACTGGTAATAAGCATAATTTCTTGTGTAGTCAGTATGCTGTTTTCCATCTGGCTCTCATAAAACTTTTGGACTCTTCGTAAGTCACACTTGAATCTCGTTTGTGTAACTGGTAAGTGAAGCAAAATAAGATGTTTGTAATTCTGGCAGTGTCTTGCAATAATTATTCTCATTCTGTGGCAAGTCCAGAGTAAGCAAGCTCATATGGCTGAATGCAGTTGCAGCAGTTTGTATGTAGGGTCTAACTTGTTTATGTATTTCTTCAATCTGATGTGTTCTGTCCTAAGTTGGAAGATTCTGCTCTGTTCTTTACATGTACAGTTTATTGATGTTGTCATTTATTTGTTTATACATTGCATTTCCAATAGGCCAATCTGTCCTTTGGTTCAGGCATTCTTCTTTTAATTATTTGTTTTACTGTCTGCATGATGGTTGAGGTGTTTATTTGAACCATTCTTGCTCCTAGTTTTATGTTGGTTTGTGTGTTTATTTAAACCAAACTTGCTCCTAGTTTTGCTAGTTTATCTACTTTCTCACTGCTTGATATGTCTGTATGTCCTGAATCCACTGTAGGAAGACTTTGATGTTTGTATCTTATCAAATGTCTCAACCACCCCTATAACTTCTTTGTACTGTATTGTGGTAGATCTTAGCATATTCTGAGATGGGCTGACCATCTCGCCCTCAATAACTAAATCAGGTACCAAATATTGATCTGGGTAGTCTGAAGCATGTTAAGGCTTGCAATCAAACCCTGTTCATTGAATCTTGTACTTATTGACATATGCACATACTGACACGTGACATGATTACTTTTCGTCTAATGCAGGTACTGTATCATCATTTGCCAGTGTAGCATGCAGCAAGTTATTGAAGCGGCCATTTTCAGTGTCTGTAGGAGCAGTAAGTCATGTCCGTTGTGAAGAACTGTCCAGTTTAATGTAACAGCGTTGTGAAGAACTGTCCAGTTTAATGTAACAGATGTTGGTCTTCACACATGTTAAGCGTTGCAGATGAGACAGAAGACGCAGGGAACAAGATGACAGCAGTCAATGACTCATAGTTGACTGCAAGCCCTAGCTGTCCAGGACCCTATTTCGTCTGCAAGTGGTGGCCCTGGAAACAAGATGCACATATGTGTGATTTTTGTGTGACTCCAAGTCAGTTCTTGAGGCGCTGAAGCACACTAATTACAACAAATAGGAGATATTCTTGTTGGGGAGGGCGATCAACAACATCATCACTGCCCGCAGGATTAATGTCACCTTGCAATGGATTCCTGGTCATAGCGGGCTATCAGGAAACAAGATAGCTGACAGGTTATCTAAACAGGAGCCTCCAAATAACAATGGCAAAGACACTGCAGTAACCACACAGTAAAATGAACTATTAAGAATAATACCAGGGACATCTGAATGAACAGGTGGGCGACGGGAACAATGGGTCGCAGTGTATTTAGCCAAATGTCACAGCCAAAAACTAACGATGACATAAATAAACTACATAGAAGAGATCACAGTCTGATCTTTCAGTTCCGAACAGGACACACCAGAGTCAATAGCATCAATACCCAGCACCTGCCCTTTTGCAAACATTGCTCTCACTCTGATGAAACAGTTAGACACTGCTCTGACCCTGATGAAACAGACACCTACTCATTGAGTGCAATGAGCTTGCGGACAAAAGGAAAAGGTTCTTACAAGTACTGCCGATAATTGCCAACACACTGTACGGAGCAGTGAAACAGCTGAAGAAGACCTGTAACTATATAAGAATGTCATTGGGCTACCAAGAGCAGGCTTGCTCAGCAGCTATGGGATAACAATAACATGCAGAATAAGGATCGAATGTGGAAGATATACCAGGTCCCAAAATTATGCTGTGCTGAAACCGGATGTGTCGGGCCAAAATGTGTAGATATCGCAGCCTTGCTATAAACTATGAAACAACGTCCTTTTCAAGACAAACAGAAGATGAATGTAACAGGTGACAATCACGCAAGAAGTTGCACAGTGTTGAAAGTAACAGGTCTGTCTATCCATATTCTTCAACAGCCAAACACGGCACATAAGGAATAAACTAGTGCTCTCTGATGATCGTTCTGTGAAGAGTCTCTCTAGGCCTTCCTCTCTTTCTGCTGCAATCTGGTGCCCATTTAACTGCTTGTAATTGGAGTCTGTTGTTCTTCATTCTAATGTCCACTTTTTTTTTGCCTTGATTCGCATCCTGTCAGTCTCAAGAGACAATGGACTTCACGCTAGAGATGGGACAGTCAGCTGTTGTCCTAAATTTTGCCGCAAATGTTTGTAGTCTGCATCTTGACGCATCCTTTTTCCCCTGCCTGCAGAACAACGCACAAAGCCTGCCTTCAGCCAGGTCTGTCTTTAGCAAGTTCTTCCCAGTTGCAGGTGTTCATATCCAACATTTTCAGGTCACGCTTGCAGTCATCTTTGTAGCGGAGGAAAGGTCTACCTTTTTTACGCTTGCCCGTGGTCAGCTCTCCGTAAATGATATCTTTTGGTATTCGCCCATCCTCCATTCTGCACATGTGGCCAAGCCACCAGAAGTGGCGCTGATGTAGGATCGTAACTAAGCTGACAATCTTTGCACCGTCTAACACTTCGTTGTTAGTTACTCTGTCACTCCATGAAATTCCATGTATGTGTCTCAGGCAGCCCATTTGACAAGCATTTAGCCATTTTTCTTGTGAGGCATACAGAGTCCATGTTTTGCTCCTATAAAGCAGGGTACTAATCACATTTGTATCTGTACACGTCTGACAGCGTACGAAGAAGAAGTATCTGTACACAGCAACCTTTTGAGAGAAGGTCAGCATGCTGTTATTCCACACTCTCTGTGAGAGTCTGACAAGTGCTGATCAGGTCATTCCTAATCGTTTCTGCAGCTCTGTGTCTAGTGAAAGGTTGTCGGTGATAAAAGATCTGAGGTAGTTGAAGTGATTTACTACCTCCAGAATTTTATCGTTTAAGACATTGTCTGGTGGATCTGCACCCTGAGCCATCACTTTCGTCTTTTGTATGCTGATGGTGAGTCCAAACAGATTACAGGATTTTGCCAACCTATTAATGAGGATCTGTAATTTGGCTTTGGTGTGTGCGACCAGGGTAGCATCGTCTGTGAAGAGCATATCCCGATTGACAGTCTCCCTTTTCTTACTTTTTGCTCGTATTCTGGCTAGATTGAATAGTCTCCCATCTGACCTAGTATGCAGAAAGACCCTGTCTCTGGCAGTTCCAAAAGCGTGTCTAAGCATGATAGCAAAGAAAATGCAGAATAGAGCCGGAGCGAGGATACAACTTTGTTTAACTCCTCAGTCAATGTCCGGACTCCAGACCCTGATTTGATCTCTGGGTTAACTCCCAAAGCCTCTTTCACAAGTGGATATAACCGCATGTCAGCAGAGGTTATTTTCTGAAATTGTTGAAAGCATGAAAGGAGACAACACAGCAGATTGTCGATGACCAAAACAGCGCAAGTCTGCAGTGATTTCATTATCGCAGGCCGCCAGGACACTCACTTTGACGCTATGTCGAACTAATGTGCCTTATTCCTGTACTACTAGTGTGACACCGTCAGGTAGTCCATACATCAATCTTTTACAACAAGTTGATCGTTTACTACGTATGTGAATCCTACAACGCCAAAATCGACAATTTTGCTGAAATTGTACTCTTATGTTCATCTATACACATTCCAGCAGCGTCACCAATACTTGATTCGGAAAGTACCCAAATGAACATTGATTGACAATTATCACTGACCAGGCGCTGTATGACCTATAGATTTGGTAATAATACTATTCCAGCCATCCTACACACTTGTAGAATGTGTATTTGGCTTGGCTTGCCTTCGTTCGTTCTCAATCTCCTGCTACCAAGCCCTGAAAGGACTTAAGTATCAGAATGTAGTCCAGAGAACGGAATGCGTTGTGTCGTAGTTTCCAGCTTGACTGCGATATTTGCACCTTTCGGTCTAACACATCCGACTTCAGCAAGCATTTTTTGAGTACCGGGTTAGCATTCCCTCTTCGATCCCTTCTCCTTAGCCAGTCTGCCCTGCTGCAGCGTGTTATCCAGGATCACCGCGTGGAGGTGTAGAAGGGTCTTGGCAGCTATGGTTCGCTGGCCCTGACGCTAGCAGTCAGCTATGGGTCGCTGACCACTGCAGCTCATGCGCTGCTCAGCGTCTTGATCCCGAATGTGTATTTAAAAGTTGAATCATATCAAGAATTACCAAAACATTAACTTTCAATCGTCTTTTTGCGGAGTACACAAAAAGGCACCGCCATCTTGGTCACTATGTGACATAAATATCCCTTATAATAGTAGAAACATTGCTGATTTGTAATTTCTCTTATTAGATTGTTGACCTTGAATTCTTCCCATTAAATGTTCAATAGTTGTAGAAGACATTTGTTTTCAAAAGCATTCAGTTTATTTTCCACTTCTTTGTCATTTTTCAGCTTTTGCATGATGTTAGCACTGAGTTTTTTTTGTTTGCTCATTGATTTTGTTTTCCAAATGTTTGTTCTGGCCAGAATAGATTAAACTACAGCAGTTCTTGCACGATTGAAACTTATATGGAAAGATCAATTATGAATTATAATAATTATAAATTATGACTAATGCGCTCACTAGTTCTTTCGATATTCCTCTAAGCCTGCAAAACATAAACTATTACAGCAGACTTCCAGAGAAGAATCCAGGCCATGGAGATAAGATGTTTTAGAAGACTCCTAAATGTCACCTACAAGTGTCTAAGGCCTTGCAAATACGATACTACAGGACACAGTACAAGACAAGCGAATGTGGAAGCGTCCGAGAAAACGATGAGAAGACACCATCCATGAATGGACTAATCTACTATCCAAGAAGGCACAAAAAGCAACTGCAGACAGAGAAGTAGGACACAGGATTGTGGAGGTGTCAGCAGGGGTGCCCCAATGATCTCAAGAGGCCACGGGATGAACTGAATTTTATCTTCAAAGTCGTACACATGTTGAATGTATCATATGATAATCTTGCAAAAACCTAACTAAAAAATAATCTATCCCTATAGAATTTATTCACATTGATGTGGTCCACCTGGAGAATTTATAGAGCTGAGGAATAAAGGCCACTTGCCCCCTCCATCACCACACACTAGCTTTTATTTTATCTCTAATAGATAAAACAAAAATGCTATCCCGAGGTTTTGAACATGTATCCTCGTGGTCTGAAGACCAACATTCAAACCACTAAGCCAGATGTGTATGCCACAGGTGATAATTTTGCTTTAAAAAAAATACAATTGTAAAAATAAATAATCTTGCAAAAAAACGTGTGGGGCAAGAGTCTTGCAAGAAGTTGCACAAGGTTGCAATGCAAAGTTGGAAACAGCCAAAAGTCATGCATGCACAACTTCACAGTCACCTTCTACATCTTGCATAGTATGGTGCAGTGGGCCTATTCTTCACTCCTTACCAGTAAGGGGCCTCATTCCATATGGGTGCAGGGCTCTCTTACTGGGAAGGAAAGAATAGGAGATTAAAAGGCAACTGATGAGGTATGTGCATGGGTCTAGCAACCTCATCATGCAAAACAAATTGCTTCAGAAACACCCACTTGCATAAAAATATTAATTGTTATGTCCCATGTTCGGCAAATCTTGACTGATTGATCTCTATATATTTTTGTTTCAAGTCAGGTGCCATTATGGGTCTTATAGGGGCTGTGTGCCTTACGTACCCTAATGCCCAGCTGAGTGTAGCACTTGTTAGTGAGATTTTCCCTCACTCTTTCTCAGCAGACACAGTGAGTAAAAGGTTGTGCTTGTAATGTTTATGTTATATCGCAATTAACCTTTAGCGCGCTGCGACAAACCAATTTTTACACACTCTGCCTACAAATTGGAAATCGCCCAAAAAAATTTTTTTTTTGACTGAGACCCTTTTAATAGCCATTTTTTGAATGCCTAATATGTCACTTCTATCTACACATGTTTTTTTTTGCCGTTATAAGTATTGTATGTTAGATTACAAATGGATTTAAAACAATTTATCTTTACGTATCTAAATACACGGATTGGAGCCAGCCAATTTATTTAGATAAGCAAAGTAGGCTGTTGGGAAAGATCTTTATCTGGTAGATCTGTTTTTTTTATTGTTTAGATCTAATAACTACATTTGAATTGGAAACTAACAGCTGTGCTGATATTATAAACACAATATCGGTTTATTGTTGTGGTTTTCGTGGATTTCTATCGGAGCGACTAGGCCTAGCGGTCGAGTCCAAATATTTGTATTTTTCCATACATTTTCACCTTCATGTATCTCAGAAACTAAGAAACACACAACAATAACAAGAGTAAATCCATAGTGAATTTCTAAGCATGTTGTAATATGGCCACTAAAGAGGGTTGTGCATCAGGCTAGCAACCTCATCATGTAAAGTGAATTACTACAGTAACGACCGCTGTAAAAGTGTGTTGAAGTGCTGTTTTGCTGAGCATTTGGTGTGCAAGTCTCCAGTAACTGTTTCACGGTTTGAATGCTGTCACTTGACCCGTAAGAATAGATGGGAGAAACATAAGAGCAGTTTCAAGTCCAGAAAGTAGTGAGACAATGATGCATCTTCTGCCCTATTTCTATTAAACATTTATAATGAGAATATACAACGATTGTCGTTGGTGAATGATGCAGTATCTATGCAGGCAAGGGGAAACACAGATGGGCAGGTCACATGTTGCGACGAAACAAGCACATCGACATCAATCTGATACCCCTGAGGTAAAAAGAGACCGCAGCGAAACCTCCAATGCATTGGTCAGACTACCTTGCTGTACTCTACAACATCTGATATGTCTCTGGAGGAGTGCTTACCCAAGACAGGGTCCGCTTGAGACAAAGTTAGGACCTGCAGCTACCCTGAGCAGCGGTACATCAAGGTATAATGAGAAGTGTCAGAGAAGATCAAGAACACAGAGTGGGATGTTTTCAGCATAGGAGAATTTCAGATCCCAGACATCAGATACATGGGTAACACAGTTTGAGCTAGAAAATCGAATAATAGCAACAACAAAAAACGCAGTAAGGCACAGAATCTATTTATTTTGTGCCTTTACGATGATTTTATGATGAAAAGGTGTTTTGAATATTTAGAAAATGGATATTCTAAATGACTAACAACAGAACAAGTCCTTGAAAGTAATTTAATTGGTTGCATACTATAAGCCGCTCCCAGCGCAGAACACTTCTTCACCTGTGGCCATAAGCCGCTGTTAGCGCCAATGTTTGTTTCATAGTAAAACAAGTTATAAATTTATAGTTTTCCTTTCCGTTTCGGTATGAGATTTTAATTTACCGAAGGGAAGTGGATTTCTTGAACCACACGTTAAGCAAATCAGATGTTAAAAATTGTATTCTTGTCATAATTATCATATTTTCAAGCTAGTTACCGAACTGTAAAACATTGTTTACCATGGCAGCAAGCGATAAGGTCACCAAAAGCACTTGTACGGCTCGTCTAACTATTGAACAGGCTAGAAACTTGTTTCAACAGATGAATAATATGTCTAGTGAAGAGGAAGTAAGTGAAACAGATGTCTACAATAATGATTCAATTAATTTTGATGAATGCGAAAAAAATAGTACTAACAACGCAAGTAGTGATAGCGAAGATGATGCACGTCCTGGAGCATCAAAATTCCCTAAAAACGCTAAGATGGATGCTAGATTTACAAATAGTTCAGTAAAAAAAGGAGCTCAAGAAAGAGAACAGTGGCACCAAGTAACTGAAGGTGAAACAACAGGCAGTATTCCCTTTGTTCCAACTCGTGAACCAGGTATGCATGCAAAACTAGATGCATCTTCCTCTGAACTAGATTGTTGGTTTGCCTTGATAACACCAGATGTGTTAGATTCATTGGTACCAATGAATATGCAGAATTGAAGAAATCCAAAACAAGTTTCTTTACAAAAGTCTACACTTGCAAGTTGGAAGCCTATCACTGAATATGAGCTGTTAACATTTTTGGCCGTGATTATCGCAATAGGTTTAGGTAAAAATGCATTGGTGAAGGATTATTGGGCACACAAACCGCACAACTACAACCCATGGTACAGTCAGATGTTTCCCAGATTGAGATTTGAAATCATTTACCACACCATGATGCATGTTGGAGATGCTGAATCTGTAGGCAAGGACAAAATAGAGCCATTCTTGAATTCACTAATAGCAAAGTTCCAGGATGCATTTTATCCATTTCAGGATCTGGCCATTGATGAAATGGTAATAGGCTATAACGGACGCTGGAAGCACAAGCAGTACAATGCCTCCAAGCCAAGCAAGTATCACGTCAAGACTTTTGGCTTGTGTGATTCTACTACAGGGTATGTCTACTCTGTATTGACATACTTCGGAAAAAACACATCATATCTCCTTGCCAATGACCGTACAAGTCAGGCCGTGAAGGTGTTTGATTACCTGCTGCAAGGAATTGGAAAAGGCCACCATGTATTTGCGGATAGGTACTACACTGTAGACACCATGATTACATATCTGTTGAGTAGGGGTATTGATTATACTGGCACACTCAACATCAATAGGAAAAATTTTCTGCTTCAGTTGAAGACCATTTCTCTACAGCTTCGAGAAGCTAGGTGGTACAGAAATAATGATGGATCCCAGATATGTGTTGCTTGGCGAGATAAGAAAGCCAAAAAGCTGTGTATTGTTGTCTCCACCAAGACTACAGTTCAGATGGAGCAGGTTACAACTAGAAGAGGCAACACAGTTGAAAAACCCAAAGTAGTGCAGCGATACAACATGTGTATGAATGGATGTGACCATAGCGACCAGATGGTATCATACTATGGCAGCTTCCAAAGAAAAACCAGAAAATGGTGTAAACAAAATATTTTATTGGATCTTTGAGGTTTGACATGTAAATGCTCATATATTATACATGCTCTGTTATGCTGAGCCTATGCCCTGTCTTCAAAGAAAATTTGATAAATCAGCTGACTGAAAAGGCTGCATCCATCATCCCGCAAGAGGTAGTAACCACAAACAGCAATAAAGTTTGGAGAAAATTCAAAGAAGGAAACAAAATTAAAAGATATGAGGATGCTAAGCATCTTGTGGATGACTCAGACAAAGACAGGAAATGCATTGTATGCTCAACTCCTGCAAAGAGAGACCGCACAAATTGTTATTGCACTGGTTGCCCAGAAAAGCCACATCTCCATCCGAAGAACTGTTTTAGAGCGTACCATACACATGATCCTGCAGATGGTGCTCACTAAAGACATTCATGTACTATCAATAAATTGGAGATATATATTTTTTTTCAAATGTTAATTTTTCAAAAGATATTTTTTTTTTTTAAATGTTCATTTTTAAAATTTTCTCTGATCTGGTCTACATGTGGTTACATTAGCTATTAGAAGTGTAAATATTTTCCAATTTCTGTGTTCTTGGATTTTTTTTTCTTATTGTTGGATATATTTTATGATAACCACCAAGTAAAAGACATTAAATGTTTTGGACATTCAAAAATAGAAGGTGAGTTGGAACTTTTTTTATAATTTTGTAAAGCTTTTCTGTTGTAAATAATAATTTACCATTTACAAATTTCCTACTAAAAAATAACACACAATTGTTTTAGATATATCTTAGAGAACATTCATTTACCTACAAAATGGTATATCATTCATAAAAATATGTTAATAATTAAGAAAACTGCAGCTAAATTTGTACATGCACCTGCAAATGGGACCTAAATTTAATTCTGCCACAGCCTGTTTTTCAATTCAGTAGCTAATCAGTTAAAGGATAAATTTGATTTAGATGGTGATTATTCTGAAATGGACCACTTCATGTCACCACTTCTACCTCCCATATGATGTCACCACTTCTACCTCCCATTTGATGTCACCACTTCTACCTCCCATTTGATGTCACCACTTCTACCTCCCATTTGATGTCACCACTTCTACCTCCCATTTGATGTCACCACTTCTACCTCCCATTTGATTGCACCACTTCTACCTCCCATTTGATGTCACCACTTCTACCTCCCATTTGATGTCACCACTTGAACCTCCCATTTGATGTCACCACTTGAACCTCCCATTTGATGTCACCACTTGAACCTCCCATTTGATGTTGATGTCACCACTTGAACTTACCATTTGATGTCACCACTTGAACTTCCCATTTGATGTCACTACTTGAACCTCCCATTTGATGTCACCACTTGAACCTCCCATTTGATGTCACCACTTCTACCTCCCATTTGATGTCACCACTATTCATATCTCTTGTTGAATCCCCAGGGAATGAAAGCTATCATAGCATTAGATATACTGGGCTTAGTCTTAGGATGGCGCTTTCTGGACCACGCTGGACATCTGGGAGGAATGCTGTTTGGTCTGTAAGTTAAAGCTTTTGTCATTTTTTTAATTGCTCCCTGAGGAACAGGTGGCCGAATACTTAGGTTACATGTCCCTTAGTTCTGGAGACATTGGTTAAACTATTTAGTGTTAAGACAGTACGGGGTTCAACTCTCGCAATCTACATGCTCCAGTTGATCCTGCTGTAAATGGGTACCTGACCTAAAAGTTATAAAGGAAATATGGTGAGGAAAGGAAACAGGTTGACATCTGATTGGCGTAGTGGCAGAGCATTCACTCTTCAGGTACATGGTTCAACTCCCACAACCGTCACGCTGCAGTTGTCCTAACTATAAGTGGGCACCTGGCATATGACTAGGGAAGTAAAAGACAACAGGTAAAGAAACAGACCTACCTACCTTATACAAGCAAATTAATAAGTGACTGTAAGGAAAATCAAGGAATACTGTGCGATCTCTATCCCCTAGCCAGACTACACTAATGCTGCATCTTCTGCCCAATTTTTCCATTATAAAGAAAAAGAAGACCCCTAAACCTGTGAGAATTTTGTAAAGAACACACTAGCAAATATTTTAGACTTTGCGGATATCAAGGATATTTATAAAGGTACCTGGTGAAGATAAAGGTCGTTTCCATGGCAACAATTGTCGTAGCAATGAAGATAACTCACCATGGTCTTAGCTGCAGCATATGTGAGGTGGGTTGGCCAGTTCCCTTCCTTGGTGCTTATACCTTCCCCCAACTCATACGTCAGGTATCCATTTACAGCTGGATTTTTTTTGTCCGCCCGTTATTACGAAACCTGGCTCAGTGTATATCCCCGTCTTTGCAAGCCAGCTAAACTGTAGACTAGGTAATTGTTTTAAATACATATCTACTTATGAGAAGATTTTCATTGGTTTTTTTCGTGTTTAATAAATTTGGGTTTTAACGGTATTGCTCCCTATCATCATTGATAGGAAATGTTCATCTGTTAATCAGCTTGCATGCAAAGCTACGGTGGTGTTTGTGTCGGGGGGCGCTAGCGGTAAGGCACTTGCCTCTTAAAGAAGTAAAAAAAAAGTGATGACCGGAAGCAGTCCTATAAGTGAGGTAAGACCAGAGTGCCTGCACCTTGGGTTACCTTCAGTCGTCTCGACTGGTCGGTCTTGTCACAGGATGCTTGGGGCGAGAGGGTTGAGGTTGAATGTCGGTGCAGTTTCTTCCTCACTCTAATCAAAATATAACAAGTTACATCAAGACCAAAAAAAAACAACCTGTGATGTCGGCATCATCACATGTTGTGGGAAACTAACTACAGTTGGTTGGACTACAGCGTTCTGGTAAGGGAGTTGAACCTCCTACCTTTGAGTTCCCTACCCAAGTCATTCCTGGCTATTGTTAAAGGAGCACGACATAATCTTTCTCGCAACTCTGCTGTTTATAGTGATCATGCCCCCTCCATTCTCAAGGTAGTGCATAATTTTATTGCGGTACCGGTACTGTATTCTATTGCTGTCGTGTTTTCCTTTTCTCAGATTGTACATGAAGTATGGACACAAGTATGTCTGGGACAACAGGGAGACGATAATGAGGTTGTGGCAGAACATCAGAGGCAAGCCGTGACAGTATTGTTGGTCGTCATTGGAATCCAGACAGACTACAGAGTGGCTGAAACAAATGTCTGATAGATTGAATCAATTTCTTTGTTATCTTTATGTTTGTATGTACATCTGCATCCATTAGTTTACATATCAAGCTAGATGTGTATTCATTATGTAGTTGCGCTCAGTTTTCTTCTGAACAACCTACACCTTAAACGTTTTCCCCAATATGACAGGTATTGAAATGTAAAAGTAGTAGTTGGTTTCATAGTTCTGAACAATGATTGCCAAACCAGAAGATAGCCTTTTATTATTTCTCTTGGAATCCCTGGACAGGATGCAGAAATGTGATGTACTGTTCAATCACAGCCTACTGTAGATACAGACCTTCTGACTCAGGGGAAATCTCTTTGAAACATTACATTCCACTGCTGACTAAATAATGGAACTTGCATATGCCAACCATCTACCAGTCGAAATATAATAGCGTGTTCATGAAACACATATGGAGTTGGTTTCAGGGCAGGATTCTGTGAAAGGATCACTCTCAACAGTGATTTGTACCATGAATTTGTTTTATTTCTATGTGTGGAGCATGGATTGATTATTAACCAATAAGAGTTCAATAAGCACAATGAGTTCCGTAATTTAGTTGGTCTTGAAATGTGACATTTCAAAGGGATTCTCCCGGTGAGTCAGACGACCTATCTAAAGTAGACCATGGTTCAATAGTGGGACGTCGAGACACTTGTAACATCCATCCACACAATTGTGAAACAACCTAATATGCTGGGAGGATAAGCCTGTTATGAAAACTTATAAATGAAGTAGCAGAATGAAACAGGATCACCATTTTTTGTTCCCTTTATGTTCAATACAAACAGAGAATGAAAGACACAGCTGGGCCACTTAAAAATAGTACAGGAAAAATAATAAGTGAGAACAGGATGCTGCTAATCAACTCAATCAGTACCGTACTTTGGCACAGTCTATACAAAAGAAGACTGCTCCGGGGACCCAGAGCCATTAAATATTTTCCAACAGGACATGCACACAGAAGGATTACTGTCAGTCTGCATTGCCGAGGAAATGATTTTGGAAAAACGTTGATAAATGCCCTGGTCAAGAGGGTATTCATCCAAAATTACTGTTTGAACTTTGAGGCCAGTTAGCAAAAACCATTAGCGATACTTTATTCTCATACTCTTGAGAAGGGGATTGTTCCATGGAATTGGAAAGATGCAGGTGTGATCTCTTTGTTCAAAAATCTGATCCAACTAATTATAGATCAGTGAGCTTGACGAGCATACTCTGCAAAATTCCATTATCAAGGACAACATAGTACTGCACTTGGACAAGTTTAATTTAATCGTCAGCATGGGTTTATAATTTAATGAAAAATAGTCAGCATTGGTTTACTAAAGGAAGATCGTGTTTAACAATATAATTAGAATTCATGGAGGAGGTTACCAAAATGTTAGATGGTGGATGTTATCCATCTGGATTTTGCAAAGGCCTTTGATAGAGTACCTCATCAACAATTGTTTTGAAAGCTAAAATCACATGGAATAGGTGAAGTTGCCAATTGGATAGAATATTGATTGATAGGCAGAAGGCAGAGAGTGGGCATAAATAGGGAGTACTCTGGTGTACCTTAGGGCTCATTGGAGCAATTTTGTTCTTAATATATATTTAAAAAATGATTTTGACATTGATAATCTGATTCTTGATCGCAAAGTTCGCGGATGAAAAAAAATTATGCGGTAGGGTCTCTTCTCTGGCCGAGGTGGATCTATTGAGGTCGGATTTAGATGTGATTCAAAAATGGTCTGAGAGCTGGCAGATGATGTTTAATGTAGTCATCCCCATGGGAAAATACAATAATGAATATAATTACAGGATGGAGAGAACAATATAAAAGGAAAGATACCTAGGAGTTATAATAGATCATACAGGTGCCAGCGAAAAAGCCTAACGCCATATTGGGCATGATAAAAAAGAGACATTTCACATAAGCAAGGAAGTGATAATAGTCAAGCTACATAAATCATTGGCGAGATCTAAATTGGAATACTGTGTTCAGGTTTGGAGTCCATATCATAAAGTGGATATAAACATGCTGGAAAGGATACAAAGTAGAGCTACAAAAATGATTGCGGGGTTTGTCTGGAACAAGGAATTCAAGGTGACTTAATGTAAGTGTATAAATTAAAAGGATAAATTATACTATACCACGTTTTTCCAAAGTACGACCAGCCCCAGCTACAAATTGTTTAAAGGCAGGTCTAGATTAGAAAATATGTTTTTAGAGTGGTGAATTCTTGGAATGCATTGAAAGCAGAGCCAGTATATTTTCAGTAGCCATGGAGTGAAATATGCAGACTCTGGGGAGCCTTCTATACCAGTATAACGAAGTTAGTAAATAACTGTTCTTAGGGCCGTTTGTGTACCATTTGAAGATTTTAAATACCTCCCCCCTCCCCCCCAAACCATTTGTCATTTTCAGAGACTGGACATGATAGATCTTTGATATTACCAAAATAGACCTGGACCTTGGTCAAATAAGGGCCATGCCGTCAGAAAAATAACACGGCTGAACAGGGGGTGTGTGTCTGTCCCCCAATATATGGCTTAGAACCTAGCACATCTTACAGCCAGTTGGTGATTGGCTAAGCTTATAAAAATAAAATGCTAATTGGTTTGATTAATTTTTTGTACATCTGTTCAAATTAGCTGTAGCAATACTATATATATGCATACAAGAAATTGTTGCAATACAATATTGATGGGGGAGGAAAGAGAAAGAAGAAAAAAAAAAAGTGGTTCGGGCAGTTTTCATGAACTAACATGATGGATAGGAAATATTGTGGATATTCTATTCACCTGTACGACAAGGTGCCCTTGTGAAATGGGAAGCTGGTTTCACATACTGCTCCAACATGTTCCTTGAGGGAATTATATAAGTGATGCACTTGGTACTGTGAAGATAGGTAACTAAAGTTTTGCAGATGAAATTGCACAGAAGGCTTGACGAAAAATCTCAACTATGGTATGGAGAATTAATGACCAACAATTCGAAGCGGTTGACCATTTTAAATATCTGGGTTCGAGTATATGTGATGAAAAATCAAGATGTTGGCCAGAATAACACTGCTTAGCAAAATATGGTAAAGCAAAGTGATCAGTGGAAAATGCACTGGTGTTTAAGGATTTGGTATTATTATTCTTCATTCGTTCTCAATCTCTCACTACCAAACCCTGGAAGGGTAAGTAGCAGAATGTAGTCCAGAGAATGGAATGCATTGTGTTGTAGTTTACAGCTTGGCTGTGATATTTGCACCTTTCGGTCCAACATATCCGACTTCAGCAAGCATTCCCTCCTCCTTAGCCAGTCTGCCCTGCTGCAGCTGTTATCCAGGATCACTGCGTGGAGGTGTAGAAGGGCCTTGGTTCGCTGGCCCTGACGCTAGCAGTCAGCTATGGGTAGCTGACCACTTGCAGCTCATGCACTGTTCAGCATCTTGATCCCAATTTGGTATTCAAGTAGTAGACTTCGCACTGCCTCAAGATTAATTGTTCCTGCGTGTTTGTTTTTGTGACTCTTGATAAACCACAGTGCAAATAAAATTGTACATAATGTATTTATTCACCTGATCTTTAAATATCGGTGCCTTAACTCCTTGTGGCAAAAGGTCACTGGACAAGTATAGACATGCTTCAATCAACCTAGCTTGGCTAGTGAGAATGACAATTGGCCAACATACAGAGCTGAGATCAGTGAAGTCTTCTATACAACTTTTGTCTCGTCAATTTTCTTTTTAAAAGCACAGTCATCACTGCATGATGCTAGCCTCATGCACAACACACTAGTCCTTTACAAAAGGTTATTGCAACATGCAAACAATGTCTATACCAAAGAAGTTTCCTGAACTAACTGCTTTACCATTTAAAGATTCAGAACAGCAAATTCACTCAGCAAACAAACAAACGTAAACACAGTATAAAATTCATGATATAATTTAATGTGTTTCACTGTGTTTAGCATCCTGTCCATTATAAGTAATATAGTATACAGAATACTTCTGGATTGTATAACCTTTCAGAATTATTCTAAAATGAAAGATGTCTCAATGGATATTTTCCTCCTCGTGTGACATATGTAGTAAACATAGTACAGGTAGGTCCCGTTTTACAGCAGATGATTTCCTTCTATGACTTCACATTAACGGCCATTCCGAAACTACAAGAATAAAAACAGTATCAATTGACATCGTTGTTGCTGTCCCACTCAGAGGCACCGTGTGTGATAAATGTCCCACTCAGAGGCACTGTGTGTGATAAATGTCCCACTCAGAGGCACTGTGTGTGATAAATGTCCCACTCAGAGGCACCGTGTGTGATAAAGTCATGGTGAAGACAATTTTTATTAAATCCTAACAGGGCGTATACCATATATTGAATTTGGTTTAGCAAATGACTTCTTGATAATTTGGAACCACTTTGATGGCGTGTTGTAACTTTAATTTTATGCAGTGCTTGATCCTAGCGCGCAAAACGAGTCCTGCCTGTATACAGAATACTTTAGGTAGGATTGTATAACCTTTAAGAATTATTCTAAAAATAAACAAGATGCCTCAATAGATTTTGTTTCCTCTTCGTAATTAAATGCGCACACATTTTCTTCGCTGATGCAACCACAAAGATATCAATAAAATGTATTTCTTCCTTGTGTGTTAAATGACTTTCTGCATTCCCAAGAGGCGAGAGAGCAAGTATGAAATAATGACTGGATGTGGGGAGCCGGGATATAACATTGCTGATACGAGGTAATAATTCTCCATGCGGCCTGGGTCAGGTCGTGTATGATGGAGGATGGAGCAGCAGACACTTGTTCACATTACTGTCAAGAGAACAGAGAAATATATTTAACAGGCGGCATTTGCAAACAACTTAAATTATTCATTTTCCACTACTGTTTAGAAACATTGACATTACGGTTGAGAACAAATAATACATTTACCACTACTGTTAAGAACAAATAAATGTATTTACAACTACTGTCTACAGATCGAGGATATATATATATTAACCATTACTGTCAGAACAAATAAATATAGTGTAGAAATATATTTACAACTACTGTCAAGACCAACGATATATTTATTCCCATTAAATACGCATAATGTGTAAACACGCACAACACTAGCTGGATCTCTTCATCGGACCTGAAAGTCTTGCCTCGCAATTCCTCAGTCATCAAGTAATGTGGAAATCACTTAGGGCTGCGAGTGCGATGAAACATTGAATGTGGAGCATCAAATAATGTGGAAATCACTGAGATCCTCGGATGCAGCCAATGCAGGCTGCTTGGGTTCGAGCATTGTCATGTTGCAAAAGGATCCTTTCACTCAAAAGTATGTGCCGTTTCGGCTTGGCTTCGTTCTCAAATCTCCCGCTACCAAACCCTGAAAGGGCTTAAGTGGCAGAATGTAGTCTGGAGAACGGGATGCGTTGTGTTGTGGCTTACAGCTTGACTGCGATATTTGCACCTTTCGGTCCAACACATCCAACTTCGGCAAGCATTTTTTGAGTACCGGATTAGCATTCCATCTTCAATCCCTTCTTAGCCAGTCTGCCCTGCTGCAGACTGTTATCCATGATCACCATGTGGAGGTGTAGAAGGTTCTTAGCAGCTCTGGTTCGCCGGCCCTGACACTAGCAGTCAGCTATGGGTCGTTGACCACCAGCTCCTGTTTCGATTTGATCGCAGGTCAAAGATATTCCCAAGATCTGCATATATGGAACTGGTAAGTATTCTCCCTGGACATGTGGTGTTCTAAAATAACGCCTTGTTTATTCCATAACAAAATAAAGCAATACCTTCCCCGCAGACTGATGCGTTCAAAACTTCATCTGGTTTTGATGCGGGATCACGCCATTCTTTGCTTGCACTCGTTTCAGGCTCATGATAGTGAACCCAGGTTTCATTTCCAGTAACAATTCTTGCTAGGAAGCAAATGTTCCTGACAGGCAACGTGCCAGTGGCATCCACCTTCCATTACCATTACACATCATGGATAATGTTTTGAAGCTTACCAATATCTAGATTTGCAGCAATTTCATTTGCTGTCAACCGGCTATTTTACTTCAAGAGGAGGTCAAACGACCGCAACAGACTGGCGGTCACTACTCGTCGTGTCTGAATCGGCAGTGATTAGTGTATGGTACCCGTTTTGGAACTTCCTACTCAAGTCATACACTTGCTGGAGTGAAGGGCATGCATAAACAACCATCCTTTATTTGCCAATGAATTTCTTTTTGGTTGAAAATAATGTGTATGTCACTCCAATTAATAATGACCACAACTTACGCATTTCTCCTCTCTAATTCCAGCAACAAAGAAGTAGACATAGGGTACATCATCAGTCTCGCCCTCTGGAGTCTCCCATCTGACCAAGGCAATGGACCCATCTGGATTACATGATTCCCCTACAAGGAGTAACACAGGCACAAATTATTGAGATTGCTACATAGGCATAGTGTGAACCTAACTATAATTTCATTATTTGCATATTAATAGACACCATTTATCGCTACAAAAATAAGTGAATGTGATAGCACGTTTTCTCAGATATAAGCCACCTTTTCCGTGGCCTTGAATCTGTTTTATCTAAATAGCATTGCTTGGGTGGTGCTGCGAGAAGGTAACTTGTTATGTGGTCAAACCATTATTATACCTTTGGTCTAGTTTAATACTGGTGGTGTTCCCACTGGTTTCCTGTCAACATTTCTTGATCATACCTGTCCTTTATCTCACCAATATTTTTCAGACATTTCATTCCTGCTGTTGCAATTTGTCACTTTTCAGTTGATGTTAAGTGTCCAGATTTGACAAGTGTCGAGATGAAAATGTTGCATAAAGCTCTTCTTGGTAGTCGCGTGTTTAGCTATCAAGTATTGCAGTTATTGTCCAATGATCCAATTTGCCTCATTGCATCTTTGTTGGATTTCCACTGCAATTCTTCAGTCTGCTGATGTGCTCCCTAATAATTGTGAATTCTTTAACCTGTTTGGTGTGCTGTTTTTCAAGGAAGATTATATATCCAGCAATTCTAGATATTTTCATGACCTGTTTTTTTCCACATTGATTTTCATGATCTTTCTTTACATGTATAAGTTGCAATTGTAATTTCTAAAGTTGCTATGTTGGCTTGATCATCAGCAAAACATTTGTTTAAGAGTTCACTAATGTTGCTACTTCATTTGGGCTGGCTCTTTTACAAATGCGGTCTACATCTACATATGTAATGAACAACAAAGCACACTACACAGTCAAAAGCTTTTACTTGATCGATAAACATACAGTTAAGATCGCATTCAATTGTTTTCTTCCTGAATTGTCAGAGTAAAAATAAAACAGCAAGAGCAGTGAACCTTTATTCATCAGTACTATATAACAGTACAAACCCATTTATAGTAGCTGGATAATGCGAGTTAGTTCAGGTTATACTTTGTGTATAATGAAGTGATGTAGAGAGCCAAATTTTTTTAAACGAAGGTAGAATTTCTCTTCCTCGCCCAAGGTGCCCATTTGTCTCAGTTGAAATTAATCAAACAATACCCATTGTTTCTTTTGGTGTATAGACCACTGACAACCCTCCTCCAGCAAGTACAATCTTGACCAATCTGCCTCTCTTCAGCTGGGGCACAGGGACCAAAGTACATTTTCACTCTTCTTTGGATGTTTCTTGGTCTACCTCCCTTCCTCTACCTCTGTGGATGTCAAGTCAGAGACCTGTTCTACCACATTTACTATGAAGAGGTTGCTAGTCCAATGTGCAGCCCTCTACAGTTAGAGAAACCCTATTATTTTAAACAGAGCACCCCTTTGGTAAATTACAAAATGACGAACGAACACGAAAACTATTAGCAAAACAATATCAGGACACTTCCTAGTATCAGTGTCAACAGGGGCAGAAGACGCAGGCTGCTTGCATCAGCACATCAGAGATGACCAAGAACATACCCCACCTCGCTGTAAACTATAACAAAATAAAACATCCGTTTTCGGAAAGAATGAAACTGGTAACACTTACCAGTGTAGAATTCATAACTATCAAAGTTGGCCAGGACACTCTTAAAAGCAGCTTGCACATCAGCACGGAAAGCGGCAACATCCAGGTCGGGGTTCTGGACCTTTTTTAACTCTTCAATCCTGGAAAGTGTATGATATCAAGAAATTAATAGTATGCGATGCATCCCATTCTAACTGCAAGACTGTTGCTAAATTTTTCATTCATGTCCAGTCAACCCATTTGATCTATGTGTTTAGACTCTTAGGAAAGTCTCATTCTAGTCATTTGCAGTGCAGATTCATAATGGTTTTCACATTAAATGTCCTACCACACGCCAGCCCATTTTTGATCACCTTTATTATGAATTGGCATATGATGAAATAACGCTGTACGGTGAACTGGAAATTACAATGGGAGTGACTAGTGGGAGAGAGATGGAAAAGAAGTTCATTGCAGAATTGGTGAAGCTGAAGGGGGGGGGGGGGGGGGGGGGAAATTCAGGGACCCTTTCAACAAAATAGCTGGAGAAAGCCTATGACAGTTCTATGTTCTTTTGGAATTGAATACAAAAAAATGGAATAAGACAAAGATATCTAGAGCCCCAGTGGTACAAACTAGAATACATGACCAGAATAGAAATCGGAGCAAGAGTGCCTGACAGTCGTGTGTTCCTATAGAATCTTATATGAAGTGCACATACAGGAAAGGCAAGGAAATGACAGAAGACACTAACTTTCTAATGTAGACACTATAGCACTAGTTTTCTGCCTTGTGGTTCAACTGTTTATTGGAAGAGCTCCAGAAGTAAGCCCTGGGGGGAAATTTGCATCCAGTGCTACATCAAGTCATCTTAAGATTCTCTTGCTACCAGAATATGGCAGACGTGCAGGGAGGTTACACTGTGCAAGTCCTGCCTACTATTCAAGTGCAAGTTACAGTATCAGATGAACTGAAAAAGAATATGAAATCTCACAGCACAAGTATGATGCTGTCACTGACAGCAATGGGCAACTAAACTATATTATTTTGCACAGCAGTTTAATAGCCCTCACCTGATGAGTATAGGTCATTCATGGATGAGTACAGGTTTTCATAATGAAATAATGTGATTTTTAACTAGTTCTATATTCAAAAGTTCCTAAGACAATAGAAATGGTAGGCTTGTGATGAAATTTGTTATTTGGTAGAATACCCTAACTCTGGCTGTTCTTGTGGCAAGTGCATGGAGTAAGGCCTGAATGTCCACCAATCACATTACATTTTTTTCTTTCTGCTTCCCCAGTGCAATATTATCTTGTGATCTTGCATGCATATCTTGTGATCTTGTACGCGTATCTTGTGATCTTGTACGCGTATCTTGTGATCTGTCCGGACTTTATCAATTTCTCCAAATAAGAATTATATAGTAAGTAGTAGATCCATAGTATAAAATTGTCTACCTTTTTATTGCACCATTCAGGTTACATATTTACAGATGGGTAAACTGATGAGTCATAAAACAGATCTACAGCGAACATGTTAAACACCCCCCCCCCCCCCCCCCCCCCCCCCCCCCCCCCAAAAGAAAAGTCAAATAAAACAAATTCATATCTCCAGAAGCATTTACAACTAATTTTGAACACTAAGGATGGAGAAAATTTTAAAATACAAGTAAAATTAAATATATCAAACAATGGATAAATTAGAAATTACAGATTAAACAACAATTGTGGGAGAAAGGGGGTGGCTGTTTTCAGGTGGCAAGTTTAGGTTTCTCCTTCAAGGGACAATGCACTTGTGAGGGGTGGGGGGAGGGTGTGTGACCATTTTACCCTGGAGAATGTTAGCGCATATGTCAATGTCATAGGGGCACACATTCTTCTCTGTCACAAGGTAGTGTGCTTTCAATTGAAAATACAAGTATGCAGAACGAGGAGTGAAGCTTCTATACCATGTGACAAGAGAAACTTTCAAATGTAAACAAAAACACATGAAACTAATAACCATGAATAAAAATCTGTACAAGAATTCGAAAAAAAATTGGAGAATTGATTGACAATAAAAACATTTTTTACTGTAAATTGCTCAATCAAAATACTGAACGAGGATATGTTATTACACGCAAGACGAATAAGCAGAAATGACAAAAGCAGAGGATAGACAAAAAGAAACAAATGTGAATAACAAACAAAATTAACATACACAATTAAAGCATTCATCTTCCAGCTACAAGAAAATATGCATTTATTCAATATTTTTTTCAAGTAAAGCCATAATTTCAATTTGCACCCTCAATTGGTTATACTGTGGAAACGGCATATCGCATTTGCCAAAAAACTTCTGTAAACCTCTCAAATGAAGCGGCTAGACTAAAAGTTGCAACACTGAATGAGCTGGTAGAAACCAGTGACTCTTAGTTGGCTACTTGCATGTGCACTAGTGCAGTCTGACTAAAAGAAGACGCGCCAGGTACCCAAATAACAAAAGCCAGCTGAAACCTGATCTGTCAAACCAAAAAAGGCACAGACACCATAGCCTTATAAACTTTGATACATCCTCATCAGGTAGTATGCTGATGAAGGGCCAACAAGCCAGCTTTTCGCATGGATCCTAGATACATTTCATTTAGAGGCAAAAATAGGACAATTGCATGTGAGCATGCCAGCATTCTGCATGGTTCCTAGACCTATTTAATGTGGAGACAAATATAGAACAGTTGCATGGGGATAGCAGCCCCATTGAAAACAAATTTTCTGCAAAAACCAACCCTGTAATAACATTTAAATTTATCTGCGAGGGGGGAACATTCAAATCCGCAGGTAGCTTGAAAAGAAAAGGAAAAAAAGTTATTGGAACATCCCCATGATTACTAGCAGCAAAAAGCAAAGAAAAACAAATTAAAAGCTGTATTATAAGGACCCAACAAAATGGTAAATTATCCACATAAAAAACACTAACCTAAACAAAGACAGCATGCTCCTCGTTAAATTTTGTTTAGTGGTTGATTAGGCCTCAGAGATGTGTTTTTCTCCAATATTTATCTCTGCATAAAGCCATAATCAAACAATTCAATGATCAGACCTTTCACAGTTACCAAACCAACACACATCTAGCTTGTATAATCAAACCGAGGTGAATGAAATTGTCTTAGTAAACAGGACAGCAGGACACCCAATAGAAGGGAAGAGATCATCAATTTGATTTACCTTTAACGGCGGCGAAATTAAATGTCCTTTTAATATTTAAATTATCTATATATATATATATAGGTGACAGTTAAAATGTCTGGTGTAATAATAATCCACTTATGTGACGAAGGTCTGTCACGCCTATCGTCTGTGGCCACGATTGGCGGACAAGGTCCATGAAGTGTTCTGTTGGTGTGCATGCAATTTATATTTGTAGCATCCAGAAGTTGTGTGCAACTCCAGCATCGCTTCCATGTAGGTGGGGGCAAGGTCTTTTTCAATCCTTGACAGAGGGATTCTTGATCTGGCAGACTGGAACATCTTGGGGAAGGCGGGTGATATGAACAAAAACAGAGGTGCTAACAATCATAGAAACAATGTTTGTAAGACCTCATTGTTGGTATCCAAGTCATTCCAGCGGATTACGAGGACGTACGTATAGATAGCTTCAAAGCTCTTGAAATCTCTTTACAAGACTCAATGTTGCTGAGCCACAGAAGTGGAATGATAGTGCTCTGACAAAGTGGAATGACAGAGTGCTCTGACAAAGTGGAATGTCTACAGGCGGACAAATATATTTAGCTACTAATTTCTAATGCACTTCTGCGACAAAGTGTTGTGGTTAGACATGGTTTCCTTCCCTTCAGCAAAGAGTGCTCTCAGTCAACCATATGGTTTCTTGTACATCTTCTATACAACAGCATTAGAACCTGATCTATTGTTGCACATTGACAGAGTCTGGTGACTGCTCAATCCTCATAAATGGTTGACATATCAGACGAATGCACTATTTTTAGAAACATGCTGCGTAAGTGTCAATAAATGGCATCACAAATAGTAAATTGAAAAGCTGTTTAATTATAACTTGGCAGTCCTAGCCTGCAGTTACAAAAGTGGCATCGTGCCACAGACACGGGAGAAGGCCAATCTAAAACCAATTCCGAAGGTCAGACTTAAATTCATTTGGCTGCAGAGTTTCTTTGGCTGTATTGAAAAACTAACGAAACTTATACATACTAGACTACTGTGCCACTTGTGAGAAAAACAGCCAATTAAAGTGGACTGGATTCAGGTAAACGATACAACAAAAAGTAGATCAAGAAAGAAAAACATTCACCAGACATCCATGTGAGTTTAGTAAAAGCTATTAAGAAAAAGGACTAGAGGTCACACTTGATTGGAAGGTGTTTTGTTGAGAAATGTCTTGAAAATAGAACCAATAGATTACAAGGACATACTAGCAAAAACAAGGTAATCCATCATGTTACTCTCATAAATCACTCATCAGAGAATGTATTAAAAAAGTGCACAGATGTTTCTGCAGATGATTAGCCTCATGGTGGCAACATCATTGTCACAAGAAATCGGATGCAGCATGCTGTCCATAATTATATTTTTATTCGTTGTGAAACACCCCACATAGACCACTTTGCCTTCAATGTTTAAATAACATGTCACATACTAAACTATTGATTAATGTAATAGAGATGAGTGACAAATTTTCTTTAACCAAAACAAAACAATAATCCATTATATATTGATACATAAACACAATAGCTTTGTTTCTATGGAAAGATGCTCATTTCACACTAGATGAAATAAATAATTTGCACGATATATTAAATTGAAAGCATGTGCGATATCTAATCTTTGTTAACTTGAGAGCTAAATATAGTTGTGTGGATATGTCTCCCTGTATAAGTTCTTCACCTTGATCACATACGTCATTGTTCATGTCACAAAAAAATGGTCTTGCTTTACTTCTGACGTAAAAATACGCTCTAGGTAAACTATTCTAGAGCACTGCTGTGTATTTACACCGGTAGAACGCGTAGGTATTTGAATATAAAAATAGAAACGTGTCAATTCAATTGTTAAACGCCAAAGCAAGAGGTATAATGCGGGAAAATGTAAAATTTCTGACACGGTTTGCTTATTCTGCGATGAGATTCTTTGTACACTGCATCATACAGGGGTTTATCTGTATAAAAAAGTATATATATATTTGTGGTGGACACACAGTAACAAATTTGTCTTCCAACACTTACCTCTTTACAAAATCCTTGAAATAAACCATAAATTCCTTCTTTGTGCCAAAGCCTGTCTTCTGAAGTCTGTTATCAAGTACAACATTGATGCCAGAGAATGAACTGTCATCTGTACCTTCAGCCTCTTCTTCAGCACTTGGATTAGCTCCGAGCTTTGAGTCGTCAAATTTGTCAGAGCGTGTTACAAACTGTAATATAAATAGAATCTTATGCTTTTTTAACCTTTAACACATGTAAACTGCAAATTGAACGTCACTGCAAGATGACGGCATTTCTATACATATTTAACAATCAAACTGGCTGTATAGAAATCGTATGAAAGTACTTATTTGATTGTAGAGAGTTCGACTTCCATCTTATTTGGTTTAAAAAACAATGACAATTTTGACATTTGTTTTTCACTTATTGTGAATAGGAAAGTTTTTGAAACATATTTATAAGGTAGATCTACTTTTTTTTGTTTATGTAGATGCAATAAATACATTTTTAGTGAAAAGGTATACTGCTGATCCTGTAAACCAGTGATTACAAAAACAGGAAAGTTTCTATGTTTGTGCTGTTTTTTTCCAAACACTATCACCATCTTCTTGTATCTCTGAAACTCACTCACACACAACAAAAACAATTACACCAACTCATTAATTTATGTCTCTGTTCTTTTCGCACCAAATACGGTGCACAAGGCAAAAACAAATGATCTCCAGTTGGATCGGCGTGAAGACCCTATTTTTAGATCTTGTATGGTGCTAAGGCCCATAGTTGAGCACTCTTGGGTGATTGTTCTTGTTTACAGCTTGTCTGCCATATTTGCTCCTTTTTGTCCGACATCCGTCTTCGGCATCTTTCACATCCATGTCAGGACTGAGTTGAAATATCTGAACTTGGCATGATTGATTAGTGTCAATTTCCAGATGGTGGTGAGTTAATTAAATGCAACAGCTGTGGTTGTAGAAGCCATGACTTTCGTCTTTGAGGCATTTACTTGAAGTCCTATCTGGACAATTGGCATAGTCTATATTATTATCTTTTTTCATTAGTGTTACTTAGTAGCACTAGGTCATGTGCAAAATCAAGATCATCTAAGCTCTTGTTATCTATCCATTCTATGCCTAAATGCTTATCATGGACAGTGTTGCGTAATCCAATCTATAGCTTTGCCACATAGTAGATGTGATAAAATACATCCGTTTTACTCCTGTTTTGATGTTAAACCATTCAGTGTTGCCTTCGGTGGTTCAAACACAGCATCGTGAATAATCATGTAAGGTTTTAATATTTATGTGTTTTGAAGGTAAGCCAGTCATTTAGAATTTTCCAAAATGTTGGACGGTGTATACTGTCAAAGGTCTTCTGTAAGTCACAGTTGATTAATGGGGATGGCATTTTTACTGATTCTTCATGATAGTTCTGAGTGAAAATTTTATCATCTTTGGTCTAAAGCCATCTTGTTCTCTTATTGTGATATCAACCTGTTTCCTTGGTCTCTAAACACAACAAAATCATATCTGTGGACCAACAAATAAAAAGGCTACATGCTCTCAAAGTCAACACACATAGTAAAATGTGCTGTGCTGAAAAAATAATGTGGCATCGCAAAAGAGGAAAGCAGTCCAACATAGCAAGGGGCTTACTATTGCTATGAATTTTTTGTTAATCATTTTTTGCAAGTATATCCAAATGAAAAAAAAAACAATATAGATAGACTATACCAATGGTTGAACAGATAGCAAGTAAACACCTCAAAGATGAAAATAATGACTTCCAAAACCACAACGGTTGATATCAAGCTACAAGTGAAATCTCTACAAAATGTCCAACACTACACATACCTGGGAAACAAAATGACAGGATGTAGATAGACCAGCTGCATAAGATCCATGAGATGTAGAAATGAAATTAGTTATTGAAAAACCACAAACAAAAAAAGAAAATACGAAAGCCATAACATGCCAGATAGCATCCCAGCAGAAAATGTCTACTAAACAGGCAATGACAGTTCAACAGATATGTAAATTACTTGGTAAGAAAAGAAATACCAGCAGACTGGAAAGAAGACCATGAAATCAAGTTACCAAAGAAAGGAGATCTGCAGCAGTGTACAAATTAGAGGAATGATAAGTCTCTGGGGTAAAAAATGGAAATTAAGACAAAATGACCCCAATACTGCGAATAATAGTTGAACAAAATGGAATGGAACTCATACCAGATTAACAAAAGTGCATCTGATATTAGAATCACTCAGCACAGGCAGTATGGAGTGTCCCTGATACCCACTAAGATAATTTTGAAAACTTGCTACTTACTCTGCCTTTAATTTTATATAAACCACCGGCGGTTTCAAATATGTAAGTGTCTGTGAAGAGTTCATCTCCTGAAGAATAAATAATAATATTAAAACCCAAATAATTGGAGAGGTATTAAAAATAATGCTTGGTATAACAACTATAAAAACAGTCCATAATGCAAACAGAAGTGTATCCAGTACTTTGTTACAAACAGTAACTATCTTCTCGAAATTGCGTATGATTCAGTAACTGAAGAAAACTAGTTTAATTGATACACTGAAAAAATACTGTGTTACTATACAAAATAACAATCAATTTCCTGTCGCTCCATTTATTGGTCCAAAACTGCATTTGGTTTACCCTAACAAGCTTTGCGGCGCAAGTGGGCATGGGGTGAAATGTCGATAGTACAATTACAACGCATCAGGTTGGAATACTGTAGTGCCCAGATACAGGATTTTCCTCTCTTCAATCTAAGAAACATAACATCCAAATAGGTTGACAGTTGTAAGAAGAGACCTACAATGGACATGCTTCTTACTACAACCAGCTGTTTGGAAATGTGATCAGTCACATGCAGAGCGGCCTCATATCAAGGTCTTTACTAACTTCCCAAGACATTACAAAATAATAGTGGACCTATTCTGAGAACCACTCAATCAGTGTAGGTAGTTTTGTCTAAGCGTCACCCCAACCGACGCATCTCAGAATGATGTCTTTGTGATTTGATCTAAGCTAGGTGATGTGTGAAAGGCTGTGATCGTGTAGGAGTGTCACCTCTTATCGTCCATGTCCGACTTTAAGAGCTGTGAATGAGGGCATCCTAAGGGAGATGGGTCGCATATTGAAATACAGCCAAATGGTGATGGTTTAGTATTGTGAGTTTGCTCGAGGTCTGTCCGTCATTTGAGTGGATTGCATATGAGCTTCCGATCTCTCAGTGTAACTGCATTCTAAAAATGTCTGGTTACATTGTTGGCTGCTAAGTGGCAAATTATCATTTTGGTCCCCAATGATGGGCTCTGATAGAGCTAAACAGCGCTTGCCTTTGCAGTCATCATGCAACCAGGACCAGAGCACTGACCTCAGTCACGTACAGGTGGACGACTTACCCCGTGACGGTTGCTGACTTTTTTCTGTCACTGATTTTCAGGGACAGAAGTGGAAGCCGCCATACTGGACCTGAGAGGCAGGACACATTTGGCAGAGAAAGAGAGACAGTACGAATTCATATTTGAAGACATCTTAGAATTGTATCCACTCGGATGTTGGTGGCTAGGTCATATCTGCACCAACTCCAAGGATACAGCGTTTGCGACTGGAAAAGAGTTGCTTCAGTTCTCCACATAAGACCGTCCAGGTCTTAGTCGTATAAGAGGAATCATAAATCCCTGTTGCTGGCTATTTTTTTTTAAAATTTTCCTTGATAGAAAATTTCCAGGCTATGTCAGGGGTTTCTTCTTTCTTCTTCTTACACTGTCAGACGTCAACTTGAATCCTGAGGCTGTCGACACTGCCATAGAGCTTGTCTAGTGTTGCCACTGGTGATGGCCACATGTGCTTTCTCTGATCCTTGTATGTCAGGCAATTTTGCAGCACATGTTCAGCAGTCATTTTCCCTGTACCACAGGTGCATTCGTCAGTGCCACCTTTCTTCAGTTTATTGAATAGATGGTACCTCAGCCTGTTGTGGCCTGTGCGGAGTCTGAAGACCACGGCCTGCTCTCTTCTGTTCAACTGGTAATAGGCATTTTTTGTTTAGCCAGTATGTTCTGTTTCCCATTTGGCCATGTATCTGGCCCTAATAAACCCTTTGGACTCTTCGTAGGTCACACTAGAATCTGGTTGTAGTCATGCACCTTCTTTTGCAAGTCTGTCTGCCTCCTCGTTGCCTTGGATGTTACAGTGGGATGGAACCCACTGTACCACTTCTCTTTTTGGTGCTAACTGCTAGCATAGTTGACAGAGTACTGCTCTTAAATCATTAAGTTCGTTACTGTTAGATATGAGGCCCCTTCTAAAAGAAGGGGTTTTAGTTTCTCCAAGTCTGAAGATAAGCCATCTCAATTTGCGAGATCTAGAATCTGCTGTATAAGTCAATATTTTATTTTTCTACTCAAGAATAATTTTATTAGTTCATTTCTTTTTATAACAGTGTTTCGCGCATTTGCCCACGTTATAAGTTATTTACGTTTTTTTATGACCAACGTTTTTATCAGTTAAAGTCATATATAATTTGAGTAATTTTATACTTTATCAGATCTTTGATCCATCACTATAGGCATCTCAGTCTATATATAGACCACGTATGTGGCGCCTTGTTAGTTTCGTCCCACTATCTCCTTTATTTAAAAACTATCTGCATTGACAGAAAAGGCCAATCCACAAGTGACAGTCCTTGCCAGATTATACAACGATGCTGAGGGGGATAGCTTGCTGGGATGTTCCTTGAATCTTCTCAGTCTCATTTTTCTGCAACGAGAAGGCTCTACGAACGTCGGCAGCCACTGTGTTTCCAAATAACTGCCTCCAAACAGCTTAATCCTGAGCAATTGTTTACCAGCACTAGGATGGGATGTCACATGACTTCATGCCCCTCTTGCATACGTCCTTGATTGGCAGTGCGGGACGGGCCGATAACCAGCTGTCGATAGAAGACATCCTTTGGCAGCCTCTTATCTTCCATGCGGTAAACATGCCCCAACCATCGAAGATGACGCTGGTTCAACAGCGAATACATGATGTGAGTGTTTACTCGCTGTAAGACCACATTATGTGGTACTCTTGCCACTCAATCACCAATATACATTGCAGACTCCTCATGCGATTGGTGGTCAGCTAACGCTCCTGTTTAGTGTAAGTGCTCGAAGTCTTGCCTTCATACACGAGTGCCAAGAATGCAGGTCTGATATATCCGTACTGTGGTGTAGTGAGATAGCGCAGTGTTTACCCAGACTATGTCAGACATGCCATGGCGGTACTCGCACCGCCAAGCATACTGACTATCTCCTCCAGAACATGAGTTTTGCTGATGGCGGACCCCAGATAAGTGAAGATGTCGGCCTCCAGAGCGAAGCCAGCAATCTATATAGAGGTGGTAGTGGTAATACTCTGCATTAACCTTTTCATAAACTGCGCCTCTTCCAGGCGTATTGAGCCCAAACTGATTGCACCCTTTGCAAATCTGTCTCCCAGTCCCTGTAGAGACTATTGGTCATTAGAACCGCATCATCCGCAAATAGCATGTGCCTAAAGAGCATCATCATTTCGGTCCACACACGCAGCTGCGACATGCTAAATAGCCGGTGTGGAAATAAACACCGCCCATAGACGTGACATAAATGTACGATAGAAGCATGGAGAAGGAAAATCCTAAAGAGGGTTGCGCTAGCACACGTCCCTTGCTTCACTCCACTCTTGGTAGAGATAAAGTTTGAAGATGATCCATCGTATAATACTGAGACCATAAAAGCGCAAAAAGAAATTATCGTACTATGCAGTCGCCTCAGTCGGGGGCGATGATCTTGAGTTCGAATAGACCCTTTTTACTAACCATGTTAAAGGCCTTGGTGAGGTCTAGAAACATAGAACGGCCGATCTTGTTCTCTACGCCACTTCTGGATATGGCAAAGAGAAAATCACGTCCATTGTCGATCTACTCTAAAGCAACACTGGGATTCTGCATACACCATGCTCGCGAGCAGCCCCAACCTGTTTAGCATGCGGGCGTAACTTTGCCTATGGTATTCAGAAGTGATATCTTTAATTACTGCAGTCCCTGATGATGTTATGCATATTTTGGGGGACTGTCTGTTCCTCCCAGCAGAGCCATAGGTCTAGCATCGACTGAGTTAGTGCTGATTTCACGCATTTGTTGGCTCAGAGTAGGATCTCCCACTGGTCTATGATTCTCACGCCTGTCGTATATCGGTGTGGTTGGGGGGCCCTTTCATTGTAGGGCGGACATATCCATTGTACTATATCAAGTACCAAGTACATTTGCTACAGAATGGCCTTCAATAAATATATTCCTCAATTTACTGACATCATAAGTAGTAAGATCATTGAAGATGATCAGGTCAATTTGAGATAGAATAATGAAATTAAAGCACAAAATGTTGCAGTAAACAGCTTTTCTCAGATGTCTAGGTCTATCTTATATGTATTAGCGTATTTTCTCAAGAGCACATGGGAATGGGATTTTACAGACCAGGTGGCATAAAGTGAATGCAAATTAGCTGACCCAGAAAAACTGTCCACCTTTTATGGAGCAGAAGTGGTGCACCAGTTGATACCTGGCTACAAGCTGAGCAATGATACGACTCACTACCTAGTATCACACTACAGACAAGAATCTGGAATGGCTAAATTAGTGGGCTAAATCCCAGTTACAGGTCAAACATATTGCAGAAACCAGGCAAGAAACATCTGAGCAGAATAAACTCACTGCATTAAACAAATTGCAGATTCTACCACGACAAACTCCTGGATTGACTCTGCACACCATGGCTTGCCGATCTGCAAACCCGGCTGCAGATGACACCACCCCGCAGACACACTACATATCATCATCACAAATGAGGACATGCTATTGTCCGTGAGGATTTTCACTATTTTGTGTTTTACTGGACTTTGGTCATCTGTGCTTGTCAAGTGCTATACACACATGACATAGTGACTAGTCTAAAGGAATTATGATGATTTATAGGAGCACTAAATCAGGGAAGATTTTCAGTTTCGTCGTAGACTATAGAAGTCTAAATTTCAGCTGGCTCAGGAAGTTGAAATTGAACGTAACATTGTTAGAACATAGGAAGAAATTATTCAATAATTAGACTTAGTATTATTAGGGTCTAGCCATTATTAGAAATTAAAATCTTGATCGTAAATTTAAAAGTGTCTTCTACATCTACTACTACTTTTGTTCTTGCAGAATTTACTAATATAAACACAAAGTAAAAGTTCAAACTTCTGGGCCAAATTTGTCCACGTTGTTATGTCAACTTTTATAAGCAAAGTGTATTCAAAAACATGTAGACCTATTTTTAATGTGGTGATGTCACCATGGTGGGACTCACGACTACATTCCATAAATATGGGAAGGTGAAGGTTCAGTGATATCAAGATTGTTTCTATGAACATGAACATATGTTTACAACGTCAATTCATTTGTCGGGCGTAATTTTATATTTTCTACCCACCATAATTATAGCTGTCATTCTATATGAGTTAACGTCATGACACTTATACATTTCGGTTCTTTGTGATTTTTCAGTCATTTGACAAATATAAATCATATTTTGTGATTCGCGTTAAAAAGTTTAAAATATAGTGAAAATATACTTCACAGTATTTAAATATTAACACATATTAGACACGCTGACTTTTACCTGTTATCAAACATTTGTAAACTTTCATGTTGACTGATTTTTACGGATAGTTTTTCCCCAAACCTGGAAAGCCTCAAGCCTCTTGCTCCGATGCGAAAAAAGGAAGCGGAAGTATGAAGTGAAGAAGCACAGAATAAAGTTTACGTCACTGTCTACTCAGCAGTAAATTGTTGCTTTTGTAGTTTATATAAATATCTAAAGATTGTCATTAATAATACATGAATATGTTGTCGTCTATTTACTGTAATAATTGTCAAAATATTAAAATTATATATATTTAAGCACAAGCATGCCCAGGGGAATCAATGACCGCCTGATTACACTGCGTCTTCCCCTAATAGGAGAGCGCCCTTTATCAGTGCATACGCACCCACAATGACAAATCCTAACGAACCCACCGATACGTTTCATGAGGACCTTGAGGTGATCAACGCTACAGTCCCCAAATCTGACAACTGGGTCATCCTCTGTGATTTTAAAGCCAGGGTCGGCACAGACTATACAGTCTAGGAGGGCCATTGGCAGACATGGTATCGGAAAATACAACAGTAACGGACTGCTCCTTCTGGGGACATGTGCTGCAAATGAACACCAACTCAGAACTGAACATGCAGGTGGGAATGGACCGGTTCTCTGCCGCATGCATAAACTTTGACCTAACCAGAAATTCCAAGAAAACAGAGGTCATAGCACCAGGCATAAAACCAGAGACTACAGTCAGCGGGCAGACGCTGAATGTCGTAGATAAATTCACGTATCTGGGGAGCGCGCTGTCGAGATCTGTCAGCCTCGATAATGAGGTGACATGCAGAATATCAAGGGACAGCGCAGCCTTTGGTAGAATGTGCTCAATGATGTGGGAACGTCGTGGTAATTCGGCAAGACCAAACTCAAAGTCTACCGTGCCACCATCATTCCAACCCTACTCTACGCCTGCGAAAGCTGGACTGTAAACTCTGGACATGTAAGGAGGTTAAACCACTTCGACACAGGTTGCCTGAGGCGAATATTCCACATCCGATGGCAAAATCGTGTCACTAACATCGAGGTTCTCTCTAGGCTAAGATACCCAGCATCCATGCGATGTTAGAAAAAGCACGACTAGGATGAGCCGGACACATCGTTCGTATGTTAGACGAGGGACTCCCAAAAAAGCTCCTATCTATCTATCTATCTATCTATCTATCTATCTATCTATCTATCTATCTATCTATCTATCTATCTATCTATCTATCTATCTATCTATCTATCTATCTATCTATCTATCTATCTATCTATCTATCTATCTATCTATCTATCTATCTATCTATCTATCTATCTATCTATCTATCTATCTATCTATCTATCTATCTATCTATCTATCTATCTATCTATCTATCTATCTATCTATCTATCTATCTATCTATCTATCTATCTATCTATCTATCTATCTATCTATCTATCTATCTATCTATCTATCTATCTATCTATCTATCTATCTATCTATCTATCTATCTATCTATCTATCTATCTATCTATCTATCTATCTATCTATCTATCTATCTATCTATCTATCTATCTATCTATCTATCTATCTATCTATCTATCTATCTATCTATCTATCTATCTATCTATCTATCTATCTATCTATCTATCTATCTATCTATCTATCTATCTATCTATCTATCTATCTATCTATCTATCTATCTATCTATCTATCTATCTATCTATCTATCTATCTATCTATCTATCTATCTATCTATCTATCTATCTATCTATCTATCTATCTATCTATCTATCTATCTATCTATCTATCTATCTATCTATCTATCTATCTATCTATCTATCTATCTATCTATCTATCTATCTATCTATCTATCTATCTATCTATCTATCTATCTATCTATCTATCTATCTATCTATCTATCTATCTATCTATCTATCTATCTATCTATCTATCTATCTATCTATCTATCTATCTATCTATCTATCTATCTATCTATCTATCTATCTATCTATCTATCTATCTATCTATCTATCTATCTATCTATCTATCTATCTATCTATCTATCTATCTATCTATCTATCTATCTATCTATCTATCTATCTATCTATCTATCTATCTATCTATCTATCTATCTATCTATCTATCTATCTATCTATCTATCTATCTATCTATCTATCTATCTATCTATCTATCTATCTATCTATCTATCTATCTATCTATCTATCTATCTATCTATCTATCTATCTATCTATCTATCTATCTATCTATCTATCTATCTATCTATCTATCTATCTATCTATCTATCTATCTATCTATCTATCTATCTATCTATCTATCTATCTATCTATCTATCTATCTATCTATCTATCTATCTATCTATCTATCTATCTATCTATCTATCTATCTATCTATCTATCTATCTATCTATCTATCTATCTATCTATCTATCTATCTATCTATCTATCTATCTATCTCTATATATCTCTATCTATATATCTATCTATCTATCTATCTATCTATCTCTCTCTCTCTCTCTCTCTCTCTCTCTCTCTCCCTCTCCCTCCCTTCCCTCCCTCCATCCATCCATCCATCCCACCCATCCATCCATCCATCCATCCATCTATATATCTATCTATCTATCTATCTATCTATCTATCTATCTATCTATCTATCTATCTATCTATCTATCTATCTATCTATTTATCTATCTATCTATCTATCTATCTATCTATCTATCTCTATCTATCTATCTATCTATCTATCTATCTATCTATCTACATATCTATATATTTATCTACATATCTATCTATCTTCTGTCCACTTGTGTCGTAAGGCGTCGTGTGGAGGTATGACCTCCATGTTTCAAATTTTTTTGGCAGGTGAAAATCCGCTGGTGACTTGCCAGATCAATCTAAGTATATGTTACCAACCGTTACGTTGGTAGCCCCTTGAATATACGATCGCCTATTTTTGGGACTGGTGGTGGTGGAAGCGTAACTTAGAGCAAGGTAGACCCGTAACCTGTCAAGCGCCATATATGCCTCTCCGCTAACCATATAACCAAGACATGATTTTTTTAGCCACCCAGTCCACTTTTTGCGACATATTCTGTATGGGTAGTGAATCCCTAGAATAATTGTAGTATATTTTTAGTTTGAATTTTGCTCGAGCTATCGACTGTTAATCCTTCACTTTTCGATTTCCAACTGCCAAGAGAATTTTAACTTGCGCACCCCTGCACATGGGTGTCTGATCTCACTACTCGAAGACCACAGAAGATTTTTGCCGGATGATCCATGTGAAAAAATTGTGATCTCCACCGTGATTTGAACGCGCGACCTCCAACACCTGCGGCGAACACCTTACCTCGAGACCATTGAGTCCCTCTTCACCTGGACTATTCAACGCAAAATTGGCAGAGATGGTGACCTACAGATGCAGGCGCTGGTCAACAGCAGCGTCTTCTAGTCTACGCGTGTGGGCTGCTGCTGTCGAGAGGTACGATATTCGGCTCTCAAATCGTCAAGGAAAAGGTGGGCGATCGACTCCTACAAGTTTCAAGCGACCCCTGGTCTCACGGATTGTACGACCTGAATATCTGCATCTTGAGCTACTTCCAGTTATCTTGCCGCTGGTTCCCGGTAACTCAGGACGAGAGAGTGGGATTGATGTCCAGCGCAGAGTCTTTCTTACTATAATCCAAATTCAGCGCAAGGACGAGGACAGTCTGATGACATCGCCATCCTCGCTTGCGATGGGCAACTTACTTACTTAAGCAAGTTATAACTGCACGAATGAGCAGAAAAAGGACAATGTTTCCCAACAGGGCAGGATGGGACAATAGGTAGCACTGTTACCCACAATAAAATCATTTAAATACACAATACATCATACGATTAACTTTTGTAGCGAGATAAAGCCGCTTAAAATCTCTTTTCACATAGAAGACAATCTTGGCAAACAAACCAACCGCAGAATGGAACTTGGCGGCGTCATCCATGCACTCGTTCGGCAGAGTCTGGTCCCATAGGCTCACTCTGGAGAACAGACTTCGTATATACACCCCTATATTGTCCACAATAAAATCATTTAAATACACAATACATCATACGATTAACTTTTGTAGCGAGATAAAGCCGCTTAAAATCTCTTTTCACATAGAAGACAATCTTGGCAAACAAACCAACCGCAGAATGGAACTTGGCGGCGTCATCCATGCACTCGTTCGGCAGAGTCTAGTCCCATAGGCTCACTCTGGAGAACAGACTTCGTATATACACCCCTATATTGTCCACAGCCTCTTGTTCGACTCCGAGACCTGGACACTACTACAGCTTCTCTTGTAGCATTTTCAAGCCTTCCACTTGCGCAACCAAAAGCGCATCCTCGGGATCCACTGGCACGACCTGATTACCAACAGTGAAATAGTTCGGCGTACTCACCTTGTAGGCATTACCTCGACGATTGATCGCCCTCGCCTCATCCTCTTTAGTCACGTTGACCGCCTTCACCAGGTAGGACCGGCTCACGAGGTGCTCCGGTTGGCTGTGGAGGCGACGGACGGAAAGAGGCCGTGGTCATCTTGGAGAGTATTCCTCGGGACCGCCCTCGCAACATCTGCCTAAAACAGATCGCCCCGCTACACAACATAACTGCAGGCCGCCTGAGACATACCCATAAGACATGTTCATGGACATGGTCGTTCGACGTGAGGGGCCCTGGTCGCCTAAGTGAACTTTTATAGTGTTGCCTTGCAGTGACACAGGGAGATGGAAAGGCTATGGGGGATCAAGATGATGAGCAGCGCATGAGCTGCAGTGGTCAGCGACCCATAGCTGACTGCTAGCGTCAGGGCCAGCGAACCATAGCTGCCAAGACCTTTCTACACCTCCACGCGGTGATCCTGGATAACAGGCTGCAGCAGGGCAGACTGGCTAAGGAGAAGGGATCGAAGAGGGAATGCTAACCCAGTACTCAAAAAATTCTTGCTGAAGTTGGAGTGTTGGACCGAAAGGTGCAAATATCGCAGCCAAGCTGTAAACTATGGCACAACGCATTCCGTTCTCTGGACTACATTCTGCTACTTAAGCCCTTTCAGGGTTTGGTAGTGGGAGATTGAGAACGAACGAACGAAGAAGAAGAAGAAGAAGAAGAAGAAGAAGAAGAAGAAGAAGAAGAAGAAGAAGAAGAAGAAACACAGAACGAAAAATAGAAACATGGAAACAAACAACAAAGGAAAAAAAATGTCAGAACAAAATAAGAAGCAAAGAAATAATGGATGAACGACAACAAAAAAAGAAAATAGAAGGAAAATTTAAAAAAATGAAAATATTAACAAAAAACGAAGAAACAAATAAACCACACAAAAAATAAGAAAACAAAGAATAAGAAACAAAAAAAAACAGAAACAAAGAAAGAAAAAAAGATTTTTAAAAAGTAACCAATAAACAAGGAAAAATGAAAAAAAAAACTAAGAAAGAAATAAACAAACAAACAAGTAAACAAAGAACCAATGAAAGAAACAATGGAAGAAAATATAAAGAATGATACTAAAAAAAAAACAGAAATGGAAATAAACAAACAAAGAAACAAATAAAAAACCCAAAAAATGAAGAAAAAAGAAAGAAACAAACAAACAACAAAAGAAGATAATGTAAAAAAAAGCAATAGCAAACAAGCAAAAAAGAAAGAAATAATCAAACATAAAAAAAAGAAACAAAGAATTAAACAAACAAGCAAAACTGAAAGAAACAATGAAAGAAACTATCAAGCAAAAAACAAACGTAAATACAAATAAACGAACAAAGATAAAAATGAACGAACGTATCAGGGCTTGGTAGTGGAAGACTGTGAAGGAACAAAGAAGATTTTCTTGTCACCAATAGTTCCCCTACGTGAAATGTCTGACAGGTTAATAATAACATATTTCCTCTGTCGCTTCATTTGTTAAAGCATAAGTCCAGAAAGAATCAAATAAACAAATACAAAGTAAAAAAAAAACAAAGAAAGAAAGAAAACAGACTGCCATCTTATATCATGTTCAGGTACAACATACTGACCAAGACTGCCATCTTACATCATGTTCAGGTACAACATACTGACCAAGACTGCCAATTCAAGTCATGTTCAGGTACAACATACTGACCAAGACTGCCAATTCAAGTCATGTTCAGGTACCACATACTGACCAAGACTGCCAATTCACATCATGTTCAGGTACAACATACTGACCAAGACTGCCAATTCAAGTCATGTTCAGGTACAACATACTGAACAAGACTGCCAATTCACGTCATGTTCAGGTACAACATACTGACCAAGACTGCCACCTTACATCTGGGTCATAAGAAACATAATAGCAAAAACTCGACATAAGGGATCAGGTGAAGCATTAGAGATCAAATTGATGGGCAAGTCACAACATTTTATTTTTAAAATGTGCACAAATTACTGAAGAAGAGAAAAGCTCTCAAGCATCAATATTAAAATGTATAAAAAAATTATGAACAGATCATGAGAATTAATTAAGAAAATTATGCAAATTGATGAGCAGATTTTGAGAATTTTAATGAAAATATAAAAAAAATTGGATTAGCAGATCTTGATAACTAACTTTAAAATTGCATAAGCTGATGAGAAGATTACAAGAATTAATCAGAAAATGTGCAAAATTGATGAACAGAAACACAAGAATTGTTTCAGATACAGCAATTTGTAAATAACTTTCATAATTATCTCATGAAGCACCCCATATTGAAGTGTCTCGCGCCAAGCACTAACGTCAAATTGAGTGTAAATTAGGTCACAGCTCATCTATTTCCACACCCCCACTCACCACAACCTAAACCTCCAACCCCCTCTCAAACCGCCCATCTCTTTCTATAATCTCAACTCATGTATGCTTCTTCAGAAATATCCTCTTTTCCCCAATGACATAAATTTTCCCAAGCAGAGCCTCGTTTGCAGCACCTATTCCGTTTTGACCCACTTATGATGCCCTCATGTGATTCGATCAGCTAATCAAATATTCATCACAAAACGGGGCTATACAGATAAACAAATTAAATGGCAAACAATTATTGAGTAATATATAAAGATAAATGATGAACAAGGAAACAATAAATCAACAAATTATTGAAATTAATTTGGGGAATTATAAGACATATAAACCCTTATTTTGTAATTAGATATAAAATGTGGAAAAAGTATTTGCAAGTTAGCTGCAGATATCAGTTGAGCAGAAATTTGGAATGGGCTGCAAAGGTAGAAAGGATGATTGTTCATGTGATCACAGTAGGAAAGATAAAGAAAGGCCAGGAAAGTTGACGCTATCCAGTGGCATATCGTGAAATCTCAAACTGGATGTGATTTTAAAATGTATTTGACAAAATATATTAAAAACAAGTATTTTACTTACAAATTTTATTTTAAAATCATCTCAAGTCGCCTCTTCTGTAAGAGAAACTCATTAATGACATAGTCGTTTATTCCAAACTCCACTATCTTTGGAAAACAGTAAACAGGGCCAACAAAAAAGCTTAGATCGAATCTCACAACCTATCAACCACTCTGTCATAACATATTCTGAAACTACAAAGTGTCGTGTGTATTCACATTTCTTATCTTTGTGTCTGGAAAATAGACTGCCAAGACAAGGCCTAGGTTTAAGGGCATTCAAGATGTTTATTGTATCACCGTTAACTTATCAACGAAAATAGCAAACTTAGTAAATTATTGACACTATTTTATAGTAAAAACAAGAATATTGACATGGTATGGGCATAAATCACGATTGGTTGGGCTGACCAAGACCGTCCTGCAACGCACTGTGCATGGGAAGCGTGGGAGAGGGAGACCAAAAAGAGATGGGAAGACAATATAAAACTAAGAGTGGATGGGAAGGTCTATAGCTGAAACTAATACGCTGGCGAAAAATCAAGACGTACGGCGTAAACTGGTTCAACAAACTGCAATAACGGTGCCTCAACGAACTTCTAGGTTACGGGCCATGATGATGATGATGATTTGACATTAATAAAGGTTGAATTATTTAATATTTACATGTTTGGCCGTTCTCTTGCAAAGTTATATACAATAAAATAAGCAAATAATAAATTAATTTGCACAAAGAACACTACACAACACATGACATTTAGTTTTCATGAATTGGTGAAAAGGTGTGCTGTGAGGATCCAGCACAGATAGACTGCTTAGCACACCGGCTATTTTCTTCATAGTCCCTCCCCCGCTCCCCATTCCTCCTCCTCCTCCTACTTATGGTGTTTTGTGACTACTGGAAGGTAGATTTAAAGTGAGTGGAATGGCTTCAGCAGGTCCAGCAAAGATAGGTTGTCAATATAACAAACGAAATAATATGAAACTACACATTATCAATATTAAATTTATTTCTGTTTTTACTCTTTATTTATCAATATTTATTTTATTAAATATTATTGAATTCTACATTTTTGTTACTGTTCATTCGTTTGGTCCATTCCTCAACAAAGTAGTTCTTGTGTGGGTCCCAACTCAGTCTCCAGTCCTGTAGTCTTATCCCAAAATGACCAGTTAACAATTGAATTGTTTATGCCCCCTGAAATCGCCCTTGGGCAGTCATGCTGGCACTGCAGGGGTCAAAGCTGTTAGTTACCAGCCCTTTTGTAACTTCCAAAGCAATGGCTTGGCTTGGCTTCGTTCGTTCTGTCTCCCGCTACTAAACCCTAAAAGGGCTTAAGTAGCAGAATGTAGTCCAGAGAACGGAATGCGTTGTGTCGTAGTTACAGCTTGACTGCGATATTTGCACCTTTTGATCCAACACAGCCGACTTCAGCAAGCATTTTTTGAGTACCGGGTTAGCATTCCTTCTTCAATCCCTTCTCCTTAGCCAGTCTGCCCTGCTGCAGTCTGTTATCCAGGATCATCTAGTGGAGGTGTAGAAGGGTCTTGGCAGCTCTGGTTCGCTGGCCCTGACGCTAGCAGTCAACTATGGGTCGCTGACCACTGTAGCTCATGAGCTGCTCAGCATCTTGATCCCAAAGAAATGATTGAGACACTAAGAAAGTATATGACCTGACAGCATTCACAGAGTAAGATAGAAGAAAATTACCCAAAACAATCGTGGATATATGCCTGCAAAGAATATTATTGAATAAATGTACCAAAAAAACAGTCGTGGATACGTGCTAACAGAATATGATCGAAAAATTATCAGAAACTTCTTCTTCTTCTTCCTACGCTGTCAGACGTCAACCTTTATTTTTTCTAAAAAAGCAGCGGTCATCCTGAGGCTGTCGACACTGCCATAGAGCTTGTCTAGTGTTGCCACTGGTGATGGCCACATCTGCTTTCTCTGATCCTCGTATGTCGGGCAGTTTTGCAGCAGATGTTCAGCGGTCATTTTCCCAGTACCGCACGGTTACAGAGCCGTCGGTATATGCATGGGTCCAGTCCATGCTTGGGTAGTTTTTCATTATGAACCTCAGGGTTATGTCTCTTCTTTCTTTTTCAGTCTGGCTGTTCTTTTTTCCAATATCTGGTATATTTTCCGAAACAAAAGTTTATACATGTCTACAAAAAGTATCAATCAATCAAAGCCAGTTGTTCCTATCGGAGCTTAGTCTATTGACCACATTTCGACAGCATTAACGATCCTGAAATGTTTTATTTTTGGGTTCGTCATTATTTCTTTATTCCCTAAAGTGGTGTGTGTTGCACTATATTTTTATTTTACGCCTGTCAGCCCAGTGCATCGGACTTCAGCACGCATTTTATGTAGGGGTCTGCTTCCTTCTGTATTTTCTAAGGGTTTGTTTACCCGGAGTAACGGCCGATGCTGTGATGGGGAGCGAACCCAGCACCTTCAGTTTGTGAACCGTGTCACTTAACCACTAACCCACGACATCCCTTGATCCTAAAATACTCCTTCTGTATCTCTCCAGGTGTATCCATTTAATTGTAGTTTGCTCTCACATTATCTTCTCCATGTATTTTTAGGTCTACTCCTCTTTCTCTTCTTTGCGGGTTCTATGTGAGCGCCTGCTCTGCTTTGTTGGATGGTGTCTTCCTCATCATATGTCTTATCCAACCCCCATTTTCTTTGCTTAATTTGTTGATCATTTCCTCAAAGGTCTCCATTTGTAATCAAGACATATCGCTTTATGCTCAATATCCTTTGTAGACATCTGTTAACGAAGGACTGGAGTCTTTGTTGTATGGCCTTGGTCATTCTCCATGTCTCCACTCCATAGAACAGCACCGATTTGACACTGCCTATGAGTATTCAAACTTTGGTGTTAATTTTAATTTATCTGGAACTCCATTTTTTGTTTAGTGTCAGGAATGCCAGTCTTGTATTTGTAATTGCGGTCTTACGTTTGCATCTGTACCCGGTGATGTGTCAGTTGTCCTACTCAAATAAGTAATGACATCCACTTCTTCCAACAATTCTCCCTCGAGTATGATTGGTTATTTGTTGATCAGGTTAATTTTGGGACCAAGACGCTGAGCAGTGCAAGAGCTGCAGTGGTCAGCGACCAAAAACTGACTGCTAGCGTTAAGGGCAGTGACCTAGAGCTGCCAAGACCCTTCTCCACTTGGTGATCCTGGATAACAGGACAGACTGTCTAAAGAGAAGGGATCGAGGATGTGATACTTACTTGGTATTTAAAAAAACCTGCTGAAGTCGGACGTGTCAAACCGAAAAGTGCAAATATCACAATCATCCTGTAAACTACGGTACAACACATTCGGTTCTCCAGGCTACATCGTGCTATTTTGGTCCAAGGCCACTAGGGACGGGAGAGTGGGGTTGATGAACAGCGCAGTTTCTTCCTCACTATAATTCAAATACAGCACAAGTTACATCATCAAGACAACAACCGCCTGATGATGTCGCCATTCTCGCTTGTGATGGGAAACTGACTTATGAGAACATAATCAAACTTCTTCACAACAACGGCTATCACACCCTTGACCAGCAGGGACAGATCACCATTCTTTGCCTCAGGACAGGACACAACTGACTGAACAGACACATGTATAAGCTTCACCTCCCTGTTCCACCATGTGAACTAAACTGTTGAGCATGTGAGTTAAAGAAGATACACTTACAAAATGATTCAACACTAAACCCAAAGCTGTATGCAGCTAACAAGAAGCTCAAAAGAATGATTCAGTTCACCAAGAGAACTTGTCTGACAGTGTCAACCTAAAAGGCGTGATCACAAGAATAATAATAAAATAATAATAATAATAATAATTTTTGCTTAAGCGTGTTGATCAACCACTGCCATGGCCAGGTACTGCAAAAAAAGGACACTCAAAGTTGCAAATTTAATTGAATTTCCAATATCTGGAGATGAAGCTCTGGCGCTTTGTGGTTTCTTGGTAAGTGTATCGACCGAGGTCCTAGCGGACTCCTTGAAGGGAAAATACTCTGCTGTCTTGGGACGGGGGTCAAGAGGATTATAGGCATTACTCAGTGTGTCAGGGATGTGTCTCGCCATGTTGCTAACCGAGCAGGGCCCAATCTCATACAATAAACACCTTCTTCCTGATATTCTCTTGTAGAAGGTTGCATGAACAATGTGGTCTGGTTTAAGTCTTACTTTATTACCAAACCAATTCAATCTTTGTTGCTCAATATACCGTTGGCAAGGAATTGTTCCAACCTTCTCCCAAATACTCCTATTTGTGATTCTGTCTCTTCTGTTGTTGTTTGTGACCTTTCGTAGGCGCCACATTTTTCAGGTCGCTAACTTTCGTTCCTGATTCTTATTCAATGCTCATGTCTAACACTGGTGGCACTGGTATCATAGGGTTGAGATGAAGAAACTATTTATCATCTGCATTTTTGTTTGGAGGGGAATCTTGGGGTGTCTTAGTAGTGGAGACAACTGTTGCCTTCTGCACTCTTGTCTCTATGTGTCTGTTGAGTCTGCCATCTTCAGTAAAACAGTTCCCAAATACCTAAATTTCCCCCATCTCATTTAAATCTTCCTCTTCTTCTTCCTTTATTCAAGTAAAAATGAAATGTGTATATCCGCAATTTTGTTTCTTCATAAACTTCGCTGTATTTTGTAGTTCACATATCGGTATTTAAAGTTTCTTTGTTCATTTCAGTCCATGTCACAGAGTCAGCCCTAACAGGCAAACCGTACAAATGTAACTGTCGCCATCTTCGTTGATGATAGTCAGCTATTACTATTGTGTTGTTGCTGAACGTCTGCTCCCAAAGTGTCCTTCTTCATATAAAGAATATAGAAAACACAAAATGATCACCATTACCATTCATGGATACGCTATGCTGATATACATTCTTCTTCGATAAATTGATGCTATGCTTCTAGTCTGGTGAAATTCGTGAAGGAGACTGCGTTTCACGTCCTCGCTGGTAGCTCACAGCTTTTCAAGTATGGTTGCTTCCCCGGATGAGACTGCCTCTCTTTTCGTCTGCATAACTGGGGCAACCCGGCAGGATATGTTCTGGTGTTTGCTTAGGTGCTTCGCAATCGCATGTGGCAGTGTCTCTAAGACCCTTTATGTGCAGGTGGGCCATAAGTCTGCAATGTCGCGTTCTGAGTAAAAAAAAATTGTTTTGTCTGCCCATCTCTACAATGTTTATCTATGCTGTCGTTTTCTGGCTTGTATTCTTTGTGCTGGTCTCTTCATTATTTGTACTGGTCTCTTCATTCTTTGTGCTGGTATCTTCATTCTTTGTGCTGGTCTCTTCATTCTTTGTGCTGGTCTCTTCAATCCATCCTCATGGATCAGTTGATGAGCGTCTTTGCTTCTTTATAGCACAGATATACCACTAACCATAGGGCTGACTATTTCGTTCTTTCAATTTATTCAAGTTGGCGTCTCAAAGCATGCAAAGAGGAAGCAGAAAAACTCTGTTCCTATGCCATAAGAAGCGACCGCTCTATCAGTAGTGCGTTCTCACAACATTAGTCAGTATCATCAATGAAATCTATGGACTTAATCTTCGATCCGCTATCTTTACGTATTGATGCCCTTGGAGGTGCATCCAGGTTTCGCCTGAGAGTCTCTGAACGTTCGAATGCCAGTTCCTGGTTTGGAAAATCCTGAACGCTGTCAGGCAACCTAACTGTTGGTCCAACACATAACACAGCTACAGAACAATTAGATGCTGAACTTTCAATAATATTTCTTTCCTTCTTTCTCCAGTGGTACCGCATGCTAACTACACCACTATCAGAATCCATTGTCTGTTCATTAACTTCATTTTCTTTATCGCCTCTAGTGATAAAAGTCAAGGTATCATCGTTGTTTTCACTTTCATCGCTGCAACTGTCTTCCTTTTCAAATTGATTTCCATTTGAATTTGTTAAATTACTTGTTATCAAGTTGGTTCCTTTTTGATGTATTACAGGACTCAGTGGACTTGCAAGAGAGTACTTACTAACTGATTGCACCAAGCAATGTTTTGGCAACGTGCAGTGGTAATTTTTGCTAACTTCAGCCACACTTGTTGCCGACTCCTTAATATTTCCTTTGTCTTGATTAGCTAATTCTTTCAGGTAAGTAAACTCATCAGGTAAATTATTGCAAGTGTCAAGGTCGCCTCCATTATTAACATTAATTCCACCACAGTCAATGGTTTTAGGAAATGTTTCAGAGTTGGCACAAGTGGACAAGTCTTTGGAGAGCAAGTGTTTAGAATCTGTTACATTAGTGAGGTTTATTTTGGCGTCAGTTTGGTCCTTTTTTGACTCTACGGCACTATTTCTTGGGTTACTGTAATAACTATGACATCTAAGCACACCTTGAGCAGGCACAAAATCAAATTCAAAATTATGCTTTACACTTTCCGCAACGTCAACGTCTTCCAACCAGACACTGCTTGTAGGAACTTTAGATTCATTTGACTGTTGATAAAACATCGGAATCCTGTCTTTGTTAGTTGTCCTGTTGTCTTTAGTACTAATATATTGAGGTTGATATCTGTCACATTTTCCTTGAGGAGAAGCCAAACCTCGAGTCTCAATCTTGGCATCATTCTCATGAGATGAAAAACCATTTCTAATCTTTTTAACAGCAGCCACCCAATTCTGACACATTTCATTGCGAACAGCATTAACAGTCAACGTCTGGTGGTCAGATGCTTTATGTTGTCCAGCATTTGAGATTACTGTAACATAATGATCATCAGTTGAGTTGTCGCCACTCCTACTGAATGTCGAAAATGAAGGAGCTGACACCGATTTAGGAACAGTTGCGTGATTCCTGAATTTGGTAGAACTTGAAGTATCTGCTGATATGTAGCGTCTGTACATTTTCCCAGAGGTAGGAAGACGATTAACCTCACTTGCATCAGAAAATGTTGTGTCAGAACGATGCCTGCTGTTGCCTGTCTCTTTCAGTTGTCCATGTTTTGTTTTATAGCGGGATTGCTGCTGAAGGGATATTTGTCTAGGACGAGTGGATGGTGGTTGTGGAGCAGGTTCAGAAGGCGGAAGATCGTCATTAGCAAGCGTGAATGTGATAAAGGAATCATCTGGATCCATTGAATCAAGATCTGATTTGAAAATAAGGGGAAATAATTAAATTAATTGATAAAAGAGGTAAACAACTCTGCAACACTTAACAAATAATAGTTCAAATATAAGCGTTGTTAAAATAGAGTTTTATTTAAGAACATAAATAGACATTTAACGAGTGTTTCCACCTAAATTGGCCGTTCTATGAAGACATAAGTGATACAGGGATGCCTCTTCTATCTATTTGTTCTTTTCGGCTGTCAGCTGTAAACTGAAGAATCGATGGAAATAGAAAATGTATTCATGGGATACATTTGGAGTACCTGGATTATGCAGATCCTCTGTATGTACCTGGCTCCATACTTTCACCTCTTCTTACCTCACACTCTGTTTAATTATATTCTGTCAAACAATCACACTCTTACACAACTTTCACACGCCCCCTCAGAGTGAGGCACTTCCATTGCATTTCGGTTGGTGTAACCTCTAACTTGCATAGACACATACAGACACACACATGCAACCAAGCACTTGGTAATACGTCCTGGTATCACATAAAAGGCTGCAGCCCAGGGTGGAAATACTTTACACAAAAAACAAAAACAAAATATGCCAGACTAAGATAATCTCAGTAGATGGAAAGGGCGACACCGAAATCTAAAACAGATGCAATAAAACAAGTCAAATCATTGCAAGAATGTCCCCGATATTACAAATAAAAGCACGTGATAATGGATACAAAAAGAACATTAAACCGCACAATATTCTTACCACATTGTGCTATAAGTGCCAGAATTGGACATAACAAACTACGATAAAAGACTCATCGTAACAACGGAGATGAAATGCCTGCACAGAATGCTGAATGCTTGGAGTAACACGAATGGATAGAATCAGAAACGAAGATATTAGGAAACAAGTAGGTACAGCAACAGTGCCAGACCTCACAAAGAGACGGCAAACCAGATGGTTCGGCCACGTGACACGGCAAAACACCAGATAGTATCCCTCGGAAAGCAATGCTATACAGATACAATTGATACAAAGCCATAGGCCACCCATACATGCGAAAGATGGATAACAGATATTACGGAGCCAACAGTAAAATAAAACAATAACCTGGAATAACAAATTAAGAGAAGAAACTGTGGCTGGATAGGACACGCTCAGGAAGGAATCATGCAAAATAGCTTGACAGGCTCATACATGGAATCCACATAGGAAGAGAAAGAGAGGTAAAGTTCAAAATACAAGGTGAAGTGAAAGTGAGAGAGAACTAAGATCAAATTGTTTCACATGGAGACGGCGTGGGCTAGTGGTTAAGTGACACGGCTCACAACCAAAGGTACTGGGTTCGATCCTCATCACAGCACCAGCCGTTACCCCGGGGAAGCAAACCCTTAGAAAATGCAGCAGGAAGCATACCCTTACATAAAATGAATGCTGAAGTCGGATGCACTAGCTCGACAGGCGCATAATAAAATCCACAGTGCAATGTACACCGGGGAATAGATAAATAAGGCGAACACAAAAAAAAAATTGTTTTACGCGGAGAGAGGCAGAAAGAGTAGCACAGGGCCATGTACGCTGGCGAGATGTAGTCAATGGTCTGTGAGAGGTGCGATAGGTTTGCACTGATTGACTGATGCTCTTGCCAATACGAACTGAGATTGTAAGCTGCTTCTTGTGATTGTATCCGTGATGTTCCCACTATCAAACGAGTTTCAGAAATGTCATTGATCGTTTTCAGAAGATGTTCTTGAACTCCCTATAGTTTCTAGTATTGAATAGTTCGGTCATTGTATCTTCTGAACTGGTCATACAAGGTATAGTCCTGTAATACTGTTTTACTCTGTTCTTTAGAATCATCATCACTGCACTCCGGGCATAACCATAGGTGCTCAGTCTCTCTCACTAGAGGGCGAAGGGTGTAAATATTGATGGTTCCTGCAGCTAGTTGGTTGTATACACTTCTGCTCTGTCTTATCCTGGGCACCTGTCCCCTCAAACCTCGTTCAATATCAAGATCTATAGTCTGTGAATTGCTGATTCCCATATTGCGGTGTCATCACCTGGTTATCAGCTGGTCACTGATAGACTTTGAAAGGTCAGCCCTTTCCATTTCTAGTGTCCCCGTAGAAGGTGCCTCTGAAGCCGGGATGACAGTTCTTTCGTTGCCCTGAACTCCAGCGTGACCAGTGCAGTATATCCACACCAGGGGAGGACGTCAGCTATTGGTTGACACGGCTTGCAACCCAAAGGTGCTGGGTTCGCTCCCCATCACAGTTTTTGCCGTTATCCCAGGGAAGCAAACCCTTAGAAAATGCAGGAGGAAGCAGACCCATACATAAAATGCATGCCGAGGTCGGATGCACTGGGCCGACAGACGCAAAAATGAAAACATAATACAACACACACCGCTTTGGATAATAGAGAAATAAGGCGAAAGCAAAAAAATAATATATACAAAAATATTCACACCAGCCACTGCAGGTTGATGTCAATGCAACTGTCATCCCTTAATGCCTTAGCCAGCTAAGGATTGGGAGACTGAAACGATGGCTGCCGATGCTAAAGAGGTCCAAGACAGCCATATCAGAGCCGCAGTCACTGCTTCCATCTCTATTCTTGAGGTTGTTCTCTTTGCTCCGCTACGATCAGCCCTCTCACTCTAGCTGAGAAACTCCAGCTAGTTATCTCCCTTCGTAGCATCGATCTATCGGTAATAATGACGGCATCACTAAACGGGACGATGAGGCTAAAGTCTGGTCAGGCAAAACACACTGATCAGAGAATGTTAGCCAGGGTCAGGAGATATACTGGCCAAGACCATCACCTGACTTCTTCGTTGGTCCTCCTGGAAACGGGTTGTTGTCAATGACAACAGTCTGACTAACAAGGTGAAGTTCGACGTGATTTCCGTAGTAGTGAGCAACACGCGGATGAAGCCAAGCATAGCACAACCGCCTGGAGGATCCCGGTCCACCTTCATCAGCACGCTCGAGATGTGAGGAAAGCTACTGCAACCCGTCACTTAACGCCCTTTTCAGGACGCACATAAGAGTAACCTACTCATTGTGGGTATTCGAAACAACAACAACAACATCACTTAACAGCATGTTATCATAGTGGTGAATCAGACAGTCCAAGTGTGTACGTGTACACATTCAATTTGTTGTGCTCTGTCCTGAGATAAAGAATGGTGATCTGTCCCACAGCCTAAGAAAGACAACTACAAACTTCAGAAATGAGTTACCTAAGAAAGGCGGTTCAGGTGACGAAAAGGGACAAGATCTGTAACAAGACATTACCTAGCAACCTCGAAGTCCAACCCCTGCAGACACGAGTGGAGCAGTCCCAACTACAGAAGTTTGGTCCTGTCTGTAGAATGTTAGAAGATCGGATACCAAGGCGGTCATGGGAGTTAAAAAGTCAAGGACGCAGACCCACAGGACGTCCCAAAGTACGTTGGGAAGACAACATACGACAGTCCCTAAGTGGCCGAGGGCTGGATTGGAAAGAGGCCAGGAGAAAGACGTTGATAAGAACAGTGTGGCGTTCTCTCATGGTAGAAGAGGAGCGACTAAGTAAGTAAGTAAGTAGATCTGTCCCTATCAATCGAGGGCGTGACAGTCGTCGCTAGTTCTGTTCTGTTCTCTGTTCTCTTCTGACAGCCTGGCTAGCTCATTGTTTCACAAAGTATGCGATTTCATTGTATTGTTCACAATCTCCCCCTCCCACCTTTGTGCAAGCATATTCTGGCTTCTAGCTCCCAGGTACGCCTCAGTGGCCCGTTGTTTGCGAATGCCCACAATGAGTAGGTTACTCTTTTGTGAGCCCTGAAAAGGACGTTAAGTGCCAGGTTGCAGTCGCTTTCCTCATATCCCGAGCGTGCTGATGAAGGTGGACCGAGGTCCTCCAGTCGGTTGAGCTATGCTTGGCTTCATCTGCGTGTCACTCATAACTACGGGGATCACCTCGATCCCTTACCTCGTTAGCCAGATTGCGATGAATGTAGCCCGTTTCCAGGTAGGGCTACTAGGAAGCCGAGTGGAGGGTCTTAGCCAGTATGTTTTACCTGACCCTGACTAACATGTCTTCTTCTTCTTCTTCTTCTTACGTCAATCTTTATTTTTTCGAAAAAAGCAGCGGTCATCCCGAGGCTGTCGACACTGCCATAGAGCTTGTCTAGTGTTGCCACTGGTGATGGCCACATCTGCTCTCTCTGATCCTCGTATGTCGGGCAGTTTTGCAGCAAATGCTCAGCGGTCATTTTCCCGGTACCACACGTGCATTCGTCAGTGCCATCTATCTTCAATTTGTTGAATAGGTGGTACCTAAGTCTATTGTGGCCAGTGCGAAGTCTGAAGACCACGACCTGCTCTCTTCTGTTCAACTGGTAATAGGCATCGTTTTTGTGTAGTTAGTATGTTCTGTTTCCCATTTGGTCATGTATCTATCTCTAATAATCCGTTTTGACTCTTCGTATGTCATACTAGTATTTGGTTGTGGTAGTCTTGCACCTTCTTTTGCCAGTCTGTGTGCCTCCTCGTTGCCTTGGATGTTGCAGGGGGATGGAACCCACTGTACCACTACTCTTTTTGGTGCGGACTGCTGGCATAGTTGGCAGAGTACTGCTCTTAAATCATTAAGTTCAGTATTTTTCTTGCTTTATAGTGCTGTGACTACGGCCAGGGCATCTATAAGCAGGACTATATGGCTTTCATTCCTTTTACCTGTCACCATTTCTTCCACTGCCGCCCTCAGTGCCTCTGCCTCCGTTCTGAAATTGCTTGTGTATTTTCCAGTTGCCAATGACAGTGTTATTTTTCTGCCATTTGGTAGGCCCAGGAATGCCCCTGCCCCTCCGTTCTGTGTTGTGTTTGTTACAGAACCGTCGGTGTATGCATGGGTTCAGTCCATGCTTGGGTAGTTTTTCGTTATGTACCTCAGGGTTGTATCTCTTCTTTCTTTTTCAGTCTGGCAGTTTTTGTTTCCAATACCTGGTATATTTTCTACCACCTCTGGAAATATATCCTGCCTCCATGTGGTTTTCGTACAGTAGGGATGGGCTTTGGTGTTGTTAGTGCGTTCATATGGTCTTCGTGCATCTTTGCTTTGGCTATTTCTGCAAAGTTTCTCCGCTTCAGTTTCCCATTTCCAAAATTGTTTAGTCTCTGGTGCATTGGATGGTCAGTCAGTCTTCTGAGTTTCTCTGCTTGCTGCTGGGCTCTGCAGTCTCTTCTATCGGTCATAGATTGCAGTTTTGTAATCTTTTCGAGTTCTACAATTGGCGTTGACTTCATGCCTCCTGTTATAACTCTCATGGCTTGGTTTTGGAGTTTGCAAATTTTATCGAAGTTCGCCTTTGCTGCAGTTGTCCATGCCGCAATGCCATACTCGAGGACTGGTCTCACTCTTCCAGTGTACAGTGTCTTTAGTATACTTTCGTCTGCTCCCCAGCTTGTGCCAGCAAGTTTCTTCATGATTGCCATTCTTTCTCTGGCTCTCATTCGGTTTCTCTCGATCTTACTTTTCCATGTCATGCGCCGATCAAATGTGACTCCCAGGTAGTTTGGGTTAACGTTTGGCTGCAGGTATTTGCCGTTAAGACTTATTTTGGTGTTTTGGGGCTTGTTTGAGAGCGAGAATATCGTACATGTTGTTTTTTCCTCGTTTACTAACATGTCTGATCAATATGTTTTACCTGACCCTGACTAACATGTCTGATCAGTATGTTTTACCTGACCCTGACTAACATGTCTGATCAGTATGTTTTACCTGACCCTGACTACCATGTCTGATCAGTATGTTTTACCTGACAATGACTAACATGTCTGATCAGTATGTTTTACCTGACCCTGACTAACATGTCTGATCAGTATGTTTTGTTTGACCCTGACAAACATGTCTGATCAGTATATTTTGTTTGACCCTGACCAACATGTCTGATCATGATGTTTTGTTTGACCTTGACTAACATGTCTGATCAGTATGTTTTGCCTGACCAGACATTAGTCTTCCTACCCAATGCCACAGTGGCATGACAGATATTAACGTATGACTCATTTTCTAGCAGTTATCTTTTTTAATTGATTTATTTCTCATGAATGAAAGTTTGCAACTCTTTAAAAATTACATCACAGATAACGCATCTGTGACAATGACTGCATGGTGGCAGTCAGAAATGTTTGTTACCAATCATCTTAACAGCGAACTATGGCAAATGGATACCAGTTACAAAGATACATTAGATCCCAAATTGTGGAATGGATGGAATTTGCATTGTACTAGATTAAAAGACCCCAATACACAACTAGACAAATGGTAAAATGAATACCAAATTACAAATGGCAAATTGATTCTTTCATCTCTTCTCTCAAAGCGTTAGATAGTAGTAGTAGTAGCAGTAATAGTAGTAGTAGCAGTAATAGTAGTAGTAGTAGTAATAGTAGTAGTAGTAGTAAAAGTTACAAGCGATGATGGCGACACCAACAGACGGTTTTGTCTTGATGATGTAACTTGCGCTGTATTTTGATTATAGTGTGCAAGTAACGGCGCTTGTTATCAACCTCACTCTCTGGTCCCAAACTACCTTGGACCAGTAGCAAGAAGAATGGAGGTAATTCAGGATGCAGACACGCTGGTCCTACCTCCTTTGAGAACAGGGTGTGCTTGAAACATGTGCGGTTCGAAACCACGCCGGTTCCGTTCATTGCTTTGAGAGACAAGTGTTTTAGCACTGGATTACAGTAGTAGTAGTAGTAGTTGTAGTAGTAGTAGTAGTAGTAATAGTAGTAGTAGTCGTCGTCGTCGTAGTAGTAGTAGTAGTAGTAGTAGTAATAGTAGTAGTAGTAGTAGTAATAGTAGTAGTAGTAGTCGTCGTCGTCGTAGTAGTAGTAGTAGTAGTAGTAGTAGTAGTAGTAGTAGTAGTAGTAGTAGTAGTAGTAGTAGTAGTAGTAGTAGTAGTAGTAGTAGTAGTAGTAGTAGTAGTAGTAATAGTAGCAGTAGTAGTCGTCGTAGTAGTAGTAGTAATAGTAGAAGTAGTAGTAGTAGTCGTAATAGTAGTAGTAGTAGTCGTCGTAGTAGTAGTAGTAATAGTAGAAGTAGTAGTAGTAGTCGTAATAGTAGTAATTGTACTAGTAGTACTAGAAGTAGTAGTAGTAGTTGTTGCTATAGTAGTAATACTAGCAATAGTATTAGTAGTAGTAGAAACAGTAGTAGTAGTAGGAGTAGGTGCAGCAGCAGTAGTAGTGTTAGTAGTAGTAGTGGTAGTTGCAGTATTAGCAGCAGTAGTAGTAGCAGTAGTTGTTATAGTAGTACTAGTAGTAGTAGCAGCAGCAGTAATAGTAGTAGTAGTTGTAGTAAAGCGTTCGTAGTAGTAGTAGTATAGTAGTAGCAGTAGTAATAGTAGTAGTAGAAGTAGTAGTAGTAGTAGTAGTAGCAGCAGTAGTAGTAGTAGTAGTAGTAGTAGTAGTAGTAGTAGTAGTAGTAGTAGTAGCAGCAGTAGTAGTAGTAGTAGTAGTAGTAGTAGTAGTAGTAGTAGTAGTAGTAGTAGTCTTGTTCAGTCATGACTGACTATAGAAGGCGTAACTTAGTACTGTGTTGTTGTTTCACTTCTCTGTGTTGTGCAAGAGTCTCTTATCACCCAGCATGAGGTGGCTCTTCGGGAGACATCTTCACTTGGATCGGTTTGCAGCTTCGTCTTCCCAGGATGTCAGATATGTCTAGTGCCTTCACCTTGAACCTCGACTGTTATTGTGCCATCTTCCTACTGTCTACAAGCAACATGTTTCGGAACGCGATCATCTTCCATATGACGACCATGGCAAAGCCGTCGTAATCTTCACCGCCTGAGGAGAAATCGTTGCATAGAGCCACCACTACAGCTAGCCCCTTACAGGAAGCATGTAATGGAGCATTTGCAGTGGCAGTTTCGATAACAATAGGTTTACATGATGAGGTTACTAGGCACAGGCACAACTCTCTTTAGTCGCCTTTTTAACATGCTTGGAAGGTTACAGCGGTCGGAAGCAATATAGATGAAAGTAGTTCCATAGCTACCACTGCTATCAGGGATGAAGTGTTAAAGACTTCACCGTACAGTTTTGTTTTATTAATTTGATGTACTTAACGTCTTTATACTGGTTTAGAAGACTCTGTAAAGTTTGCATACAACCAGTTTCCTGAAGGGTGGTAAACCGATGTGCGAGTCCATCTTAAAATTGTTAAACATTAGAACAATGTACACCAGCAGCCTGTCAGGCGCCATCTAAGTTAGATGCCCATTGCAAATGATGATGGAGACACCACCATACGGTTTTGTCGTGATGATGTAACTTGCGCTGTATTTGGATTATAGTGAAGAAAAAGCAGCGATGGTCATCAGCCACACTCTCTGGTCCCGAGCTACCTTGAGCAGGTGGCAAGACATTACGTCAAGACGACTGGCGGTAATTCAGGCACTGATCGCACCTCATCAAGCCACCTAACCATGGCCGGTATTATGCCATCCCACAAAGTTAGTCGCCCCTTACGACATGCTCTCTTTGGGACAGTGGTGCTATTCTTGTCTTTGTCATACACTAAGTGGGTAGTCAAGTCCCTGTCTCGTTACATTTCGTTCTCTAACAAATGGCAAGGTTTAATTTACTGCTGGATCTACTGGCGCGTAACGATAATTGTGATCAAACCCTGTGCGTTTGCTATTAGAACAATAGCTCTATCAATCTGCTGCTCTCACATTGGAAACAAAAATATATACATACCACAGACTTGCCATGTTCGTAGAGATACGTGATGCAGCTCAAACCACAAGGTCTGGTCACACTTCAGCGGAAATCTCATTGTGTCCAGGACCCGCTTACTTCCCCTGGTAGAGTAGAAACAGCATAACGTATATCATAACTGCTGAACACCCATTGGAGTGCATGGGCTGTAGCGGTCAGCGACTCAAAGCTGACTGTTAGAGCCAGGACTAGGAATCTAGACCTGCCAAGACAGTTCTTCACCTCTACGCAGTGATCCTGGATAACGGGCTGCAACAGGGCAGACTGGCTAAGGAGAATGGGTCGAAAATGGAGGGCTAACCCGGGATCCAAAAATGACAGTTGAAGTCGGACCTGTCGGGTCGAAAGGTGCACATATCGCAGTCAAACTGTAATCTTTGTCACAGCACATTCCGTTCTCCGGACTACATTCTGCTACGTGCAAAGCCCGTTTCAGGGCTTGGTAGCGGGAGACTAAGAACGTTCAGGGCTTGGTAGCGGGAGTTTGAGAACGTTCAGGGCTTGGTAGCGGGAGATTGAGAACGTTCAGGGCTTGGTAGCGGGAGTTTGAAAACGTTCAGGGATTGGTAGCGGGAGATTGAGAACGTTCAGGGCTTGGTAGCGGGAGATTGAAAACGTTCAGGGCTTGGTAGCGGGAGTGAGAGAACGTTCAGGGCTTGGTAGCGGGAGTGAGAGAACGTTCAGGGCTTGGTAACGGGAGTGAGAGAACGTTCAGGGCTTGGTAGCGGGAGTGAGAGAACGTTCAGGGCTTGGTAGCGAGAGTGAGAAAACGTTCAGGGCTTGGTAGCGGGAGTTTGAGAACGTTCAGGGCTTGGTAGCGGGAGTGAGAGAACGTTCAGGGCTTGGTAGCGAGAGTGAGAAAACGTTCAGGGCTTGGTAGCGGGAGTTTGAGAACGTTCAGGGCTTGGTAGCGGGAGTGAGAGAACGTTCAGGGCTTGGTAGCGGGAGTGAGAGAACGTTCAGGGCTTGGTAGCGGGAGTGAGAGAACGTTCAGGGCTTGGTAGCGAGAGTGAGAAAACGTTCAGGGCTTGGTAGCGGGAGTTTGAGAACGTTCAGGACTTGGTAGCGGGAGTGAGAGAACGTTCAGGGCTTGGTAGCGGGAGTGAGAGAACGTTCAGGGCTTGGTAGCGGGAGTTTGAGAGCGTTCAGGACTTGGTAGCGGGAGTGAGAGAACGTTCAGGGCTTGGTAGCGAGAGTGAGAAAACGTTCAGGGCTTGGTAGCGGGAGTTTGAGAACGTTCAGGGCTTGGTAGCGGGAGTTTGAAAACGTTCAGGGATTGGTAGCGGGAGATTGAGAACGTTCAGGGCTTGGTAGCGGGAGATTGAAAACGTTCAGGGCTTGGTAGCGGGAGTGAGAGAACGTTCAGGGCTTGGTAGCGGGAGTGAGAGAACGTTCAGGGCTTGGTAACGGGAGTGAGAGAACGTTCAGAGCTTGGTAGCGGGAGTGAGAGAACGTTCAGGGCTTGGTAGCGAGAGTGAGAAAACGTTCAGGGCTTGGTAGCGGGAGTTTGAGAACGTTCAGGGCTTGGTAGCGGGAGTGAGAGAACGTTCAGGGCTTGGTAGCGAGAGTGAGAAAACGTTCAGGGCTTGGTAGCGGGAGTTTGAGAACGTTCAGGGCTTGGTAGCGGGAGTGAGAGAACGTTCAGGGCTTGGTAGCGGGAGTGAGAGAACGTTCAGGGCTTGGTAGCGGGAGTGAGAGAACGTTCAGGGCTTGGTAGCGAGAGTGAGAAAACGTTCAGGGCTTGGTAGCGGGAGTTTGAGAACGTTTAGGACTTGGTAGCGGGAGTTTGAAAACGTTCAGGGATTGGTAGCGGGAGATTGAGAACGTTCAAGGCTTGGTAGCGGGAGTTTGAGAGCGTTCAGGACTTGGTAGCGGGAGTGAGAGAACGTTCAGGGCTTGGTAGCGAGAGTGAGAAAACGTTCAGGGCTTGGTAGCGGGAGTTTGAGAACGTTCAGGGCTTGTAGTGGGAGTTTGAGAACGTTCAGGGCTTGGTAGCGGGAGTTTGAGAACGAATGAAGAAGAAAAACCCCCATTTAGCAAAAACCGGGATACAGTATATTGGCTTCAACCCAACAACGGCAGCAATGATTGACGATAGCAACCATGTCAACACCACTAAGAATTTCATTTACCTTGGCAGCAAACCAAAACTCCCATTCACGAAGCCACCGAGACATCTTTCCAAGAATCGGTCTGGCTGCCGCCTTTGATTATAGTGAATGAGAGTTTCGCACGTCAGCCTCACTCTCTCGTCCTCAACACCCCTTATTCGGTGGCAAGACATTGTCAAGACGACTGAGGGCAGAAGAGGATGTAGATTTTCTTAGGGTTTTCTCCCGAAGTCTTACCAACGATCAGACATCCCACAAGGCAGTTGGGTCAGACATGGAGCCTCTGATGTCACTGACCTCTACTCAATGGTAACATGCATACACACACCAGGGACATTCCGACCAATTTGTGATGTTATACGCAAACCAGAGACAGGCATAGAAACAGTTTTGTTAATGGGGGCACACTATACATAAACAGTTCGTGACTGACATTCTTAAAGCTGAAATCTAACTCATTTCTAGCGTTCGTACTCACTAAACCTGAAATCTAACCCATTTCTAGAACTCGTATTCACTAAACATGACATCTAACCCATTTCTAGCGCTCGTACTCACTAAACCTGAAATCTAACCCATTTCTAGCGTTCGTACTCACTAAATCTGAAATCTAACCAATTTCTAGCGTTCGTACTCACTAAACCTGAAATCTAACCCATTTCTAGCGCTCGTACTCACTAAACCTGAAATCTAACCCATTTCTAGCGTTCGTACTCACTAAACCTGAAATCTAACCCATTTCTAGCGCTCATACTCACTAAACATGACATCTAACCCATTTCTAGCGCTCGTACTCACTAAACCTGAACTCTTCAGTGCTGCGATCGCACTATGAACGAGGCCACGCTTTTGCCATTGTCTTGATAGCAATAGCGCCAATGGAGCACAGTACTATCAGAAAGTTCACAGTACACACAGTCGAGTATTTTCCACTAAAAGAGGGGACGGCGTGGTTTAGTGGTTAAATAACACGGCTTACAACCTGAAGGTGCTGAGTTCGCTCCTCATCACAGAACCAGCCGTTACCACAGGGAAAAAATAACTTACAAAATGCAGAAGGAAGCAGACCCTTGCATAAAATGCATTCCGAAGTCGGATGCACTGGGCTAACAGGCGCAACAATAAAAGCATAGTGCAACGCACACCACCTTGGAGAATAGAGAAATAAGGCGAACACACACACACAAAACAACTGCTAAAGGGGTTCCTAGACTCCCTACAAACAAAGTGGTCTTTAAACGTTTTACCACCAAATGGGTCATTAGATTTTGTACTACAAAAGGGATCTCCAGGCTTATACCCTTCTGACATCCTAGGTTCACCGACTTTATATACCAATAGGGTAAATATATTTCATACTATAAATGGAGTATAGACTTAAAACTACCATTAAAGAACATATTTCAAACTATTAGTGGAGAAGCGACTTAAAACTAAAACTACCAATAGAGTCAATAGACATCAAACTACCAATATAGTCAATCGACTTCAAACTACTAATAGATTGATTCAATATTCTTGAAACTACCAATAGAGCCAATACACTTCTAACTACCAATAGATAATAGACTTGCAACTACCAATAGAGTCAATAGACTTCAAACTACTAATAGAGTCAAAAGAATTCAAACTAACAATAAAGTCAACAGACTTCAAACTACCAATATTGTCACTAGACTTCAAACTGCCAACAGTCAATAGACTTTAAACTACCAATATAGTCAATAGACTTCAAACTACAAATAGAGTCAATAGACTTCTAACTACTATTAGAGTCAACACACTTTCCACTACCAATGAGATAATAGACTTCATGTAACAATATATTACAATCTCCTGAATTTGATTGCAGTATTGCAATGATGGAAGAAATTGAAATCAGGAAGCAGTACAGGGACGACCAAATCTATTTTTACCAATATGAGTCAGATTCAGACATCAAAATCAGGTCCCTTATCAATTATTAATGAATGTGATGAGGTGTAATGTGCACTCGTCACCTATGTATGTCGTAGAAACGTTCACACTGAACGAACATTTGCGGAAAGGAATTGGAGCGTTTAATATGTGGATTTACGGGAGAATGGGGCGTCGGTACTGGACAACATTCACGACCAGGGCCTGCGCACCTCTCTATCCAACTCTACAGTACTACCTGCAATATGCTATACGGCGGCAAGATTGGCACTCACTAAGAAGAAGGAGTTTAAGCTCAGTGACCCAAGCCTCCCTCGAGAGACGCATGGTCGGCCTCACGCGTCATAGACAACACACGAAAAGGTCTTCATAACTCGGACATACGTCAATTGTCCCTTGGTGGAAGATGCAGTTGTTTATGCAAACAAGATGAAACATCGTGGGGGGACTTACTGCGAAGAACGGACTATCGATAGAGCACATCGACAACAATATGGTACTCCAGAGACAAGAACGGACGATCGATAGAGTACATCGACAACAATATGGTACTCCAGAGACACGAACGGACGATCGATGGAGTACAGCGACAACAATATGGTACTCCAGAGACAAGAACGGACGATCGATAGAGTACATCGACAACAATATGGTACTCGAGAGACAAGAACGGACGATCGATGGAGTAAAGCGACAACAATATGGTACCCCAAAGACAAGAAGCAACCACGAGGACGAACACCAACACGTTGGTCCGACTCAATCGCATCCCGCAATAGCATTCACGATACCACAGATGGACGATTCGTTATCCACTGGCCCACCGTGGCCCAAGACTAAGCCCGTTGGAAGAGAAGTTGGGACCCGCAACGGGATTAACCGTCGCTGAAGGCGCATCTCATGGAAGAAAAATAAAATAAAAATCGAAAAGAGATTTGATGAACGAAAATATAGTCGACAGTTAATATATGATGGTTACATAGGAATGAAGATCATAGCGGTCAGCGACACATAGCTGACTGCTAGCGTCAGGGTCAACGAACCAGAGCTGTCGGGACCCTTCTACGCCTACGCGTGGTGATCCTGGATACAGGCTACAACAGTTATCAGGAACGGCTCAGAAAAACTGGCCTACAGTGTCTCGAAGAAAGAAGAATTCGTGGTGACTTAATACAGGTTTATAAGATGATCAGAGGAATGGATAAATTAGACTATAACAAGTTTTTTTAAAAATACAGCCACCCACAATAACACGAGGGCATAGCTACAAGCTGACTAAAGAGATGTCCAGATTAGATATTAGGAAATATTTTTTTTAGTCAGAGAGTGGTGTCTGTTTGGAATGCATTACCATGGGAGGTAGTGGAGGCAGGGACAGTTAATGCATTTAAGAATAGATGCGCATATCTTTTAGAGCAAGGTGATGTAAATGTAGCTGGTTGTATACAGACTCCGCAGGGTCTTCTAAACCAGTATAAAGACGTTAAGTTAAGTTAAATTAAGGACAGACTGGCCAAGAAGAAGAAATTCTTAGAAACAGAAACATAAATCCATATACTGATCATTAGGTCCTGACATGGCCCAAACGACTACGACCTGGAGTGGAACGATGTGTGCTTTTGATAGCAGAATCCAGAATGGCAAACCTTTAATAGAACAAAAAGAAGTAGCAGAAATGCTGTGGTGGATCGAATTACCAAGGCAAGAGAGAGAGAGATAGAGAGGATGTTAGAGATATATCGCAGGGGACATTCAATTAGGAAATGACACTTTAGTTGAATTTACCAGGAAGTAACTTTCACAATGACTTATCACTGTGACTAGGTTCAGTGTGACAGGAAAAGAACTGTTACCCAAAGTTAAGAAGATATAATTTATTTAAAAAAAAAATTAAAACACTGTTGTTTGCGAATTCGAACATTGAGTAGGTTACTCTATCGTGCAGTCTGAAAAGGACGTTATGTGGTGGGTTGCGGTAACTTTCCTTACATCCCGAGCGTGCTGATGAAGGTAAACCGGGGTCCTCCAGGCGGTTGTGCTATGATTGGCTTCATTTGCGTGTCACTCACTACTACGGGGATCACGTCGATTCCTCACCACATTAGCCAGTCTGCCGTGAAAACAGCCTGTTTCCAGGGAGGGCTACTAGGAAGCCGATGTGAGGGTCTTGGTTAGTATGTTTTGTCTGACCCCGACTAACATGTCTGATCAGTATATTTTGCCTGATTAGACTTTAGTATTCCTCCCCAAAAGGTAGAAATAATGTTGATTAAATATGGATAATGAAACATATAAATAAATATGAACCATACATTTTTTGCGTCATAGCTCCTTCATTCAGTGTCAGGCCGTGTGGCGGAAACTACTGATCCTATCCAATACAACAACCTATGGAAGAAAGAGATAGATGTGAATGATAGTCCTGACCCAATCCATCAGGTCCAAAGACATCAACAAAGTATGTTGCTCCACCTGAGAACAGGACACTGTAGACTTAAGTACCTGTACCGGAGCAAGATATCCTACACAAGTGAGTGCCCGTGTCCAATAGAAATCCAGACCCCGGAACATATCCAGCAAGACTAGCCAGCTCATGAAGACCTACGATGCCAAGCCTGGACAGAGGGGACAGAGCTGAGACAGAAGCTAGAGGACTTCCGTTCAGACCTGGAAAAGACTGAGCTTCACCATGACAACGGGATTGCATATCTGACACGACCAAACACCAGAACACAGAGGCTTACAGGGCTGCGGTTCAGACCTGGAAACGACTGTACATCGTCCTGGCGACGGGTGTAGATCTGACACGACCATACACCAGAACACAGAGGCTTACAGGGCTGCGGTTCAGACCTGGAAACGATTGTACACCGTCCTGGCGACGGGTCTAGATCTGACACGACCAAACATCAGAACACAGAGGTTACAGGGCTGCGGTTCAGACCTGGTAACGACTGTACATCGTCCTGGAGACGGGTCTAGATCGGACACAACCAAACACCAGAACACAGAGGCTTACAGGGCTGAGGTTCAGACCTGGAAACAACTGTACATCGTCCTGGCGACGGGTGTAGATCTAACATGACCAAATACATGAACGCAGAAATGTGGGGGTTCGGTCATGATATGGAAAAGTCTGATTATAGTCTTGGCGACGGGTCTAAATCTAACATGACCAAACACCAGAACACAGAGTCTACTGGGCCTTGGTCCAGACCTGGAAAAGACTCAACTTCGTGTTGGCGACAGATCTAAATGCAGTATGACCAAACACCAGAACACAGATGCTTGTGGGATTTGGTCCAAACCTGGAAAAGCCTGAACATCGTCTTGGCGACGGGTATAAATCTAACATGACCAAATACCACACAGGCTGGGATCAAGATGCTGAGCAGCGCATGAGCTGCAGTGGTCAGCGACCCATAGCTGACTGCTAGCATCAGGGCCAGCGAACCAGAGCTGCCAAGACCCTTGTACACCTCCCCGCGGTGATCCTGGATAACAGGCTGCAACAGAGCAGACTGGCTAAGGAGAAGGGATCAAAGAGGGAATGCTAGCCCGGCACTCAAAAAATGCTTGCTGAAGTCGGATGTGTTGGACAGAAAGGCTGTAAACTACAACACAGCGCATTCCGTTCTCTGGAGATTCTGCTACTTAAGCCCTTTCAGGGTTTGGTAGCAGGAGATTGAGACCGAACGAAGCCAAGTCAAGACCACAGAGGCTACTTGGCTGTGGTCCAGACCTGGAAAAGTCTGAACTTCGTCATGGCGATGGGTCTAAATCTTGTATGGCCAAATACCAGAATACAGAAGAAAACCAGAAAATGTCCTAAAATGACCTTCTTTCAAATATATTATTTCATGTCATCCTGAACTGGACCACACAGATTGAAATATGTTCGACTTAGCTACATCAAACACCGGTCGTGACTAACACTATCAAGTGCTCTCACCAAGCGCAAGATTGCTGTCAAGCGCCTCTTAAGTCTTCCTGCGCTTGATCTATTGGTTTATTTTGGTAGAGTACGTCCGGGGAAACTTGGAACTTTATTTGTTTCCACTTTAGTCGATGTTGTAATCTTGTCTGTTAGGAAAAAATTGCAACACTGACGTGCTGTAAATTTCTTCCTCGTTTCATAACGTTTAGCCGGCTGTTATCGGAGCCTGAATGAGGAGCTAGGAATTGTAACACCGTAACCTGCTACGCATGTTATAAGAGGCTACTAGTTAGCGAAGAGTAACCATGTTCGAGTGAACCATTTTGACAAACCACCACCTTATATACTTTTTCATGGAAACAGGATATGCCATAACAGTGTGGTCAAAGAGGCGGGGAGGGGGGGGGGGGGGAAGGGAGATTGATACTGTAATCCCCATAGTGAAAAGCTAACTGAATAACATTGCACTGCACTACAGCTAGGAGAAGCTCAGTATCTTCTCAAGTGCCTCTCTGGATGTTACCGGCTCAATAATGAAACGTCGTTAACTCAGCGCGTGTGGCTTCGAACAAAAACAAGAGACAACTAAAGAGGGTTGAGCTTGGGGCCAGCAACCCATCCTGTAGATAATGCAAGCCACTGGAAAAAGGAAATGAGGATCTATACATCCCATGGTGGTAGACACGCGACTAATCAAATCCAGTGTGAGCCCTTTGTCTCTTTAGACAAGAAGAGAATAACGCAAACTGAACCTCACTTAACTTAACGTCTTTATACTGGTTTAAAAGACTCAGTAGAGTCTGTATACAACCAGTTTCATTTACATTTCCTTGCTCTAAAAGCTATGCGCATCCAATCTATTCTTAAATGCATTAACTGTCCCTGCCTACACTACTTCATGTGGCAATGTATTTCAAGCATTCACCACTGTCTGACTAAAACTAATATTTCCTAATTTCTAATCTGGACTTTTCTTTAGTTAATTTGTAATTATGGACTCTTGTTACTATAGGTGTCGAATTTTTAAGGAAAACAAAACGTGTTATAGTCTAATTTATCATGTCCTTTGATTATCTTATTAACCTGTATTAAGTCACCTCGAATTCTTCTCTTTTCTGGAAACTAAATGCGGGTTTATCTGAGTCTTTTCTCATAACTGTAATTCTGGAATCCCACTATCAACTTTGTCGCTCTTCTTTGTATCTTTCCAACATGTTTATATCTCCTCTACAATAAGGACTCCAGACATGTACACAGTACTCCAATATATGTCTAAATAATGCTTTATACAGTTTAACAATCACTTCCTTGCTCTTATGTTTCATGTTTCGTTTGATAATACTTAACATTGCATTTGCCACTTTCACTGCTACCTAGACTTGCTTACTCACCCTACCTGTATGATTTATTATAACCACTAGGTCTCTTTCCTTTTCTATTATTCTAATATTGTTCTCGCCCATTCAGTAATTAAGTTCCATTTTAGATCTAACCACATGGATGACTGTACATTTATCTATATTAAACTCCATTTGTCAGCTTACAGACCATTCTGGAATTGTATCTAAATCCGACCTAAATTTATCAGATATGAATGTCCAAAATTGGTCCCAAAACTGAGCCATGTGGCATTCCCCTTTTTACTTCACCCCACTCAGAGTTCTCCTTATTTATACCGACTCTCTGCCTTCTTCCAGTTAACCAATTTTCAATCCATTTGGCAACTTCCCCACCTATTCTATGTGATTTTAACTTTCTAAATAATCTTTGGTGATGAAGCAGACTTACAATTAATCTATGGCTTAGTAGCTAATAATTACATGACTAGCTAGTGACAGAGGTACATAGAGCGGGGCAGAGATGAGCAAACGGACCGATACAAAGAGAAAGAAACATTTTGAGAAAGACGCATAGAGAGGAAAGAGACACATATAGAGACACAGAGACACTAGACTGGCAGAGACAAAGAGAGACATGGGAGAAAGACAGGGATACAGACAGCGAGACATGACGTGATAGAGACAGAGAGATACATAGAGTGACAAAGAGAGACATAAAGTGACAGAGACAGAAACACAGAGAGACACAATGTTAGAGAGTAACAAACATAGAGAGATACTTTTCTGTAACAGAGACGGAGAGAGACAGAGACGGAGAGACAAAGTAAACGAGGGTGGTATAGACAGAGAGATATAGTGACAGAGAGAGTAACAGATAGTGAGAATAACTTGTTTTAACTACGAGGCGTGTTCAAATGAAACCGGACCAAACTGCAACAAGTGAACATACGTATGATACGTATGATGACACGTCATTTTTTATGTAACCAGCACATACCAACCGTCAAGTTTGCAAAAATTGCATTATCATTCGACTCATAGTTTTCTCAGTAGACCATTGAAAACATGTAGGGGCGGGAGGGGGGGGGGGGGTGTGATACGGAATCTGTCCAGAGTTGATCAGCAAGCGGTGATTCAGTTTCTAACAGCTGAAGGATGTCGACCAGTTGATGCAGGCAGTGTATGGTGACAAAAGTGTGTCGAAAACAACAGGGAAGAACTGGACAACGATGTTTCAAAAAGGACGTGAGTTAACGTGAGATCTTCCGAGACCAGGTCAGGCGCATATTGCTGCGTCAGAAGTGCCATCGATAAAATTGATGCAGCAGTTCGGGTGGACCGTCGCATTCTGCGATGAATGTCAACTGGTCGACATCCTTCAGCTGTTAGAAACCGAATCAACCTGATCAACTCTGGACAGATTCCGTATCACACCCGCCATGTTTTCAACGGTTTGCTGAGGAAATTATGAGTCGGAGGATAATAATATTTTTGCAAACTTGACGGTTTGTATGCGCTATTTACTCCAGAAGTGACGTCATCATGCGCATTGTACGTTTGTTCACTTGGTGCAGTTAGGTCCGGTTTCATTTGAACAGGTCTCGCACATTACTTAGTAGCTAATAATTCCATGGTCAGCTAGTGACAAAGATACAGAGAGAGAGAGGTACAGCGGGAGACAGGGAGCGACATAAACCGAGACAAAGAGAGACAGAAAGAGAGAGAGACAGAGAGAGACAGAGACAAAGCGATATAAGGACACATGGATAGACAGACAGGGATACATATGGGAAAACAGGGATACAAACAGAGAGAGAGAGATAGAGAGACAGAGACAGAGAGAGACAGACAGAGAGATAGGGGCATAGAGGGACAGAATGACAGAAAGTGACAGAGAGAGAAAGAGGTATACAGTAAAAGAGACGGAGAGAGACACAAGGTGACAGCGACAGAAACAGACAATAACCGAGGGCGGCATAGATAGAGACATATTTTGGTAGAGAGATATAGTGACATAGCAAGACAGACAGAGACAGAGAGAGAGAGATAGAGAGAGATTGACTTGTTTTAACTAGTTCTTAGTCTCAACCTGTACCTCCCCAGGAGCAAATGCCCCTGTGGAGTTTCCAGCTCTGCTATGAGTTGGATGTAGCCAGGAGACGGGTTTCCTGCTTAGCGGGCTAGGCTCGAGTAGCATAATCGCTGCGTTAAGGCAAGCGATTACGGAAGGTGGTTAACCGATGTGCCAGTCCATCTTAATAGACTCAAACACTAGAGAGAAGTAGACCCGCAGCCTGTTAGGCCCCCTCTATGCTTCTCTAAGTTATTGTCCATCGCAAGCGTTGATGACCACGACACCAGACGAGTTTGTCTTAATAATGTGAGGTGCGTTGTTTTTGAATTATAGAGAGGAAGAATATGCAGGAACACTGGTCTTACCTCCCGCTTGCAACTTGCGGGGTTCGATCGCCCACCGTTTCCGTTCTTCACTGTGGGAGGCGATTGCCTTAACTTCTTGATTACAGCAACCCCTCCCTCTCCACCCCCCATTCTTCTCTAAACAAACCACCTAGCCATGACCGATGTTATGCCATGTCACACAGTTAGTCGCCTTTTACGACATGCTCTCTGTGAGGCAGTGGTGCTATTCTTGTCCTTGTCACCTACAAAGACCCCGGCAGACCACTCGGGAATGTTTTAACTATATTAAGCTCATTTATTACAGCAATGAACTAATGTTTTTTTTGTGTTTTTTTTGCGTTCGGCTTATTTTTCTAAACCCAAAGGCGGTGTGCGTTGCACCGTGTTTTTATTTTTGCGCCTGTCGGCCCAGTGCATCCGTCTTCAGCATGCATTTTATGTAAGGGTCTGCGTCCTCCTGCATTTTCTAAGGGTTTGCTTCCCCGGGGTAACGGCCGGTGCTGTGATGGGGATCGAACCCAACACCTTCGGGTTGTGAGTCGTGCCACTTAACCACTTAGCCACGCCGTCCCCATGAACTAATGTCTAAACTCGGTAAATGGGACCAAACATTAAGGCACAGTGAACAAGCTGACAGCAGTCAGCGACCCATAGTTGAATGATTGCATAAGGGTCAGAGAGCCAGAGACCCTATTCCTCCTCCAAACGACGGCCCTGGAAACAGGTGCACTAGTGCAGTTTGATTAACACAATAAGGATCATAGTAGGAAAGCAAACTCTGCATCACCGATTCCCCCCCCCCCCCAAAAAAAAAGACTGACGAAATAGGATGTGTCGAGCTATGAGCCGCAGATATTTCAGTCTCATTGTATACTACAACACATCATGTTTTTTTTTTATTTTCAGTATAAAAGCAGAAGAATTTGAGAATATTTGTAAATAATTTTGCAAATTATAAATGTATTTACTTTTATAACTTTCACTGAAGCATCGGTGAAAATATTTGTCTGGGCATTGTCTCTGTATACTCATCAGTGTATTCCTTGTGTTTTGCTATAGAAAGAGCTATATCGACAACTAGAGTACTTCCGCCCGCCCCGATAACAAAACAAGGTTTTTTTTACTTTATATAATTTTTAATGGTTTTTTCTGTTTCACTTGGATTTGGAAGGTTATCCCATTATCGCGGGTGATGAAAGTTAAAGTGTTGCAACGGACTATTCGTACGTAGGTTTGTTCAGTTTGTTTATGTGATGTTATAAATACGTTTGTAGTGGAAACTTTGCAGATATGCTGATCTGGTTAGAAAAACTAACAGTGCTTTGTGGCAAATTCATGGATTTACAAGGCAATTGGTGTACCCAAAAAACGGGTATGTCTAAATGTTTCTATCTAGCTATCTTCAATCCACTTATATCGTTAGAAGTCGTTGGGAGGCGTGACCTCCTTTGTTTAATATTTTTTGGCAGGCGAATATCCGCTGGTGACTTGCCAGGTCAATTCCAGCTTCTTTTGGTCTCTGTAATATACGATCGGATATTTTTAGGACTGGTGGTGGTGGAAGCGTAAATTAGAGTCAGGCTGTCAGGCCACATCTATGCCGCTCCACTAACCATATAACCAAGACCTCATGTTATAGCCACACTGTCCCCTCTTTGCGACATATTCTCTGTGGGGCGAGAATCCCTACAATAATTTTAGTAGATTTTCAACTTTACATTTTGCCCGAGCAGCGGCCGTTAGGCCTAATCTTTTCGATTTCTAATTGCTTAAGTATTTTTAACGTGCGCGTCACTGCATACGGGTGTATGATCTCACTACTCAGAATTAAGGGAAAATATTTACTGAAAATATTTACACATGAAAAAATCACGGTCTCCACCAGGATTTGAACCCGTGACCATCTGGGGCTGGTCTCTCGCTGGCGCGATTGACTCTCATCCAGTATTCGTACAGCGATCTCAGTCCCGCCAGACGGAGTGAGAGCGCGGGCCTGACTAACACGCTCGCCCGCCTTTCCCCGGCACTGTAGGGGGACCAATTTTGTGGAGTCGTACCGCTGGAAACGGTGCGTTACTGTGGTCCGTATCGAGAAGCTATGTCAGTCCGTGGTGGTTATGAGAAGGCGTATAGCCAATCTCGACAGTTCGTCTCGCTGGTGGTCATTCTCTCGCAAAGAGCTTTTGACCGGCAAATGGAAAGTAGGAATCGTGCCTTAAGTTCCTGTCCTCGCCCGACCAACCCGTCGGAGAAAGGCAGGCCGGCAGGCAAAAATCGTCTCCATTCCCAGTGAAAATAATCGCCGGGGCCGTTGGGATCCGTTCTGCACAAAGCGCTGCCATCCCTCCCCTGCGGCTTAATTTGACTCAACACGCCAACACTGTAAAAAGACTGTCAGCATTTTCGTTGGGTCTAATAAGGAACGTGTGCTGGAATTAGACCCACGGAAGACAGGTCGGTCCTAACCTCTTAATGAAAGAGAGCTGCTACGGTAATCCTGCTTAACCTTAGTGGAATCGCAGGTTTCAGACACTTGGCAATTGACTGACTAAAAAGCCCTCTATTGATTCGTTTGGTCTAATAGTGAACGGGTGCTGGTATTAGACTCGCGGAAGACAGGTCAGTTTTACCCTACTAATGACAGGGCGTTGCTACGGCAATCCTGCTCAACTGGAGAGGAACCGCAAGTCGCAGACACTTGGTTCACGTGCTTGGCTGATTAGCCATAGGTGCGAGGCTACCATCTGAGGGATTACGGCCGAACGCCTCTACGCCGGAATACCGCCCAAAATCGAGCACCACTGCGATGGGAGGCTACGATATGGTTGGGACCTGGGGCCCGACCCGATCGAGCCGCAGAAAGAGGTATATGCCGTCCGCTGATCAAAGCGGGCGGGAAGCTGCCCGATATTCACCCCATACGGCGTTGAGGGGTGAAACCACTAGTAGAAGACTTAGTTCTCGGTCAGGGTGTCGTAAGCAGTAGAGCAGCTACCTCACTGCGAACTGTTGAGACAAAACCCTTGATCATGAGATATGTCCGCACACCAGGCGAACAACATCTCCGTGCCATTACCAGGCCTGTCCCCTGGTAAAATGCAGTCCTGCCTCGATCTCTTCCTCTGTCTGCTTTCAGTCATCCCAATGGACGCAGAAGAGATGCAGGCCAGCGGACATTGCACCTCTGCCCTACTGTAACAATCTCCCACGTGGCGGGGAATGCTAGGCGTACCATCACTGCAGAGAAGACGAGAAAATAAAGGGAGCAAAGAGATACCCATCTCACATGCACATGCTACTTTTCTGGCAGGACGTGACGATCCTGGGATACAGGCACATTGGACTGCCTCTCTTCCGGGATAGTACAAACCAGTACATAGTCCATATCAGATAGGCTGGGGACAGCCAAAGGCTAAGGAGGGCATCACTACAGAAACGCCTGTTGAAATCGGATGCATTGGGCCACAGGCTTAACAAGTAACACAGTGCAACGTATATCGCTGTATGATGACTGTACAACCTAATAGAAAAAAGCGTGGCGCTCATCCTGTGGAGTCCCGCCAGGCAGCGAGAGTGCCAGGCCTCACACCTCGAAGGGGCCCAACCATTGCTACTGGTGGTCACCCACCCATGTGCTGTGGAGTCGAGGCACATGGTGATGGGGCAAAAACTATTGACCAAAAACACAAGACCCTCAGAATACTACAGTGGAACGCGAAGGGAGTCATTAACAAAAAGCTCTCGCTAACACATCACTTGCATGAAGGTAAGATTGACGTGGCATGTATCCAAGAAACGCACCTCAACAACAACCATAAATTATGAATCAGAGGATACCAGACCTTCCGTCTGGATAGAGAAGGTCACAAAGGAGGGGTTCTGATACTGACCCGTAACTGCATACCGAGTAGCGCGGTAGCTGTCAATCACACCGGACAAGCAGAAATTGTAGGAGTTGACATAATGGCACAAGAGACGAAGATCCTTCTTCTTCTTCTTCGTACGCAGTCAGACAGTAACCATTATTTTTTCGAAAAAAGCGGCGGTCATCCTGAGGCTGTCGCCACTGCCATAGAGCTTGTCTTGCAGTTCCACTGGTGATGGCCACATCTGCTCACTCTGATCCTCGTATGTCGGGCAGTTCTGCAGCAGATGTTCAGCGGTCATTTTACCAGTACCGCACGGGCATTCGTCGGTACCACCTATCTTCAATTTGTTGAATAGGTGGTACCTCAGTCTATTGTGGCCAGTGCGAAGTCTGAAGACAACGACCTGCTCTCTTCGGTTTAACTGGTAATAGGCATCGTTTTTGGTGTAACCAGTATGTTCGGTTTCCCATTTGGTCATGTATCTGGCTTTGATAAGCCATTTTGACTCTTCGTACGTCATACTAGTATCTGTTTGTGGTAGTCTTGCACCTTCTTTTGCCAGTCTGTCTGCCTCCTCGTTGCCTTGGATGTTGCAGTGTGATGGGACCCACTGTACCACTACCCTTTTTGGTGCGGACTGCTGGCACAGTTTGCAGAGTGCTGCTCTTAAGTCATTAAGCTCAGTGTTTTTCTGGCTTTTTAGCGCTGTGACTACGGCGAGAGCATCTGTAAGCAGGAATATATGGCTTTCATTTTCACTGTGTGTCACCATTTCTTCCACTGCCGCCCTCAGTGCCTCTGCCTCCGCTCTGAAATTGCTTGTGTATTTACCAGTAGCGAATGACAGTGTTATTTGTTTGCCATTTGGTAGGTTCAGGAATGCTCCTGCCCCTCCGTTATGTGTATTGTTTGTTACAGAACCGTCGGTGTATGCATGGGTCCAGTCCATGCTTGGGTAGCTTTTCGATATGAAGCTTAGGGTAGTATCTCTCCTTTCTTTTTCAGTCTGGCAGTTTTTGTTTGCAATACCTGGTATATTTTCTACCACCTCTGGAAATATATCCTGCCTCCAGGTAGGTTTTCGTACAGTAGTGATGGGTTTTGGTGTTGTTAGTGCGTTAATGGGATCTTCGTGCATCTTTGCTTTGGCTATTTCTGCAAAGTTTCTCCGCTTTAGTTTCCCATTTCCCAAATTGTTTAGTCTCTGGTGCATTGGATGACCAGTCAGTCTTCGGAGTTTCTCTGACTGCAGCTGGGCTCTGCAGTCTCTTCTATCGGTCATGGATTGCAGTTTTGTAATCTTTTCAAGTTCTACAATTGGCGTTGATTTCATGCCTCCTGTTATAACTCTCATGGCTTGGTTTTGAAGTTTGCTAACTTTATTGAAGTTCGCCTTTGCTGCTGTTGTCCATGCCGCAATGCCATACTCGAGAACTGGTCTCACTCTTCCAGTGTACAGTTTCTTTAGTATACTTTAGTCTGCTCCCCAGCTTGTGCCAGCAAGTTTCCTCATGACTGCCATTCTTTCTCTGGCTCTCATTCGGTTTCTCTCAATCTGACTTTTCCATGTCATGCGCCGATCAAAAGTGACTCCCAGATAGGTTGGGTTGTCGTTTGGCTGCAGGAATTTGCCATTTAGACTTAATTTGGTACTTTGGGGTTTTAATGAAAGTGAGAATATTGTGCATGTGGTTTTCTCCTCGTTTATTTTGACCAGCCATGAGTTCGCCCACTCTTTCAGCGATGTTAGGGCCTGCTGCATCCGATTTCTTGCTATGGTGAGATTCTTTTCAGAGGTCCACATAGCCAGATCGTCTGCAAACATTGAGCTATGGACTCTCCTTGGTATATTCTCTGTAATGTCGTTTATATATACCAGGAAGAGTGTGGGTGACAGTACTCCCCCTTGGGGTACTCCCTGCTCGAGTGTCACCTTTTTGCTCATCTGCCCTTGTACTTGGACTCTGGCCGTTCTTTGTCGATCACTATGCCAGAGCAAACCACATCGAGGTCCCTGCAGATAAGCATACAGACATTAGCGAAGAACTAAAGGGACACGAAAACATGAATACGGCTCCTGAAGAGCACATGATGGCCAAACTAACAATGCGCGAAATGGAAGAGGCTATGAGAACACTAAAGAAAAAGAAATCTCCCGGAAAAGACGGGATAACAAACGAAATGCTGATGGGGCTGGGCCAAACAGCGAAGAAGAAACTGCTATCGGTTCTGAACCAAAGCTGGAAAAGGGGAATTGTACCACAGGCATGGAAAGATGCAATACTGGTACCAGTACCAAAAACAGGAAAGGACAAAACAGATCCAAATGGATACAGGCCCATAAGCCTACTGAGCTGTGTCGGCAAGCTGATGGAACGGATGATAAACACCAGACTGATGTGGCATCTGGAAGAAAAACGAATACTAATTCCACAGCAAGCCGGCTTTAGACAGCACAGATCCACTGAGGACCAGGTCATCCTCATAGCCCAAGAGATAGAAGATGCCTACCAGGCACAGAAACACACAGTAGCTGTTTGGGTGGATCTGGAAAAGGCATTTGACAAAGTCTGGAAAGATGGACTTAGAGTCAAGCTAAGAAGAAGTGATGTCTGTGGGAAGATGTACAAGTGGATCAACCACTACCTCAAACAAAGAACGGCCAGAGTCCAAGTACAAGGGCAGATGAGCAAAAAGGTGACACTCGAGCAGGGAGTACCCCAAGGGGGAGTATTGTCACCCACACTCTTCCTGGTATATATAAACGATATTACAGAGAATATACCAAGAAGAGTCCATAGCTCAATGTTTGCAGACGATCTGGCTATGTGGACCTCTGAAAAGAATCTCACCATAGCAAGAAATCGGATGCAGACGGCCCTAACATCGCTGGAAGAGTGGGCTAACTCATGGCTGGTCAAAATAAACGAGGAGAAAACCACATGCACAATATTCTCGCTCTCATTAAAACCCCAAAGTACCAAATTAAGTCTAAATGGCAAAATCCTGCAGCCAAACGACAACCCAACCTATCTGGGAGTCACATTTGATCGGCGCATGACATGGAAAAGTCAGATTGAGAGAAACCGAATGAAAGCCAGAGAAAGAATGGCAATCATGAGGAAACTTGCTGGCACAAGCTGGGGAGCAGACGAAGGCATACTAAAGAAACTGTACACTGGAAGAGTGAGACCAGTTCTCGAGTATGGCATTGCGGCATGGACAACAGCAGCGAAGGCGAACTTCGATAAAGTTAACAAACTTCAAAACCAAGCCATGAGAATTATAACAGGTGGCATGAAGTCAACGCCAATTGTAGAACTCGAAAAGATTACAAAACTGCAATCCATGACCGATAGAAGAGACTGCAGAGCCCAGCTGCAGTCAGAGAAACTCCGAAGACTGACGGACCATCCAATGTACCAGAGACTAAACAATTTGGGAAATGGGAAACTAAAGCGGAGAAACTTTGCAGAAATAGCCAAAGCAAAGATGCACGAAGATCCCATAAACACACTAACAACACCAAAACCCATCACTACTGTACGAAAACCTACCTGGAGGCAGGATATATTTCCAGAGGTGGTAGAAAATATACCAGGTATTGCAAACAAAAACTGCCAGACTGAAAAAGAAAGGAGAGACACTACCCTAAGCTTCATAACGAAAAGCTACCCAAGCATGGACTGGACCCATGCATACACCGACGGTTCTGTAACAAACACTACACAGAACGGAGGGGCAGGAGCATTCCTAAACCTACCAAATGGCAGAAAAATAACACTGTCATTCGCTACTGGTAAGTACACAAGCAATTTCAGAGCGGAGGCAGAGGCACTGAGGGCGGCAGTGGAAGAGATGGTGACACACAGTGAAAATGAGAGCCATATAGTCCTGCTGACAGATGCTCTCGCCGTAGTCAAAGCGCTAAAAAGCCAGAAAAACACTGAGCTTAATGACTTAAGAGCAGCACTCTGCAAACTGTGCCAGCAGTCCGCACCAAAAAGGGTAGTGGTACAGTGGGTTCCGTCACACTGCAACATCCAAGGCAACGAGGAGGCAGACAGACTGGCAAAAGAAGGTGCAAGACTACCACAAACAGATACCAGTATGACGTACGAAGAGTCAAAACGGCTTATCAAAGCCAGATACATGACCAAATGGGAAACCGAACATACTGGTTACACCAAAAACGATGCCTATTACCAGTTGAACCGAAGAGAGCAGGTCGTTGTCTTCAGACTTCGCACTGGCCACAACAGACTGAGGTACCACCTATTCAACAAATTGAAGATAGGGTGTACCGACGAATGCCCGTGCGGCACTGGTAAAATGACCACTGAACATCTGCTGCAGAACTGCATGACATACGAGGATCAGAGAGAGCAGATGTGGCCATTACCAGTGGAACTGCAAGACAAGCTCTATGGCAGTAGCGAGAGCCTCAGGATGACCGCCGCTTTTTTCGAAAAAATAATGGTTACTGTCTGACTGTGTACGCAGAAGAAGAAGAAGAAGTTTCCTGTGGGCCTACTTCCATGTCAATGATTAGCCTGATCGGCCTGTGGTCGCTACCTGCCAGTTGGTTTAGCACCTGGCGGTCTATTTTATGGTGTATGTCCTGTGTGGAGAAGGCCAAATCTGGAGTCGAGGTGGTATGCCATGTTCTTAAATAGAAGCTAGGGCTATCCTCCGGCCTATTGATTAGGGAGAGATTTGTATCTATTTCCCAATCTTCCACTTCGTCACCTCTGCTGTCTGTGTCCGAGTATCCCCATCTCTCCGAGTGGCTGTTGAAATCTCCAACTACTATGCAGTTGGAGTCTCTGACCTCCATACTCGAGAGCGATAGGTCTCTATTTGGTGGTCCGTACATATTGAAAATGCGGAGCTTCGTCTCTTGAGCCATTATGTCAACTCCTACAATTTCTGCTTGTCCGGTGTGAATGACAGGTACCGCGCTACTCGGTATGCAGTTTCTGGTCAGTATCAGTACCCCTCCTTTGTGGCCTTCTCTATCGAGACGGAAGGTCTGGTATCCTCTGATTGAGAATTTATGATTTTTGTTGAGGTGCGTTTCCTGGATACATGCCACGTCAATCTTACCTTCATGCAGGTGATGTGTTAGGGAACGTTTTTTGTTAATGACTCCCTCCGCATTCCACTGTAGTATTTTGAGGGTCTTGAGTTTTTGGTCAATAAAAGTTGCCCCATAGCCATGTGCCTTGACTCCACGACACATGGGTGGGTGACCACCAGTAGTCAAGGGTGGGCCCCTTCGAGGCGTGAGGCCCTGCACTATCGCTGCCTGGCGGGACTCCGCAGGATGAGCGCCATGCGTTTTTCTGATCGGTTGTACTGTCATCATGCTGCGATTTACGTTGCACTGTTTTGTTAGGCTTGCGGCCCCGTGCATCCGATTTCAACAGGCGTTTCTGTAGGGATGCCCTCCTTAGCCTTTGGCTGTCCCCAGCCTATCTGCAAGGCAGCAGTTGTTTATGATCAGAGTTGTCTTTCTTATGGAAGTTGTCTTACCAGACTATCGAGTCTTCACTACTCGTGTCTATAGGGTGCGATGATGATATGTGAGATGATATATGAGATGGACTGGTTTACCCGGAAGAGAGGCAGTCCAGTGTGTCTGTACCCCAGGATCGTCACGTCCTGCCAGAAACGTAGCATTTGCATGTGAGTGGGGTATCTCTTTCTCCCTTTATTTTCTTGGCGTCTATGCAGAGATGGTACGCCTAGCATTCCCCGCCACCTGGGATGTTGACACAGTGGGGCAGGTGTGCAATGTCCGCTGGTCTGCATCTCTTCTGCGTCCAGCATGATAGCTATATGGCTGATAGCGTACTGAGGTAGATATCGAAGCAGAAGTGCATTTAACCTAGGGACAAGCCTGTTAATGTCACAGAGATGTTGTTCGCCTAGTGTGCGGACAGATCTCATGGTCATTGGTTGAGTCTCGACAGTTCACAATGAGGTAGCTGCTCTACTGTTTTCGACACATCGACCAGGAACTAAGTCTTATAGTAGTTGGAGACTTCAACAGCCACTCTGAGAGATGGGGATACTCGGACACAGACAGCAGAGGTGACGAAATGGAAGATTGGGGGATAGACACAAATCTCTGCCTAACAATAGGCCGGAGGATAGCCCTAGCTTCTATTCTAGAACATGGCACACCACCTCTACTCCAGACTTGGCCTTTTCCACGGTGGATATTCACCACAAAATAGACGGCCAGGTGCTAAACCAATTGGCAGGTAGCGACCACAGGCCAATTAGCCTAGAAGTTGATATGGAAGTAGGCGCACAGGAAACAAAACCGCTCCCACGTTAGAATTACAAACGAGCCGACTGGGACAGATTTGCAATCCTGACAGATGGGCTGTGTGAAACCATCAACACACGGAATACCAATATGAAGCCCATGGTGGAAAGCCTAAGCAAAGCAATAATGCAAGCTGCCACTGAAACCATCCCAAGAGGGGCAAGGACAAATTATAAGCCCTATTGGAATGATGAGTTGCAGAAAGCGGAAGACGAAGTCTCAAATGCTAGGAACATGGCAGAGAGAGAAAAATCTATGGAGGCAAATATCGCCCTCAAAGCCACCACGGCGAAATACAAATACACTCTAAACTAAACAGCAAGAGAAAGCTGGAAAAACAAAACAGAAAGCCTCAATTTAGATAATGATGGGAACAAACTATGGAAGTTAGTCAGAGCCATGAATGACGAAACTCCGTCAAACAAACAAATTACCATCAAGCAGGGTGACAACATGCTCACTGGAAAAAAAGCAGCAAACGCCTTTATCGAACATTATGCCAGAGCAAACCACATCGATGTACCTGCAGATAGCATACAGACATTAGGGAAGAACACAATGGGCACGACAACATCAATATGGAACCAGAGGAGCACATAATGGCAAAACTAACAATGAATGGAAGAGGCCATGAGAACTTTAAAGAAAAAATAAATCCCCGGAAAAGACGGGGTAATAAACGAGATGCTGATGGGGCTGGGCCAAACAGCAAATAGGAAGTTATTATCAGTCCTGAACCAAAGCTGAAAAAGGGGTATTGTACCTCAGGCATGGAAAGATGCAGTTCTTTTACCAGTACCAAAGAAAGGAAAAGATAAAACAGATCCAAATGGATACAGGCCCATCAGTCTACTGAGCTGTGTAGGCAAACTGATGGAACGTATGATAAACACCAGACTGATGTGGCATCTGGAAGAAAAACGCATACTAATTCCACAGCAAGCAGGCTTTAGACAGCACAGATCCACTGAGGATCAGATCACCCTCATAGCCCAGGAAATAGAGAATGCTTACCAGGAGCAAAAAAACACAGTAGCGGTCTTGGTTGATCTAGAAAAGGCATTTGACAAAGTCTGGAAAGAGGGACTAAAAGTCAAGCTACGAAGAAGTGAAGTTTGTGGAAAAATGTACAAATGGATCAGCAACTACCTCACAAACAGAACGGCCAGAGTTCAAGTACAAGGGCAGATGAGCAAAAAGGTGACACTTGAGCAGGGAGTACCCCAAGGGGGAGTACTGTCACCCACACTCTTCCTGGTATATATAAATAACATAACAGAGAATATACCAAGAAGAGTCCACAGCTCAATGTTTGCAGACGATCTGGCTATGTGGACCTCTGAAAATAATCTCACCATAGCAAGTAATCGGATGCAGCAGGCCCTAACATCGCTGGAAGAGTGGGCGAAATCATGGCTGGTCAAAATAAATGAGGAAAAAACAACATGTACGATATTCTCGCTTTCAAACAAACCCCAAAACACCAAATTAGTCTTAACGGCAAATACCTGCGGCCAAACGACAACCCAAACTACCTTGGAGTCACATTTGACCGGCGCATAACATGGAAAAGTCAGATCGAGAAAAACCGAATGAGAGCCAGAGAAAGAATGGCAATCATGAGGAAACTTGCTGGAACAAGCTGGGGAGCAGACAAAAGTATACTAAAGAAACTGTACACTGGAAGAGTGAGACCAGATCTCGAGTATGGCATTGCGGCATGGACACCAGCAGCAAAGGCGAACTTCGATAAAATTAGCAAACTTCAAAACCAAGCCATGAGAGTTATAACAAGAGGCATGAAGTCAACGCCAATTGAAGAACTTAAAAAGATTACAAAACTGTAATCCATGACCGACAGAAGAGACTGCAAAGCCCAGCAGCATGCAGTGAAACTCAGAAGACTGACTGGCCATCCAATGTATCAGAGACTAAATAATTTTAGAAATTGGAAACTAAAGCAGAGAAACTTTGCAGAAATAGCCAAAGCAAAGATGCACGAAGACCCTATGAACGCACTTAAACACCAAAGCCCATCCCTACTGTATGAGAACCTACCTGGAGGCAGCATATATTTCCAGAGGCGAAAGAACATATACCAAATATTGGAAACAAAAAACAGTCAGACTTAAAAAAAAGAAGAGATACAACCCTGAGGTACATAACGGAAAACTACCCAAGCATGGACTGGACCCATGCATACACCGTCGGTTCTGTAACAAACACAACACAGAACGGAGGGGCAGGGGTATTCCTGAGCCTACCAAATGGCAGAAAAATAAAACTGTCAGTGGCAACTGGAAAATACACAAGCAATTTCAGAGCGGAGGCAGAGGCACTGAGGGCTGCAGTAAAAGAATGGTGACAGGTAAAAGGAATGAAAGCCATATAGTCCTGCTCACAGATGCCCTGGCCATAGTCACAGCACTAAAAAGCCAGAAAAATACTGAACTTAATGATTTAAGAGCAGTACTCTGTCAACTATGCCAGCAGTCCGCACCAAAAAGAGTAGTGGTACAGTGGGTTCCATCCCACTGCAACATCCAAGGCAACGAGGAGGCAGACAGACTGGCAAAATAAGGTGCAAGACTACCACAACCAGACCCTAGTGTGACATACGAAGAGTCAAAACGGCTTATTAGAGCTAGATACATGACCAAATGGGAAACAGAACATACTGGCTACACAAAAAACGATGCCTATAACCAGTTGAACAGAAGAGAGCAGGTCGTGGTCTTCAGACTTCGTACTGGCCACAATAGACTTAGGTACCACCTATTCAACAAATTGAAGATAGGTGGCACTGACGAATGCTCGTGTGGTACCGGGAAAATGATCGCTGAACATTTGCTGCAAAACTGCACGACATACGAGGATCAGAGAAACCAGATGTGGCCATCATCAGTGGCAACACTAGACAAGCTCTATGGTAGTGTCGACAGCCTCAGGATGACCGCTGCTTTTTTCGAAAAAATAAAGGTTGACGTCTGACAGCGTAAGAAGAAGAAGAAGAAGACGAATCGGCGACCTCCAGCCCCTGAATCGAATACCTTACCTCGAGATCACTGGGGCTAAATGTTTGGGACGTTATACAAAAAATGTAGAAACTAAAACGTTGTAAATTGTGATGCATAAAAAAGAGGGTTACTCAGCCAAATGTGTTCCAGCTACACATTGTAGCTCAGAACCCGCATATGACCTTGACAACCGTTTGTCCAACTATTGCACATGGTGATAGAAAGAAATGAATCTTACCTGTCAACACGAAGACCTTCCGGCAGCACACGAACAATCAACGTCTCGCTGGAATCTGGAGCTATCAATATTCTCTTCCCTTTGTAACAAGGATGAGAAGGCGATCCACAGCACTGGGTTTGTCCGTTATTCTCATAAGGGCTCAATCTCTTAGCAACACACACACGAATGTAACTCCCAGATCCGGCGATGAAACTAGAATTGGTTGCTTCCAATATAAAGATGTCGCTCGGATCTAAGGAAGCGTCGTCAAGACAACACAATGATGAAGGATTGTAGTGCCAGAGAGCGGCACTGCATCCTCCACTGGATTTCGACATTTGTATGTTATGGCTGTAAAATTGAGAATGTAATGATACCTCAAGTGGAAATGTTTGACATAAGCAGTGGGGAGACCAAAAAAAACAGTGGGGAGACATAAACAGTGGCGAGACATAAACAGTGGGGGAGGTGGGGGACGAGGCATAAACAATGGGGGGACATAAACAGTGGGCAGACATAAACAGTGAGGAGACATAAGCAGTGGGGTGGCAAGACATAAACAGTGGGCAGACGAGACATAAACAGTGGAGAGACATAAACAGTGGGCAGACATAAACAGTGGGGTGACATAAACAGTGGGGAGACATAAACGGTGGGGAGACATGAGCAGTGGGGAGACAAGACATAAACAGTGGGGAGACGAGACATAAATAGTGGGGAGACATAAACAGTGGGGAGGCATAAACAGCGGGGAGGCATAAACAGCGAGGAGACATAAACAGTGGGGAGACATAAACAGTGGGGAGACTTAAATAGTGGGGAGATGAGACATAAACAGTGGGGAGACATAAACAGTGGAGAGACAAGACATAAACAGTGGGGAGACAAGACATAAACAGTGGGCAGACGACACATAAACAGTGGGGAGACATAAACAGTGGGGTGACATAAACAGTGGGGAAACATAAACAGTGGGGAGACAAACAGTGGGGAGACATAAACAGTAAGGAGACATAAGCAGTGGGGAGGCAAGACATAAACAGTGGGCAGACGACACATAAACAGTGGGGAGACATAAACAGTGGGGTGACATAAACAGTGGGGAGACATAAACAGTGGGGAGACATAAACAGTGGGGAAACGAGACATAAACAGTGGGGAGACATAAACAGTTGGGAGACATAAACAGTCGGGAGACATAAACAGTGGGGAGACATAACCAGTGGGGAGACATAAACAGTGGGGAGACATAAGCAGTAGGGAGGCATAAGCAGTGGGGAGACAAGACATAAACAGTGGAGAGACGAGACATAAACAGTGGGGAGACATAAACAGTGGGGTGACATAAACAGTGGGGTGACATAAACAGTGGGGTGACATAAACAGTGGGGAGACATAAACAGTGGGGAAACGAGACATAAACAGTGGGGAGACATAAACAGTTGAAACAGTAAGGAGACATAAGCAGTGGGGAGGCAAGACATAAACAGTGGGCAGACGACACATAAACAGTGGGGAGACATAAACAGTGGGGTGACATAAACAGTGGGGTGACATAAACAGTGGGGAGACATAAACAGTGGGGAGACGAGACATAAACAGTGGAGAGACATAAACAGTTGGGAAACATAAACAGTGGGGGGACATAAACAGTGGGGAGACATAAACAGTGGGGAGACATAAACAGTGGGGAGACATAAACAGTGGGGAGACATAAGCAGTAGGGAGGCATAAGCAGTAGGGAGGCATACGCAGTGGGGAGACAAGACATAAACAGTGGAGAGACGAGACATAAACAGTGGGGAGACATAAACAGTGGGGAGATATAAACAGTGGGGAGACATAAACAGTGGGGAGGCATAAACAGTGGCGAGACATAAACAGTGGGGAGAGGAGACATAAACAGTGGGGAGACGAGACATAAACAGTGGGGAGACATAAACAGTAGGGAGACATAAACAGTGGGAAGACAGACAGTGGAGAGACATAAACAGTGGAGAGACATAAATAGTGGAGAGACATAAACAGTAGGGAGACATAAACAGTGGGGAGACATAAACAGTGGGGAGACATAAACAGTGGGGAGACATAAACAGTGGGGAGACATAAACAGTGGGGAGACATAAACAGTGGGGAGACGAGACATAAACAGTGGGGAGACATAAACTGTGGGAGACAAACAGTGGGGAGACATAAACAGTACCAATCATACCCATCATGTGACCATAGTTTCCTTCCTCCTTCCATCTTTTTTCTTCTTCTTCTTCTTCTTCATCTACCTCTTCTTCTTTCTTCTTCTTCCTCTTCTTGTTCTTCTTCATCGTTTTCCTTATCTCCTTCTTTTTCTCCTACATTTGTATTTGTTCTTCTTTCGTTTTCTTAATTTTCCTTTTATAGAACTTCTGTAATTTCTCCTTCTTTATTACCATCTTGAGAATGAGTAACTTTGTTCAAAGAAACCCGTCCACAATCTGCATTTCGGATGTGGCTACCAACACTCCGTACAGTATCAACCATACAACGTTGGTACAGCAACAGCAACAATCATTATAATCCACCTTGTTGATTAAATGTCACACACTGTTAATTACCAAACAATACTACAGAACGCTTGGGCGAACAAGGCCCGTCACGTCGAATGACCATGTCAGTGACCAAGTCTGATGTCCGCGTCTCAGGCGACCTACAGTTCGGTTGGAGAGGTGACGATCTGTTTTAGGCAAGTGTTGGGGGGACGACCCCGAGGATGTCTAGACGGACGAGTACGGCCTTTTCCCGTCCTTCGCCCCCACAGCCTGACGGATATTATCTCGTCGGCGGCTGAGACTTGTCGGGAAAGGCTAGAAACGTGACCGAAAAGGGAGAGGCGACGACAGCGATCAATCGCTGAGCCTGAAAGTTGAGTACATCGAACTACTTTACTGTTGGAGATCGTGTCGTGCCAGTGGATCCCGAGAATGCGCCTCTGGTTGCGCAGGTGGAAGGTCTCACGACGCTGCGGATCTCGCTGAAATATCGTTCAGGTCTCGCAGCTGTACAGGAGAAGGGGGACGACGCAGGAGGAGCAAATACGAAGCCTGGTGTCCAGGGAGAGCCTTTGCTAGGACCAGACTCTGCGGAGCGAGGGCATGGATGACGATGCTTAGCCCATCTTACGGGTGATGTCTTGACTGCTACGTGCGTCAGAGTACTGCCTTTTGGTGATGTCTTGACTGCTACGTGCGTCAGAGTACTGCCTTTTGGTGATGTCTTGACTGCTACGTGCGTCAGAGTACTGCCTTTTGGTGATGTCTTGACTGCTACATGCGTCAGAGTACTGCCTTTTGGTGATGTCTTGACTGCTACATGCGTCAGAGTACTGCCTTTTGGTGATGTCTTGACTGCTACATGCGTCAGAGTACTGCCTTTTGGTGATGTCTTGACGGCTACATGCGTCAGAGTACTGCCTTTTTGTGATATCTTGACTGCTACGTGCGTCAGAGTACTGCCTTTTGCCTTGATAGACGAAGTCCTTGATGGTTATTGTTCACGGAGATGCTCAACACAGAGGCGCCCTTTCTTAGGTTTCATTTTTTCGTCTTTGTCCAGATGATGTGCAAGCCTAGGTCGGTGGCCGATCGATCCATTGCCTTTAGCGGGCCTACCAGGGTCTTCTTCTTCTTCCTCGTTTGTCTTCAGACCTCAACTTCAATGACTAACGAAGGCAGCAGTCGACTTAAGGTTCTGTACACTTCCGTACAGCTTCTCGTGGAAGGACACTGGCTGTTGCCAAATGCTACTTCTTTTGTCGGTATACAGTGGACAGGACTGTAAAATATGTTCTGCCTCAATGGAGGCTGTGCCGCAGGCACAAAGGTCTGTAGTTGGAATCTTGAACTTGTTGTACAGATGGCATCTAAGTCTGTTGTGACCTGTGCGTAGCCGGAGACCAGGGTATGAAAATCGTGACCGGGTATGACGACGTCATCAGCGTAGACGATATTGGTTACCACGGAGTCGCCGACCAGGACCCTTGGGTTGAGTGGAGAAGACTGCGCGATGATCCAGTCCATGACGCGGCAGATAAGCACAGGAGCGAGAACGCAGCCCTCTTATAATTTCAAACATTTGGAATCATTCATTTTTTCTCTCGAATGTGTTTCAACTGAAAATGGTCTCTACTAGAAGTCTGCATTCAATTGGCTGTTTACGATGACAATGTTCTTTACACGTTAATGTTGAACATGCGTTCACATAAGCACATCGCCTATTTATATTTATCGTCGTTTTTATTATTTGTTAGTCAATATTTTCATTTATATTCATTTGCATTACTTGAGTGTCGGTCAGGATAGTTATATAATCAACACATCCTCGTTTCCCTCTTTTCTCAACCTGAAACTCGTCCATATAGAACTCTTTCCCATCAACACACTCATCTATTCGTCCACCTCTTCATCTTCTAAATCTGCCTTAGATCATCTTCCCCGCCTCTTCTCTGATCCGCTTATTAATCCATCCATATCCTCACTTCTTGATTCAGATATCTTCAGATAATCATATGCCCATAACTCTTGAAATAGGTTGTGTTGATCTAGAAATCGGCCTTAGCATTATCATTGAATATTTCAGCTCGATATGTTCGACAGTTTGCGAGTTATGACGTCTTCAGAGAAATGTACAGATATACGAACTTCTAGAAATATAGAATATGTCCATGATGACGACTTTTTGACTGTAACGTAAGCTTCGTATATATTTATTTACCAGTTTGATGTCTCAGCTGGAATATACATTGTGATTATCACTTTTTTGATATTATTTTTTTCTTTATTTATTTTTTGACTCGTTCACTAAAGCAGAGAGCTTTGCAATGGGTGTTGCGCCAAACGGCCGGATGCACTACGTTTCAAAACGCATTTGTATTGGATTTATTTTTCATTGCAATACGATTTTTTATTTTGATGAATCTGAACCCTAGCTTGTATGGATTCTGAGCTGAGTCACTACCAACCTCGCCACACTGCCCTCGACTCCCAACCTCAACGTATTACCCTCCACTACCAACCTCGCCCCACTGCCCTCGACTCCCAACCTCAACGTATTACCCTCCCCTATAAACCTCGGCCCACTACCCCCCACAACCAATCTCGACACACTACCTTCCACTACCAACCTCGCGCCACTACCCTCCACTACCAACCTCAACACACTTTACTCCACTACCAACCTCGCCACACTACTCTCCACTACCATCCTCGCTACACTACTCTCCACTACCAACCTCAACACACTAGCAACCTCGCCACACTACTCTCCACTACCAACCTCGCCACACTACTCTCCACTACCAACCTTAACACACTTTACTGCACTACCAACCTCGCCACACTACTCTCCACTACCAACCTCTCCACACTACCAACCTCGCCCCACTACTCTCCACTACCAACCTCGCCACACTACTCTCCACTACCAACCTCAACACACTACTCTCCACTACCAACCTCGCCCCACTACTCTCCACTACCAACCTCGCCACACTACTCTCCACTACCAACCTCAACACACTACTCTCCACTACCAACCACGCCCCACTACTCTCCACTACCAACCTCGCCACACTACTCTCCACTACCAACCTCGCCACACTACTCTCCACTACCAACCTAAACACACTACCAACCTCGCCACACTTTACTCCACTACAAACCTCAACACACTACTCTCCACTACCAACCTCGCCACACTACTCTCCACTACCAACCTCAACACACTACTGTCCACTACCAACCTCAACACACTTTACCCCACTACCAATCTCGCTACACTACTCTCCACTACCAACCTCAACACACTACTCTCCACTACCAACCTCAACACACTACTCTCCACTACCAACCTCGCTACAATACTCTCCACTACCAACCTCAACACACTACTCTCCACTACCAACCTCTCCACACTTTACCCAACTACCAACCTCGCCACACTACCAACCTCGCCACACTACTCTCCACTACCAACCTCGCCACACTACTCTCCACTACCAACCTCAAAACACTCCTCTCCACTACCAACCTCAACACACTTTACCCCACTACCAACCTCGCCACACTACTCTCCACTACCAACCTCTACACACAACTCTCCCCTACCAACCTCAACACACTACTCTCCACTACCAACCTCGCCAAACTACTCTCCACTACTAACCTCGCCACACTACCAACCTCGCCACACTACTCTCCACTACCAACCTCGCCACACTACTCTCCACTACCAACCTCGCCACACTACTCTCCATTACCAACCTTAACACACTTTATTCCACTACCAACCTCGCCACACTACTCTCCACTACCAACCTCTCCACACTACCAACCTCGCCCCACTACTCTCCACTACCAACCTCGCCACACTACTCTCCACTACCAACCTCAACACACTACTCTCCACTACCAACCTCAACACACTACTCTCCACTACCAACCTCGCCCCACTACTCTCCACTACCAACCTCGCCACACTACTCTCCACTACCAACCTCAACACACTACTCTCCACTACCAACCACGCCCCACTACTCTCCACTACCAACCTCGCCACACTACTCTCCACTACCAACCTCGCCACACTACTCTCCACTACCAACCTAAACACACTACCAACCTCGCCACACTTTACTCCACTACAAACCTCAACACACTACTCTCCACTACCAACCTCGCCACACTACTCTCCACTACCAACCTCAACACACTACTGTCCACTACCAACCTCAACACACTTTACCCCACTACCAATCTCGCTACACTACTCTCCACTACCAACCTCAACACTACTCTCCACTACCAACCTCAACACACTACTCTCCACTACCAACCTCGCTACAATACTCTCCACTACCAACCTCAACACACTACTCTCCACTACCAACCTCTCCACACTTTACCCAACTACCAACCTCGCCACACTACTCTCCACTACTAACCTCGCCACACTACCAACCTCGCCACACTACTCTCCACTACCAACCTTGCCACACTACTCTCCACTACCAACCTCAACACACTACTCTCCACTACCAACCACGCCCCACTACTCTCCACTACCAACCTCGCCACACTACTCTCCACTACCAACCTCGCCACACTACTCTCCACTACCAACCTAAACACACTACCAACCTCGCCACACTTTACTCCACTACAAACCTCAACACACTACTCTCCACTACCAACCTCGCCACACTACTCTCCACTACCAACCTCAACACACTACTGTCCACTACCAACCTCAACACACTTTACCCCACTACCAATCTCGCTACACTACTCTCCACTACCAACCTCAACACACTACTCTCCACTACCAACCTCAACACACTACTCTCCACTACCAACCTCGCTACAATACTCTCCACTACCAACCTCAACACACTACTCTCCACTACCAACCTCTCCACACTTTACCCAACTACCAACCTCGCCACACTACCAACCTCGCCACACTACTCTCCACTACCAACCTCGCCACACTACTCTCCACTACCAACCTCAACACACTCCTCTCCACTACCAACCTCAACACACTTTACCCCACTACCAACCTCGCCACACTACTCTCCACTACCAACCTCTACACACAACTCTCCACTACCAACCTCAACACACTACTCTCCACTACCAACCTCGCCAAACTACTCTCCACTACTAACCTCGCCACACTACCAACCTCGCCACACTACTCTCCACTACCAACCTCGCCACACTACTCTCCACTACCAACCTCGCCACACTACTCTCCATTACCAACCTTAACACACTTTACTCCACTACCAACCTCGCCACACTACTCTCCACTACCAACCTCTCCACACTACCAACCTCGCCCCACTACTCTCCACTACCAACCTCGCCACACTACTCTCCACTACCAACCTCAACACACTACTCTCCACTACCAACCTCAACACACTACTCTCCACTACCAACCTCAACACACTACTCTCCACTACCAACCTCGCCCCACTACTCTCCACTACCAACCTCGCCACACTACTCTCCACTACCAACCTCAACACACTACTCTCCACTACCAACCACGCCCCACTACTCTCCACTACCAACCTCGCCACACTACTCTCCACTACCAACCTCGCCACACTACTCTCCACTACCAACCTAAACACACTACCAACCTCGCCACACTTTACTCCACTACAAACCTCAACACACTACTCTCCACTACCAACCTCGCCACACTACTCTCCACTACCAACCTCAACACACTACTGTCCACTACCAACCTCAACACACTTTACCCCACTACCAATCTCGCTACACTACTCTCCACTACCAACCTCAACACACTACTCTCCACTACCAACCTCAACACACTACTCTCCACTACCAACCTCGCTACAATACTCTCCACTACCAACCTCAACACACTACTCTCCACTACCAACCTCTCCACACTTTACCCAACTACCAACCTCGCCACACTACTCTCCACTACTAACCTCGCCACACTACCAACCTCGCCACACTACTCTCCACTACCAACCTCGCCACACTACTCTCCACTACCAACCTCAACACACTCCTCTCCACTACCAACCTCAACACACTTTACCCCACTACCAACCTCGCCACACTACTCTCCACTGCCAACCTCTACACACAACTCTCCACTACCAACCTCAACACACTACTCTCCACTACCAACCTCGCCAAACTACTCTCCACTACTAACCTCGCCACACTACCAACCTCGCCACACTACTCTCCACTACCAACCTCGCCACACTACTCTCCACTACCAACCTCAACACACTACTCTCCACTACCAACCTCAACACACTACTCTCCACTACCAACCTCAACACACTACTCTCCACTACCAACCTCAACGCACTAATCTCCACTACCAACCTCAACCCACTTTACTCCACTACCAACCTCGCCACACTTTACCCCACTACCAATCTCGCCACACTACTCTCCACTACCAACCTCGTCACACTACTCTCCACTACCAACCTCGCCACACTTTACTCCACTACCAACCTCGCCACACTTTGCCCCACTACCAATCTCGCTACACTACTCTCCACTACCAACCTCGCCACACTACTCTCCAATACCAACCTCAACACACTACTCTCCACTACCAACCTCAACACACTTTACCCCACTGCCAACATCGCCACACTACTCTCCACTACCAACCTCAACACACTACTCTCCACTACCAACCTCAACACACTTTACTCCACTACCAACCTCGCCACACTACTGTCCACTACCAACCTCAACACACTTTACCCCACTACCAATCTTGCTACACTACTCTCCACTACCAACCTCAACACACTACTCTCCACTACCAACCTCAACACACTTTACTCCACTACCAACCTCGCCACACTACTGTCCACTACCAACCTCAACACACTTTACCCCACTACCAATCTTGCTACACTACTCTCCATTACCAACCTCAACACACTACTCTCCACTACCAACGTCGGCCCACTGCTCTCCACTACCAACCTCAACACACTTTACTCCACTACCAACCTCGCCACACTACTCTCCACTACCAACCTCGTCACACTACTCTCCACTACCAACCTCGACACACTTTTACTCCACTACCAACCTCGCCACACTACTCTCCACTACCAACCTCGCCACACTACTCTTCACTACCAACCTCAACACACTTTACTCCACTACCAACCTTGCCACACTACTCTCCAATACCAACCTCGCCACACTACTCTCCACTACTAACCTCGCCCCACTACTCTCCACTACCAACCTCAACACACTTTACTCCACTACCAACCTCAACACACTACTCTCCACTACCAACCTCAACACACTACTCTCCACTACCAATCTCGCCACACTACTCTCCACTACCAACTTCAACACACTTTACTCCACTACCAACCTCGCCACACTACTCTCCACTACCAACCTTGCCACACTACTCTCCACTACCAACCTCAACACACTTTACCCCACTAACAATCTCGCCACACTACTCTCCACTACCAACCTCAACACACTTTACTCCACTACCAACCTCGCCCCACTACTCTCCACTACCAACCTCAACACACTTTACTCCACTACCAACCTCAACACACTACTCTCCACTACCAACCTCAACACACTTTACTCCACTACCAACCTCGCCACACTACTCTCCACTACCAACCTTGCCACACTACTCTCCACTACCAACCTCTCCACACTTTACCCAACTACCAACCTCGCCACACTACTCTCCACTACTAACCTCGCCACACTACCAACCTCGCCACACTACTCTCCACTACCAACCTCGCCACACTACTCTCCACTACCAACCTCAACACACTCCTCTCCACTACCAACCTCAACACACTTTACCCCACTACCAACCTCGCCACACTACTCTCCACTACCAACCTCTACACACAACTCTCCACTACCAACCTCAACACACTACTCTCCACTACCAACCTCGCCAAACTACTCTCCACTACTAACCTCGCCACACTACTCTCCACTACCAACCTCGCCACACTACTCTCCACTACCAACCTCAACACACTACTCTCCACTACCAACCTCAACACACTACTCTCCACTACCAACCTCAACACACTACTCTCCACTACCAACCTCAACGCACTAATCTCCACTACCAACCTCAACCCACTTTACTCCACTACCAACCTCGCCACACTTTACCCCACTACCAATCTCGCCACACTACTCTCCACTACCAACCTCGTCACACTACTCTCCACTACCAACCTCGCCACACTTTACTCCACTACCAACCTCGCCACACTTTGCCCCACTACCAATCTCGCTACACTACTCTCCACTACCAACCTCGCCACACTACTCTCCAATACCAACCTCAACACACTACTCTCCACTACCAACCTCAACACACTTTACCCCACTGCCAACATCGCCACACTACTCTCCACTACCAACCTCAACACACTACTCTCCACTACCAACCTCAACACACTTTACTCCACTACCAACCTCGCCACACTACTGTCCACTACCAACCTCAACACACTTTACCCCACTACCAATCTTGCTACACTACTCTCCACTACCAACCTCAACACACTACTCTCCACTACCAACCTCAACACACTTCACTCCACTACCAACCTCGCCACACTACTGTCCACTACCAACCTCAACACACTTTACCCCACTACCAATCTTGCTACACTACTCTCCATTACCAACCTCAACACACTAATCTCCACTACCAACGTCGGCCCACTGCTCTCCACTACCAACCTCAACACACTTTACTCCACTACCAACCTCGCCACACTACTCTCCACTACCAACCTCGCCACACTTTTACTCCACTACCAACCTCGCCACACTACTCTCCACTACCAACCTCGCCACACTACTCTTCACTACCAACCTCAACACACTTTACTCCACTACCAACCTTGCCACACTACTCTCCAATACCAACCTCGCCACACTACTCTCCACTACTAACCTCGCCCCACTACTCTCCACTACCAACCTCAACACACTTTACTCCACTACCAACCTCAACACACTACTCTCCACTACCAACCTCAACACACTACTCTCCACTACCAATCTCGCCACACTACTCTCCACTACCAACTTCAACACACTTTACTCCACTACCAACCTCGCCACACTACTCTCCACTACCAACCTTGCCACACTACTCTCCACTACCAACCTCAACACACTTTACCCCACTAACAATCTCGCCACACTACTCTCCACTACCAACCTCAACACACTTTACTCCACTACCAACCTCGCCCCACTACTCTCCACTACCAACCTCAACACACTTTACTCCACTACCAACCTCAACACACTACTCTCCACTACCAACCTCAACACACTACTCTCCACTACCAACCTCAACACACTTTACTCCACTACCAACCTCGCCACACTACTCTCCACTACCAACCTTGCCACACTACTCTCCACTACCAACCTCAACACACTTTACCCCACTAACAATCTCGCCACACTACTCTCCACTACCAACCTCAACACACTTTACCCCACTACCAATCTCGCTACACTACTCTCCACTACCAACCTCAACACACTACTCTCCACTACCAACCTCGCCACACTACTCTCCACTACCAACCTCAACACACTTTACTCCACTACCAACCTCGCCACACTTTACTCCACTACCAACCTCGCCACACTACCCTCCACTACCAACCTCAACCCACTACCAACCTCGCCACACTACTCTCCACTACCAACCTCAACACACTACTCTCCACTACCAACCTCGCCACACTACTCTCCACTACCAACCTCAACACACTACTCTCCACTACCAACCTCGCCACACTACCCTCCACTACCAACCTCGCCACACTACCCTCTACTACCAACCTCAACCCACTACTCTCCACTACCAACCTCGGCCCACTACTGTCCACTACCAACCTCAACACACTACTCTCCACTACCAACCTCGCCACACTACTCTCCACTACCAACCTGAACACACTACTCTCCACTACCAACCTCGCCACACTACCCTCCACTACCAACCTCGCCACACTACCCTCTACTACCAACCTCAACCCACTACTCTCCACTACCAACCTCGGCCCACTACTGTCCACTACCAACCTCAACACACTACTCTCCACTACCAACCTCAACACACTTTACTCCCCTACCAACCTCGCCACACTACCCTCCACTACCAACCTCAACACACTACTCTCCACTACCAACCTCAACACACTTTACTCCACTACCAACCTCGCCACACTACCCTCCACTACCAACCTCAACCCACTACTCTCCACTACCAACCTCGCCCCACTACCCTCCACTACCAACCTCAACACACTTTACTCCACTACCAACCTCGCCACACTACCCTCCACTACCAACCTCAACACACTTTACTCCACTACCAACCTCGCCACACTACCCTCCACTACCAACCTCAACACACTACTCTCCACTACCAACCTCGGCCCACTACTGTCCACTACCAACCTCAGCCCACTAATACATACAGTAATACAATAACTAATACACATATACGAGGCGTGTTCAAATGAAACCGGACTAACTGCAGCAAGTGAACATACGTACGAAACGCATGATGACATCACTTCTGGTGTACACAGCACATACCAACCGTCAAGTTTGCAAAATGTCATTGGCGGGTGTGATACGAAATCCGTCCAGCGATTCGGTTTCTAACAACTGAAGGATGTCAACCATTCGACATTCATCGCAGAATGTAGGCAGTGCATGGTAACAAAAGTGTGGCGAATGCAACAGTGATGAGCTGGACAACAACGTTTAAAGAAGGACGTGAGTTAACAAAAGATGTTCCGAAACCAGGTCATACGCATATTGTTGCGTTAACTTACGTCCGAAACCAGGTCATACGCATATTGTTGCGTTAACTTACGTCCGAAACCAGGTCATACGCATATTGTTGCGTTAACTTACGTCCGAAACCAGGTCATACGCATATTGTTGCGTTAACTTACGTCCGAAACCAGGTCATACGCATATTGTTGCGTTAACTTACGTCCTTCTTTAAACTTTGTTGTTCAGTTTTTCCTTGTTGTCTTTGACACACTTTTGTCACCATGTACTAACTGCATTCTTTTATGAATGTCAATTGGTCGACACCCTTCAGCTGTTAGAAGAAACCGAATCACCGCTCGCTGACCAACTCTGGACGGATTTTCGTATCACACCCGCCCTGTTTTCAACGATCTGCTCAGGAAACTATGAGTCGAAGGATATTAAATTTTGCAAACTTGACGGTTGGTATGAGCTGTTTACACCAGAAGTGACTTGATTATACGAATCGTACGTATGTTCACTTTTTGCAGATTGGTACTGTTTAATTTAAACATGTCTCGTACAAATACGGAATAACCCTTTACTTTATATGTAGTCACAGCTCAGATATTTTACAAATTTGTGTGTAACTTGACATGACCATTATCCGTTTGCGTAGACTTATATTTCTCCTATTGTAACTAACTTCCCCACAACGCAGAGAGTTGAAATTGTGTATACAGGCTCTACTAGTGCGACCTGTTAATCTATCAAGTTTTGGCAGATCATGGACGTGTCATTCAAAAGCCTGCACCTAAAAACGCAGAATTTTTATATTTACTCGCATCAACAGTGAGATCAGCAACTTCAATTCTCATTAGAACAGACACACACGTTCATTGACTTGAGTAATCACGAACTGCCGGAAGTAAACTTTGAAGATGTCGTAGGTGAAGAAATGGACAAGAACGATGATGATTTCAAGTCCAGCCATCCCGTAACCAGAAAGGCCGTTGGGGCACACATTAAGACACCTCCAAAGCCCCACACCAGCCCTCTCTGTCAGCGGGCGCTGCCTGTGCCTCATCTGGTCGAAGATTGGTCCATTCTTTTATATTGTCCTCCCATCTCTTTCGTCCGCCTTGTACCTTTCCGTGCATGATCGTATTTGCAAGACCGTTTGACCTCCATTTGTGGCGGTGCCAAGCGAGTTTCCGTCTTTTGACCGCTGCCAAGAGGTCTTCAAAAGACTATATTGCTGTTTTAATTCTTTTTCATATTTCTTGATTTGTAATTCGGTCTTTGTATGCGGCGTTGAGAAGTCTTGGGAAACATCTCATCTACAAATTCGGGCCGATGTTCGTGTCTGGGACAACCTCTTCTCCAGTCGACCCAGCTGTTTAATTGGTACAAGACGTATGAGTTGGAGAAGACAAAAGCAGCAAGGAAGAGAAGTGGCTACCCCATCTCAAATAGGCCGCTGATTACTCCATGAAGAGTTATCTTAATCCCTGGCAGTAATTCTTCCCACGGGACTCACCTTTACCTTTGTACATATAATTAAGCAATCTTACCTGTGACAAAAAGTATCAAATGTCACATTAGAAGCGGCCGGAGTGACAATTGACGCGACTATGTCGCCACATTCCATATCAAAAGCCAGCGTGGTCGTCGGCCCAGCTTCAAGTGTGAAAAACTGTCTCTGTGGAAAAAGTAGTAAGGTAATTAATCTCCATGCACTCGCTCAGCATAGTCTGATCCCAGCGGAGTTTTCCCCTGGAGACCAGACTGTTCCGTACCTACACCTCTTGTGTTATCCCCCTTTTGTACAGGGTTCCGAGATCTGGACACTACTGCAGCTGGGTCGGCAGCATTTCAATGCCATCCTGTGTAGCCAGAGGCTCATCCAGGGGATCCACTGGTACCATCTGATGTCCAACAGTTAGGTAGTCCTGCGTTTTCAGCAGGCGTTATCTCGACGATAGTTGCCGTCGCCTCTCCCTATTCGGTTACGTGGTCCACCTTCCCCAGATGCTCAGACTGGCTGTGGGGTTGAGGAACGGGAAGAAGCTTTGCCTCAAAACTACCCTCGCAACACCTGGCTCAAACAGATAGTCATGTCCAGCAACTGGGCTTTGACTATTATATATTGTCACAGGACATGATCATTGAAGGCGCCGACCTTGGTCGTCTTAGCAAATTTATCATCATAGGCGTCATAGTCTCTGTAGACCATGCGCGTGGCACCCAGTGGGTTTTGTCCAGCTCTGTCTCCTGTATTTCGACACTGTCTGCTATGGCTGTAAAGGCCCATCCGCGAGTGGCAGTCCCTGCCACAGATCGTACAACTATGCTGAGGAGACTGACTTGCCGGGGTTTCCGTGGTCTTTTCAGTCTTTGTCTTTTCTTTGTAGTCAGAAGGCGGGCAGCCATTACGCTCCAACTGACTTCAAACAGCTCGATCCCGTGTAATTGTTTCCCAGCCGTCAGATAGGATGTTGCATGACTTCACGTCCGTCATATATCATTACATCGCTGTGTGGGATCGCCGATTCTTCTAACGCCAATGACTAGCTCCCCATAGAGGATATCCTTTGACAGCCTCTCATCTTCCTTGCAGTAAACATGCCCCAGCCTTTGAAGACGTCGCTGACTCAACAGCGAGTACATGCTGTGATTGTTTGCTCAATGTAAGATCCATTATGTGGCACTCTCTCTTGACACCCAATCCCCAATAAACGGCGTAGATACCTCATATGAAAGGTGTTGAGCTGCCCTTCCTGTTTAGTGTTAGTGCTTCATTCTCGCTTATTGCTGAAGTCGGATGTGTTGGACCGAAATGTGCAAATATGGCAGTCAATCTGTAAACTACGACACAACGTATTCCGTTCTCTGGACTACATTATGCTACTTAAGCCCTTTTAGGGCTTGGTAGTGGGAGATTGAGAACGAACGAAGCCAAGCCAAGCCATTCTCGCTTAAATACAGGAGAGTGCCAAGAACGCAGGTCTGATAGACCCGGACCTTGATGTAGTGTGACAGCGCAGTGTTCTACCAGACTCTTTTCGCCATGTGGGCAGTGATGGTGTTCGCCCTGCCAAGCCTAATGTCTATCTCCTTCTCGAGCAAGAGAGTACTGCTGATGGCAGGCCCCAGACAAGTGAAGCTGTTGACGACCGCCAGAGTGGTGCCAGCAATCTTTATGGAGGAGGGAGTGGTAATATCGTTTGTGCAGACCTTTATCTTTTCCACGCCTATTGTAATAAGTATAAGTATATTATTATTATTATTATCTTTAGGAAGACTAACGTCTGGCCAGGCAAAATATACTGATCAGACATGTTACTCAGGTTCAGGCAAAACGTACAGAACAAGTCCCTCACCTTATCTTCCTCGCAGCCCTTCATGGAAACGGGTTGTTTTCATGGCGGCCTGGCTAGCAAGGTGAGGGATTGACGTGATCCCCATAGTAGTGAGCGAAAAGAAGATGAAGCCAAGTATAGCACAACCGCCTGGAGTAGCCTGACCCACCTTCATCAACACGCTCGGGGTGTGAGGAAAGCTACGACAACCCGCCACTTAACGTTCTTTTTAGGGCGCACAAAAAAAGCAATCCGACTCCCTATTGCCATTCAACAAGATCAATATCTTTATTATTGTTATTAATTTACTTTCACGTCTTCCGTGAGGTTTGTTTTCGTGGCATATGGGGCCACGCGCAGCTGGTCCTAGTATAAGAAGACATATACTGTTAGAGAGTGTCAAGAACGTCCTTGAACAATGCTTTTTGTATGAAGTTGGAACGGTTCCCTTTCTCACTGCATTTCCTTCGCTAACAGTGGAAGGTGGCTGCTTTAGCAGAAAGGTAAGAAGCGTGTCTCTCAAGAAACGAACGAATGTAACAGTACGTGTTCAAATCCCAGTTGTCATTAGAAGGTGAAAACTTGTGCCTAGTCTTATTGTAGATGGACAATACATTTGGAAGTGCCATGCACACGATGCGCACTAAAAGAACCATTCCCTTGGCATTTCAAAATCGGAAAAAACTAGCTGTTAGCCGTTGTCCCGGCAAAAAACATTAGTCAGGTCAGATCAGATGAGCCCGTAATAGGTGACGTCATTGAGGCATCCATGAAGACATACCCACCACCCATGTCACCCCTTTCTGTCAGCAGCTGCTGCCTGTGTCTTTTCTTGTCGGAGTTAAGTCAATTTCTTTAATGCTTTCCTCCAACCTCTTGTGTAGCTACTTTTTCGACTTCCACCTTGCATCCTTCCATGCAGGATCGTATTTGCAAGACCGTCTGATCTCGATATGTGCCTGCACATCAACTTCCACTGATGGCTTATAACTCTGGTAGATCTGGCTATATGGCAAGGGGGCGGCCGTGAGACAGGTGGATAGATAACATTAGAGTGACTGTTCAGCGATACGGACTCACATTGACCAACGCAACGCACTTGGCGCAGGACATACGACTTTAAGCTCTCCACGGCGTTTAACGACACGTGTGGGGGAAAAAACTAACTAACCAAGTGAGTTTCCGTCTTTTTGACCGTTGTTAATAGGTCTTCAAAAGGAAATAATTAAATTCCCACCCAAGCAGCGTGGTATGAGTAAACACGACGGAAAAAGTAATCTGCATCTCCAGTCTCCAGTCGTCTCGGCTAACACGTCTTGCTATTGGACGAAGGTAGCCTTGAACGAGAGCGCACGCTGATGATCTGCAAACTTTCCTCACTTCAGCCTAATTAAAGCGCAAGTTATGTTGTCAGACATTAGACGGTTTACAAACATATCTCTACCCTGGTGTTGTTGCCATCAACTCTTGTGATGGGTATCCATTAACAAACTACGTCGACTGAAGCGTGTGAATAAAGGGAGTTGAATTCGGCAGCTTTAGTTGTAAGACACGAACGGTCCACCTTCAACAATCTGCATACAACGCTACTCAAACGATCATATTTCATATAGGAAGCACACGTCAAAGCTGTCCCGTAGGCACTATCAGTGATGTTGTCTGCAGTCATTCCTTGTGGGTTTATGGGTGTGCTAGCTCCCATGTACAACCCTCTTTAGTTGCATTTTACGACATACTTGAAAGGTTCTGAGAATAAGTGATCCAGGATCAATTTCTAGCATAAACAGGCTAGGGTCTACCCAGCTATAAAGATGGAGAAGATTAAGGAATGTATAATTAGAAGAAAATGAAGTATACTACTACTACTGCTACCAATTCTCTTACTACTACTACTACTACTACTACTACTACTACTACTACTACTACTACTACTACTACTACTACTACTAAGACTACCACTACTACTACAACAATCATAATTACTACTACTGAAATTACTTTTATCACTACTACTACCTCCTACTACTACTACTACTACACCTACTAGTACTACTGCTACTACAACTACTACAAATACTACTACTACTTCTACTAGTACTACTGTTACTACAACTACTACAACTACTACTACTTCTCCTACGGATACTACTGCTACCACTATAACTACTAGTAAAACTACTACTACCGCAGCTTTTGTTACCCCTACTATTTCTAATACTACCACCACTACTACTACTACAACTACAACTAATACTACAACTACAAATACTACTACAACAACTACTACTACTTTTTCTACAACAACAACAAATGCTACTACAACTACTACAACAACAGCTACTACTACTACCACAGCTGCTGCTGCTGCTACTTCTACCTACTATAAATAGTAGTGCAAAACTATAAATAAAAAAAATTAAAAAAATAGGCTGAAAATCCTGAAAGCAGTAGTACGATCTTACTACCCAGAGATCCTGAACGCGGTAGTCCAATCTCACTGCCCAGAGATCCTGAACGCGCGAGTCCTGATCTCACTACCCAGAGATCCTGAACGCCAGAGTCCGATCTCACTACCCAGAGATCCTTAACTCGGGAGTCCGATCTGACTACCCAGAGATCCTTAACTCGGGAGTCCGATCTGACTACCCAGAGATCCTTAACTCGGGAGTCCGATCTGACTACCCAGAGATCCTTAACTCGGGAGTCCGATCTGACTACCCAGAGATCCTTAACCTCGGGAATCCGATCTGACTACCCAGAGATCCTTCACGCCGGAGTCCGATCTCACTATCCAGAGATCAGGGGAATTTTTACCAGAAGATCCCCGTGAAAAAAATTCCGGGATCCATCGTGATTTGATCGTATTCTGGGATCAAAATGCTGAGCAGCGCATGAGCTGCAGTAGTCTGCGACCCATATCTGACTGCTAGCGTCAGGGACAGCGAACCATAGCTGCCAAGACCCTTCTACACCTCCACACGGTGATCCTGGATAACAGGCTGCAGCAGGGCAGACTGGGTAAGGAGAAGGGATCGAAGAGGGAATGCTAACCCGGTACTCAAAAAATGCTTACTGAAGTCGGATGTGTTGGACCGAAAGGTGCAAATATTGCAGCCAATCTGTAAACTACGACCCAACGCATTCCGTTCTCTGGATTACATTCTGCTACTTAAGCCCTTTCAGGGTTTGGTAGTGGGAGATTGAGAACGAACGAAGAAGAAGAAGAATCCGCGACCTCCAACAACCGAGGCGGTTTATTATTAATATTAATAATAACACAAGTAGTAACAGTAGTAATAACAAGGAGAAAGACAAGAACAGCAAACAGAAGACGGATGATAACGGATAGGATGAAAAAGACGAAGAAAAATAAGTAATATGAGTAAAAGAAGGAAACGAAGAAGATGATAAAGAAGACTAAGAAGATGAGAAAGTAACGGGATTTAGTGATATGACATTACGTACTCTTGGGTTCCTCTGAGGCTCGAACAGGACACACGTGCCAGGCTCAGGTAAATGTACCGAATACTGGACGCTCCCTGTCATCCTGATTCTCCTGCAGCCTCCAGGAAGCGGCTGTTTAGATCGAACCCAGTCTACAGCTTGAGGCTTGTTGGGGAATGTTGTAAATTTAACAATTCCTTTAAGGGCGAAAGGGAAGGGAGAAATTGAAGAATAAACGTGCAAGTCGCAACGGTTTAATAATAATAATAATAATAATAATAATAATAATAATACAGATAATAATAATAATTATAATTATAATAATACAGATAATAATAATAATAATAATACAGATAATAATAATAATACTGTTCGCTTAGGCGTCTGGGGCTTGATGCCTCATCCGCCACACCCATGACCAACTGCTGCAGCATTGTCCATGCCTTGTCTAGAGCGAAGGGGGAGTTTGCTATTTGCTGGAGTCGGTCGGTGGAAGTCTTTTGGCGCCGAAGAACGACCTGCTATGTATCTATGACAGGACCAAACAAAGACACTCGGTGACTGTCCAGCGTTTCAAAGATTGGGTGGAGGCCTGTTTTAGCAGAGACCTCCACGTTGGGGATGTAGTCATACTTCTACTTCGTACGCTGTCAGACGTCAACCTGTGTTTTTTTTCTCGAAAAAAGCAGCGGTCATCCTGTGGCTGTCGACACTGCCGTAGCGCTTGTCTTGTGTTGCCACTGGTGATGGCCACATCTGCTCTCTCCGATGCTCGTATGTCGGGCAGTTTTGCAGCAAATGTTCAGCGGTCATTTTCCCGGTACCACACGAGCATTCGTCAGTGCCACCTATCTTCAATTTATTGAATAGGTGGTATCTCAGTCTATTGTGGCCTGTGCGAAGTCTGAAGACCACGACCTGCTCTCTTCTGTTCAACTGGTAATAGGCATCTTTTTTTGTGTAGCCAGTATGTTCTGTTTCCCATTTGGTCATGTATCTAGATCTAATTAGCCTTTTTGACTCTTCGTAGGTTACACTAGGATCTGGTTGTGGTAGTCGTGCACCTTCTTTTGCCAGTCTGTCTGCCTCCTTGTTGCCTTGAATGTTACAGTGGGATGGAACCCAATGTACCACTACTCTTTTTGGTGCGGACTGCTGGCATAGTTGACAGAGTACTGCTCTTAAATCATTAAGTTCAGTATTCTTCTGGCTTTTTAGTGCTGTGACTACGGCCAGGGCATCTGTAAGCAGGACTAAATGGCTTTCATTTCTTTTGCCTGTCACCATTTCTTCTCATGCAGCCCTCAGTGCCTCTGCCTCCGCTCTGAAATTGCTTGAGTATTTTCCAGTTGCCACTGACAGTGTTATTTTTCTAAAATTTGGTAGGCTTAGGAAAACCCCTGCCCCTCCGTTCTGTGTTGTGTTTGTTACAGAACCGTCGGTGTATGTATAGGTCTAGTCCATGCTTGGGTAGTTTTCCGTTATGTACCTCAGGGTTATATCTCTTCTTTCTTTGTCAGTCTGGCTGTTCTTGTTTCGGATGTAGTCATACGATCGGATGCCCAGGATATGTCGCTGGTTGCTCCTGCGGAATGCCTCTAGTTGAGACATGTCATGTTTGCGAAATGTCCAGGTTTCGGAAACGTCAAGTACTGTAGAATGACGGTCAAAAAGAGAGCACCTTCGTTGGATCTAATAGTGAACATGTGCTAGAATTAGACCCTCGAAAATCTGGGGCCACCCTCTAAATAACTTGATTGTCTCGCTAAAGGAATTGACGGAAGGGCACCACCAGGAGTGGAACCTGCGGCTTTATTTGACTGAACACGCCAATACTGTAGAACGACTGACAAATCGAGAGCACTACTATTTGGGTCTAAAAATGAACGTACGCTGGTATTAGACTCACGGAAGATAAGGCAGCTCTCAAACACTCTAATGAAAGAACGCTACGGAAATCGTGTCAAATCGTGTCCGCAGAAACCGCAAATTTCAAATACCTGGTCATTGACAAACAAAAGCCCTCAATAAATTCGTCTGACCAAATAGTGAACGGGTGCTGGAAATAGACCATCTGAAGACAGGTCAGTTTTACCCTACTAATGACAGGGCGTTGCTACGGAAAACCAGCTCATATCGAGAGGAGCCGCAGACACTTTGGTTCACGTACCAGGCTGATAAGCCAATGGCGCGAGGCTACCATGTGGGGGATTACGGACGAACCCTTGTAAGCCGCAATCCCGCCAAAAATCTCAGCACCACTGCAATGGGAGGCTCCTACATGCTCGGGACCTGGGGCTTGCGCCCTAGCCATAGCCGGTAGAGCCGCAGCAAGAGGTCCTTGCCATCCGCCGATCAAAGCGGGCGGAAAACTGCTTGATACTCACCTTATACGGCGATGGGGTGCGAAACCACCAACTAAAGACTTAGTACCTGGTCAGGGTGTCGAAAACAGTAGAGCAGCCACCTCACTGTGAACTGTCGAGACTCAACCAATGACCATGAGAGCTGTCCGCACACCAGGCGAACAACATCTCTGTGACATTAACAGGCTTGTCCCTAGGTTAAATGCACTTCTGCTTCGATATCTACCTCAGTACGCTATCAGCCATATAGCTATCATGCTGGACGCAGAAGAGATGCAGACCAGCGGACATTGCACACCTGCCCCACTGTGTCAACACCCCAGGTGGCGGGGAATGCTAGGCGTACCATCCCTGCATAGAAGCCAAGAAAATAAAGGGAAAAGAGATACCCCACTCACATGCAAATGCTACGTTTCTGGCAGGACGTGACGATCCTGGGATACAGACACACTGGACTGCCTCTCTTCCGGGTAAACCAGTCCATCTCATATATCATATCACATATCATCATCGCACCCTATAGACACGAGTAGTGAAGACTCGATAGTCTGGTAAGACAACTTCCATAAGAGAGACAACTCTGATCATAAACAACTGCTGCCTTGCAGATAGGCTGGGGACAGCCAAAGGCTAAGGAGGGCATCCCTACAGAAACGCCTGTTGAAATCGGATGCACGGGGCCGGAAGCCTAACAAAACAGTGCAACGTAAATCGCAGTATGATGGCAGTACAACCTATTAGAAAAACGCATGGCGCTCATCCTGCGGAGTCCCGCCAAGCAGCGATAGTGCCGGGCCTCACGCCTCGAAGGGGCCCACCCTTGACTACTGGTGGTCACCCACCCATGTGTCGTGGAGTCAAGGCACATGGCTATGGGGCAACTTCTATTGGCCAAAACCTCAAGACCCTCAAAATACTACAGTGGAATGCGGAGGGAGTCATTAACAAAAAACTTTCCCTAACACACCACCTGCATGAAAGGAAGATTGACGTGGCATGTATCCAGGAAACGCACCTCAACAATAACCATAAATTCTCAATCAGAGGATATCAGACCTTCCGTCTAGATAGAGAAGGCCACAAAGGAGGGGTCCTGATACTGACCAGAAACTGCATACCGAGTAGCGCGGTATCTGCCAATCACACCGGACAAGCAGAAATTGTAGGAGTTGACATAATGGCTCAAGAGACGAAGCTCCGCATTTTCAATCTGTACGGACCACCAAATAGAGACCTATCGCTCTCGAGTATGGAGGTCAGAGACTCCAACTGCATAGTAGTTGGAGATTTCAACAGCCACTCGGAGAGATTGGGATACTCTGACACAGACAGCAGAGGTGACGAAGTGGAAGATTGGGAGATAGATGCAAATCTCTCCCTAATCAATAGGCCGGAGGATAGCCCTAGCTTCTATTCAAGAACATGGCATACCACCTCGACTCCAGATTTGGCCTTCTCCACACAGGACATACACCATAAAATAGACCGCCAGGTGCTAAACCAACTGGCAGGTAGCGACCACAGGCCGATCAGGCTAACCATTGACATGGAAGTAGGCCCACAGGAAACAAAACCGCTCCCACGTTGGAATTACAAACGAGCCGACTGGGACAGATTTGCAATCCTGACAGATGGGCTGTGTGAAACCATCAACACACGAAACAACAAAATGAAGCCCATGGTAGAGAGCCTAAGCAAGGCAATAATGCAAGCCGCCACTGAAACCATCCCAAGAGGAGCTAGGAAAAACTATAAGCCCTACTGGAATGATGAGTTGCAGAAAGTGGAAGATGCAGTAACAAGTGCTAGGAACACGGCAGAGCGAGAAAAATCCATGGAGGCAAACATCGCCCTCAAAGCCGCCGCGGCGAAGTACAAACACACTCTCAAGAGAAAGCTGGAAAAATAAAACGGAAAGTCTAAACCTGGACAAAGACGGGAACAAGCTATGGAAGCTAGTCAGAGCCATGAACGACGAAACCCCGTCAAATAAACAAATTACTATCAAGCAGGGCGAGAACTTGATCACAGGTAAGAAAGCCGCAAACGCCTTTGTCGATCACTATGCCAGAGCAAACTACATCGAGGTCCCTGCAGATAAGCATACAGACATTAGCAAAGAGCTAAAGGGACACGAAAACATGAATACGGCTCCTGAAGAGCACATGATGGCCAAACTAACAATGCGAGAAATGGAAGAGGCTATGAGAACACTAAAGAAAAGGAAATCTCCCGGAAAAGACGGGATAACAAACGAAATGCTGATGGGGCTGGGCCAAACAGCGAAGAAAAAACTGCTATCGGTCCTGAACCAAAGCTGGAAAAGGGGAATTGTACCACAGGCATGGAAAGATGCAATACTGGTACCAGTAGCAAAAACAGGAAAGGACAAAACAGATCCAAATGGATACAGGCCCATAAGCCTACTGAGCTGTGTCGGCAAGCTGATGGAACGGATGATAAACACCAGACTGATGTAGCATCTGGAAGAAAAACGAATACTAATTCCATAGCAAGCCGGCTTTAGACAGCACAGATCCACTGAGGACCAGGTCATCCTCATAGCCCAGGAGATAGAAGATGCCTACCAGGCACAGAAACACACAGTAGCTGTTTGGGTGGATCTGGAAAAGGCATTTGACAAAGTCTGGAAAAATGGACTTAGAGTCAAGCTAAGAAGAAGTGATGTCTGTGGGAAGATGTACAAGTGGATCAACCACTACCTCAAACAAAGAACGGCCAGAGTCCAAGTACAAGGGCAGATGAGCAAAAAGGTGACACTCGAGCAGGGAGTACCCCAAGGGGGAGTATTGTCACCCACACTCTTCCTGGTATATATAAACGATATTACAGAGAATATACCAAGAAGAGTCCATAGCTCAATGTTTGCAGACGATCTGGCTATGTGGACCTCTGAAAAGAATCTCACCATAGCAAGAAATCGGATGCAGACGGCCCTAACATCGCTGGAAGAGTGGGCGAACTCATGGCTGGTCAAAATAAACGAGGAGAAAACCACATGCACAATATTCTCGCTTTCATTAAAACCCCAAAGTACCAAATTAAGTCTAAATGGCAAAATCCTGCAGCCAAACGACAACCCAACCTATCTGGGAGTGACATTTGATCGGCGCATGACATGGAAAAGTCAGATTGAGAGAAACCGAATGAAAGCCAGAGAAAGAATGGCAATCATGAGGAAACTTGCTGGCACAAGCTGGGGAGCAGACGAAGGCATACTAAAGAAACTGTACACTGGAAGAGTGAGACCAGTTCTCGAGTATGGCATTGCGGCATGGACAACAGCAGCGAAGGCGAACTTCGATAAAGTTAACAAACTTCAAAACCAAGCCATGAGAATTATAACAGGTGGCATGAAGTCAACGCCAATTGTAGAACTTGAAAAGATTACAAAACTGCAATCCATGACCGATAGAAGAGACTGCAGAGCCCAGCTGCAGTCAGAGAAACTCCGAAGACTGACTGACCATCCAATGCACCAGAGACTAAACAATTTGGGAAATGGGAAACTAAAGCGGAGAAACTTTGCAGAAATAGCCAAAGCAAAGATGCACGAAGATCCCATAAACGCACTAACAACACCAAAACCCATCACTACCGTACGAAAACCTACCTGGAGGCAGGATATATTTCCAGAGGTGGTAGAAAATATACCAGGTATTGCAAACAAAAACTGCCAGACTGAAAAAGAAAGGAGAGATACTACCCTAAGCTTCATAAAGAAAAGCTACCCAAGCATGGACTGGACCCATGCATACACCGACGGTTCTGTAACAAACACTACACAGAACGGAGGGGCAGGAGCATTCCTGAACCTACCAAATGGCAGAAAAATAACACTGTCATTCGCTACTGGTAAGTACACGAGCAATTTCAGAGCAGAGGCAGAGGCACTGAGGGCGGCAGTGGAAGAAATGGTAACACACAGTGAAAATGAGAGCCATATAGTCCTGCTGACAGATGCTCTCGAAGTAGTCACAGCGCTAAAAAGCCAGAAAAACACTGAGCTTAATGACTTAAGAGCAGCACTCTGCAAACTGTGCCAACAGTCCGCACCAAAAAGGGTAGTGGTACAGTGGGTTCCGTCACACTGCAACATCCAAGGCAACGAGGAGGCAGACAGACTGGCAAAAGAAGGTGCAAGGCTACCACAAATAGATACCAGTATGACGTACGAAGAGTCAAAACGGCTTATCAAAGCCAGGTACATGTCCAAATGGGAAACCGAACATACTGGTTACACCAAAAATGATGCCTATTACCAGTTGAACCGAAGAGAGCAGGTCGTTGTCTTCAGACTTCGCACTGGCCACAACAGACTGAGGTACCACCTCTTCAACAAATTGAAGATAGGGTGTACCGACGAATGCCCGTGCGGTACTGGTAAAATGACCACTGAACATCTGCTGCAGAACTGCCCGACATACGAGGATCAGAGAGAGCAGATGTGGCCATTGCCAGTGGAACTGCAAGACAAGCTCTATGGTAGTGGCGAGAGTCTCAGGATGACCGCCGCTTTTTTCGAGAAAATAATGGTTACTGTCTGACTGTGTACGCAGAAGAAGAAGAAGAAGACTTCGCACTGGCCACAACAGACTGAGGTACCACCTATTCAACAAATTGAAGATAGGGTGTACCGACGAATGCCCGTGCGGTACTGGTAAAATGACCGCTGAACATCTGCTGCAGAACTGCCCGACATACGAGGATCAGAGAGAGCAGATGTGGCCATTACCAGTGGAACTGCAAGACAAGCTCTATGGCAGTGGCGAGAGCCTCAGGATGACCGCCGCTTTTTTCGAAAAAATAATGGTTACTGTCTGACTGCGTACGAAGAAGAAGAAGAAGAAGAAGGAAACGTCAAGCAGAACTCAGACCATGCAAGACTGGTAGATGCGGATTGTTTAATGATTAATCTTATTTCAATTCAAATGATAGCGTCGCCACTGGGTCCTTAGAGGAAGCCTGGATCCTAGAATTTGTAGTGAGTGTGTCAATAGGAATGATTTTGCATTACAAGGTTGCTAGCACCATTCTTTTTCTCCTTCTACTTGTCACCTATTTACTCCAGCCGGAGTATAGGGTCAGTACTATAGTTGCTTCCTTTAGTGATTTTTCTCCAAAACATTGTTTTCTTCTGAAGTGACGGTTTTTATGGGATGTTGATTTTCACGATGACGTTGTTAGCTCCATGCACAACCCTATTTAGTCTTCTTATACAACATGCTTGGAGCTGCAGTGGTGCCATTCTTTCCTCAATAGAAAGCCCCATGAATCCACTCGTAGATAGCCCAAGCAGAACCTTCTATATTCACCTTTCACGGTATGCTTTGAAAGTGGTCATGTTCTATCACCACAGGTACCACTTAGGTGCACAACAGGGAAGAGGTGCACAACAGGGAAGCTACACAAATAGAGAAATAGATTAAAACATTAGACATCAGAGTTTCAGAGCAGGAGGGGTTCTAAGAAAACGTTGGAAAACTGCACATCAGAGAAGCTTCACGTATAGAGAAATAGATTGTCTAAGAAAACGCTGGAAAGCTGCACATCAGAGAAGCTACACGGATAGAGAAATAGATTAAAACATAAGACACCAGAGCTATCTAGCAGGAAGTCTAAGAAAACGCTGGAAAGATCATAGACTGAACATAATATTCTTGAAGGGTCAAGATGCCGAGCAGCGCATGAGCTGGAGCGGTCAGAGACAAATAGCCGCCTGCTAGCGTCAGGGCCAGCTAACCAGAGCTGCCAAGACTTACTACACTTCAACGCTGTCAAGGTCGATAACATGCTGCAACAAGGCAGGCTGGCTAAGAAGAAGGGATCGAAGAGGGAGGACTAACCCCGGACTCAAAACAAGGATTGCTGAAGTCGGATGTGTCCGACCGAAATGTGCAAACATCACAGTCAAGCTGTAAACTACGACACAATGCATTCCTTTCTCCTGACAACATCCTGCTACTTGCAAATTCCTAGTTAGGGTTTGGAAGCGATAGTTTGAGAACGAACGAACGAGGAGAAAGAAAAAGAACAATAAGAAGAAACAAAAGAAGAAGAAGATGTTTTCGCGAGTAGTGGACAAGATCAGTAGAGGTAATATAATGAGAACTTGAAAAATGCAAGTGAAAGTCCGGCTGTTGTTAATCAAGGTACCCAGCTTTCAACTTCAGACATACGAGTAGATGTAATAATAAATATATAATATAACTGAAGAGCCTTTGTGTCGACACACACCTGTGTGTTTGCATTGCTGTCGATCCACGCATTCAATTGTCCCAAATCTGTCAGGTCCAGCCAGCAAGAGCAACAACTCTCCACGTCCCATCTCTGTCTTTTTCAGGACATGTTTTGTCCATTTTAGATTCAACTTTTAAAATGATTTTATTTTATATTTTTTTAAATCCGGTATTATCTCATATGACGGGGAGGAGGACTAACGTCTGATCAGGCAGAACATCAGATATGTTAGTCAGGGTCAGGCAAAATATACTGATTAGATATGTTAGTCAGGGTCAGGTAAAACATACTGATCAGACATTTTAGTCAGGGTCAGGTAAAACATACTGATCAGACATGTTAGTCAGGGTCAGGTAAAACATACTAATCAGACGTGTTAGTCAGGGTCAGGTAAAACATACTGATCAGACATGTTAGTCAGGGTCAGGTAAAACATACTGTCTGAGACCCTCAGCCCGGCTTCCTCGCAGCGCTCCCTGGAAACGGGTTGTTCTCATGGCAGACTGGCTAACGAGGCGAGGAATCGACGTTATCCCCGTAGTAGTGAGCGACAAGCAGATGAGGGGAAGCATAGCACAACTGCCTGGAGGTTCCAGGTCCATCTCCATCAGCACGCTCGAGATGTGAGGAAAGCTACTGCAACCCGCCACTGGATGTACTTTTCAGGGCGCACAAAAGAGTAACCCTGCTCATTGTCAGCATTCAACAACAACAATCTCATATGACTGTAAAGTTAAATCCTGGCACGACAGACCCTGCCGCACTTGAAACACACATGTATGGGGTTGTCGTACATTTTGAGCACTCAATTTCTCTGGACCTCGGCGATGATGTCTTGCTCTGCGATCTGAGCACTCTTTGTGTTTTTTCTGCTTCTTCTTTTCCATTCTTCTTTTCCTCCCCTTCTTACTTTTCTTCTTCATCCTGTTCTAATACATTATCTTTTTTTTCTCTTTTTCATCTTCTTCGACTATTTCGGGTTCTTTATCTTCATCATCTTCCTATCTTCTTCTTGAAATTATACACGAGTTTTCTTTCAGACTCAAAAGCCAATTCCAAGCCTGTGTGAATGGCTTGGCTTGGTGGATTGGCATCGTGGCTTGGCTTCGTTCGTTCTCAATCTCCCGCTTCTAAACCCTGACACGGGCCTAAGTAGCAGAATGTAGTGTAGAGAACGGAATGCGTTGTGTCGTAGTTTACAGCTTGACTGCGATATTTGCACCTTTCGGTCCAACACATCCGACTTCAGCAATCTTTTTTTGAGTACCGTGTTAGCATTCCCTCTTTGATCCCCTCCTCCTTAGCCAGTCTCCTCTGTTGCATCCTGTTATCCAGGATCACGCATGGAAGTGTAGAAGGGTCTTGGCAGCTCTGGGTCGCTGGCCCTGACGCTAGCAGTCAGCTATGGGTCGCTGGCCCTGACACTAGCAGTCAGCTATGGGTCGCTGACCACTGTAACACTGCTCAGCATCTTGATCCCTTAGTATGTGTGAATAACAAGGTTTGCAATCAAATCGTTGAGATTATACTACCCTCAATAGGTGATAACATTGAACTAAAATATCTTGATTCTAACCTGTCCCTGAAAAATGGAGATCAAATGGTTTATCCCGTGAAAGGGGTGTTTGTGTAATGAACTGTCCGTGGGCCCGCAGGTACTTCCCCTCAGCGAGATTTCTGTTCATTTTGACAACAACGTTGCAGCCATGACAGTCAGAGAACTGTACCGGTTTGGCATAAACGTGGTACATCCTGCCCCGAGCTGTTACTGTGGTACAAAGAAATAGAACAAAGCTATAAATACATGCACAAATAAATAGAACAAAGCTATAAATACATGCACAAAGAAATAGAACAAAGCTATACATACATGCACAAAGAAACACACACACACACATACTACATATATTTATATATACACACACATACACAAATTCATACATAAATATACCCCCTACCCATTGATATATACATATATACATACATACAAACATACATACATACATACCTACATACATATATATATATATATATATACATACATACATACATACATACATATATACATACATACATAAATATATACATACATACATAAATACATACATACATACACCCCATACCACAGATATACACATACATACATACATACATACATACATACATACATACATACATACATACATACAAACATACATACATACACACATACACACGCGCATACTAATTCATACATACACAGTATTTAGCACAGACGTTAAAATTGCCAAGAAATACAAGATACGAACTTGAAAACCATTGATTATTGCACTTATTCCTCACTATATTTCCCCCAGCATTGACACATTTTCCCCGTCCTGAATTGAAGTCTTTGGTCTGCTGTCTCAGTCATTATTGCACTTAATGTTCAACCTATTAGTCTTTTGTGAAACGTCTCCCGCCACGGCGGATTTTTAGTGCACAAAACAGGTGGGAATCGCTCGGTACTAAGTCGGGGTTGTTAGGTGGATATTCAAGAAGTTGCCGCCCTAGAATTGGACAATTACAGCTGACCTGCAGCGGAGAGTACACGGCTTGGACATGAGTTGTTTCTGAAAACTTATGAACGTCAGATTCAAAGGGCGAGTTACAAATGAGGAAATACGAGAAAGAATTAAATAGCATTAGGGTCTTTTGATGACCACTTGGCAAAGTTTACAAAACGTAAACTCGCTTGGTGCAGCCACATTTCGAGATCAAACGGCGTGCAAATACGATCATACAGGGAAAGATGCAATGAGAGGACACAATGAAAGAATGGACTAATATCCGACAAGAGGAGACACAAGCATCGGCCACTGACAGAGAGGGATTGGCGTTGGGTTGTTGGGGTGTCTTCATGTGTGCACAACGACCTCACCGGTTACGGGATGACGACATGACTCCTCAGCTGCTTTATTTTCTAATCAAGCACCGTCGTGATGGAGCAGTACTCCTCTAGGCAACAAACAAGTGCGTTTTCTACGAATAGAACCCCGAAGCATCAACAGAACTTCACAATATGACACAGTATTACATATCTTCTAGAATTTGTTAACCGCTATGCGGGAGAATTTCAAAACACAGTACGCATAACCTTTCTATCTTATGGCATAGCCTTGAATGTCTTGGCTTGCAGAAAGGGCATAAGGATGTTTCCATTGCATTGAAGTCCGTTACCCCGGGAAAGCAAACCCTTAGAAAATGCAGGAGGAAGAAGACCCTTACATAAAATGTATGCTGAAGTCGGATGCACTGGGCCGACAGGCGAATAATAAAAACACAGTGCAACGCAAACCTCCTTGGAGATTAGAAAAATAAGGCGAACGCAAAAAAAAAAATCCCCCCAAAAAATATACTTCAAATATCTAACATTTCATCCGAGTCAATCATCTAACATTTCATCTACTTCAAACATCTAATATTTCATCTACATCAAATATCTAACATTTCATTAAAATCCAACATCTTTCATTTCATCATTTACACAACATAAGCATATGTTGGCAATGTTCTCTGTCGTCTATCGTACGAATATACGATGTACTTTGCAGAAATAGCCAAAGCAAAGATGAGCGAAGACCCAATGAACACCATAATAACATCAACGCCCATCCCTACTGTACGCAAACCCACCTGGAAGCAGCATATCGTTCCAGAGGTGGTAGAAAATATACCAGGTATTGGAAACAAGAACAGCTAGACTGAAAACGAAAGAAGAGACATAACCCTGATGTACATAGCGAAAAATTACACAAGCATGAACTGGACCCATGCATACACCGACGGTTCTGCAACAAACACAACACAGAATGGAGGGGGGGGGGGGTGTATTCCTGAGCCTAACAAATGGTAGAAAAATAACACTGTAAGTGGCAACTGGAAAATTCTCAAGCAATTTCAGAGCGGAGGCAGGGACATTGAAGGCTGCAGTAGAAGCAATGCTGACAGGCGAAAGCAATGAAAGCCAGATAGTCCGTGGTTACAGTACTAAAAAGCCAGAAAAATACTGAACTTAATGATTTAAGAGCAGTACTCTGTCAACTATGCCAGCAGTCCGCACCAAAAAAAAATAGTGGTGCAGTGGGTTCCATCCCACTGTAACATTCAAGGCAACGAGGAGGCAGGCAGACAGACTGGCAAAAGAAGGTGCAATGTTACCACAACCAGATGTCTAGTGTGACTTACGAAGAGTCCAAAAGGTTTATTAGGGCCAGATACATGGCCAAATGGGAAACAGAGCATACTGGCTACACAAAAAATGATGCCTATTACCAGTTGAACAGAAGAGAGCAGGTGGCGGTCTTCAGACTCCGCACAGGCCACAACAGACTGAGGTACCATCTATTCAATAAACTGAAGATAGGTGGTACTGACGAATTAACCTGTGGTACAGGGAAAACGAACGCTGAACATCTGCTGCCAAATTGCCGTACATACGAGCACCAGAGAAAGCACATGTGGCCATCACCAGTGCCAACACTAGACAAGCTCTATGGCAGTGTCGACAGCCTCAGGATGACAGCTGCTTTCTGCGAACACATTCAAGTTGACGTCTGACAGCGTACGAAGAAGAAAAAGAAGCAGTACGAAAGTATTCCCATTGCTGGGGTAGTCTAGTGGTTTAAAGGGTTGAGGACTACAGGCCAGTTCGCCCACTGCTGTCGCCAAGTCGTTTCTTTCATTTCACCCCGAGCAGAAAACAACATATGCCTTACTGGGGGTTCGATCATCTGCCCTCCTTGTCAGTGGACAGGCATCTAAACCATTTTCTCACGCCCTCCTTATAAATGTCAACAATACAAAAACTTCTTTACAGTTTTCACCGAGATAGATATAAATTAAAAGGAACAAAACTACCAAGTTCCTAATAACATTGAAAATGTCGTTTTGTGACTCTTATTGCATTTAATTTGTCTTCTTGTTTTTGGGGTGCTCAGGATAATCTAAATTTGAAACTCATTCAGTTCAAGTGCCATCTCCGCATTGAAGGCTGCAAAAGTTCTCCAGTGCGCTCTTGCCGTAATTGTGCAATCTGATATACTTCCAGTACATCTCCTGTACATTGCCTCTTGGACGAATACCTTCCACCCTACCCGCTTGTACAATCTTCAATAAAGTGATATGTATTGTTATATAATAAAAATATCTTAACTGTCTAACTGTGATTTTTGTCGTTAATTTCTTTTCATCTATAACGTTTTCATACCTCCACATTTGTTTTCTTTTCTTTCCACGAAGTGCAATCCAAGCTTCAATCTACCCACATTTCGAATGCATCAAAATTCTTTTCCAATTTGTTATTCAGTGTTCATGTTTCTGCGTCATAAAGTCGTGACGCGTATACATAACACCTGCCAATTCTCATTTTAAATTTACGGTTTATCTGTTTAGATGTCAGTGTGTGTCTCATGTTGCTGAATACCACCTTGACCATACCTTATTCTCTTTCTTATTTATTTTTCACAGCTGCCTTCTTCCCTTATTATATGATCTAGATAGGAGAAACTCTGTACATGTTCCAGTAGTTGATCTTTTATTTGTATCTGCATACATGGTTTCTTGTCAATTTTACCAAGTATCACAGTCTTTGTTTTCTTAATATTCATGCTCGATCTAAACTGCTGACTTATTGTGTATATTTTTGTTACAAGCTCCTGTTTCTCTTGCTCATTGTTTGTCATCGAAACTGTATCATCCGTAAATCTAAGGTTATTGCCCTTCCCCCAATGACAAGCCCACGCATTCCTGCTATTTTATTGAATATTCGTTCTGTGAAGATATTGAAGAGATAAGGGAATACGACACATCCTTGGCTCACTCCTCTTTTGTACTCCCCCCCAACGCCCCCTCTCCCTCCACCAAAACAATCAATGTTTTATAAAAGCCAAACGCGGCACTTAATGTGGACACCAGTGCTCTCCTGTTTGATCTTTGTGACATTATTCTTTCCAGTTTATGTAGATTGTTCAAGCCCATAGTGGAGCCCTCTATGGTGTTTGTTCTGTGGAGAGTTTCTTTCGGTTTTCCTCTTATCCTGCTGCCAGATGGTGACCACATAAACACTTGCAGAGGGAGTCTGTTACTGTCCATTCTAAGAACATGTCCGATGCATGTTCAACGTTTTGATGTGTGATGAAACATATTGTTGGTTGATGACTTCTTTAATTGTATTGTTCGTTATGGATTCCTCGACAGTTTTACAAAACACCTATTCTCGAATGCATTTAGCCTATTGTCCTATGTCTTTGTTATTTTCCAGCATTCACATCCTTAGGTCAGTATAATCAATACGTTGGAGTTAAACTAAGCTTTATGTGCTCGCTCAGCGATTTTGATTTCCAAATGTTCGTTCTGCCTTGTGGGCTACCTGTTAAACAGGAAAGGCTTCGGGAGTAAACCCTAAGGTAAAGTCTTCATCCTGTGCCCTCCCCAGTCGTCTTGACTACGTCTTGCGACTGGGCCAGGATAGCTCAGGATGAGAGAGTGAGGCTGATGGACAGGGCAAATCTTCCTCACTTAAATCTGTTTAAGAGCAAGTTACAAAGCCAGATATTTTTATCAGATGCACCGTGTAATTTATACGAAATGAAGACCCTTACCTTCGGCACATAGAATGTGCGCACATTACTTGACAGCACCAAGGCCGATAGAACTGAAAGGAGACCGGCACTAATTTTCAGAGAACTGGCGCGATACAAGGTGGATGTGGTTGGTTTTATTGAAACCAGATTTCCAAAAGAGGGTTAGATCACAGAAGTTGTGGGCGAGCACACGTTCTTCTGAAGTGGGTGGGACATAACAGAAAGACGAGAGGCGAGTGTCGTCTAGTCCGCGCGATTGTTCTACCACCTCAGGGTATCAATGATCGGCTAATCACTGTCCAAGTCTCATTCCGGCGCAGAAGGAGTATCACAGTGATCAGCGCCTATGCCCCAACAATGACTAATCCTGAGGATATGGATAAATTCTATGAGGAGCTGAACTCCCTCATCTTGTCGGTTCCAAAGTCCTTCTTCTTCTTCTTCTTCTTCTTCTTCTTCTTCTTCCAAAGTCCAAAAAGCTTGTTATCCTTGTTGACTTTAATGCCAAATTAGGGGCCGATCATCAGTTCTGGGAAGGTTTACTTGGGGTACATGGCACGGGCAACAGCAACAGGTTGCTACTGCTGGGCCTCTCTGTGTCACCTATGATCTCTCCATGACCAACACCATGTTTCGGCTGTCCACCAATGATCTCTCCATGACCCACACCATGTTTCGGCTGTCCATCTATGATCTCTCAACGACCAACACCATGTTTCGGCTGTCCACCCATGATCTCTCAACGACCAACACCATGTTTTGGCTGTCCACCCATGATCTCTCCATGACCAACACCATGTTTTGGCTGTCCATCCATGATCTCTCCATGACCAACACCATGTTTCTGCTGTCCATCTATGATCTCTCCATGACCAACACCATGTTTCGGTTGTCCACCAATGATCTCTCCAAGACCAACACCATGTTTCGGCTGTCCATCTATGATCTCTCCATGACCAACACTATGTTTCTGTTGTCCACCCATGATCTCTCCATGACCAACACCATGTTTCGGCTGTCCACCTATGATCTCTCCAAGACCAACACCATGTTTCGGCTGTCCACCTATGATTTCTCCATGACTAACACCATGTTTCGGCTGTCCACCCATGATCTCTCCATGACCAACACCATGTTTCGGCTGTCCACCCATGATCTCTCCATGACCAACACCATGTTTCGGCTGTCCACCTATGATCTCTCCATGACCGACACCATGTTTCGGCTGTCCACCCATGATCTCTCCATTACCCACACCATGTTTCGGCTGTCCACCTATGATCTCTCCATGACCAACGCCATGTTTGGGCTGTCGATCTATGATCTCTCCATGACCAACACCATGTTTCGGCTGTCCACCCATGATCTCTCCATGACCAACACCATGTTTCGGCTGTCCACCCAAGATCTCTCCATGACCAATACCATGTTTCGGCTGTTCACTCATGATCTCTCCATGACCAACACCATGTTTCAGATGTCCACCTATGATCTATTCAATGACCAACACCATGTTTCGGCTGTCCACCCATGATCTATCCATGACCAAAACCATGTTTCGGCTATCCACCCATGATCTCTCCATGACCAACACCATGATTCGGCTGTCCATCTATGATCTCTCCATGACCAACACCATGTTTCGGCTGTACACTCATGATCTCTCCATGACTAACACCATGTTTCGGCTGTCCACCTATGATCTATCTATGACTAACACCATGTTTCGGCTGTCCACCCATGATCTCTCCATGACCAACACCATGTTTCGGCTGTCCACCCATGATCTCTCCATGACCAACACCATGTTTCGGCTGTCCATCTATGATCTCTCCATGACCAACACCATGATTCGGCTGTCCACCCATGATCTCTCCATGACCAATACCATGTTTCGGCTGTCCATCTATTATCTCTCCATGACGAACACCATGTTTCGGCTGTCCACCCATGATCTCTCCATGACCAACACCATGTTTCGGCTGTCCATCTATGATCTCTCAATGACCAACACCATGTTTGGGCTGTCCACCCATGATCTCTCCATGACCAACACCATGTTTCGGCTGTCCATCTATGATCTCTCAATGACCAACACCATGTTTCGGCTGTCCATCTATGATCTCTCCATGACCAACACCATGTTTCGGCTGTCCACCCATGATCTCTCCATGACCAACACCATGATTCGGCTGTCCATCTATGATCTCTCCATGACCAACACCATGTTTCGGCTGTACACTCATGATCTCTCCATGACTAACACCATGTTTCGGCTGTCCACCTATGATCTATCTATGACTAACACCATGTTTCGGCTGTCCACCCATGATCTCTCCATGACCAACACCATGTTTCGGCTGTCCACCCATGATCTCTCCATGACCAACACCATGTTTCGGCTGTCCATCTATGATCTCTCCATGACCAACACCATGATTCGGCTGTCCACCCATGATCTCTCCATGACCAATACCATGTTTCGGCTGTCCATCTATTATCTCTCCATGACCAACACCATGTTTCGGCTGTCCACCCATGATCTCTCCATGACCAACACCATGTTTCGGCTGTCCATCTATGATCTCTCAATGACCAACACCATGTTTGGGCTGTCCACCCATGATCTCTCCATGACCAACACCAAGTTTCGGCTGTCCATCTATGATCTCTCAATGACCAACACCATGTTTCGGCTGTCCATCTATGATCTCTCCATGACCAACACCATGTTTCGGCTGTTCACCCATGATCTCTCCATGACCAACACCATGTTTCGGCTGTCCATCTATGATCTCTCCATGACCAACACCATGTTTCGGCTGTCCACCCACGATCTCTCCATGACCAACACCATGTTTCCGCTATCCATCTATGATCTCTCCATGACCAACACCATGTTTCGGCTGTCCATCTATGATCTCTCAATGACCAACACCATGTTTCGGCTGTCCACCCATAATCTCTCCTTGACCAACACCATGTTTCGGCTGTCCACCTATGATTTCTCCATGACCAACACCATGTTTCGGCTGTCCACCCATGATCTCTCCATGACCAACACCATGTTTCTACTGTCCACCCATGATCTCTCCATGACCAACACCATATTTCAGCTGTTCACCTATGATCTCTCCATGACCAACACCATGTTTTTCCCTGTCCACCCATGATCTCTCCATGACCAACACCATGTTTCGGCTGTCCACCTATGCTTTCTCCATGACCAACACCATGTTTCGACTGTCCACCCATGATCTCTCCATGACGCACACCATGTTTCGGCTGTCCATCTATGATCTCTCAACGACCAACACCATGTTTCGGCTGTCCACCCATGATCTCTCAACGACCAACACCATGTTTCGGCTGTCCACCCATGATCTCTCCATGACCAACACCATGTTTTGGCTGTCCATCCATGATCTCTCCATGACCAACACCATGTTTCTGCTGTCCATCTATGATCTCTCCATGACCAACACCATGTTTCGGTTGTCCACCAATGATCTCTCCAAGACCAACACCATGTTTCGGCTGTCCATCTATGATCTCTCCATGACCAACACTATGTTTCTGTTGTCCACCCATGATCTCTCCATGACCAACACCATGTTTCGGCTGTCCACCTATGATCTCTCCAAGACCAACACCATGTTTCGGCTGTCCACCTATGATTTCTCCATGACTAACACCATGTTTCGGCTGTCCACCCATGATCTCTCCATGACCAACACCATGTTTCGGCTGTCCACCCATGATCTCTCCATGACCAACACCATGTTTCGGCTGTCCACCTATGATCTCTCCATGACCGACACCATGTTTCGGCTGTCCACCCATGATCTCTCCATGACCCACACCATGTTTCGGCTGTCCACCTATGATCTCTCCATGACCAACGCCATGTTTGGGCTGTCGATCTATGATCTCTCCATGACCAACACCATGTTTCGGCTGTCCACCCATGATCTCTCCATGACCAACACCATGTTTCGGCTGTCCACCCAAGATCTCTCCATGACCAATACCATGTTTCGGCTGTTCACTCATGATCTCTCCATGACCAACACCATGTTTCAGATGTCCACCTATGATCTATTCATGACCAACACCATGTTTCGGCTGTCCACCCATGATCTATCCATGACCAAAACCATGTTTCGGCTATCCACCCATGATCTCTCCATGACCAACACCATGATTCGGCTGTCCATCTATGATCTCTCCATGACCAACACCATGTTTCGGCTGTACACTCATGATCTCTCCATGACTAACACCATGTTTCGGCTGTCCACCTATGATCTATCTATGACTAACACCATGTTTCGACTGTCCACCCATGATCTCTCCATGACCAACACCATGTTTCGGCTGTCCACCCATGATCTCTCCATGACCAACACCATGTTTCGGCTGTCCATCTATGATCTCTCCATGACCAACACCATGATTCGGCTGTCCACCCATGATCTCTCCATGACCAATACCATGTTTCGGCTGTCCATCTATTATCTCTCCATGACCAACACCATGTTTCGGCTGTCCACCCATGATCTCTCCATGACCAACACCATGTTTCGGCTGTCCATCTATGATCTCTCAATGACCAACACCATGTTTGGGCTGTCCACCCATGATCTCTCCATGACCAACACCATGTTTCGGCTGTCCATCTATGATCTCTCAATGACCAACACCATGTTTCGGCTGTCCATCTATGATCTCTCCATGACCAACACCATGTTTCGGCTGTCCACCCACGATCTCTCCATGACCAACACCATGTTTCCGCTATCCATCTATGATCTCTCCATGACCAACACCAAGTTTCGGCTGTCCATCTATGATCTCTCAATGACCAACACCATGTTTCGGCTGTCCATCTATGATCTCTCCATGACCAACACCATGTTTCGGCTGTTCACCCATGATCTCTACATGACCAACACCATGTTTCGGCTGTCCATCTATGATCTCTCCATGACCAACACCATGTTTCGGCTGTCCACCCACGATCTCTCCATGACCAACACCATGTTTCCGCTATCCATCTATGATCTCTCCATGACCAACACCATGTTTCGGCTGTCCATCTATGATCTCTCAATGACCAACACCATGTTTCGGCTGTCCACCCATAATCTCTCCTTGACCAACACCATGTTTCGGCTGTCCACCTATGATTTCTCCATGACCAACACCATGTTTCGGCTGTCCACCCATGATCTCTCCATGACCAACACCATGTTTCTACTGTCCACCCATGATCTCTCCATGACCAACACCATATTTCAGCTGTTCACCTATGATCTCTCCATGACCAACACCATGTTTTTCCCTGTCCACCCATGATCTCTCCATGACCAACACCATGTTTCGGCTGTCCACCTATGCTTTCTCCATGACCAACACCATGTTTCGGCTGTCCACCCATGATCTCTCCATGACCAACACCATATTTCAGCTGTCCACCTATGATCTCTCCATGACCAACACCATGTTTTTCCCTGTCCACCCATGATCTCTACATGACCAACACCATGTTTCGGCTGTCCATCTATGATCTCTCCATGACCAACACCATGTTTCGGCTGTTCACCTATGATCTCTCCATGACCAACACTATGTTTCGGCTGTCCATCCATGATCTCTCCATGACCAACACCATGTTTTGGCTGTCCATCTATGATCTCTCCATGACCAACACCATGTTTCGGCAGTCCATCTATGATCTCTCCATGACCAACACCATGTTTCGGCTGTCCACCCATGATCTCTCCATGACCAACACCACGTTTCGGCTGTCCATCTATGATCTCTCCATGACCAACACCATGTTTCGGCTGTCCATCTAGGATCTCTCCATGACCAACACCATGTTTCGGCTGTTCACCCATGATCTGTCCATGACCAACACCATGTTTCGGCTGTCCACCCATGATCTCTCCATGACCAACACCATGTTTCGGCTGTCCACTCGTAACAAGACGTCGTGGATGCATCCCCACTCCGAGTAGTGGCATTTTATTGACTATGTCCTCATCAGAAAGAGGGACAGAAGAGATGTGCGAGTGACAAAGGCTATGTGCGGTGCCAAGTGTTGGACAGATTACAGACTCATTGTGTCAAAGTTTAACTTCCACATAGAGCCTAGACGACGTCAGCAGGGTTGAAAGCCTGAAAAGAAACTTAATATCTCCAAATTGCAAAGTGGGCTCTATGCAGAAGGCTTTTCCAGGGCTCTGGACAGTCGGCTGACGGACACATAGCCATGAACAGAAACAGTCGAGGACAAATGGGCCTTTCTGAAGGATGATGTCTACTCTACCGCTTCTGAGTATTTGGGTCATGCAGCTCGCAAAAACCAGGACTCGTTCAATGACAACGATGACGCTATAACAACTTTGCTGGATGAAAAACATTGTTTATTAATACTCCACTAAGACGATCCCTGCTCATCTTTCAAAAAGTTCGCGTTCACTAATATTCGCAGGATTGTCCAGTGCTCATGAATATGCAGGATGCGTGGCTTAATAACAAAGTGGATGAGATCCAGCGATACGCAGACACAAATGATCCAAAGCGGTTTTAGGATGCACTGAACAGCTGTTGTGCCGTGAGCTCATGACAGGACAGCCCTTGCTGGGGGAGAGAGGGGGGGGGGGGAGGGACAAAAGAAACGATACAAATGCACTCTAAAAGTTTCTTTTAAAGTTTCTCCGTTGATGTTGCTGACTGAGAACTGCTTGCACCGAACCGCTCAGCCTGGTGCACTGCCGTCACACATGGTGCTTGCAACCCGAGGACCATCACGGAGGCGTCGGATAAACGAGCTGCACGAAAAGAAAGAATGCAAGACTGCCCAACTAAAAATGCTGTTCATGTGTGTTTGTAACGCTCAGATCGGACTGTACAGTCACATGCAGTCACATCTAAATAAACATGGCTGACGCTGTCCCCATCTTCGCTTGCGATGCGCAACTAACTAGCTAAAGACATCCACGGCTACAACTATATGAGTGAACATTTCCTTAGATGTATCTCAATTTTGCTTCTCAAATAGGTGAAACTGTCAACTGTTTGTACTATTTTGTTCTACAAGTTCTAAATTTACTTACTTGTTCGTTCATTTGTGCCGTTAACCTACGTGGGGAGCTCAAGTTGTTTTCCTTGGGCCAAAAGTGTTGCGTAGGTAGTTGCAATCCCGTGTTGTTATATGATTTGCGCTCGTACACTATATCAAATTACTGCAATAGGGACTTTCCATATGTTATTGCACTAGAAGCCTACAGCAAATAGTTTGAAAATTTAATCTGGTTTCAGGCTCGAACGCTTGAGTGACGTTAAAAAACACTTAGCCTAGAAAAGGCTGAATCACTGTACTAAACTAGTAATGGTTGTGACCGTCAGTTCCTGGAATTTCTATGTTCTCGGGAATGACTTATAATTTGAACATAAATATAAGAGGCAATAATTCAGTTTCCCGGCCTTAATTATTTCCTTTGTAACCCAACCAACACCTCGGCACTCTATCTTTTGTTTGTAATCCCCAGCTTTCGAATGGTAAATATGTTTGAAAGAGAGTTTGTATGTTCGACTTTGAAATTATTGATTCTTCTCTTTCAGTGTTCGTCATGAAAAGGACGATTGTGACATTGTGTTATAGTTTACAGCGAGGATGCGATATCTGAATTTTTCGGATCAACACATCCGAATTCAACACGGCAGTTTTGAGATCGGGTTTGCCTTCCCTCTTCGATCTCTAATCTCTTAGCTAGACTGAATGGTTGCAGTCTGTTTCCAGGTCGGCCTCTTGGAGGTGGAATGTGGTCATAGAAACGGAAACTTACATAAAAAAAGCCATTGGATAGAAACCAACACACAATAAAGTTCAAGACATGTTTTAAACTGTTCATATGTATATTCCATTAAGGTATTCCATTGTAGGCTAATGCGCTAACTGGTACTTTCGATATTCATCTACGCCTGCGAAACATGTACAATTATAGCAGACCTTGACATAAAAATACATGCCACGGAGAAGAGATGATTTAGAAGACTCCTAAATGTCAACTATAAAGACCGTATCACAAATGATGAAGTAGGACGAAGAATCGAACATACAAGTGGACCTTACGATGACCTCCCCACAATGATCAAAAGACGATAGCCGACTTGGTATGGTCACATCAAATACGACATACGACACTACATAACACAGTACAAGGCAAGCGAAGGCGGGGCATGTACGAGAAAACGATGAGAAGAGAACATTCATGAATGAACTAACGTATGAATCGACATGGCACAAAAAGCAAGCGCAGACATAGAAGAATGGCGCAGGATTGTGGAGGTGTTAGCAGGAGTGTACTAATGATCTTAAGAGCTCACGGGGTGAACCGAACTGAACTCAGTTCATTTCGGCTGCTCACTTACGCTTGGACAAGGAATATAACAATAATTCAAGTTTATGCACCAATATCAGCAGCTGATGATTGCGAAATGGTGATTTATATGACACCTTACAAGAAACAATGGAAAAAGTAGAAAAACGAGACATCTTGATCATCATTGAAGATGTTAATGCGAAAGTTGGAGAGGAAAGAGCCGACGAAGAGAGAAGTGTTCGAGGACCTTTTGGTTTGCGACACAGAAATGACCTAGGAGAAAAACTGGTTGAATTCTGCATGGAAAATAACCTCTCCATCGCCAACACCTTATTTAAACAACATCTGCGAAGACTATACACGGGGACCTCCCGTGATGGTAACAGCAGGAAAAAAAATAGATTCCATCCTTGTACATCAAAGCTGGAGGTCAAATGTGCTAGCAACAAAAAACGCTGCCAGGAGCGAACTGCGATACGGACCACGAATTACTGTGTGCAGTTAACAAAACAAAATTACGTAGGATTAACAAAGGTTGCCAGCCAATACGCTTCGATGTAACAGCAATACCTACTGAATACAACAGCAAAGTAGAAAACACATTTGATGCGTTGCTTGCGGTACGTGAAGAGATAACATCTGAGGAGTTGGCATAGCACGCAAGCAATATTTTAATCTCGACAGCGAACAAAATGATTCCCAGGATGTCACACACGAAACTGAGCTATATATCAGAGGAAACACAGAAACTCATTGAAGAAAGGAAACAATTAAAACAAATGGGAAGTCAGGGGACCAACACAGCATATAAATACTGCGGAAGAAAAGTTGGAAGAAAAATAAGTAAAGATAAAAGAAGATGCATAGTGGAAACTTGTAGAGACAGAAAACCTACAGCAACAAGGCAGGAAGAGAAATACTTTTAAGGCGATAAAATCAGAATAGGTCTCAGAGACATAGCCACAGAATGGGTCTCAGAGACACAGCCCCAGAATGGGTCTCAGAGACAACACCACAGAATGGGTCTCAGAGACACCGCCACAGAATTGGTCTCAGAGACACAGCCCCAGAATGGGTCTCAGAAACACAGCCATAGAATGGGTCTCAGAGACAACACCACAGAATTGGTCTCAGAGACACAGCCACAGAATGGGTCTCAGAGACACTGCCACGTGCTATTGTAGAGCGCTCAAATAAACACCAGAACATATAACACACATGACACCCCCCCCCCCACCCCCGCGTTCCCCTTCCCCCTACTACTTAAACAGACACAAGTGATGCAGTCTGACCTGTTGGATTGACCATGCCTCAAGCAAACAGCAAGAGAAAGCTGGAAAAATAAAACGGAAAGTCTAAACCTGGACAAAGACGGGAACAAGCTATGGAAGCTAGTCAGAGCCATGAACGACGAAACCCCGTCAAATAAACAAATTACTATCACGCAGGGCGAGAACTTGATCACAGGTAAGAAAGCCGCAAACGCCTTTGTCGATCACTATGCCAGAGCAAACCACATCAAGGTCCCTGCAGATAAGCATACAGACATTAGCGAAGAGCTAAAGGGACACGAAAACATGAATACGGCACCTGAAGAGCACATGATGGCCAAACTAACAATGCGCGAAATGGAAGAAGCTATGAGAACACTACAGAAAAGGAAATCTCCCGGAAAAGACGGGATAACAAACGAAATGCTGATGGGGCTGGGCCAAACAGCGAAGAGGAAACTGCTATCGGTCCTGAACCAAAGCTGGAAAAGGGGAATTGTACCACAGGCATGGAAAGACGCAATACTGGTACCAGTACCAAAAACAGGAAAGGACAAAACAGATCCAAATGGATACAGGCCCATAAGCCTACTGAGCTGTGTCGGCAAGCTGATGGAACGGATGATAAACACCAGACTGATGTGGCATCTGGAAGAAAAACGAATACTAATTCCACAGCAAGCCGGCTTTAGACAGCACAAATCCACTGAGGACCAGGTCATCCTCATAGCCCAGGAGATAGAAGATGCCTACCAGGCACAGAAACACACAGTAGCTGTTTGGGTGGATCTGGAAAAGGCATTTGACAAAGTCTGGAAAGATGGACTTAGAGTCAAGCTAAGAAGAAGTGATGTTTGTGGGAGGATGTACAAGTGGATCAACCACTACCTCAAACAAAGAACGGCCAGAGTCCAAGTACAAGGGCAGACGAGCAAAAAGGTGACACTCGAGCAGGGAGTACCCCAAGGGGGAGTACTGTCACCCACACTCTTCCTGGTATATATAAACGATATTACAGAGAATATACCAAGAAGAGTCCATAGCTCAATGTTTGCAGACGATCTGGCTATGTGGACCTCTGAAAAGAATCTCACCATAGCAAGAAATCGGATGCAGACGGCCCTAACATCGCTGGAAGAGTGGGCGAACTCATGGCTGGTCAAAATAAACGAGGAGAAAACCACATGCACAATATTCTCGCTTTCATTAAAACCTAAAAGTACCAAATTAAGTCTAAATGGCAAATTCCTGCAGCCAAACGCCAACCCAACCTATCTGGGAGTCACATTTGATCGGCGCATGACATGGAAAAGTCAGATTGAGAGAAACCGAATGAAAGCCAGAGAAAGAATGGCAATCATGAGGAAACTTGCTGGCACTAGCTGCGGAGCAGACGAAGGCATACTAAAGAAACTGTACACTGGAAGAGTGAGACCAGTTCTCGAGTATGGCATTGCGGCATGGACAACAGCAGCGAAGGCGAACTTCGATAAAGTTAACAAACTTCAAAACCAAGCCATGAGAATTATAACAGGTGGCATGAAGTCAACGCCAATTGTAGAACTTGAAAAGATTACAAAACTGCAATCCATGACCGATAGAAGAGACTGCAGAGCCCAGCTGCAGTCAGAGAAACTCCGAAGACTGACGGACCATCCAATGTACCAGAGACTAAACAATCTGGGAAATGGGAAACTAAAGCGGAGAAACTTTGCAGAAATAGCCAAAGCAAAGATGCACGAAGATCCCATAAACGCACTAACAACACCAAAACCCATCACTACTGTACGAAAACCTACCTGGAGGCAGGATATATTTCCAGAGGTGGTAGAAAATATACCAGGCATTGCAAACAGCCAGACTGAAAAAGAAATTAGAGATACTACCCTAAGCTTCATAACGAAAAGCTACCCAAGCATGGACTGGACCCATGCATACACCGACGGCTCTGTAACAAACACATCACAGAACGGAGGGGCAGGAGCATTCCTGAACCTACCAAATGGCAGAAAAATAACACTGTCATTCGCTACTGGTAAGTACACAAGCAATTTCAGAGCGGAGGCAGAGGCACTGAGGGCGGCAGTGGAAGAAATGGTGACACACAGTGAAAATGAGAGCCATATAGTCCTGCTGACAGATGCTCTCGCCGTAGTCACAGCGCTAAAAAGCCAGAAAAACACTGAGCTCAATGACTTAAGAGCAGCACTCTGCAAACTGTGCCAGCAGTCCGCACCAAAAAGGGTAGTGGTACAGTGGGTCCCATCACACTGCAACATCCAAGGCAACGAGGAGGCAGACAGACTGGCAAAAGAAGGTGCAAGACTACCACAAACAGATACCAGTATGACGTACGAAGAGTCAAAACGGCTTATCAAAGCCAGATACATGACCAAATGGGAAACCGAACATACTGGTTACACCAAAAACGATGCCTATTACCAGTTGAACCGAAAGGAGCAGGTCGTTGTCTTCAGACTTCGCACTGGCCACAATAGACTGAGGTACCACCTATTCAACAAATTGAAGATAGGTGGTACCGACGAATGCCCGTGCGGTACTGGTAAAATGACCGCTGAACATCTGCTGCAGAACTGCCCGACATACGAGGATCAGAGTGAGCAGATGTGGCCATCACCAGTGGAACTGCAAGACAAGCTCTATGGCAGTGGCGACAGCCTCAGGATGACCGCCGCTTTTTTCGAAAAAATAATGGTTACTGTCTGACTGCGTGCGCAGAAGAAGAAGAAGAAGATTGACCATGCTCGAAAAGCTATTGAGGGGCCGGCGAAAATCTGAAACGCATAGTCTCCATCGTGAACTTCACAGGTGTAGAAGCATAGCATCAGTTTATCGAAGCAGAAGAAGAAGAAGAAGAGGAAGAAGAAGAAGAAGAAGAGGAAGAAGAAAAAGAAGAAGACGAAAAATAATAATAAGAAGAAGAAGAAGAGGAAGAAGACGACCCAACGAGCACAGGAAGGTTAGTTAACATCAATTGAGATAACTTAGAAGATAGAGGACAGTTTAAAATGTTATTAAGGGGGATACGGGTAGTAAAGGAGGGTTTGCAATCTCCAATTTTCTCAAAAAGTGAGTCATTGATTGAATATTCAAGGTCAACCATCAGTCAAAAGTGGTTCTAAAAACGCGAAGCGGAAATTGCAAAGATTTAAATTGGCTAGTTGTCATCCTGACGTTAATCTCTGATGCTGAGACGCGCCAGGAGGATCTTAAAATGATAACAATTGTTGTTGTTGTTGTTGTTGTATGCCAACAACGAGTAAGATTACTCTATTGTGCGCCCTGGGCGTTAGGTGGAGAGTTGCAGTAGTTTCCTCACACCAGGAGCGTGGTGATGAAGGTGGACAGGGATTCTCCAGGGGGTTGTACTATGCTTGGTTTCGTCTGCATGTCGTTAATCCCCCGCCCCCTCGTTAGCCAGGTGGCAAGGAAAACAGACCGTTTACATGGATACCCACGTTTAAATGAAGTACCAATACGCTATAGACAAAAACAAAAACAGACAAGAGAAAAAGGGAAAAGTAAGTAGCATGTCCTTTGCAGGACCAATTTGGTTGTTGTACGTGTTTTGGGGGGCAAGTGTGCTGTACGGTAAGTTACCATTACTTTCCGTACTTGAAGGGGAGAAAACCTTGTCTGCCAAACTGGTGGGATTCCAACCAGTTGCGGTAGGATTGTGATCTGGACGTTTCACCTCTAGGTCACGCAGCTTCCATGAGGAGAAGACTAAATTGATTTGTTATAGTCAGTTCTTTTCTACAGTGGGAGTTTAGGAGAGGGAAGGGGTAAAGATTATAACACTTTTTTTTTCATTCCAGTATGTAGCTGGCCCTTGTAAAGTTAGCAGATTCCAAGTATTTGCATCATCCACTTGTTTCACTTGTTTTAATTGCAGCTTGTCCCATTACGGTAAGTCTGTGTCTGAACATTTGCAGTGTCTGATTATAAACGCAATGTATTTTTGTACGATGAGGTTGCCAGACCCAACAACAACATTGGTCTCTTTTAACATGCCTGGAAGGACATACAAGTACTCTTAACTATCTCTTGCGGCTTATAGTTCAAACAGAACGTAGTCGCCGGCCCCATCCATAACACTACTTTGTTTGTGGTATCTTACAACATGCTCTAAGTATGACGTAGGTTAGTCCATTATTTTCACCGTGGGATGAAGAGCCTTCTACTATGGGATGTAGATATTTTCTTGTATTTATCTTGCGAATTACAGATACTGAAGGATGGGGTGGGAGAGAAGAGTAATCAGGGTCAGGTGAAACATACTGAACAAGGTGGGAGAGAAGAGTAATCAGGGTCAGGTGAATATTATTGATCAAGGTGGGAGAGAAGAGTAATCAGCGTCAGGTGAATATTATTGATTAAGGTGGGAGAGAAGAGTAACATTAGGGTCTGGTGAAGACATCTGTTCAAGGTGGGAGCGATGAGTAACATCAGGGTCTGGTGAAGACATAGATCAAGGTGGGAGAGAAGAATAACATTAGGGTCTGGTGAACACATCTGATCAATCTGAGAGAGAAGAGTAACATTAGGTTTAGGTGAAACATACGAGGTGTGTTGAAATATCTGACCTTAATTTATTTTCGAGGAAACAAATGAAGCGTGGGCGTTGTCCTTCGGCAGGAAGGTATATGAGACCGTCATGCGCATGCGTTAATTTTGTTCCACTCGCAGATTGTTCCGTCGCTGGTAATCAGCCTTTCAGTGTTGAGTGAAGTGAGCAGCCGTGGGGTTTTGATTCACCACAAAATGACGGAAAGTATTGAGCACCAGTGTTGCATCAAAAGTTGCCAAAAGATAGGTGATACCCATGTTGAAACTATTCGGAATATTCAACAGCCTTTCTGTGGCAACGCCATGAGCCTCACACAAATTAAGGAGCTGTAAAATCGCTTAAAAAATGGCCGCACATCGGTAGAAAACGGATCACGTTCCTATGCCCGCCCCCCCCCCCCCCCAATCAGTCAGAAATGATGAAGTTGTTGACCTTGTGTTTATAGAACAGTCGTGTCACCATTCGAGAACATGCGGATGAGGTGGGGATGAGCATTGGTTCGGTACACTCCATTTTGGGCGAGGATGTGGTGGGGATAAGCATTGGTTCGGTACACTCCATTTTGGGCGAAGATGTGGTGGGGATAAGCATTGGTTCGGTACACTCCAATTTGACAAAAAATACAATATCTTCCTGAAGAATTTCTTGTTCTTTCACGGACATTATAATTCATACTGTTGGCGGCATGTTATGCAGCAGGTAAGGCATACCAAAAATAAGGACTAGCGTTGTTGTTGTCTCCAATGCCCATAATGAGTAGTCTTACTCTTTTGTGCGCCCTAAAAGGGCGTTAAGTGGCGGGTTGCAGTAGCTTTCCTCACATCCTGATTGTGCTGATGAAGGTGGACCGGGGTTATCCCTGCGGTATTGCTATGCTTGTCTACATCACTACTACGGGGATCGAGTCGATCCCTCACCCTGTTAACCAGGATGCCATAAAAACAGCCTATTTCCAGTGAGGGCTACAATGAAGCCGAGGTGAGGGTCTTGGCCAGTATATTTTGCCTGACCCTGATTAACATGTCTGAACAGTATGTTGTGACTGACCCTGATTAACATGTCTGAACACTATGTTGTGCCTAACCAGACGTTAGTCTTCCTCCCCAAGGAAAAGCGTAAACAGATATGTATTATTTGGAAAATATACTCAAATGTTTCCATTAAAATTCAAATTTCCAAGAACAATTCACCGATACCTTCTGACATGTTGTACAGCCTTACGAGGGACTTTTCATCCAGCGCTTTGCCTGGCTCCTGAATTTTTTAAATGGTGCCTAGATCCTTAACATATTTTTTACCTCCTGGCGGATAGGCAAGCAAAATACCTAGGGTAGCATGAAGTCAAATTAATGGAGCCAATGTTACACATAGTCAAGTCAATAGTTCAAATGATTTTTGAACTCACTGTAATGGAACGAGAACCACATAAAGTCAAGATAATAGGCCAAATACCGCAGTCAAGTTAACAGACCAAGGATCGCATGAGGTCAAGTTAATAAACCAAGGATCGTATAAGGTCAAGTTAATAGACCAAAGAATGCATGAGGTCAAGTTTATAGACCAAAGATCACATGAGGTCAAGTTTATTTACCAAAGATCGCATGAGGTCAAGTTAATAGACTTAATAGACCAAAGGTCGCAACGACCTGGACGAAAGGCAAAAGAAGGCGGCCCTCCATTATGCAAAGACATTGCAGGTACATCTGCCGTTTATCTGCACGCTATGCTGCATTTATATACAAAAGCTTCGTCTGCACCTACTAGGAATACAACTACAGCACAAACAATATCATCACATAGAACAACATACACACACCATCCTGGCATAGAACAATATCAAATACAACATCATGACATATAACATCACACACACAACATCATGACATAGAACGACATCAAATACAACATCGTCACACACAACTAATCACACACTACTCGTCACACACAACTAGTCACACACATCTCGTCACACACAACTAGTCACACACATTCAATCTACGAACAGTATGCACTTGACACGAGAAACAATAAATAAACAGGTGTCTTACAACTTATAATTGTATAAACTTCCATACTTGCTACTCGAAACCTTTCTATTTTCTTCTTACGGTGCACAGACAACTTTCAACAACAGAATAACACTTGCCTGATTTGTAGACGTCCTTGAATATATCCCCTAAAATATTAATCGTACGCTGCAGGACAATCCATTTCTTCCGCTAAACTGTTTGTTTGACTGGGCCTAAGTGTGTGTCCTGGATAATTCACCCTTAAGCATTCGAACTCCTAGGCTGTAGAGCAGGGATTCTCATGAACTTTATTCAGGTCGGCACCTTGAAATAATTGTCAAGTTTCAGAAGACGTTCGCATAAAAACAATGATTAGATCAACTTTATCGTTCTCGATAAGTTGTATATATGATATTCTAATAATATATGCCTATGACCCCAGGCCCCATTGCTGGAAAATAAAGACCAAACTTAATGTTTTAACACTGGTTTAGAAGAATCTATAGTATGAATATTTAAGAGCATACTCAACATCTTTATACTGGTTTAGAAGAATCTAGAGTGCATTTATAAGAGCATACTTAACGTCTTTATACTGGTTTAGAAGAATCTAGAGTCTGTATATATAAGAGCATACTTAACGTCTTTATACTGGTTTAGAAGAATCTATAGTCGGCATATATAAGAGCATACTTAACGTCTTTATACTGGTTTAGAAGAATCTAGAGTGCATTTATAAGAGCATACTCAACATCTTTATACTGGTTTAGAAGAATCTAGAGTGCATTTATAAGAGCATACTCAACATCTTTATACTGGTTTAGAAGAATCTAGAGTGCATTTATAAGAGCATACTTAACGTCTTTATACTGGTTTAGAAGAATCTAGAGTCTGTATATATAAGAGCATACTTAACGTCTTTATACTGGTTTAGAAGAATCTAGAGTCGGCATATATAAGAGCATACTTAACGTCTTTATACAGGCTTAGAAGAATCTATAGAGTCTGCATATAACCTGTTTCTTGGAGGTTGTTTTTTTAAACCGATGTTCGAGTCCATCTTAATAGACTTAAATACTAGAGCTAAGTAGACCGACAGGCATAAAGGCGCCATCTATAGCTGCTCTTAACCTGGGGAAAGATACAAATAATTTGATTATATTTTCAATTTGAATTGTGTCCGGTCAGTGGCCGTTAGGCCTACTCTTTTCGATTTCCATCTGTCAAGAAATTGTTAACATGCTCGACACTGAACACGGGAGTCCGATCTCACAACCCAGAGATCAGGGGAATTTTTAACCAGAAGATCCACGTGAAAAAATGTCCAGGTCTCCACCGTGTTTCGAACACGTAAACTCTGGAGGAGGACACCTTACCTGGAGACCTCTGTACCTCTGGCATTGGTCCGAAGGGTGAGAGCCCGGATTTTGCTGGATCTTTAACAACAACAACAATCACTGCAACTCCATGCAAGGCACAAAAGGCATTTTTCCTGGGGTTAGCAACCACATAGTGTCAAACAAATTGCTAGAGAAACCATCACTGCAGAAACACACACAGTGCTTTGGTGCAGGCTGCCTAAAGGGGTGGGAGGAGGGGGGGGAGGGGGTGATCTTATACTCCGGTTAAAAGTAGAAAGGGAAAAGTAGAAATATTACATTTGATCTGTTGATTAATTTTAATCGTCTTATCTTATGTCTTCTACTACTCCTTCCTTTTCGTCCTCTTATTTCTTCAACTTCGCTACTTCTTCTTCAACATATTCACCATCTTCCATTCTTGATCTTCATTCTCTTCTTCTTCATCCTCTTTTTCTTATCATCATCAACGTTCTTATATTCTTCTCCTTTCTTCGTCTCCTTTATGTCCTTGCTATTGTTGTTTTACTTCTTGTGCTTTATCTTATTCTTCTTCTTCATCATCTTCTTCGTCTTTATTATCATCATCTGCATCTTCTTCTTCCTCTTCTTTTCTCCTCCTCCTGCTTCCTCTCTTTCATCAAATACTCCGACCAAAGACTGCCTTCATATTCTTTTATTCTTGATCTTCTTCTTCTTCTTCTTCTTTTCCTTCTTTTTCTTCCTCTTCTGTTTCTTCTTCTTCTTCTTCTTCACCTTCTTTAATTCTTGATCACGCTTTTCTTTCTTTCGTTTCCTTCTTCTCTCTCTTGCCCTGCTCCTCAACATACTTATCCCTCTTCTCCTTCATCTTTTTTCATTCGGGATTTTCATTTTCTTCAGCTTCTTTTTCTTCTTCTTTTTCTTCTTTCTTTTCTTCTTCTTGTTAATTTTCTTCTTTGTCTTTTTCATCTTCTTCTACTTTTTCACCTTCTTTAATTCTTGATCTTTTTCATCTCCATTTTTTCCTTCATCCTCTTCTTCTTTTTCTTATTTTTCTACCTCCTTCTCCACTACATCCTCTACCTTCTTCTCCTTCATCCTCTTACATTCTTCTTCTGTTTCTTCAACTTGGAATGCCTCTAATGATAGCAGTAATCATTTTGAGGTAACTGGCATCTTCATATAGCTTATCCAAGTGATGGTCATGCCATAAACACATTAAATACATTGTTATGTTAAAGGGATATAACAATGATAGTTCATAATAGAATGACTGAAATATATATATATCATCTTGTGCAAGGACATCAACATACATGATTGCTCTGTCCCTACCCACAATTGCGAACAAGGTTTAAGCACGATCTCTCACTGGGCCTCCAGACGTTTTTGCAAAAAACCTTAATGCCCCGAACCACCGTTTGAGAAACCCTGATGTAGCGTGCAAGTCTAGGCAAAGATTTAGGGGATGGGCCATACATGACTTGCTTGAGTTTCTATTTAGCAGGAAGTTAATACGATTTTGTAGAAAATTTTGGGATTTCCCTTCTATTTTTAGCAGCGTTTAAGAAAAATATTTCTTGGAAACATTAAGTATGCGAATAAGTTTGTTCTATGCGACTGTGTATAATCTTAGTGTGTCAATGTGAGTGTGTAGCGAGGTCAAGGTCAGGTGAAATGTATTGACCAAGAACCCTACCTGACGTCCTCTCCGTGACCTTGGATACAGGCTGTGTAGTGTACAGCAATGGCCGTCTTTACATAGAATATGGCCTTGGTACAGCAGTATGAACAATGAGGTTGGGGTTTGCTGATGTGTGAAGATACTTGTGTTGAGTTCTTCTGCGTTGGTGTTTCTTTGGGAGCAGGTTAAGGGAACTAGCCTCTTAATTCACAATAAACAAAACAAATATACATTTAGCACTATATTTGAGGCAGTCACGTCAGAGAATAGCCCATATCCTAACTGTTGGAGTTTTCAAATATTCTGCGAGAACAGACGAGAATTTCAACTTCTGCTTCCACACAGCAATGCTTTCCTTGAATCTCTCAACGTTGGTCTATGATAAGGAGAGTAGCATCCAGTTTCAACAGTAGCATGGAATTATCCATGCTGTAAGACGATGTAGTAACAACCATGTTATCTAACCCTAACTCTAAACCTAACCAAAATCCTAATCCTAACCCTAAACCTAACCCTAACCGCAAACCTAAACCTAACCCCAACCCTAAACCTAACCCTAAACCTTACCCCAAACATTACTCTAAACCTAACCCTAAACCTAAACCTAACCTTAAACTTGACCTTTCGCAAAATATATTCCATATTTTTTACACTTCTGTTTTAATCTAAGACTTTACTTATTTATTCAATATAAAATTATATCGATCTATCCTCCCCTTAACCCGAAATTGAATGTCCAGTAACGTACAATAGGAACCCAGAGTTTTCTGTTTGGAATGAAATTAAGACTCAAGTACCATATATACATATATATAGGATCACCAACCAGGGCAGTGACGAATGGACGCGTAGGACTATATGTTGTCTACACAGATCAAGAAAATTAAACCATTAGTTCCTCCACCGGAAAGTTATTTTTAAACAACACGACTAAAGTGAATGCACTCATTTCTGATGAAGAAATAATAAACAACACAACAAGCAAATGCCAGTATGTTGTTATCATGACAGAGGCAGTTATTTGCAAGAGTTCCAGAATAGTTAACAGTCAGAACTTTAAAATGCCTTAGGTGAACTTAGAGATAAGACAAGGGTAGTGCTACAATGGATACCATCACACTGTGGCGTACCAGGAAATGAGACAGCAGTCAGGTTGGCAAAGGAGGGAGCAAGAAGAGAACAAACAGAACAAACCTTTCATGGGGATCAAGATGCTGAGCAGCGCATCAGCTGCTGCGGTCAGCGACCCATAGCTGACTGCTAGAGTCAGGGCCAGCGAACCAGAGCTGTCAAGACCCTTTTACACCTCCACGCGGTGATCCTGGATAACAGACTGCAATAGAGCAGACTGGCTAAGGAGAAGGGATCGAAAAGGGAATGCTCACCCGGTACTCAGAAAATGCTTGCTGAAGTCGGATATGTTGGACCAAAAGGTGCAAACATCGCAGTCAAGCTGTAAACTACAACACAACGCATTCCGTTCTCTGCATTACATTCTGCTACTTAGGCCCGTGTCGGGGTTTTGTAGCGGGAGATTGAGAACGAACGAAGCCAAGCCATGCCAAATCTTTCATGAAAATACTCTTAGGGAAGTTATATGGACAGTCAACCAAAGGAGAGACAACTGATGATGTTTGTCCATCACAAGTGATGAAGACCGCTCTCATTGTTCAGCCGTGTGGACAGTTTCTTCTCTTGCTGTGTTCGCTGAGATGGGTGGCTTGCGCGATGATTTGGATTAAAGTGAGGAAAAAAACTGCGCCTTTTGTCATCCTCACTTTCTGGTCCTGAGCTACCTTTGGCCAGTGGCAAGATTTTATCGAGACGACTGGAGAAAGAACAGAATGTAGATTCTCAGGGTTTGTTCCTGAAGCCTTTCCCGTAAGCAGATGTCCCGCAAGGCGCAGGAGAGAGGGAGGTGGGGAATGACATCTATCGATGTGTGTCGTGCCTTTCCCATAACCGCAAAATGTGGTAGGGACATCTCTCAGCGTGTGAGTGTTAGGCATCTCTGCCGGCCATCTTCTAGTCCATTATAGTCGTGTTTGAATTTCAGTCATACCAAAACCCATGCTGTCTGCAGCTAAGGCAAAGGGAGCCAATCTCGTAAAGTTCAGCCGAGTGAACTAGAGTGTGAAAATACGTCACATGTTTAAACGTAGTGATAATTAATATAGCCGATGTCCAGGCCAGGATATTCGGAAGGACGAAGACATACCAAAGAAAAACCCAACGAACTAACCAGTTCAAATGGAAAACAACGACACGTTCCCATGAACACACGTGTGAATTCCAGGCAAATCCGTGGCCTGGCGGCATCCATAATGAACTAATACACCAGAGAAATGTAGACCCGCACCCTGCAGGGCTCCATCTTTACCGCTCTTCATCTATAGAATACAAACAACTTTCACTGCCTTGATCAAGCTGAGCAAGGGATCCCCGCAGATTAAATGGCCACTTACACAGACTAAAAGAGTTTCAATCACCCATGCGTACTTGGAGACAAGCGGTGCAGACAGCCTAATACATCCCACAAGACTGCTATATGCTTAGACAATTGCGTACTGAGCACTGATTCGCAGAGATGAATCGTCACACAAAGCTATTTGGAAGCCTTGAAGAACTCTCCGCCACAGCAAACGGCTTCTGGAGAACTGGACTTCTCGTGCAAACATAATTAAAAAAATGTGGCGATCGAGAAGAAGAAGAAGAAGAAGAAGAAGAAGAAGAAGAAGTGAGGGAGAAGAAGAAGAAGAAGAAGAAGAAGAAGAATAAGAAGGAAAAGTGAAGAAGAAGAAAAAGAAGAAGGTTTAAAAGAAGAACAAGAAGAAGAAGATGAAGAATAAGAAGAACAACAACAACTACCCAATGGACTTCGTGTGCAAACATAATAAAAAAACATGGCGATCGAGAAGAAGAAGAAGAAGAAAAAGAAGAAGAAGAAGCAGAAGAAAGAACAAGAAGATGAAGAAGAAGAAGAAAATTGAAGAAGAAGAATAAGAAGAACAACAACTACCCAATGAACAAGCCAACGGACTCCCCTCCAACATATTAAAACTCTGCACACTTGAAATCACTATTTAGTTTTACCTCATGGACTGCATCCTTGCATATATAGATAGGTCAAGCTTTATGGCTAATCTCAATTCATAAAATTGCTCTTATATAATATTTCTAGATCAAGACGCTTATCAGCGCATGAGCTGCAGCGGTCAGCGACCCATAGCTGATTGTTAGCGTCAGGGCCTGAGAACCGGAGGTGCAAAGACACTTCTACACCTCCACAAGGTGATCCTGGATAACAGGCTGCAACAGAGCAGACTGGCTAATTAGAAAGGATCGAAGACGGAAGACAACCCGGCACTCACAAATGCCTGCACAAATGAGGTCCGATGTATCGGACAGAAAGGTGCAAATATCGCAGCCAGGCTGTAAGGCTCGACACAACGCACCCCGTTCTCCAGACTACATTGTATTACTTACAAGGCCCTTTTTAGGGTTGGTAGTGGGAGACTGAGAACGAGCGAAGAATAAGAAATATGTTTCCAAACAAAACAACGAACCAATTCTCTGTACTTTGTAGACCATTCTGCTCAAACTTCGATGTAGAGATTCAAACAATATTAGAAACCTTGTCTGCTATCATTTTCAATTACAAGAACATGACACTACACCAAACAAACCTAATTACCTTCACAAATTCCTCATATACCCTCCAGCCCCTTGAAAGCTGGATTCCAGTATCCAAAGAACCCTAACATTTATTATTAAATGAGTAATGTTACTTGTATCCTATGGGATCTTGATCTTGATCTCGATAACCCGTTCCTCAGCGTAGCTGTGGGTCCCAACTTCGTCTTTAGTGCACCTTGTCTTAAGCCACAAGTCCAGTGGATGGAAAGCAATCCTCCAGAAGTGTATCAAATGTTGCGGACAGACAACGCATTGGAGGTCTCCCCTGAGAATAGTAACTTGACTTCCACCTTGCCGTTATACGATTCACTGGACTTCCAGCGGACTTGTAACTATTAACTTGTCTTTCAACTACGCTTTAAAAAATAATTTGGTTTCTATCGGCAATTGAACTATTGATTTGCCTTCATTTGGTCATTAGACCATTCGCCTACTTCATCTGGCCCTCAGATTGGTCTGAGTTTGAGACTCAAACACTACATTGTATTTAATAGCAATTATCGTGAATCACATCCTGGTATTCTTCTTCTTCTTCTTCATCGTACGCACATCCTGGTATTCAATAAACTGTTACTGATTTTTCCTTCAGACTATGTCATATTTGTCTGCTTCCGGTAAGTTATTTTTATATTTGTAATATAACGCTGAATGGAGAGCTACTGCTCAAAGTTTCATCTATTTCATCATCATTATCGTCAGACCCGTAACCTGAAAGGTCATTGGGTCACCAGTTCTGCAGATTGTTGGATGATTTCACTCGGTTTTGTGCCAGGTATTTGTTCTAGCTATGGACATTCCCGTCGACTCTCTGATGGTGTCTTCCTATCTCTTGTTCTGCCTCCCTCTCATACGCTTCCCAGGGACAGTACCTTGCAGAATAGTCTTGGTCAACCAAGACGATCTTGAAACATGCAAATATCATGTAAGCTTGCGTGCTTTTACCATAGTCAATAGGTTTTAATATTGGCCAATCTCTTTCCTTATTCGTGACGTGGTCTAGATACGAAATGTCGAGGATTCCACGCAGACATCTCATCTCCATTGCACAAATTCTTCGTTTTAGAACTGTTGTCAGAGTCCAAGCTTTGCACGCGTAAAGGTACACGGAAGTGACAAGTGCATACATTAAACTCAACTTGGATTTCAGGTTGATGTGTTTGTCCCTCCATATCGGCCTCAGTTTGTTCAGAGCAGCTATGGTCATCGCTGTTCATGCCTGTATCTCAGTTCTGGAACTGTCCACATCCATCAGTGCTCTCAGGTATTTAAACTGTTAAATAATTTTAAATAGTTCGCTTTTGATCGCAATCGGACCTGTTAGGCCCTCTGGGACGTTGACCATGATTGTACGCTTCTCTGCACTAATTTCTATTCCAAATTTTTCATTGTCAAGGTTTGCCTGGGAAGTAGAGTTTCTCAATGACTTAGGTAAGTCGACACCCCATCTTATATTTTCGCATAGTTGCTCATAGGGCGTCATGCCAGACCATGTCAACAAGGACTTGGTACTCTTATAACATTTGATTATGCTAAAGGCATTTTTCGTTGAGCAAGCGTAGATTTAAAATGTGTTTAATTGTGCTGCGTCCAGTCCGAAAAAAGGCTCATTATTCTGTAATAACGTTTTCTACCCCTGGTTGCAGTCTGTTCAAATAACCTTAAACATTACTTTGCTGGAGTGAGTATTTGGAAAGTAAAATTACACAAGATGGAGATGCCTAAAGAAATTTCCACTCGAATTGCTTTGGCGTAAAAATAATAATAAAAATAGTTGTCCGTCCTAAGTGAAGATAGCGACATCATTGGACATAGTGCGAAATGTGTTCTCTTATGGCTGTAACGACCAACGGTTAATTGATATCTTTTACAGCGGGAGTACCTATGTCTATCTCTGTGGTTTAACTTGAGTGAATTTAATTTAACGATAGTGAAGAGAGAGAGAGAGAGAGAGGGAGAAGGAGAGAGATATAGAGAGTGAAATGGGGGCGGGTGGAAATATGATGTGCGAAGAGTATGGTGGATGATTAAGTAAGGTTGCGTGTGAGGATTGGGGACGGGATGATCCAAATACAGAGGATGATTTCATCGAAGGGACGAGTGGATTGATAAATTGTGTGGTGGAATAGAAAGGCTGGGAGAGGGCGATAATGACTGAGAGAGTGAACGAGAGAGATACGAAGGAGAGATACGAGTGTGAGTGACAGAGAGAAAACGAGAGAGAGTGAACGAGAGAGAGAAGAAGAAAGTGAACGATCAACCAAAAATCTATCGACTGAGTGATTGATAGTGATTTCGATAGAGAGAGAATGTCAAAGACAAAACGACAGAGAGAGAGAGAGAGAGAGAGAGAGAGAGAGAGAGAGAGAGAGAGATAGACTGTCAGAGACATCACGAGAGAGAGATCGATGGAAAGAAAAATAATGAGAGTGTTAGCGGGAGAGATTGTTTGAGAGAGAATAAGAGAGATAGCGACAGAGAGAAGAGAAAACATAACATTGATAACGAGAGAGATAGAGAGAGAGAGTGAGAGAGCAATTGAACGAGTGAAAAAACGAGAGACAGAGAATGAGGGAGAGAAAAACTAGTGACAGAAAACAAGAGTGAAAGACGTTAAGAGAGGGGCCCAGAAAGAATGAGTTCGAGGGTATTAGATAACGAGGAAAAGAGAACGGGACGAGAAAAAGAGAAGAGAGAGAGAGACAAAGATAGAGAGAGATAGAGAGAAAGAGAAACGCGACAATTGAGGAAGAAAATGGTGCAGCCAGTGACAGAGAGAAACCGAATTGGACACAAGGGGGGAGAGAAATAAAGAGAGAGAGAGACAGAGAAAAAGAGGAAACGAAAGAGAAGGATCGAGAGAGAAAACGAAAGAGAAGGAGCGGGAGAGAGGGCAAGAAAGAAAATGAGTGAATTAGAGATTACGAGAACTAGAGCGTGAAAGAGAAGGAGAACTACAACGTGAAAGAGAAGAAGAACAGGTTTAACAGATCTTAGCTGTAGGTAGGAGCTTAGACAACCATTTCTTTCTTTTATTTTCGTGGGATTTGAGTCAGTGCAGCTAAACTCAGTCCCGCCAGAGTTTTGGTAAACATTCGTAACCTGAGGTAAACTACGGGCCATGTGTCAACACCTGGAACGATAGTGTTTGGAGAAGCGTAGACTTGTTGCCGCCGACCAACCCACGTCGTCTGAAGACCGCGCGAATAGGATGGGGGATAATGGCAAGCAGACGGGCAAAAACAAGCGCCTTGTTGGAAATCACGTGATCTGGGGATGGAGATCTAATATACAAGTCTGACAGAGAAAGACGTGAGGGTCATTACCTGGACAGAGATAAGCAGAGGGACTTGAAGACATGAGATAGACACAGAGAGAGAACAGTTCACTTCAGAGACAGAGAGAGAACATTTCACTTCGATAATTACTTGAGACAGAATTCGAAAGAGATAAGCAGTTGAGAGCGGTCGACTTAGCGACAAGATGAGACCCACGGAAACTAGCAGTTGAGGCAGATTTAAGTTGAGAACCACAGAGTGAGAACACTTCACTTCAGAGACAGAGAGAGAACACTTCACTTCAGAGACAGAGAGTGAACACTTCACTTCAGAGACAGAGTGAGAACAGTTCACTTCAGAGACAGAGAGAGAACACTTCACTTCAGAGACAGAAAGAGAACACTTCACTCCAGAGACAGAGAGAGAACTCTTCACTTCAGAGACAGAGAGAGAACACTTCACTTCAGAGACAGAAAGAGAACAGTTCACTTCAGAGACAGAGTGAGAGTTCCCTTCAGAGACAGAGAGAGAACAGTTCACTTCAGAGACAGAGTGAGAACAGTTCACTTCAGAGACAGAGAGAGAAAACCTCACTTAAGAGACAGAGTGAGAACAGTTCACTTAAGAGACAGAGAGAGAACATTTCACTTCAGAGACAGAGTGAGAACACTTCACTTCAGAGACAGAGAGAGAACACTTCACTTCGGAGACAGAGGTACTTTAGAAAGAGACACTCAGTGGAGGGCTGGCGACGGAGAGATATGCAGGTGAGGCAGATTGAAGTTGAGAACTACAGAGTGAGAAAACTTCACTTCAAAGACAGAGAGAGAACACTTCACTTCAGAGACAGAGGTACTTTAGAAAGAGACACTCAGTGGAGGGCTGGCGACGGAGAGATATGCAGTTGAGGCAGATTGAAGTTGAGAGCCATAGAGTGAGAACACTTCACTTCAGAGACAGAGGTACTTTAGAAAGAGACACTCAGTGGAGGGCTGGCGATGGAGAGATATGCAGTAGAGGCAGATTGAAGCTGAGAACCACAGAGTGAGAATAGTTCACTTCAGAGACAGAGAGAGAACACTTCACTTCAGAGACAGAGGTACTTTAGAAAGAGACACTCAGTGGAGAGTTGGCGACGGAGAGATATGCAGTTGAGGTAGATTGAAGTTGAGAACCACAGAGTCAGAATAGTTCACTTCAGAGACAGAGGTACTTTAGAAAGAGACACTCAGTGGAGGGCTGGCGACGGAGAGATATGCACTTGAGGCAGATTGAAGTTGAGAACCACAGAGTGAGAACACTTCACTTCAGAGACAGAGAGAGAACACTTCATTTCAGAGACAGAGGTACTTTAGAAAGAGACAGTCAGTGGAGGGCTGGCGACGGAGAGATATGCAGGTGAGGCAGATTGAAGTTGAGAACTACATAGTGAGAAAACTTCACTTCAAAGACAGAGAGAGAACACTTCACTTCAGAGACAGAGGTACTTTAGAAAGAGACACTCAGTGGAGGGCTGGAGACGGAGAGATATGCAGTTAGGGCAGATTGAAGTTGAGAACCACAGAGTGAGAACACTTCACTTTAGAGACAGAGAGAGAACACTTCACTTCAGAGACAGAGTTAGAAGACTTCACTTCAGAGACAGAGTGAGAACACTTCACGTCAGAGACAGAGTGAGAACAGTTCACTTCAGAGACAGAAAGAGAACACTTCACTTTAGAGACAGAGAGAGAACACTTCACTTCAGAGACAGAGAGAGAACACTTACTTCAGAGATAGAGAGAGAACAGTTCACTTCAGAGACAGAGTGAGAACAGTTCCCTTCAGAGACAGAGAGAGAACAGTTCACTTTAGAGACAGAGTGAGAGCAGTTCACTTCAGAGACAGGGAGAGAACACCTCACTTAAGAGACAGAGTGAGAACAGTTCACTTCAGAGACAGAGAGAGAACACTTCATTTCAGAGACAGAGAGAGAACACTTCACTTCAGTGACAGAGAGAGAGCACTTCACTTCAGAGACAGAGTGAGAACATTTCACTTCAGAGACAGAGAGAGAACACTTCCCTTCAGAGACAGAGAGAGAACACTTCACTTCAGAGACAGAGTGAGAACACTTCACTTTAGAGACAGAGAGTGAACACTTCACTTCAGAGACAGAGTGAGAACAGTTCACTTCAGAGACAGAGAGAGAACACTTCACTTCAGAGACAGAAAGAGAACACTTCACTCCAGAGACAGAGAGAGAACTCTTCACTTCAGAGACAGAGAGAGAACACTTCACTTCAGAGACAGAAAGAGAACAGTTCACTTCAGAGACAGAGTGAGAGTTCCCTTCAGAGACAGAGAGAGAACAGTTCACTTCAGAGACAGAGTGAGAACAGTTCACTTCAGAGACAGAGAGAGAAAACCTCACTTAAGAGACAGAGTGAGAACAGTTCACTTAAGAGACAGAGAGAGAACACTTCATTTCAGAGACAGAGAGAGAACACTTCACTTCAGTGACAGAGAGAGAGCACTTCACTTCAGAGACAGAGTGAGAACATTTCACTTCAGAGACAGAGAGAGAAGACTTCACTTCAGAGACAGAGTGAGAACAGTTCACTTCAGATACAGAGAGAGAACACTTCACTTCAGAGAGAGAACATTTCACTTCAGAGACAGAGAGAGAACACTTCACTTCGGAGACAGAGGTACTTTAGAAAGAGACACTCAGTGGAGGGCTGGCGACGGAGAGATATACAGTTGAGGCAGATTGAAGTTGAGAACTACAGAGTGAGAACACTTCACTTCAGAGACAGAGAGAGAACACTTCACTTCAGAGACAGAGGTACTTTAGATAGAGACACTCAGTGGAGGGCTGGCGACGGAGAGATATGCAGTTGAGGCAGATTGAAGTTGAGAACTACAGAGAGAGAACACTTCACTTCAGAGACAGAGGTACTTTAGAAAGAGACACTCAGTGGAGGGCTGGCGACGGAGAAATATGCAGTTGAGGCAGATTGAAGTTGAGAACCACAGAGTGAGAACACTTCACTTTAGAGACAGAGAGAGAACACTTCACTTCAGAGACAGAGTTAGAAGACTTCACTTCAGAGACAGAGAGAGAACACTTCACGTCAGAGACAGAGTGAGAACAGTTCACTTCAGAGACAGAAAGAGAACACTTCACTTTAGAGACAGAGAGAGAACACTTCACTTCAGAGACAGAGAGAGAACACTTACTTCAGAGATAGAGAGAGAACAGTTCACTTCAGAGACAGAGTGAGAACAGTTCCCTTCAGAGACAGAGAGAGAACAGTTCACTTTAGAGACAGAGTGAGAGCAGTTCACTTCAGAGACAGGGAGAGAACACCTCACTTAAGAGACAGAGTGAGAACAGTTCACTTCAGAGACAGAGAGAGAACACTTCATTTCAGAGACAGAGAGAGAACACTTCACTTCAGTGACAGAGAGAAGACTTCACTTCAGAGACAGAGTGAGAACAGTTCACTTCAGATACAGAGAGAGAACACTTCACTTCAGAGAGAGAACATTTCACTTCAGAGACAGAGAGAGAACACTTCACTTCGGAGACAGAGGTACTTTAGAAAGAGACACTCAGTGGAGGGCTGGCGACGGAGAGATATACAGTTGAGGCAGATTGAAGTTGAGAACTACAGAGTGAGAACACTTCACTTCAGAGACAGAGAGAGAACACTTCACTTCAGAGACAGAGGTACTTTAGATAGAGACACTCAGTGGAGGGCTGGCGACGGAGAGATATGCAGTTGAGGCAGATTGAAGTTGAGAACTACAGAGAGAGAACACTTCACTTCAGAGACAGAGGTACTTTAGAAAGAGACACTCAGTGGAGGGCTGGCGACGGAGAAATATGCAGTTGAGGCAGATTGAAGTTGAGAACCACAGAGAGAGAACACTTCACTTCAGAGACAGAGAGAGAACACTTCACTTCAGAGACAGAGGTACTTTAGAAAGAGACACTTATTGGAGGGCTGGCGACGGAGAGATATGAAGTTGAGGCAGATTTGTGTTGGGATTTAGGAGACGGAGAGAGGCAGTTGAGGCAGATTGAAGTTGAGATTTAGGCACGCAGCAAGCACGGTAACTACCTTCATTTTATGTAGTGGTCGTGATTACAAGTCGTCAGTAGCTTATAGAAGCAGTCTTCCAGTCATCCCATTGACGCAGTCCCACTGATCAGGCCGACATCATCTTGATCACGTGAATGTAAGTCGTCGGTCGCAGCTAGAGGCAGTTTTCCAGTGATCTCATGGATCATATTTGGTGCAGTCTATCCTGACCACGATGAGACCACTTTGATCTACCGCTGACAAAGAGAAACAAGCCCACGGACGTTATACATGGGTTCAGATCCAACGAGCTGCACCATCAGCGGCAATCCGCAACTAAGTCTGATCGCAGCAGACCAGATTAGGTGAAGAGAAAGAACCGCGAAATAACAGTATCGATAAGGTTAGGTTTTAACGGTAGGAGTGTTTTAGATAAGCGTGTGAGAGAAAGAATTTCAGTTGTTAGAGAGTTTGTAGTTGGCAGTGCAACTTGAATAAATAATATGTTGTAATGTGTTTAGATTTAGTGTTTCTTGAATTTGTTTAGAGTGAGTGCAGAGTGAAATAGAATAGCGCAGATCCCTTTACCGCCTGCGACAGAGTTCCATCAAATCAACCGGCTCTGATACACTGGGTAGTGAGAGAGAACGACAAGAGAAAGAACGAGAAAAGATCAGGAGGGAGAGAAAACAAAGTGAGAATGAGAGAGAAAGAGAACGAAGGAAAGATTGAAAGAGCGAACGAGAGAGAGACAGAAAACGGGAGAGAGATAGAGAGATAAATCATGATGCAGATTGACGAGAGAGAGAGAGAGAAAACGGGAGAGGGATAGAGTGGAAAATCATGAGGGAGATTGACGACAGAAAGACAGAAAACGGGAGAGATAATTAATGAGGGAGATTGACGAGAGAGAGACAGAAAATGGGAGAGAGAGAGTGAGAAATCATGAGGGAGATCGAGGAGAGAGAGAGAGAGAGAGACAGAAAACGGGAGATATAGTGAGAAATCATGAAGAAGATGTCGAGATAGAGATAAATCTGGAGAGAGATAGAGTGAGAAATCATGAGGGAGATTGACGAGAGAAAGACAGAAAACAGGAGAGAGATAAATCATGAGGGAGATTGAGGAGAGAGAGAGAAAACGAGAGGGAGAGAGTGAGAATCATGAGGGAAATTGACGAGAGAGACAGAAAACGGGAGAGAGAGTGAGAAATCATGAGAGAAATTTACGAGAGAAAGACAGAAAACAAGAGAGAGAGAGAGAGAGAGAGAGAGAGAAATCATGAGGGAAATTGACGAGAGAGAGAAGGGCAATGATAACGAGATAGGGAGAAAAGAGAGTGAACGAGAACAAGAGAAAATACGAGAGAGAAAGCGAAGTTGAGAACGAGAGAGAAAGATTGAGAGAGGACTAGGGAGGGTGATAACGAAAGATAGAATCTCACAGAGAGAAAAGAGAAAGAAAACGAGTGAGAGAACGAGAGAGATAGAGAAACAAAAAAATAGAAAGAATGATAAGAATAGAGAGATCGATAAAAGGAAAAAAAATGCGAGAGATAACGAAAGAGAACAAGAGAAATTGAACGTGAAAGAGATACTGATATATTGAAAGAGAACGAATTAGTGAAAGAACGAGTGACAGATACCAAGAGAGAAATAAAGAGAGAGAGAAGGAAAGACATAGCTCTAGTGAATCAGAGAAATCCGGTGATATACGAGCAAACGAGGGCGAGAAAACGAGAGAGTGAACTCGAGGGAGAGATGAAAGCATAGAACACGAGAGACAACGGGAGACAAGGGGACAACGTTAACAAGAGAGGGAACGGGGAGATATAATGAACAACATAGAACATGAGACTTGATGAGAAATTAAAAGAGAAAGTAACAAAATGGGATAAATGCAGAGATATTGTAAACTATTCCCTTTGATAAACATTCACGACTTCTGTAGACCACTTTCCTTTGATTATCTGAAGTTCGTGTATTGAAGTCATGTTTATTGACTTCCGCGTAATGACTGTCAGTCCTGGAGTTGGAGAGCAGTCTGTAAAATCCTCTTAAAAAAAACCATTACAAAAAACACACGAATCACAGCAGAGACCAGCTAACGTGGGACATTAGAAGCAGAACCGAAATCAATACACGAATTGTTCTTTGCAGATGACCAGTGTCTATTAACGTCGTTATACTGGTTTAGAAGACTACGCAGAGTCTGTATACAACCAGTTTCTTTTACATTCCCTTGGTGTAAAAATACATATGCGCATCCAATCTATGCTTTAGTACATTAACATAACTGAACTTATTTTTTTATTTCCTTTTATTGTATGTGTTTGCCTCATTAGCTTCTACTGGCGGAGGCGCGCCTATTCCACCACAGACCGTATTCAATTAGGCGATATTAAGACGCATAAACCAGTGCTTGGCTGCGTGTGTGTATCTGTTTGTACCTAACCTGGTGTTTCTCCCGTTGTTCCTCGCCATTTGATGATCCTCTCGTTGTCCTTTGTAGGTATTTGGTTGCTTCTTCTTCTTCTTCTTCTTCGGCGTTCGTTCTCAATCTCCCGCTACCAAGTCCTGAACAGAGATTTTCAAGTAGCAGGAGAACGGGTCGGGAGAACGGATTGCGTTGTGTCGCTAGTTTAGCTTGACTGCGATATTTGCACCTTTCGGTCCGACACATCCGTCTTCGGCAGCATTTGGTTGCTGTTTTCATTTTTTTGTGTTCCTTGGTTTACCCTGCCGGGTTTCTGAGGCAAAATATGCACAACTGTTTTCCTGGGACTATTTTTGGGAATGAGTATATTTATTTTCCTTCATAATTGATCCGCGCCCCTTTTTTTTTTTTTTTCTTTTCTGATTTATATATATATATACAATTTGTATATATTTTTTTTTTAGAATAATATTTTTCCTTTAAATATCAAATCAGCATCATATATTTTATAAAACATCGTGAAGATGCAAGGTAGTGAGGTGTACAACGAGGATGAATGAAATGGAATGATTATGAAAGATGGCAAAATATATGCTTAATACATAAGAATTAAGAGTACAATATCAAATAGATAAATTAAATGATTTGGGTCTTCCTTCTGTTGTAAGGTCCATATGTGTTGACTTAACTTCTTTATACTGGTTTTAGAAGACTTTGCAGAATCTGTATACAACCATTTTCTTTAAGGGTGGTTAACCGATATGCGAGTCAATTTTTTTAAATTTTTTTTTATTTTATGTGTTTCTAGTTTCTATTGGCGGAGGCGCGCCTATTTCACCCCAGACCGCAGTCATTTTGGGCGATATTAAGACGCATAAACCAGTGCTTGGATGCGTGTGTGTTTCTGTTTGTACCTAACCTGGTGTTTCCGTGATGTTCCTCCCGTTGTTCCTCGCTTTTGATGTTCCTAGTTGTCCGCCGTAGGTATTTACATAAATATGCACAGTTGTTTTCCTGGGACCATTTTGGGATTGAGTATATTTATTTTCCTTCATACTTGATTCGGATCTCTATTTATTTCCTGATTTAAATATATATATCCGCCCCCCCCCCCCCCCCCCCTTTTTTTCTTCTTTTTTTTAAATTTTTTTTTTTTTAAATTTAAAAAAAACAAAAACAAACCATATCATACATTTTATACACACTTGTTAAGATAGCAGTGTAGTGAGGTGTACAACGAGAATGAATGAGATGGAATGATTAGGAAATATGACAAACAATATACGTGATACATAAGGATTAAGAGTACAATATAAATTAATTGAAAAGGGTCTTCCTTCTGTTGTAAGTCCCACTTGTGTTGACTTCCTTCCGTCTGGTCTTGGTGTATCAGGTTTTTCCCGCTCTCATATATTTTTCCATCGCAGCCATGTACTCCAACTTGTAAGCGATTCACTGATTTGTGTGTCACCTTGTAGATCCCTCGTCTCACCTGTGCCCTCTAGCTCTCGCAGTCAATTAGGTGTTGAATGTGTGGTAGGCTCAGGAACAGAAGAACAATAGAAAGGTAGATAATTGATTAAATAATTATAGATAAATAAGGTTGATGTAGTAGTAGTATGTTTATATTAAGTGTAGATATATAGTGGTAAGGATGCCCACAGAAGGGATATACATATATAAACCTATATATACATACATAAGTGTAACTTAAAATGTCCACATATATATACTCATACGTACATATCTACACACCTACATATGTGCACACTGTAGCGTTCGTGAATTGTCACAACCACTTGCTACATAACAGATAGGCTAATTGTAGTGTGGGTCCGTTACATCATCAGTCGACGTATTTTCCCACTGAATCCACAAGCGGCGACCACCGATCACCACGTGCAAGGCACGGGTGACACAGAAACTGTGGCCAAGCTAGAGTAGTCTACCGAGTTTATCGCCACATGGGTACTTGTGTGTTAATTTACCCACGGATTATAAAAGGTCAAATTTAGTAGAATGCCACACGAAGCACCATATTTTTAAGTCGCGTGGTATACCAATGTCATTTTCAGATCTAACTCCGTACGTGGAAGATGGATTTCTTGCACCGCAAGACAATAACTTTGAGTGCAGTTTTTGCAGGAAACACGAATTATACGCATCGTCGGAATGTGTACTAAGCAACGTGTCATGACTTGTTATGTCTCTCACAGTTCACCAAGATCGTTTAAAGATGGTCGCACATGTCAGCATTGCATTCCTGTTCGTTCTGGCACATGGTTAGAGGGCACACGTCTGTCCTATAGGGAGATTATTCTCTTCATGTATTGAGTAAAGAGATGACTAGTATTGCTTTCTGTAAATCAGAGCTAGGAATTGCCAAAAATGCTGCCATAAAATGGAACAATAACCTCCGTGAGGTTTGTGCAAATTCATTAATTGCCCACCAAACTCACAAACCAGCATCAAGGTCCTTTTTGGGTCCATAAAAAACAACAAAGCTGCACCCAACCAAGTGATAGCTGGACACACAATTATTTTGGTATGGAAGACTGTGTGGTCATAGAATTTCAGAATGGGTGAGCCTTTAGCACGCTCCAGGATGTCTGAGACGCCCAGCTCGTCACGCTGTCAAAAAGAAAAAAAATTGAAATTGTATTTCTCTAAGTACGGCGACCCTACCAATAGCCATTTTTATACTGCTGGATTCGTCAATCTAATAGACTCAAACATTTTATAGATCAAAGTAGTCCTGCAGCCTGTCAGGCGCCATCTATGCTGCTCCAAACCACATAGTCATGGCCGGTGGTATGTCATGTTATTAATTGACCCTGACTTCACTAATTCATGTGGCAATGCATTACAAGTATTCACCACTCTCTGACTAAAACAATATTTTCTTATATCGTATAAGGAGCTTTCTTTAATTAATATGTGTCTGTTCCCTCTTGTTCTTGTAGGGGGCTCTAGCCGAAAACAACTTGTTGTACCGTAGTTTAATTTATCCTTTCCTTTGGGACAATGAGGCTAACGTCTGGTCAGGCAAAACACACTGATCAAACAATGTTAGCCAGGGTTAGGAGAAATATACTGGCCAAGACCATCACCTGACCTCCTCGTTGGTTGTCCTGGAAACGGGCTGTTGGCGAGGACAACAGTCTAGCTAACAAGGTGATGTTGGATGTGATCCCCGTAGTAGTGAGTGACACGCAGATGAAACCAAGCATTGCACAACCGCCTGGAGGATCCCGGTCCACTTCATCAGCACGCTCGGGATGTCAGGAAAGCTACTACATTCTGCCACAAGTTCCGTCCTTTTCAGGGGGCACAAAAGGGTTACCAACCAAGTGTTGGCATTAGCATCCAACCAATCATCCTTTCCTTTTATCATCTTATAAACCTGTATTAAGTCACCACGAATTCTTCTCTCGTCTAGACACTGTAGGCCGGTTTCTCTGAGTCTTTCCTCATAACTATAATTCCGGAATCCCAGTATCAGTTTTGCCGCTTTTCTTTGTATCCTTTCCAGCATGTTTATATCCCCTATACAAAAAAGACACCACACCTGTACACAGTACTCCAATCTAAGTCTAACTAATGCTTTATACAGTTTGACTATCACTTCCTTGCTCCTATGTTTAATATTTCTTATTATCATACCTAACAATACATTTGCCTTTTTCACTGCTACCTGGACTTGCTCACCCACATTACCTGAATGATCTATAACTCCTAGGTCCTTTTTCTTTGCTATCTTTCTAATATTGTTCTCTCCTGGACCCTGACAAAGAAAACGGAGAAAAGTATTGAAGCCTTTGAAATGTGGGTACTCAGAAGACTTGAACGAGTTTCTTGGAAAGATAGTAAGGTTCTGGGAAAACTCAAGGTTGAGAAGACACTTCCAAAGCAGAAAAATACCATATTTAGGTCATGTCAAGCGACATGACAGTCTGCTGAAAGATTATATTGGAGGAAAGAGCGGACGGCAAGAGAGCCAGAGGGCGGTAGAGGTACAGACAACATCAAGATGTTGTCAGGACACAGTTTCGAATGAGTGTACCAACCTAGGGCGGGGCAGAGACAGCTGGAGATCCATTACAGTCAACTTTCGATGCGGAGACAACACTTGATCACCGCCATCATTTACATTTTTACTTCATTGTAGTAACTGCACAACATACTTAGTTGTCCTTGGCAACATATCCCCCATAATCACTCCTGTTGAGATATGTGAAGTGTTCTGTTGTGATCTGTGAAGTGCTGTGTTGAGATCCTTGAAGTGTTCTGTTGAGATCTGTGAAGTGTTCTGTTGAGATCTGTGAAGTGTTCTGTTGTGATCTGTGAAGTTCTGTGTTGAGATCCTTGAAGTGTTCTGTTGAGATCTGTGAAGTGTTCTGTTGAGATCTGTGAAGTGTTCGGTTGTGATCAGTCAAGTGCTCTGTTGAGATCCTTGAAGTGTTCTGTTGAGATCTGTGAAGTGCTCTGATTTGTTATTTTAAAGTCAAGGAAGTGTCATGTTAAGGTCAGAGGTTAATGCTATTTCAGTATGAAAAGTGTCTTGCTGGCGTGTGAGAAGTATGCTTCTGTGGTCTGTGAAGTGTTTTGCTTGGTGTGTGAGAAGTGTCCTGTTGGATTCTGTGAAGTGTTTTGCTCGGGTGTGAGAAGTGTCCTGTTGGATTCTTTGAAGTGTTTTGCTCGGGTGTGAGAAGTGTCCTGTTGGATTCTGTGAAGTGTTTTGCTCGGGTGTGAGAAGTGTCCTGTTGGATTCTGTGAAGTGTTTTGCTCGGGTGTGAGAAGTGTCCTGTTGAGGTGTGTGAGAAGTGTCCTGTTGGATCCTGTGAAGTGTTTTGCTCGGGTGTGAGTAGTGTCCTGTTGACGTGTGTGAGTAGTATCCTGTTGACGTGTGTGAGTAGTATCCTGTTGAGGTGTGTGAGAAGTGTCCTGTTGAGGTGTGTGAGAAGTGTCCTGTTGGATTCTGTGAAGTGTTTTGCTCGGGTGTGAGTAGTGTCCTGTTGACGTGTGTGAGTAGTATCCTGTTGAGGTGTGTGAGTAGTGTCCTGTTGAGGTGTGTGAGAAGTGTCCTGTTGAGGTGTGTGAGAAGTGTCCTGTTGGGGTCTGTGAAGTGTTTTGCTCGGGTGTGAGAAGTGTTTTGCTCGGGTGTGAGAAGTGTCCTGTTGGGGTCTGTGAAGTGTTTTGCTCGGGTGTGAGAAGTGTTTTGCTCGGGTGTGAGAAGTGTCCTGTTGGGGTCTGTGAAGTGTTTTGCTCGGGTGTGAGAAGTGTTTTGCTCGGGTGTGAGAAGTGTCCTGTTGGGGTCTGTGAAGTGTTTTGCACGGGTGTGAGTAGTGTCCTGATGAGGTGTGTGAAGTGTTTTGCTCGGGTGTGAGAAGTGTCCTGTTGAGGTGTAAGAAGTGTTCTGTTCGGGTCTATGAAATGTTTTGCTCAGGTGTGAGAAGTGTTCTGTTGAGGTGTAAGAAGTGTCCTGTTCGGGTCTGTGAAGTGTTTTGCTCGGGTGTGAGAAGTGTCCTGTTCGGGTCTGTGAAGTGTTTTGCTCGGGTGTGAGAAGTGTGATGTTCGGGTCTGTGAAGTGTTTTGCTCGGGTGTGAGAAGTGTCCTGTTCGGGTCTGTGAAGTGTTTTGCTCGGGTGTGAGAAGTGTCCTGTTCGGGTCTGTGAAGTGTTTTGCACCTCTGTTCTTTTGTGCAGATCTTCCAGATGGAGGGGATGCCACACATACCATCACTACAGATGGGCTGGCAAAACTGACGGAAGAATGATGAGATAGCCGACCCAGATGAATATGATATGTCCCTGGCAGGACGTGACAATCCTGAGACACGGACACACTAGACTGTCTTTCTTAAGGGATACTCGGAAGAGTCCATAAACACTCTCCGCAATCATGATGCCTCTAAGACAACAGACTTTATACGAGATTGGACGTCGCCTCAACAATTGCGGAGGACGTGTGCTTTTGTCCAGAAGGCATTGGGCTGTCAAGAGCTGCCAGTTCACAGCTAAAGGGATTATTTCATCATCATCATCAACCCCAAAAGAAATTTCAAGGTCATCACCTCAAAGAAAAAGTTATGAGAATTATCTTTTGGGACTGCAAGTGCACAGTCCACAGTGAATATTTGGAGCACTGCAACACCCGTGAGCTACGATTGATATGTTAAAACTTTACAGATACTTCAAGAATGATTGCTGTGTGTTTATATGGGTACGCACGCAATCTTTCACCACGACAATACTCCCTCACACACGAGTTGACAAACAATGGCTGCATGGAGCATTTTATGTTTGACTGAATTTTACCACACTCAGCGTACAGTCCCGATCTGGCACCTTGTGATTTCTTCCCCTTCCAGAAGCTGAATGAACACCTCAAAGGACACCGTTACACTTCGGACAGCTGTGAGTGTCTGGTTTCGGGAGAAAATGTTTGATTTTCTTTGCTCAGCAGGATGCAACCTGTCCGACGTTGGCATTGTGTGTGGACCGAGATGGTGACTGCGTTAAAAAATAATGACACATCACCTAAATGACATTCCAAGCTTTAAAAAATGGATAGCTTATGTGTAAATCTCGCATATTCATGAAATTATCTCCTCAAATACGATACTTTTCAAACCGCCCTTGTATACATATGAAAGTTACATCAAGTATAACGTTTCGTCAATGTTACTACCAATTGATAAATCGAAAATCCCCATAATCACTCATTCAAACACGACTCGACTATAATCCCCCATTCAAACATGACTCAGCTATAATCACCCATAATCACTCATTCAAACATGACTCGACTATAATCCCCCATAATCACTTATTCAAACACTACTCGACTATAATCCCCCATAGTCACCCATTCTTCTTCTTCTTCTTCTTCGTACGCAGTCAGACAGTAACCACTATTTTTTCGAAAAAGGCAGCGGTCATCCTGAGGCTGTCGACACTGCCATTGAGCTTGTCTAGTGTTGCCACTGATGATGGCCACATCTGCTCTCTCTGATCCTCGTATGTCGGGCAGTTCTGCAGCAAATGCTCAACGGTCATTTTCCCGGTACCACACGGGCATTCGTCGGTGCCACCTATCTTCAATTTGTTGAATTGGTGGTACCTCAGTCTGTTGTGGCCAGTGCGAAGTCTGAAGACCACGACCTGCTCTCTTCTGTTCAACTGATAATAGGCATCGTTTTTGGTGTAGCCAGTATGTTCGGTTTCCCATTTGGTCATGTATCTGGCTCTAATAAGCCGTTTTGACTCTTCGTATGTCATACTAGTATCTGGTTGTGGTAGTTTTGCACCTTCTTTTGCCAGTCTGTCTGCCTCCTCGTTGCCTTGGATGTTGCAGTGAGATGGATCACACTACCCTTTTTGGTGCTGACTGCTGGCATAGTTGACAGAGTACTGCTCTTAAATCATTAAGTTCAGTATTTTTCTGGCTTTTTAGTGCTGTGACTACGGCCAGGGCATCTGTGAGCAGGACTATATGGCTTTCATTCCTTTTACCACTCACCATTTCTTCCACTGCCGCCCTCAGTGCCTCTGCCTCCGCTCTGAAATTGCTTGTGTATTTTCCAGTAGCGAATGACAGTGTTATTTTTCTGCCATTTGGTAGGTTCAGAAATGCTCCTGCTCCTCCGTTCTGTGTTGTATTTGTTACGGAGCCGTCGGTGTATGCATGGGTCCAGTCCATGCTTGGATAGTTTTCCGTTATGTAACTCAGGGTAGTATCTCTTCTTTCTTTTTCAGACTGGCAGTTTTTGTTTCCAATATGTGGTATATTTTCTACCACCTCTGGAAATATATGCTGCCTCCAGGTAGGTTTTCGTACAGTAGGGATGGGCTTTGGTGTTAGTGCGTTCATGGGGTTTTCGTGCATAGTTGCTTTGGCTATTTCTGCAAAGTTTCTTCGCTTTAGTTTCCCATTTCCGAAATTGTTTAGTCTCTGGTGCATTGGATGATCAGTCAGTCTTCTGAGTTTCTCTGATTGCAGCTGGGCTCTGCAGTCTCTTCTGTCGGTCATGGATTGCAGTTTTGTATTCTTTTCAAGTTCTACAATTGGCGTTGACTTCATGCCTCCTGTTATAACTCTCATGGCTTGGTTTTGGAGTTTGCTAATTTTATCGAAGTTCGCCTTTGCTGCAGTTGTCCATGCCGCAATGCCATACTCGAGAACTGGTCTCACTCTTCCAGTGTACAGTTTCTTTAGTATACTTTCGTCTGCTCCCCAGCTTGTGCCAGCAAGTTTCCTCATGATTGCCATTCTTTGTCTGGCTCTCATTCGGTTTCTCTCGATCTGACTTTTCCATGTCATGCGCCGATCAAATGTGACTCCCAGATAGTTTGGGTTGTCGTTTGGCTGCAGGTATTTGCCATTTAGACTTAATTTGGTGTTTTGGGATTTGATTGATAGCGAGAATATTGTACATGTCGTTTTGTACTCGTTTATTTTGACCAGCCATGAGTTCGCCCACTCTTCCAGCGATGTTAGGGCCTGCTGTATCCGATTTCTTGCTATGGTGAGTTTCTTTTCAGATGTCCACATAGCCAGATCGTCTGCAAACATTGAGCTATGGACTCTTCTTGGTATATTCTCTGTAGTGTCATTTATATACACCAGAAAGAGTGTGGGTGACAGTACTCCCCCTTGGGGTACTCCCTGCTCAAGTGTCACCTTTTTGGTCATCTGCCCTTGTACTTGAACTCTGGCCGTTCTGTTTTTGAGGTAGTGATTGATCCACTTGTACATTTTCCCACAAACTTCACTTCTTCTTAGCTTGACTCTAAGTCCCTCTTTCCAGACTTTGTCAAATGCCTTTTCCAGGTCCACCCAAACCATTTCTGTGTGTTTCTGTTCCTGGTAGGCATCTTCTATTTCCTGGGCTATGAGGATGACCTGATCCTCAGTGGATCTGTGCTGTCTAAAGCCAGCTTGCTGTGGAATTAGTATGCTTTTTTCTTCCAGATGCCACATCAGTCTGGTGTTTATCATACGTTCCATCAGTTTGCCGACACAGCTCAGTAGGCTGATATGCCTGTATCCATTTGGATCTGTTTTTGTCTTTTCCTTTCTTTGGTACTGGTACAAGTACTGCGTCTTTCCATGCCTGGGGTACAATACCCCTTTTCCAGCTTTGGTTCAGGACTGATAGCAGTTTCCTCTTTGCTGTTTGGCCCAGCCCCATCAGCATTTCGTAGTTACCCATTCAAACATGACTCAACTGTAATCCCCCATAATCACTCATTCAAACACGACTCGACTATAATCCCCCATAGTCACCCATTCAAACATGACTCGACTATAATCCCCCATAATCACCCATTCAAACACGACTCGACTATAAACCCCATAATCACCCATTCAAACACGACTCGACTATAAACCCCATTATCACCCATTCAAACACGACTCGACTATAATCCCCCATTCAAACACGACTCGACTATGATCTCCCACAATCACTCATTCCAACACGACTCGACTATAATCCCCCATAATCACTCATTCAAACATGACTTGACTATAATGCCCCATAATCACTCATTCAAACACGACTCGACTATAATCCCCCACAATCACTCATTCAAACATGACTCGACTATTTCCAGAACTTCAAGCTACCTCGTATAATAAGAACAACAACAAATCAACTGTTAATGGACACAGTTTATCTCTTGCATACATAATTGTTGCATTTTTCTTTCGCAGCAAACAATAATACAATGTACTGAAAGTTATATACAGCAAAATAAACAAGACGATCATTCATCATAATAATCAACATAAAAGGAGTATAAATATATGTATGAACCACACAAAAAGACATACAATAACAACATCTAGTAACATAGGTCTCACAGTTATAAGTAAAATAATGAGAGCTTATGAAATACCAGACAAAATAAGAAAAGCCGTACACAAAATTGACAGTGATGCTATGAATAAAATGTATATAAAATGCACTTCCACATTCTGAAAGTACAAGCTGGTGTAATGATTCATAAGGATGTCATTCTTGGTTACTAAATGAATGATATGATAAACATGCCAGGAATACAATGGGCATTGGATAAATGGAAGATCTTCATTTTGGTCTAATATCTGCTGTAAGATAAAAATAGAGGGAAGCATTTAATATCATCTGAAAAATGGAAGATCTTCATTGAGATGTTGGTATACTCTGTCTGCTGTCAGATACCACACAATCAAGCAGAAGTAGATGTTAATATCATCTGATAAATGGAAGATCTTTATTCTGGAGTTGGTCTAATATCTGCTGCAGGATAAAAAACTCAGATATTTATATAAATATCATCTGATAAAAAGAAAATTTTAATTCGCGTGTTGGTCTAATGTCTGCCTTATGATAAACAAACCAGATATTTATATAAATATCATCTGATAAATGAAAAATCTTCTTTAGCGTGTTCGTCTAATGTCTGCTGTAGAATTTTTTTTAAACCCAGACATTTATATAAATATCATCTGATAAATTGAAAATCTGTTGTAGAGTATTGAACCGTATGTACATGTTAATATCATTCTACAAGTGGAAGATCTGCATTCTTCAGGGGCTGATCTATTGTCTGTTGCAGCATATTCAACCATATATACATGTTAATATCCTTTGACAAATGGAAGATCTTCATTTTGGGGTTGGTTTACAGTCTGCATTGGGACAAGAGTAGCGGAGGGTGGTTAACCAATATGCAAGTCCATCTTAATAGACTCACATACTAGAGTAAAGTAGACCCGCAGCCTGTTAGGTACCATGTTTCCTGCTCTAAACAAACCATCTAACCATAGCCAGTGTTATAAAATGTCACACAGTAAGTCGCCTCTTTCGACATGCTCTCTGTGGGGCAGTGGTGCTATTCTTGTTCTTGTAATACACAAAGAGCCCAGCGGACCGCTTGGACAACCAAATATACATGTCAATATTTGATAAAATAATTATCATTAAGTCATTTTCTCCATTGATGGGGCAGGTTTCTTAAATGGTGTCGGAGTCTGTAAGACAGAGAGGAATAATGGCTGTTTGTTCCAACAGTTTTTGTTCATTGCGAATATTATTTTTTTTTAGTCATAACCCCACATCCCTTCCCAACCCATCATAGAAACAAATATAGGTCCTTACCAGAGTCCGAATCAAATCTTTGTTAATAGAAGATCTTTATTCGAGCCACTCAGCCACAACTTCCTTTCTAGGGTACAGAAACAAAAACAGCGTACTCTGACACACAAAAGGTCTTTGTCTACCTCGCTAAAGGATATATGGCTGACCCGAGTGTCTTCTGGGTAGATTCGTTTTGTGAAAGATGCAACAATAGGACAACTGTCACACTGAGAAAGGAAGTCGCTGATCAACTTCGAATTGTCACAGAAATAAGATATCTAAGATATCTAAATAACAAGTAAAGACAAGGTCCGCAAACAAGTGACAATATGACAAGATATCAAATCTCAGCCCTTGTAGACTCAAGTGGAGTAATCGTAGCTCAGGTGGTTTGGCATGTCTGTGGAATGAAAAAAGATCGGCTACCATGGTACTCATGAGAAACAAAACATCAAGGATCTAGACCTCCAGGACGCCACAAAGTCTGCTGGGATGACAACATAAGAAAGTCTATAAGAGACTGTGGACTCGACTGGAACCAGGTACAGAGGAAGACAGTGGATATAAAGGCCTGGGGTTCTTAATGACAAACGCCCAAGCGTAGAAGAGGAGCGACAAAGTAGTAAGATATAATATGCAGTGAAATTGATCCCGTCCAAAATATGATTCCGTACATACACTTGAACCAGAGAATTACGAACTCCCTTGAAATGCATTGCAAGATCTCCATCCCAGTAGCAGAGATCTGTACAAATTTCAGAACTGGAGCAACAGCTGTACATGTAGCAGCTCAGGTTTTTATCAGCCTAAAGACAACTACAAGAAAAACGGTCATTCTAACAGACTCCAGGAGCGTACTCCAAGCCATCTCAAACCACAAAAAAGATAGGCTCTCATACGATATAAAATATAAAATCAGGTTGTTTAAAAAAAAAAAACGATCAAGTTCTACTGTTGATTCTGGCCCACTGTGAGATTCTTGGAAACTTGAAGGCAGATGTGCTTACAAATGTTGGAAGTGGCGGCACACAAGACTCGCCATCTACAGAGTTATAAAGAAGCAAAAACACTCATAAAATGATCCATGAGGATGGAATGGCGAGACCAGCACAAAGATTTACAAACCAGAAAATGACAGCATAGACAAACTTGGCAGAGATGGGCAGACAAAGATCTACAGACTCAGAACAGGACATTGCAGACTCAAGACACACCTCCACAGAATGGGTCATAGAGACACCACCACATGTAAGCACCCGAGCAAACACCACAACATATTCTGCAGGATTGCCCCACTTATGCAGACCAAAGAGAGGAAGTCTGGTTTGGGGAGCAACTATGCTCTTGAAAGCTGTGGGGGACTGGTGAAGACCTGAAACAACCTACTTTATGAAAATCACTAGACTAGATGAATAGCATCAGCTGAAAGAAGAAGAAGAAGAAAAAGAAGAAAAACAAGATGCATCAAGGGATCTCACAAAGAACAGCAGCAAAATGGTTCAGTTTCCATTGCATTAGGTCCATAATTCAACAGATGAAAAGCAGCGAAGCGAGAGCTCACACCTTCAACAGCCCTGACATTCTAGCCATTGTATATTGACACAAGCTTCTGAATCCATGATGAAGAGAAGAACATTGTCAACCTCACCATGGGATCTATCCGCAACACGACCATCAGAAGTCAAACCTGCTTCAATGACATCATAGATACGTAGTTGCTAAGGAAGTACAGGTGGGCAAGCCGGGTGGTACGGATGCCTGGCAATAGAGGGACACGTAAAGCGACGTCATGGTCTCCCTACACCAATAATCATCAAGCTGAATGTCCACCAATGACGTGGAGGAATGACCTGTGACGATACATTGGTCTGGCTCGGTACTCCAAAGCAAAAGACAGATGAGTTCAGACGACATTTGGACTACCTGGCATAGGTCTCGATTGAACACCAGAATTAGGGTACTATAATTAAATGTTTTCAAAAGATCATATACAATTATCATAAATTTTTAATATGCACTAATTTCTGATCATGGTACGAACGTTGATCTGCAAATCTAATAATATTTATGTAGGGGTTATGTCAAGAGTGGTTCATTAACGTAACTGTGGAGCACTCGCTTTTTATTGCAAAGGCATGGGGGTTTATTTCCTGCTTCCGCAACGCTCCAGCCAATACAGTTATAAATGGGTACCTGACTTGCTTATTGTTATGAAAGGAAAGACAGTGAGGAAGGGAACTGATACCTCACCTCATAAACTAGATGTGACCTTGTGCACTAAAGTCTCTAACACTCCATCCCTGACAAGAGTCTGCTAAGGAAATAGCTTTTTTCCTCCAAGATTTAATTGATGAGGGCTAAACAATCTTTACCAACTTTTTCCATTTCGCGACACATATGGTTCAAGGCTATTGTGATGTCCATGGTTCAAGGACATTGTGACACACATGGTTCAATGACATTGTGACACATATGGTTCAAGGACATTGTGATGTCCATGGTTCAAGGACATTGTGACACACATGGTTCAATGACATTGTGACACATATGGTTCAAGGACATTGTGTTGTACATGGTTCAAGGACATTGTGACACACATTTGTAAGAAAAATTAGAAAAACAATGACTTTGTATTTTAACTTTGTTGATATGGTTGCTAAGAATGTCCTGCACATGCAGACAAACAACATGACATCATAATTACAGTTAAAGGACAGCTACCCCACCATTGGCATACACCAAAGTGGAGTAGCGTTCTCTTTCACATTTTTTTAGCAGCGAAGTGGTGAAGCCTATTAGAATTTCATCAGCGAATGAAGATCTAGTGCAGTGATGCATGCCTTTGATTCTAGCAAGTGTATGAGGGGAGTAGGAAGTTAAAATACTGCGCAAGTTCTGGGACAGACTATTCACGACCGGGTCAGGCACCGAGTAGTGACTTCAGAGTCGATTGCAGCAGTTGACCCCCTTGTAAAAAACATTGCCGAATGACTGTGAATGAAATTACCGCACACCTGGAGATCAGTCAAGGTTCAGCACACTACATCCTTCATAAAGTGTCTGAAAGGTGGGTGTCACGGCAGCTAACTCCAGAATTGGAACATTGACGCGTTAATGCCTGCGAGGAACTTTAACAGCGCTTTGAAGTGGAAGATGATGGTTTCCTAGCAAGAATTGGTACTGGAGATGAAACCTGGGTTCATTACCATGACCCTGAAACGAAGAGAGTGAGTAAGGAATGGTGTCATCCTCTTCACAAAAACTGAAGACATTTCGCAGGCAGCAATCTGCAGGAAAGGTTATGCTGACTCTCTTTTGGGATGAATGAGATTGTAGAGCATTACATGCCAAAGGGGCACACTGTCACTAGTGCCACGTATACAGTTCTCGTCAGGAATTATCTTTGACCCGCAATCAAATCCAAACGATGTAGACTTTTGAGTAGAAGTGTCCTTTTGCAACATGACAATGCTCGACCCCATACTGCCGTGTGACGGATGCAACCATCGAGGACCACCACTTTCAGTGTCTACCACATCCTCTGTACTCACCAAACCTACCCCCAAGTGATTTTCATGTCTTTTTACGACTAAAAGAGGCATTAGGAGGAAAGACTTTCAGGTCCGATGAAGAGGTCCAGCAAGTGGTGCATAAGTGGTTACACACTCGACCAAGAGAATTTGTTTCTACAGCATCCATGCACTTTATAGAAGCTGGGGGACGTATTTACGCAGCGGTGACGATGTCCGACAACGACACAGTGTTTCACTTTTTCAGAATGCATTTACCAAAAAAAATATTTAAGGTTTTCACGTGAAGCTCCCTCGTAGTTCAAGCAACACATGAACGAAGGACACGGCCTCATATATGGAGTAAGGACGTTGTGGTTCACATGGTTCAAGGACATTGAGGTTCACATGGGGTAAGGTCATTGTAATTCACATGGTTCAAGGACATTGTGGTTCACATGGTTCAAGGACATTGTGGTTCACATGGGGTAAGGACATTGTGATTCACATGGTTCAAGGACATTGTGGTTCACATGGTTCAAGGACATTGTGGTTCACATGGGGTAAGGACATTGTGATTCACATGGTTCAAGGACATTGTGATTCACATGGTTCAAGGACATTGTGGTTCACATGGTTCAAGGACATTGTGGTTCACATGGGGTAAGGACATTGTGATTCACATGGTTCAAGGACATTGTGATTCACATAGTTCAAGGACATTGTGGTTCACATGGTTCAAGGACATTGTGGTTCACATGGGATAAAGACATTGTGATTCACATGGTTCAAGGACATTGTGGTTCACATGGTTCATTGACATTACAGCATTCATGATTCAAGGACATTACAACACACATGATTCAAAGACATTAAAACTCATATTATTCAAGGACATTACAACACACAAGATTCAAGGACATTCCAGCACACATGATTCAAAAACATTACAACACACATGATTCAAGGACATTACAACTCATATTATTCAAGGGCATTCCAGCACACATGATTCAAGGACATTCCAGCACACATGAGTCAAGGACATTCCAGCACACATGATTCAAGGACATTCCAGCACACATGAGTCAAGGACATTACAACTCATATTATTCAAGGGCATTCCAGCACACATGATTCAAGGACATTCCAGCACACATGATTTAAGGACATTCCAAGCCACATGATTCAGGGACATTACAGCACACACGATTTTAGGACATTATCCACCCATGATTCAACGACCGACATTTATCACACATGATTTAAGGACATTTCAACACCTGTGATTTTTGTTACAATACATAAACATAGTAATATTTCTCATTGCTAAACAATGACTGATCTATATTTCAAACACTAGCAATAAGCCATCAATAATGGCCGACATGGAAAGCCCGTTGAGGACATTTGTGTGAAAATTAATGGAGTTTTTTTGCAAAGTTTTCCCTGACAAAAATTTAAGAAACTTTGCTGCGTAAAATATTCAGTGTACAAAAATTCTATTCTGAATTTTGGAAGTTAAATTCACGTCTTCAGTAATGGTTTTCAAAATTAAATTGAAACAGCTTTTAATAGTACCACGGGGAGATCACCATCAGGGATTTGCTTTTTGCTGATGATACTGCAATTGTCCTTCACAGTCAGAAGGAACTTCAGAGATTGAAAAATCGCTTCTCCAACGCTTGCAAAATTTTGGTCTCACAATAAGTCTCAACCAAACAAATGTGCTGCGACAGGAAGTAGATAAAACGCCAACTCTTAGTGTCGACAATTATGAGCTGGCAGCTGTGACCCTTTTCACATGCCTGGGATCCCTCATCAACGACAAGCTCTCCCTAGACGCAGAAAAAAACAGACGCATTGGCAAAGCTGCTGCTACATTTGCTTGCCTCACAACACATTTTTGGAAAAACCAGGAACTCACAATTAAAACCAAGGCCAATGCATGTGTCGTCAGCACAGTCCTATATGGCAACGAGACGAAGACGAAGCTGCATACTGATCCAAGTGAAAATGTACTCTGAGGGGTGACCTCACGCTTGGTGAAGCTCTTGCAAAACAGTGAAGTGAAACGATAATCGCGCAATGAGAAAGAAAACAACAAAAGCTAGGTATATGTTTTTTTAATTTTTGTGTTTTTTTTTGTTTATTACTCCGAAGCATGGTTGGGAAGACTAATGTCTGGTCAGGCACAACATACTGATCAGACACGTTAGTCAGGGTCAGGCACAACATACTGATCAGACACGTTAGTCAGGGTCAGGCACAACATACTGATCAGACACGTTAGTCAGGGTCAGGCACAACATACTGATCAGACACGTTAGTCAAGGTCAGGCACAACATACTGATCAGACACGTTAGTCAGGGTCAGGCACAACATACTGATCAGACACGTTAGTCAAGGTCAGGCACAACATACTGATCAGACACGTTAGTCAGGGTCAGGCACAACATACTGATCAGACACGTTAGTCAGGGTCAGGCACAACATACTGATCAGACACGTTAGTCAGGGTCAGGCACAACATACTGATCAGACACGTTGGTCAGGGTCAGGCACAACATACTGATCAGACATGTTAGTCAGGGTCAGGTAAAATATATTGGCCAAGACCCTCACCTCAGCTTCCTAGTAGCCCTCCCTGGAAACGGGCTGTTTTTATGGCAGCCTGGCTGAGGAATCGATGTGATCCCCGTAGTAGTGAGCGACAAACAGATGAAGCCAAGCATAGTACAACCACCTGGAGGACACTGGTACACCTTCATCAGCATGCTCAGGATGTGAGGAAAGCTACTGCAACCCACCAATTAACGTCCTTTTCAGGGTGCACAAAAGAGTAAACCTATTTATTGTGTGCATTCGAAACAACAACAAGTCATATCATCCTTTAGTAATTTATGACTGAAAGGTGCATCTACTAAGACCACTCTGAAAGAAAATATGAATTGCTTCATGCTGGATATGAACCACTGACCTAAGGATTTATAAACTTTCCACTACAGTCCTCCACTCTTTCTAACTAAGCTATTACAGACCATAAAAATGTTTCTGAATTTGGTGTACCTATGTCAAAGGTGAAAAATTGGCGCTGTGAATTAGGGAGTCTTTTTATGATTGGATAGGAAGAATGATATAATGCTGGCAATGATCTACAAACAAATGACGAAAATCATGTAGTTGTTGTGTAAGTAAATTACCATTCATTTCTTCTTCTTCTTCTTCATCGTACGCAGTCAGACAGTAAGCATTATTTTTTCGAAAAAGGCAGCGGTCATCCTGAGGCTGTCGACACTGCCATAGAGTTTGTCTAGTGTTGCCACTGGTGATGGCCACATCTGCTCTTTCTGATCCTCGTATGTCCGGCAGTTTTGCAGCAAATGCTCAGCGGTCATTTTCTCGGTACCACACGGGCATTCGTCGATGTCACCTATCTTTAATTTGTTGAATAGGTGGTACCTCAGTCTATTGTGGCCAGTGCGAAGTCTGAAGACCACGACCTGCTCTCTTCTGTTCAACTGGTAATAGGCATCGTTTTTGGTGTATGCAGTATGTTCGGTTTCCCATTTGGTCATGTATCTAGCTCTAATAAGCCGTTTTGACTCTTATTATGTCATACTAGTATCTGGTTGTGGTAGTTTTGCACCTTCTTTTGCCAGTCTGTCTGCCTCCTTGGATGATGCAGTGAGATGGAACCCACTGCACCACTACCCTTTTTGGTGCGGACTGCTGGCATAGTTGACAGAGTACTGCTCTTAAATCATTAAGTTATCATTCATTTCAATTGTTGTGGTCGGCCAGGAAAATATGTCAGTCTGAGCAATAAAGGATGTTTGCCCCTAGAGTCGCCATGCAGTGTGTCTAGGTAAGGTTTTTATTTCACCTCTGATAGATAAAAATCTTTGCCATAACAGGTTTTGAACCATTGCATCCAAAGTCAAAAAGTGTGTTTTCAATCTGCTTGGTCACTAGAACTGTTAAAAGCAAAATTTGTCATTGCAGTGTGCATTATCTTTGCTGGTTTACAGCTGTGGGATTTATAGGGCTGCCTTGAAGTTGCCATGTAGTGTGCAGACTAGGTTGTTTTTGTGACTCCAGGGAAGCGATGAGAAATCAGGGTCAAGTTGTTGTTGTTGTTTAATGCCCACAAAGTTTTGTCTCTTGAAAAGGACATTATATGGCAGGTACTAGTAGCTTTCCTCACATCCCGACAACATTATCATCATCATGTAGCATGTCCTTTATTGTGTCCCATCACAATGTCTGTGTCCCATCACAATGTCTGTGTCCCATCACAGTCTGTCTGAAAGAAACTCTTTCCCTTGCCAAAACCCCAGCCTCCGTCAAAGTCATATCCAGGTATTCCTGGATATCTTCGTGCCATCGTTTTCTTGATCTACCCTGCCTCTTTGCCTGGAACCATACTTTCCATCACTATTCTCTCAAGACTGTTGTGTCTCTTGATGTGACCAGAGTATTTAAACTTTCTGGCCAAAATGGAATTGATAAACCAGCTATCCTCTATGTTCAACTCTTCCAGAATGTCTATCTTTGTCTTTTTCTCTGTCCAGGGTATTCTGATGGAGGAAGACCGTGGTCCTCCAGGTGCTTATGCTATTCTTTGCTCCATTTGCGTGACGCTCACTACTACGGGGATCACGTCGATCCACATCTTGTCAGCCATAAAAACAGCCTGTTTCCAGGGAATGCTACATGAAAGACAGATGGTGGTCTTGGTCAGTATATTGTGCCTGACCCTGACGTGATGTCCTGGTCAGTATATAGTGCCTGACCCTGACGTGATGTCCTGGTCAGCATGATGAAATATACAGATCAAGATCCCCACCTGTCATCCTTTTCAAGATCCTGGAAACAGTCTGTGCCACAACAGTCTGGCCAACGAGGTACGGATCAAAACTGTGATCCCCATAGCAGTGAGCTTACTAAGGAATCTCGCATTGCACTACATTCATGAGGACCACAGTCCACCTTCTCAAATACACATTGAGATGTAAATAGAGTCACTGTAACCTCTACCAAAGAATCATCAAGCACACAATTAGTATGAGTGGCTGTGAACTACATTTTTACTTCTTCTTGTTCTTTACCATTTTTTGTTCTTCTTCTTCTTTGCATACTTTCAGAAGTTAACTGGAATATAACTAGAGAAAAAAGTGGTCAGTCTGAGACTATTGGTATCGCCATATAGCTTGTCCAAGAGTTGTATCGGTGATGGCCACATGTGCTTTCTCTGTTCCTGTCATGTTGTACTGTTTTGTATGTAGCAGGCATTTTTTCAGTACTGCAGACACATTCATCTATATGTCCTATTCTTAATTTGTTGAACAGATGGTATCTCAGTCTGTTGTGGCCTGTGTGGAGTCTAAAGATCGCTACTTGCTCACCTCTTCTGAGCTGGTAATTTGCATCTTTTGTTGATTACCTGCATGCTCCAATCCCCACTTGTTCTTGTATCTACACCTGGTAAACCTCTTGGCGTCTTCATAACGTATACCTATCAAGTTGAGATAGATTTCCACCTTCTCTTGACATTCTGTCAGCCTCTTCATTTCTAAGAATATTGATGGAATGAGATAGAATCCACTATATCACAACTATCTTGAACCAGTGATATAGTTTAAAGAGTATCAGTCTTAGTTCCTTTTTGTCTGTATTCTTCAGCAGCCACTAACAGCACATCTGTCTCTCTGAGTTTTCGCCTGTCATTATAATTTCCGCTGCAGCTTTCAAGGTTTCTGCCTCTGCTCTGCAGTTACAACATTATCATCATCATGTAGCATGTCCTTTATTGTGTCCCATCACAATGTCTGTGTCCCATCACAATGTCTGTGTCCCATCACAATGTCTGTATCCCATCACAGTCTGTCTGAAAGAAACTCTTTCCCTTGCCAAAACCCCAGCCTCCGTCAAAGTCATATCCAGGTATTCCTGGATATCTTCGTGCCATCGTTTTCTTGATCTACCCTGCCTCTTTGCCTGGAACCATACTTTCCATCACTATTCTCTCAAGACTGTTGTGTCTCTTGATGTGACCAGAGTATTTAAACTTTCTGGCCAAAATGGAATTGATAAACCAGCTATCCTCTATGTTCAACTCTTCCAGAATGTCTATCTTTGTCTTTTTCTCTGTCCAGGGTATTCTGAGGATCTTTCAGTAACATTTGGACTCGAAGATTCAATTCTTTGTCTAGAAGTTTGGTAATCGTCCATGATTCGCAGTCATATGTTGCCACAGGAAAAACACAGGCTCTTAAGACTTTCACTTGTGTTGTTTTGTTGGTGCTCTGCCATAATTTCTTCAGGCTGTTCGGCCTCTTCGTTGCCATGGCTAGTCTTCTTCTGATTTCTTTCGAGCAGTCGCCATTTTTGTAAAGTTACTACATATGAATAAAAAATAACATATACCTCACCATAGTTTTCATGATGTGTCCTTCTGATCAGGAGACTGGTATTCAAATGGTTTGGCCACTCACTCTATCTTATTCTTCTTCCTCATTTTCTCCCTACACAGCATAGAGGCACCAATATAGCTGGATCCTTACAGGTAGTTTCTACACTACATTGTCATTGGAGACTACCAACCCCATGCACAACTCTCTTTATTTTATCTCTCTAGTTAATTTAAATGCTCTCAAAATGTCGTGGCACATTTAGAAAGCATGTGGCGGCACATTTTGGAAATTTGTTGTGGCATGTTAAGGAAATATGTCATGGCACATTTTAGATATGTCGCGTCACATCAAAGTGCTGTGACATGTCAGGTACGAATCATTGGTGCAGGTGGAGTAACCAGATTTTTCTTCAAATGATTCTATCAGATTGTTGCATGGATACGGTGATTTGACTATATGCATGGAAGCTCTGCATAGTCTGTCGCAGACAGTCTCCTATACTTGTATGTTATAAATATATTCTAGCTAACATATAACTAACACATATCAAGTTAATGGACATCAAAGCTGCATTAGATGAGCCGCTGGATCGACCTCGGCCGCCTTTATCTCTGCCATCGCCAGACCTGCCGCCTCCTCCGCTGCCAGGGGTGAAGCTTCCATGACCACGCCCACTGTCAGGGATAGGCCGGACTGTGAATGTTGATTTGTCTGAAAGAGTAAAGAGTTATCAACAAATTTTTGACTGGAATTGGATGTAGTAGAAGTAGTAGTAGTAGTAGTAGTAGCAGCAGCAGCAGTAGTAGTAGCAGCAGTAGAAGTAGTAGTAGTAGTAACAGCAGTAGAAGTAGTAGTAGAAGTAGTAGTAGTAGTAGTAGTAGAAGTAGTAGTAGTTGTAGCAGTTACAGTAGTAGTAGTAGTAGTAACAGTAATAACAGCAGTGGTAGTAGTAGTAGTAGTAGTAGTAGTAGTAGTAGGAGAAGTAGCTGCAGCAGTGACAGTAGTAGTAGTAATAATAGCAGTAGCAGTAGTAGTAGTAGTAGTAGTAGTAGTAGTAGTAGTAGTAGTAGTAGTAGTAGTAGTATTTCGAGAGAGTGGAACGCATGAAAGGACAGATCAGAGCCTGCGCAATAATCTTCAGTTCTTCCCAGGTGGTGTACAGGAGTCCATGTGTATGACAAATACAAGAATAGCACCACTGACTCACAGAGATCATGTCGTAAAAGGCGACTAACTGTGTGAACACGGCATAACTCCAGCCATGGTTAAGTGGTTTGTTAAGAGCAGCATCGATGGCGCCTAACAGGCTGTGGATCTACTTTGCTCTAGTGTTCGTCTATTAAGATGGACTCGCATGTCGGTTAATCACCCTCCAAGAGAAGAAACTAATTGTATACAGACTCTGCAGAGTCTTTTAAGCCAGTATAAAGACGTTGAGTTGTGTTTTGTGTGTGGCTTACACCAGTTTGTTCTCGCAACCGGCTTTTTACAATGTTTCCTTGGCTCTCTTTAAATCTTTCTTCAGGGGGATTTTGGGGGTGGGGCGGGCGTGTGTGTGTATCCCATCCCCGATAGAGATTGCACGGTAATACTTGTCTGTGTCTTCCGTAGTGCCAAATCCCACTTTTAATAATTTTCTCATTGAATGTGATCATTCTGAAAGTCATTACAGGTGAGTTCACTGGAGAAGAATCTTGCGACGAGTAAAACTAAATGTCCGAGAAAAGCCCTTAATGTTTACAGGAGAGATAGCACGAGAAACGACACCGTTATTAAATATGTATGACTCTCATCGTCTGCTTAATACATATCAAAACAAACTAAACGATGGGTGAGTCCTCTCATGAGAATGCAACCTGATCAATTCAACTCCAAGTTTCTGGCTTTATGCAGGAGAAAGACAACGTGACATATTTATAGAAAACGCAACAGAAATACTTCAACAATGCGGGTATACAATGACTGACGCAAAACACGCAGCAAAGGAAATGTAATTTCAGTTTCCCAAGGCGCTTAACGACACACGGTCAGTGAAATTTTTTCTAGTAAACTTACACACATATTTATAAGATAGGAAGACAGCCCAAACAGAGAGTCCAACTATTGCACAAAAACAAATAGATCCGAATCCCGGTGGAGACCGGGATTTTATTTTATTTTTAAAATGCCTATGATCTCTGGGTAGTGAGATCAGACTCCCGTGGACAGTATCGATCACGTTAAAAATGCATTGGCAATTAGAAAAAGAATAGAGTACACTTGCCGCTGCCCGGGCAAAATATTAAATTCTAGCTAAAATCTACCGACACATTATTTGTAAGAGGGGCGTTCAAGTCAAACCGTGACATTTTATTCTTGATCTAAGTGAATGGGTTATAGTGTGCTGGAATTACTATCATTAGTTAGGGGAACGTGTGTCCTATTACCGGACAACACCGTTAGTGCTTGTATGGAACAGCGTGTTCTGATGAAGTTTCTTGTGAAAGAAGGTTTGAAACCTGCAGACATTTGCATAAGACTGCAATCACAATACGGTGATGAGACACTCAACCACAGTAAGACATACGAATGGTGTAAACGTTTTAGAGAAGGCCGTATATCCGTGAGTGATGATCCCGGCCGTGGTTGCTCTCAACCCAAAAATGTTATGGCGAGTGTTTTCTGGGACACACTTGGCATCGTTCATGTTGATTTTCTACCCATGGTGCCACTATCAACAGTACAGACGCATTTTGAGTGATATCCATAACCGTCTGCGGAAAAAATGGTCTGGTTTTGATTACAAAGGTTTCCTGCTCTTGCAAGATAGCGCTCAATCTCATACGACTCATCACACTATATGTAATCTGCAGCAACTCGGCTGGGAGGAATTGCCACATCCACCTTTCAACCCTAACCTCGTTCTAAGCGATTTCCATCTGTTTGAACGGCAAAAAGAATTCCTGAGTGGTCAGCATTTCAGAACCGAAGACGAAGTGAAATAGGCTGTCCTGGAATGGTTCAGACATACCAACAGATCTTTCTACACTGAAGCTTTTCGTAAATTACTTAAAAACTGGAACAGATGCATCAGCGTTGCAGAAGAATATACCAACAAATAAATGGGATTTTGGTTGCTTGAAAAAATAACTTTCCTTACAAACAATAAAAAAAAGTCCCAGTTTAACTCGATACTTCGCCTAGCTGATTTGTTACGAGCAGAACATAGATGGCGCATAACTGGTTGTTGATCTTCTTAGCTCTAATTGTTTGAGTCTTTTAAGAAAGCCTCGCACATCGGTTAAACCACCCTCCAAGAAACTAATTGTATACAGACTGTCAAGAGACTTCTAAACCAGTATGAAGACGTTAAGTAAATACAGATACAGACAACTAAAACAGGCAGACAACTTTAGCAAGCAGACAACCAATACAGAGAGACAACTGAAACTAATCCAAAGCCGCAATGAATTACTTCCTTACCTCCCCTACTCTAACATAATTACGAATTGCACGCTTTCACAAATGATGGATATGTGCGTAATCCATTTACGGAACGTCCTTCAAAACTATAAATGCGTAGTTCGTTAGTTGACCAGTTAGTTAGTTAGCTAGTCAGTTAGCCAGTGAGTTAGACATATAGTTAGTTCGTTAGCTAGTTAGTTAGTTTGCCAGTTAGTTAGTTAGCCAGTTAGTTAATTAGTTAGTTGGCCAGTTAGTTAATTAATTAGTTAGTTAGCCAGTCAGTTAGTTGGTTAGCCAGTAAGCTAGTTAGTTGGCCAGTTAGTTAGTTAGTCAGTTAGTTAGCCAGTTAGTTAGTCAGTTAGTTGGTCAGTTAGTTAGCCAGTTAGTTAGTTAGTTAGCCCTATAGTTAGTTAGTTCGGTAGATAGCTAATTAGTTAGTTAGCCAGTTAGTTAGCTAGTTAGTTAGCTGGTCAGTTAGACAGATAGCTAGTTAGTTAGTTAGTTAATTAATTCATTGGTTAGTTAGTTAGTTAATTAATTAATTGGTTAGTTAGTTAGTTAGTTAGTTAGCTGTCCGTTGCGCGTGATGATGGCAACATCATCAGACGGTTTTGTCTTGATGTAACTAGTGCTATATTTGGAATATAGTGAGAAAGAAACTGCGCGTGTCCCCAACCTCACTCTCTGGTCCCAAACTAGCTTGGGCCAGTGGCAAGACATAGGTCAAGACGAATGGAGGTATCTGAGGATACAGGCACTCTGGTCCCACCTTCCTTGAGAACAGGGGTAGCTTGAACACTCGTCCACCGCATCCGTTCATCGTCTTAAGAAGCGAATGCCTTACCTCTCGACCACAGCGTCTCACCGAAGACTCTCCAAAGTCTGCAGACAGCCAGTTTCTCATTCCAGATGTGTAGTTTCACCACAGAGTGACCAGCGGACGATTGGAATGTTGATGCGCCCAGACCATGTATTCCCTGCATAGTCATACTGATACTGGAGAGGTTTGGGTTGCCGGATCAGTGGTTGTCATTGGCCATCCTCTTCACTGATCAGATGATCAGTAATGATCATGGTCTTTTGTTTTACGACTTATGTCCGGCTGCAGCACCCCCCCCCCTTCCTCTACCCCCACCCCCTGTTGTAGAATGGTCGCCACTTGAGAAGTGCACTAATCAGGATGCTGGAACGTGGATGTCATCAATTTTCTGCATGAGAACGGGCTGTGTGATAGCAAATGTTAGTAGTATTGACGCAAGGCGAATGTTGATTGGGTCTCCACTGAGACATCATCCCCTACAGCAGTCAATGACGTAGACAGCCAAAACCGAATTGAATGCATGACGTTGAGCAGGATTTAAATAGTTGTCCATCACAAGTGATGAAGACCACTCTCTTTGTTCATCCGTGTGGATAGTCGTATCTCTTGCTGTGTCCGCTGAAATGGGTGACTTACGCGGTGATTTGGATTAAAGTGAGGAAGAAACTGCGCCTTTTGTCAACCTCACTCACAGAGCCTAAGCCACCTTTTGCCAGTGGCAAGACATTCATCGAGACGACTGGAGATAGCATAGGATGCAGATTTTGTCTCAGGGTTACCACCGAAGCCTTTCCGTAAACATGTAACCCGCAGGGTAGAAAGGTGGGATGGATCTAACGCAGTTTGTCGTGCCTTTTCGATAACCACAAGAGGTCGTTTGGACAACACTCAGCGTGTGAGTGGGTCTGGCATCTCTCCCCAGCTGTATTGAACTCATCATAGTAGCATCTAAAATTCCCACACGCCAAATTCGCGAAGGTGAACCGGCAGAACTAACCCGTGAAATACGTCACAGGTATAAGCGTAGTGCCATTCAGCCGGCGTCCAGACCAGGATAAACGGATGGAAGAAATCACAAAAACAGAACGAAATAACAAGTCCAGACGGAAAACAACACCACGTTTCAGTGAACACAAGTGTAAGTCGTCGACTAGTGTGAATTCCAGGCAAATCCGTGGTTTAGCGGCATCCATAATGATCCAAAACAGTAGAGAAATGTAGACTCGCAGCTAGTTATGGCGCCATCTTTGCCAGATTTAAATGTAGGACACAAAATAACTACCGTACCGCTTCATGACCACAATGGTGGATTCCGATTTACGAATTCATTTCAAAAATTGTTATTGATTGATGTTATGACATGAAAATACCGCGCGAATCCGCTCGAGGGGTAAACATATCATGAAGGAACGATTTTGACTTCAGTGATTACACGCCCGTTATCGATAACAGGAGGCACAGTGTGTATTTGATTCGATGAAAGGGAAAAACACAGCACAATGACAGAAATAGTGCACAAAACTTATTCAAATATGATCCACCATTGGCGGCCCACCATATATTTAGTAATATGAACCCTGTTGAAGTCGGATGTGTCGGCTCGAAAGGTTTAAATGTCGCAGTCAAGCTGTAAACTACAACATACAATTTATATATATATATATATATATATATATATATATATATATATATATATATATATATATATATATATATATATATATATATACGCGCACGCACGCACACACAGACAGACAGATGCACACACACAGAAAGACACACACAGACAGACACACACAGAAAGACACACACAGACAGACACACACACAGGAGGCAAAATGAAGACCACTGTGCTTATAGACCAAGTGAAGTTAAAGAAACTGGTTGTATACAGGCTCTACAGAGTCTTCTAAACCAGGGTAAAGACGTTAGGTTAAGGTCGCCACGTTTTTGATGAATTTAGATTTGGCTATTTTAGAGCAGAAAGTGTATAAAGACAGGAAACAAACTGTGACATGTCGTCCCGTTTATAAGGATAATATATTTGGCTATGGCACAAATTAAACTGTGCGGAGATCAGAGGCGCGAAACAGTCCGCCCCGTTTGTTTGTGTATGTGGGTTAGTTTTTTCACAGCATAAACTGTATTACGATGAATGATTTCTGAAAACAGACCATCAAGTTTATGAAGAAAAAAGATGTGGTTATTTGAGGGATGGTTTGGAAGCTACTCCTGCTGAGTTGAGTTAATTCTTGATGACGTTTCTTACGTTGCTGGTTACAGTGGCTCTTCTTGTATCGCGAGGGGTAATTTACAAGGTGGACCGGGGTCATTCTGGCTGTGATGCAACGTAAGGATCCTCAGTAAAGTCACTGCTGTGGAGATTACAATGGTGATCCCCACCTCGTTGACCAGGATGATGTGACTGACTGTTTCCAGGAACGCGAATGCGGACGTGAAGTGAGGTCTTGATCAGTACGCTTCATCTAACCCTGGATACTCTTCACAACCGTTATTTGAGGGATAAACTATATGGCGGGGAGGGAAGCGTCAGACAACACCACATTAATGAGGGAAATATATGGTGTTAACAACAACAACATCAACAGCCACAGCCACAGCCGCAGCAACAGCAACAACAACAAGGAAGTGTAAGGAAACTAAATCCAACACAAATATAGAAAACCCCAATGTGGAGTCAGTTCTATTGTACGGCTGTGTAGCGTGAGGGGCAACGGGAACTACAACAACAAAGGTTCAGGCTTTGAATGAATTTAAGAATAGAATGGATGCACATAGCTTTTGGAGCAAGGAGATGTGTATGAAACTGGTTGTTTGCAGACTCTGCATAGTCTTCTAAACCAGTCTAAAAGCGTTAGGATATGATTGATTGATTGATTGATTGAATGAATGAAGCAAGCAACATACTTGACTACAAACGTCTGCACGAACAAATGGAAGACCTAATGAAAGTAAAAATAAATATTACCTCCATCGTATCTGCCCTCGGTCTCGTCACTGCCCTCGCCACTTCCGCTCCCAGAGTTCCTGTCAGCGAAGTCTTCGTCGTCATCGATGATGTCCCTGGCTGCGTTGAAATTGCCACCTCCACCACCACTACCAGCGACTGCCTTGTAAGACTGGTCGCTCAGCATTAGCTCCTCATTGTAGAGTACACTGAGGTTCTGAGGATGATGATGAAGATTGAAATCAGAAGAAGAAAGGTTTGAGAGAAAGGAGATAAGGAGTTGTGTCCTTTGGGAGTCCGCAATGTTAGTGTCTAGGTATACTTCTTCTTCTTCTTCGTACGCAGTCAGACAGTAACAATTATTTTTTTGAAAAAAGCGGCGGTCATCCTGAGGCTGTCGACACTGCCATAGAGCTTGTCTTGCAGTTCCACTGGTGATGGCCACATCTGCTCTCTCTGATCCTCGTATGTCGGGCAGTTCTGCAGAAGATGTTCAGCGGTCATTTTGCCGGTACCGCACGGGCATTCGTCGGTACCACCTATCTTCAATTTGTTGAATAGGTGGTACCTCAGTCTATTGTGGCCAGTGCGAAGTCTGAAGACAACGACCTGCTCTCTTCTGTTCAACTGGTAATAGGCATCGTTTTTGGTGTAACCAGTATGTTCGGTTTCCCATTTGGTCATGTATCTGGCATTAATAAGCCGTTTTGACTCTTCGTACGTCATACTAGTATCTGTTTGTGGTAGTCTTGCACCTTCTTTTGCCAGTCTGTCTGCCTCCTCGTTGCCTTGGATGTTGCAGTGTGATGGGATCCACTGTACCACTACCCTTTTTGGTGCGGACTGCTGGCACAGTTTGCAGAGTGCTGCTCTTAAGTCATTAAGCTCGGTGTTTTTCTGGCTTTTTAGCGCTGTGACTACGGCCAGAGCATCTGTCAGCAAGACTGTATGTCTTTCATTTTCTTTATGTGTCACCATTTCTTCCACTGCCGCCCTCAGTGCCTCTGCCTCCGCTCTGAAATTGCTTGTGTAACAGTAGCAAATGACAGTGTTATTTTTCTGCCATTTGGTAGGTTCAGGAATGCTCCTGCCCCTCCGTTCTGTGTAGTGTTTGTTACAGAACCGTCGGTGTATGCATGGGTCCAGTCCATGCTTGGGTAGTTTTTCGATATAAAGCTTAGGGTAGTATCTCTCCTTTCTTTTTCAGTCTGGCAGTTTTTGTTTCCAATACCTGGTATATTTTCTACCACCTCTGGAAATATATCCTGCCTCCAGGTAGGTTTTCGTACAGTAGTGATGGGTTTTGGTGTTGTTAGTGCGTTTATGGGATCTTCGTGCATCTTTGATTTGGCTATTTCTGCAAAGTTTCTCCGCTTTAGTTTCCCATTTCCCAAATTGTTTAGTCTCTGGTGCATTGGATGGTCAGTCAGTCTTCGGAGTTTCTCTGACTGCAGCTGGGCTCTGCAGTCTCTTCTATGGATTGCAGTTTTGTAATCTTTTCAAGTTCTACAATTGGCGTTGACTTCATGCCTCCTGTTATAACTCTCATGGCTTGGTTTTGAAGTTTGTTAACTTTATCGAAGTTCGCCTTTGCTGCTGTTGTCCATGCCGCAATGCCATACTCGAGAACTGGTTTCACTCTTCCAGTGTACAGTTTCTTTAGTATGCTTTCGTCGTCTAGGTATACAAGGAGGCCGAGTGGCCTCGCTTGGTTTTCACAATACCCAAAATCCCTAACACAACCGGGTTCGATTCCCACCGTGTCTAGTTTTATATTTCTCTCGAGCGATTGCTCCTCCAGGCACGGATAGTAATGTCAACCTAACGTAGTGCACACTTGCCAAAAAACGTACTGCACACTTGCCAAGAAACGTACTGCACACTTGCCAAGAAACGTACTGCACACTTGCCAAGAAACGTACTGCACACTTGCCAAGAAACGTACTGCACACTTGCCAAGAAACGTACTGCACACTTGCCAAGAAACGTACTGCACACTTGCCAACAAACGTACTGCACACTTGCCAAGAAACGTACTGCACACTTGCCAAGAAACGTACTGCACACTTGCCAAGAAACGTACTGCACACTTGCCAAGAAACGTACTGCACACTTGCCAAGAAACGTACTGCACACTTGCCAAGAAACGTACTGCACACTTGCCAACAAACGTACTGCACACTTGCCAAGAAACGTACTGCACACTTGCCAAGAAACGTACTGCACACTTGCCAAGAAACTTGCAACAGCCAAATAGGTTGGCGGTTGTAGGAGGCGATGTTTTGTAAAGGATATGCTACTTGCTCACTTTATATATATATGTGTATGTATGAGTGTGTGTATGTATGTATATGTATGTATTTATGTGTGTATGTATGTATGTGTGTATGTATATGTGTGTATGTATGTATGTGTGTATGTATGTATGTGTGTATGTATGTGTGTGTGTATGTATGTATGTGTGTATGTATGTGTGTATGTATGTACGTATATGTGTATGTATATGTGTGTGTATGTATGTGTGTGTGTGTATGTATGTATATAAAATCCCGAGTGGTCTGCCGGGGTCTTTGTGTATGACAATGACAAGAATAACACTGCAGCCTCACAAAGAGCATGTCGTAAGAGGCGACTGTGTGACGTTGAATAACACCGGCCATGGTTAGGTGGTTTGTTTAGAGCAGTATAGATGGCTACTTTGCTCTAGTGTTTCAGTATATTAAGATAAACTCGCACATCGGTTAACCACTCAACGCAGCGGAGTATTAAGCTGCTCAAGCCTAGCCCACTAAGCAGGAAATTCTTCTGCTGGCTATATCCAGAGCTGGAACCTGCACAGGCGCACCTGCCACTGTAGAATTACAGGTCAACTAAGAATATATGCATGTGTGTGTTATATATATATATATATATATATATATATATATATATATATATATATATATATAATATAATATGTAATAAAATACGTATAATTTATATAAATAGCATGATTTAACCAAGACCCCTTCAATATGATCGAATCGAGATGGCACCAGCCTTATCTAATCAACACCCCACCAACCTTATTTAACCAAGCAAGACCCCACCATCATCTAATCAAGACCCCACCAACATAATCTAATCAAGACGCCAACAACATGATCTAATCAAGACCCCACCAACATGATCTAATCAAGACCCCACCAACATGATCTAATCAAAACCCCACCAACATGATCTAATCAAGACCCCACCAACATGATCTAATCAAGTCCCCACCATGATCTAATCAAGATCCCACCATGATCTAATCAAGACGCCAACAACATGATCTAATCAGGATCCCACCAACATGATCTAATCAGGATCCCACCAACATGATCTAATCAAGACCCCACCAACATGATCTAATCAAGACTCCACCACCATGATCTAATCAAGACCCCACCATGATCTAATCCGGATACCACCATGATCTAATCAAGACACCAACAACATGCTCTAATCAGGATACCAACAACATGATCTAATCAAGACACCAACAACATAATCTAATCAGGATCCCAACAACATGATCTAATCAGGATCCCACCAACATGATCTAATCAGGATCCCACCAACATGCTTGAATCGTCCCTCCCCCATCCACACCCCAGCCCTTTCAAAATGCTTCGCCCACCAGCATGTTCTAACTTGGTGCCGTCAATATGAACTGTTTATGACACACTCACACCCCCCTCCCCCTCCCACCACCCCAACTTTTCTAACCTGGCCTCGCCAAAACGCACGCACTGGGCCTCCCAACATGCACATACCGGACCTTACCAACATGCCCCAATCGGGCCCCGTCAACATTTCTTTATGCCGACTTCCAGATCACAGAATTCTCGACAGCTCAAAACGTGTTATCTCTGCGTCGGCACCGATTTATCCAGCTCAGTGTATCTCAACCTGTTCCATTTTGCGGGTCACTCTGAACGCATAATAATTCCCCTAAGGACCCCTTATTATCGTTCAGGGGAAAAGCAATTTCAGAGCGGAGGCAGAGGCACTGAAGGCTGCAGTAGAAGAAATGGTGACAAGTAAAAGGAATGAAAGCAATATAGTCCTGCTTACAGATGCCTTGACCGTAGTCACAGCACTAAAAAGCCAGAAAAATACTGAACTTAATGATTTAAGAGCAGTACTCTGTCAACTATGCCAGAAGTCCGCACCAAAAAGAGTAGTGGTACAGTGGGTTCCATCCCACTGTAACATCAAAGGCAACGAGGAGGCAGACAGACTGGCAAAAGAAGGTGCAAGACTACCACAACCAGATATTAGTGTGACATACGAAGAGTCAAAAAGGCTTATTAGAGCTAGATACATGACCAAATGAGAAATAGAACATACTGGCTACACAAAAAACGATGCCTATTACCAGTTGAACAGAAGAGAGCATGTCGTGGTCTTCAGACTTAGCACTGGCCACAATAGACTGAGGTACCACCTATTCAACAAATTGAAGATAGGTGGCACTGACGAATGCTCGTGTGGTACCGGGAAAATGACCGCTGAACATTTGCTGCAAAACTGCCCGACATACGAGGATCAGAGAAAGCAGATGTGGCCATCACCAGTGGCAACACTAGACAAGCTCTATGGCAGTGTCGACAGCCTCAGGATGACCGCTGCTTTTTTCGAAAAAATACAGGTTGACGTCTGACAGCGTACGAAGAAGAAGAAGTTCAGGGGAAAATGAAATATAGAAGTTTCGAGATTGTGAGAATTGTGTTTGTTAGTGACAACGATCTTTCTCAGTAAGAAATTATAATAATAGTTGTCCACCGCAATCGTTATGTCTTGTGTTCGTGGATTATGAGATGGATTTCTATAGCATCGAAAAACTGCGGTGCTCAATGCCCTGAGAAATCAGGGAATTGCAGAAAATTACGCTCAACTGATAGAGGAGATAAACAGCGGATACACAACGGATGTCACAGTATTCTATACACGGATCACCATACAGATACATTCTCACCAAAGCTATTTACAGCGACCCTTGAGCATGTCTCTATACACATGGACTAGGTGGATGTGGGCATAAACATAGATGGAGAAATTCTTACTCAGCTCAGGTTTGTTGATGACAGTCATCCTCAGTCACAGCGTTAAAAAAACGTGGAGAAAAGTCTGAGTGAGCACAGTAGAGCAAGCCTTGCAGTTGGCCTACACATCAATAGAAAGAAAACACAGTTCATGCTCAACAGCTTCAGCCCAAAAGGAAATATGCGACTTGGAGATTGTCCCATTGAAAACGCCAATTGGTCTACTTACGCCAAGCGATCACGAACTCCCATTTAATAAATCGGGAGATCTCACAAAGGATAACAGCGGGCTGGCTCAGCTTCTACTGTATTAAACCCATACGGGATCAAGACGCTGAGGAGCGCATGAGCTGTAGCGGTCAGCGACCCATAGCTAACTGCTAGCGTCATGGCCAGCGAACTAGAGCTGCCAAGACCCTTCTACACCTCCACGCGGTGATCCTGGATAACACGCTGCAACAGAGCAGACTGGCTAAAGAGAAGGGATCGAAGAGGGAATGCTAACCCGGTACTCAAAAAATGCTTGCTGAAGTCGGATGTGTTGGACCGAAAGGTGCAAATATCGCAGTCAATCTGTAAACTACGACACAACGCATTCCGTTCTCTGGACTACATTCTGCTACTTAAGCCCTTTCAGTGTTTGGTGGTGGGAGATTGAGAACGAACGAAGCCAAGCCAAGCCCATTCTACAACAGATGCGAAACGTCAACGCTAGGGCTCATATCTTCGTGTGGTTAATCCAATCACGGTTTATGAATGCCAGGTGGGGAACCTACGGAAAGCTGATGTAGATTGACTCCGCGTTGCCCAACGTGCGATGGAGCAAAAAAATTGAAGATCTACATTCGAGACAAAATCTACAACGCAGAGATCAGACGTCGAACGTCCTTCTCTAGCGTCATAGATGTCGAGCTGTTACGAAAATGTAGATGGATCGTCCAGGTGATGCGCATGTTGGATAACAGATGGATACATAGAGTGACGTCGTGGGGGCCTTACAACTTCAGACACCCTAGTGGGAGATCGAGGCTGAAGTGGAGTTATGGCCCTGAACGAGGCACAGGGCCCAACATGGTACACCAAGACAAAAAGAGTGAAATGAGTTTACTCAACATTTGACTACCTGGCATTAGACACAAGTGCATGTTTGAATACTAGGATTTACAAATTTAGAGTTTTCAATCGCAAGCGAAGATGGCGACATCATCAGTCTATTGCTGCAAAATGTGTTATCGGATGGCTGTAAAGACCAATCCTCGAACGGCATATCCTGGCACAAAGTACATATCATCATGTAGCATTATGTAGCATGTCCTTTACGTGGCTCCCATCACAGTCTGTCTGAAAGAAACTCTTTATCTTGCCAAATCTCCAGCCTCCGCTACAGTCAGACATTCCTGGATGTCTAGGTAACATCGTCTTCTTGGTCTATTTCTGCCTCTTTTGTCCGGCACCATACCTTCCCTCACCGTTCTCTCGAAACCGTTGTGTCTCTTGATGTGACCAAAGTATTTACATTTTCTAGCCAAAATGGAATTGATAAACCAGTTCTCCTCTATGCTCAACTCTTGCCGAATGTGTCTACATTTGTTTTTTTTCTCTGTCCATGGTATTCTGAGGATCTTTCTGTAACATTTTGACTCGAAGGATTTGATTCTTTGTCTAGAAGTTTTGGTAACCATCCATGATTCGCAGCCATAAGCTATCACAGGAAAAACACAGGCTCTCAAGACTTTTGTCGTTTTGTTTGTGCTCTGCCATAATTTCTTCAGGCTGTGCAGTCTCTGCATTGCCATGGCTATTCTTCTGATTTCTTTCGACCAGTCGCCATTTTTGTCACTTCTGGAGCCCAGATATTCAAAATGTGTGACCTGATCTATTTCCTCATCATCTACTGTAACTTTATGTTGACATTGTGTTTTGTCTATGGTCATTATTTTTGTTTTGTTTATGTTTATAAACAGGTTTTGATCTTCACTGTTTCCATTTACAGCTGAAATTAGCTGCTCTATCCCTTCTGCACTTCTTGATAGTATCACTGTGTCGTCTGCGTATCGCAACTCTGGAATCTCGTACCCACCAATCGTAAATGTATCAAGACTGTCAATATTCTCGTCTTCTCTAACATTTCTCATTATACATTCCGCATAGATGTTATATAGATAAGGTGAGAGGATACATCCCTGTCTTACTCCCTTTTGTACTGCGAACCAATCTGATGTTTGCCCAGATACTCGGACATCGGCTAGTTGATCTTGGTATAATGTTTCAATTATTATTTATTCCAAGACTTCATTTTTTTGTTTTTGCAACTACAGGAGTGTAATATTTGGTTTATACGAGGCGTGTTCAAATTAAACCTGACCTAACTGCACCAAGTGAACATACGTGAAAATACGCATGATGGCGTCACTTCTGAAGTAAACAGCACATTCCAACCGTCAAGTTTGCAAAATGTTATTATATTCCGACTCATAGTTTCCTAAGCAGACTGTTGAAAACATGGAGGGTGTGATACGGAATACGTCCAGAGTTGATCAGCGAGCGGTGATTCGGTTTCTAACAGCAGAAGGATGTCGACCAGTCGACATTCGTCACAGAATCAATTCATTTTAACAATCCTCGTATCTTGGTATTTCGTTGGTGAATTGGTGTGTTGACGTTTTTTGTCGGACATTCTTCTACTTGTTCTTCGTTCGTCCTGAAAAGGGCTTTGCAGGTAGCAGGATGATGCCCGGACAACGAAATGCGCTGTTATCCAGGACCACCGAGTGGAGGTATAGAAGGGTCTAGGCAACTCTGGATCGCTGGCCCTGACACTAGCAGTCAGCTATGGGTCGTTGACCACTGCAGCTCATGCACTGCTCAGCATCTTGATCCCGTGAACCCATATAGGATTATTCCCAAAACCCGTCATATCACTATTCCTGGACCTTCCGCATGACTTTTTCTCACAAAGCCTCCCCAATAATGCCCTACGGACACTGAACAAGACCCTTTAGGAATGCTTCACACACATACACCACCCCACCACATGGTCTCTTCGTGGACGTACAAAGTCCTTTACACGGCCAAGCGTAGCACAAACGACTGGACGACCCCGGTCCACCTTTATCAGCAGGCTCGGGATGTAAGGAAAGCTACAACATCCCGCCACTAAATGTCTTCCTCAGGACGAGGAAGAGAGTAAACCTACTCACTGTGGACATTCACAATATGGACACCCGACAATTCCCCCCCCCCCCCCTCCCCCATGACTCTTTACGGACCATCACAAGACTTTAGACTGACACCCACAAGACTCTAAATTTATCAGCAGAGAGAACTTCCTGGATCCACATTAGACTATACATTGGCCCCTACATGACTCTACACAAACACCCAACATTCGATACTGACCCCCACTGACCCATACATGAGCCTCCATTGAAATCCACACTGACCCTCCCATGACTACACGGGCTCCCACATTCTGACCCCAACAGGACTCTACTCTGACCCCAACAGGACTCTACTCTGATCCCAACAGGACTCTACACTGACCCCATCATGACTCTACCGACCCCTACATGACTCTTTACTGACCCCCTACAGGACTACTCTGACCCCTATATGACTCTACACTGACCCCAACACGACTCTACACTGAGCCCAAGTGCTGACACCCACAGAACGTGCACTGACACCTACAGGACTCTACACTGACCCCAACATGACTCTACACTGACCCCAACCGGACTCTACATTGACCCCTACAGGACTCTACTCTGACCCCAATAGGACTCTACTCTGATCTCAACAGGACTTTACTCTGACCCCCAACAGGACTCTACACTGAGCCCAAGTGCTGACACCCACAGAACTTGCACTGACACCTACATAACTCTACAGTAACTCCCTCAGGACTTTGTACTGACATTCGCATGACTAATCTGACACCCACATGACTCGATACTGACCCCCCACGAGGGGACTACACAAACCCACACAGGATGACCTCAACAGAACTCTATAAATGACCACTAACGGACTCCACAATGACCCACACATGACGCCACACATTACTCTCACTGACCCCCGCATGACTCCACACTGACTTCCACATGATTGCACACTGACCCTCATATGACTCCCGCTGACCCTCACATGTCTCGACACTGACCCCTACATGACGCCCCACACTGACTCCTCCACCATGGCGCCCACACTGACCCCCACATGAATCCACACTGACCCCCCCCCCTATGGCGCCCCACACTGACCACCACAAGACGACTATTCAGACCTCAGCAGGCTAACCCTAACAGCACCCTAAAACTACCCCCACAAAACTCTACACTAACCCTAACAGCACCCTAAAACTACCCCCACAAAACTCTACACTAACCCTCACAGCCCCACAAAACGACCCCCCACCCCCTCTCAAGACCCCTACACTAACCCTCATACCACCCAAAAACGACCCCCTAAAAAACTATACACTAACCCTCACATGATCCTAAAACAACCACGACAGAACTCTACACTCAACATCACAGCATCCTAAAACAACCACCACAAAACTACACTTACCCTCACAGGACTTTACAACGACCCCCACGAAACTACACTCACCCTCACAGGACTTCACAACGACTCCCACAAAACTCTACACTTACCCTCACATGACTTCACAACGACCCGCACAAAACTCTACACTAACCCTCACAGCCCCACAAAACGACTTCCCCCCCCCCTCCCAAGACCCCTACACTAACCCTCATACCACCCAAAAACGACCCCCTAAAAACTCTACACTCACTCTCACAGGACTTCACAACGACCCCCCCACAAAACTCTATACTTACCCTCACAGGACTTCCCAACGACCCCCACAAAACTCTACACTTATCCTCACAGGACTTCAAAACGACCCCCATACAACTCTACACTTACCCTCACATGACTTCACAACGACCCCCCACAAAACTCTATACTTACCCTCACAGGACTTCACAACGACCCCCACAAAACTCTACACTCACCCTCACAGGACTTCACAACGACCCCCACAAAACTCTATACTTACCCTCACAGGACTTCACAACGACTATTAGAGAACACCAAGTTGAGAACCACTGCCCTAAACAGATCGATTCGAATTCCCACGGAACAATTCGCGCCTTTTCCGCACATGCACTTCCGATTTCGCAAATACAATTCCTGCTGCTCACGGCCTTCAAGCATAGCAGCGATAACACCCCAAACTCCCCTCCCCCGATCTCCACCTCATAAAAATAGAAATAAAAAAACTGATAATAATAAATAAAGAAGTGGCCTATTTCTCGTGTACTGTTTGATGGCGTCGTATCTTCACGGCCCCAGAAAATGCCAAATGAATCTGGGTCAAGGTTACGCCGATGCGGAAGCCAAAATGATTGCTCGGAAGCAGGCAATGAGTAACAGGGATGTTGTTGCGTACGTGCTCTTTCGGCTTTCTATATCATCATTATATTTAATAAAACAGCTATCAGCATTATCTTCTCCATACTGGGGTGACGTTACCACTTCAATTGGTATCCATAAAAGATGTCTGCCGCAGTACTGCGCATTTCCAATTTTATTGTTATCAAAGTTACACGTGTTTGAGTTATTCAATATTGATAACGTTTTTCTAGGATTTGTTGCAGTGGATATTTTTGTATCTCATGGCGAGCGAATCGAAGAGAATGGGCCTTGATTAAGTGTAATGGGAGGCTTCTCAGTAGGCTGATAACAGCGTCGGTTAAAAACCTCCCTTACCAGACTGCAGTAACAGTACCTGTTTCAAGATGTTGGTTGGAGAAGTGACACAATAGTTTGTGGTGGTGGTGATGACGCTCTGCATTTTCTTTTCTTTTCATTCGCTTGTTTCACTCTAATGTGAAGCGTAAGTCTGTACTGCAAATGACCCATTTAGACGGAAGTCTACTCAACTCAACTCGAGCAGCTTTGAATAATATGCGTGTATGGTTACAGTGGCCCTATTCTGTTCACCCCGTGGTATCACGTTGGTAAATTCCGGCAGTAAATGTTTTGCTAATTTATTATTTTCTTTTCCCTAATCCAGTGCCTCTTCTAAGATTATTATTTTTTTTTTGCGTTCGTCTTCTTCTCGAATCCGAAAGGGGGTGGGGGTTGCACTGTGATTTCTATTTGTTGCGCCTGTCGGCCCAGTGATCCGACTTCAGCATTCATTTTATGTAAGGGTCTGGTTCCTCCTGCATCTTCTAAGGGTTTGCTTCTCCGGGGTAACGGCCGGTGCTGTGATGGGGATTGAGCCCAGCACCTTTAGGTTGTGAGCCGTGCCACTTAACCACTAGCCCATGCCGTCCCACTTCTCTTCTTCTTCTTCTTCCTCGTTCATCTTAAGACCTCAACTTCAATTACTCTAACGAAGGCAACAGTCGATTCAAGGCTCGGTACGCTTCCGTACAGCTTCTCGTGGAAGGACACTGGCTGTTGCCAAATGCTACTTCTTTTGTCGGTATACAGTGGACAGAACTGCAAAATATGTTCTGCCTTCATGGGGGCTGTGCCGCAGGTACAAAGGTCTGTGGTGCCAATCTTGAACTTGTTGTCTTAGGCCTCTGACCTCGGTTGCGTCGGTCGGCCTCATCCATGACCTACGTGGTTCCAGACGTCGTCCACGGCGAAGGTGGAGATTGCTATCTTCTGGAGCCATAACGTGCAAGAACGGCCGCTTCTGGGCCTTCAGCCGGTCGGTGGAAGATCTTTGGCGCAGAGGAAAGACTTGTGTAGTATCTAGTGGGACGGGGTTCTCTGGCCCAGCCGTACAACATGACCGAACAAAGAAACTTAGCGGCGGGCAAGCGTCTCTGAAAACAGGAGGCCTGTTTTAGCAGATGCTTATCTCAGCTAAAACATATAATTACGACCAGTTTTTTTTTAGTACAACCCAAGGGGCTCTGACTTCAGGGCTCGATGCATCTGCCTTGCAGCTGGATAGATAGCTTCCGGGTAATTCTACCGCGGCAAAGAATGTTTGTTCATGGTAACGATCACAAGTATTTATCTCCACTCGGGCAACAGATTTAAGGAACAAGGAAAAGAAATGGAAGTAATGGGATAATAGAGATACCAATTAGGACCTATAGATGACGTAAGCGCATTGTCACAAGCGAGAGATGAGAGTTCAGCTGCTAGACCAGCGAGACACCTCACACAAATGTGTCACAACTGGGCTCGTCTTTCGCCATTCAACACTTGCGACTATGGCATTTGGCAGTGTTTGGCTTGGCTTGGTTTCGTTCGTTCTCAATCTATCGCTACCAAGCTCTGATACGGGCCTAAGTAGTAGAATGTAGTCCAGAGAACGAAATGCGTTGTGTCGTAGTTTACAGATTGACTGCGATATTTGCACCTTTTGGTCTAACTCCGACGAGCAATCATTTTTTGAGTACCACGTTAGCATTCCCTCTTCGATCCCTTCTCCTTAGCCAGTCTGCCCTACTGCAGCCTGTTATCCAGGATCACGTGCGTGCAGGTGTAGAAGGGTCTTGGCAGCTCTGGTTCGCTGGCCCTGACGCTAGCAGTCAGCTATGGGTCGCTGACTACCGCAGCTCAGCATCTTGATTCCTGGCAGTGTTTAATCCAGACAAATTTATAGATTACTTCCTAACCGTCCTGTCATCAAGCATGTATCATCTTTTCGCTTGTTTCATGCTTGTACTTTTCAGCGTCAGTTATGAAGAGGTTTCTTGATCGGGAATTAGTATGTGCTTCGTATGAGAGGAGCGTTACTGCGTCTGATATTTCTGCTATCCATTTTCCCCGCAGTCCGTCCTAAGCTCTTTATCAAGTGTATATGTATAGCACTGCTTTATGAGGGATACTTTCTGGTGTCTGTAGTGCCGCGTTGCTGAACTATTTTCTTCTCTTTCTGCACTGGTGTTGTACCTACTTGTCTTCTAATTATTCGTTTCTGATTCTTTCCATTCTTGTTACTCCAAGCATTCATCTCTGTTGTTACGAGGTTTCTTTTATCTTTGTCTGTTAATGTCCAATGCACTGAGAGCATAATGTGGGTTTATCACAGGTAGATAAACAAGGAACAGTGATGGTTTTAATTAGCGAACATGGTAAGGAAAGAGCGCGTAAGGGGACGTCTAGGTAGTGAGTTGTAAACAAAGTATGTTTGTTAGTGACACTGATCACAAGACAAGTTTGTATCTGGACTTGGTTAACTTGTGTAACGAATAACAGCAGCAAGAGCTCACAATAGCAGACTGACGTTCCAAATGCTGTTTTAATGGCAGCTTAGATAACGAGGTGGAGGATCGACGTGATCCCTGTAGTAATGAGCGACACACAGATGAAGCTAAACATAGCACAGCCACCTGAAGGACATCAGTCCACTTTCACCAGAACGCTCGGGTGTGTGGAGAGATACTACAACCCATCACTGGACGCCGTTTTGAAGGATGCACAAAAGAGTAGTCTAACACATTGTGGGCATTTATTCATCACTAACCCAGGAGAGACGACTTAGGGCCTCTCCCTTCCAGCGGGTCTTGGTCCAAATTCAAGAAAGACTAAACTGAGTGGCAGAGTGTTAGATGACTTGCATCTCACGTCAAAGGAACTAAACTAAATCACTGTTATCGACAAGGCCCCAGTGGATCCAGTCGTAAATAGGTACCTTGTCTATTGAAATTGAAAAAGTTGCGAAACTAGAAACTGTCCATCCCACGTCATAAAAAAGTTGAGACGTAGTTACTCCTTTTCTACCAGGGAGTGTCCAGTCTTCTACCACGGGTGTACAGGTTACTCCTATTCTACCATTGAGTGTGGAGCTCACTCATCTTTAACCATAAAGTCTGTTGTAAACAGGCTGTAGGGGTATTTCCTCTTCTACTAAATGGCATACAGTCTCTAACCGTTGGCTGTAGAGGTATTTCCTCTTCTACTAAATGGCATACAGTCTCTAATCGTTGGCTGTAGAGGTATTTCCTCTTCTACTATATGGCATACAGTAGAAATTGATCCTCTTCGTCCATGCGGTGTAGAGACTTCTACCATTTGGTGAAGAGATCACGCCACTGCAACTTTCGGATGGATTTTTAAAAACAAAATCTAGTTCCGGTGAATTATTGTCTCTCCAGTACGAGTTCGCCGTTCCCATGTACAACCCTCTTTAGTTAGTTGCCTTTACCAACACGCCTGGCAGGAGTATCGAAACTATCCTTTGTTCCCCCTTCACGTCTTATCAGCACATTCCGGAACGACACCAGACACTTTAAAATATGGTGTCCTAGTTCTGTTCTTGCGTTTTCTTAAGACACATCTTCACTGAACACAGGTCATATCCACGAGAGCCTCAATCTGTCTCAGTAAATGGTGAAGTGTGTGGATTCTGTTTGTTGATGTAGCTGGATCGTTAAACTTTTTAATATTGTACTACACATATTTTTTGGCGTTGTCGGACTGGTGAATTTGTGGATTTTCTTCTCCCATTGTCGGGATGGTGGGTCTGTGGATTTTCTTCTCCCATTGTTGGACCGGCGAGTCTGCGGATTTTCTTCTCCCATTGTTGTACCGGCGAGTCTGCGGATTTTCTTCTCCCATTGTTGGACCGGCGAGTCTGGGGATTTTCTCATACATGGGAAGACCGGCATTTATTTCACGTGGATCTTCTGGTAAAAATGTCCCTGATTTCTGGGTAGTGAGATCTGACTTTCGTGTTCAGCGTCCAGCATGTTAAAAATTCCTTGACGGTTGGAAATCGAAAAGAGTAGGTTTAAAAGCCGCTACCCGAACATAATTCAAGTTAAAAATCTACCCAAGTTATTTGTACCTTCCCTCTGTAGTTTGTACCTTCCCTCTGTGGTTTGTACCTTCCCTCTGTGGTCTGTACCTTCCCTGTGTGGTTTGTTAAGAGCAGCTATAGATGACGCCTAATAGGCTGCGGGTCTACTTAGATCTTAAACCACCCTCCAAGAAACTGGTTGTATACAGACTCTGTAGAGTCTTCTAAACCAGTATAAAGACGTTATGTTAAGTTAAGTTAGTCAGCACGACACGTGAGGAAACAAGAAAAGAGCTTCCAAGGACGGTTTATTGCAATTAACACAGTAATCAGACGGCCCCTGAAAACAACTGTTCAGTCGGCCCTTTCACTACCCCAGCATCATGGATTATTAAACACCCCTTATGTTGATTTGAATTAACATCGAAAGACTCTCAACATCAAACCCAGACCACCTGATGATTTGCAAAAACCTTCTGGATAAATACAATATGGATGGCATGTTGAGCGGGAGTAACAAGACAATCCACGTGGCCAAACTTAGCACACCTGATGTCTGACGTGCTGCACATGACACGGAAAGTAGGTCAGTAAGGATGACACGTGATGATGATGATTACGATTAAATGACATTGAACTTGCTTGAGCTTGGCCTTGCCACTTACCCGTTTCATGTGTGCCAGCGTGTCCTTGATCCCCAACAGAACCGGATCTGGAATAAGTGTGATCTTGACCTCCACGTTGTGTTTGGCTTGTGTGATGACGTTAGCCTCTGGCACTTCACGAATGTACCTGGAAACAATGAACGAAACAGGAATGCCAACAATAATACTAATGTGCTATTTACGACAAGGTAAAAAAGTCACCTCAGTATTTTGTTATAACGGAATATGTGATACGTTTTTGTCCCTCCTTGTGGAAAAAGAAGACTAACGTCTGGTAGGGAAAAACACTGGTCGGACGTGTTAGTCGGGGTCAGGCAAAACATACTGATCAGACTTGTTAGTCGGGGTCAGGCAAAACATACTGATCAGACATGTTAGTCAGGATCAGACTAAACATTCTTAGCGGGAAAGTTTGCCAGGGTCAGACTAAACATTCTTATAGGGAAAGTTAGCCAGGATAAGATAAAACATACTGATCAGACATGTTAGTCAGGGTCAGGCAAAACATACTGATCAGACATGTTAGTCAGGATCAGACTAAACATTCTTAGCGGGAAAGTTAGCCAGGGTCAGACTAAACATTCCTATAGGGAAAGTTAGCCATGGTAAGATAATACATTCTGATCAGACATGTTAGTCAGGATCAGACTAAACATTCTTAGCGGGAAGGTTAGCCAGGGTCAGACTAAACATTCTTAGCGGAAAGTTAGCCAGGGTCAGACTAAACATTCTTATAGGGAAAGTTAGCCAGGGTCAGACTAAACATTCTTAGCGGGAAAGTTAGCCAGGGTCAGACTAAACATTCTTAGCGGAAAGTTAGCCAGGTTCAGACTAAACATTCTTATGGAGAAAGTTAGCCAGGGTCAGACTAAACATTCTTATGGAGAAAGTTAGCCAGGGTCAGACTAAACATTCTTATGGAGAAAGTTAGCAGGGTCAGACTAAACATACTGATCAGACATGTTAGTCAGGATCAGACTAAACATTCTTAGCGGGAAAGTTAGCCAGGGTCAGACTAAACATTCTTAGCGGAAAGTTAGCCAGGGTCAGACTAAACATTCTTATTGAGAAAGTTAGCCAGGGTCAGACTAAACATTCTTATAGGGAAAGTTAGCCAGGGTCAAACTAAACATTCTTATGGAGAAAGTTAGCCAGGGTCAGACTAAACATTCTTATAGGGAAAGTTAGCCAGGGTCAAACTAAACATTCTTATGGAGAAAGTTAGCCAGGGTCAGACTAAACATTCTTATAGGGAAAGTTAGCCAGGGTCAGACTAAACATTCTTATGGAGAAAGTTAGCCAGGGTCAGACTAAACATTCTTATGGAGAAAGTTAGCCAGGGTCAGACTAAACATTCTTATGGAGAAAGTTAGCCAGGTTCAGACTAAACGTTCTTATGGAGAAAGTTAGCCAGGGTCAGACTAAACATTCTTATGGAGAAAGTTAGCCAGGGTCAGACTAAACATTCTTATGGAGAAAGTTAGCCAGGGTCAGACTAAACATTCTTATGGAGAAAGTTAGCCAGGGTCAAACTAAACATTGTTATAGGGAAAGTTAGCCATGGTCAGGTAAAAGACACCGGTCAAGAAGCCCATCTCACTTCCACGCAGTTCTCCCTGGAAACTGTTTAATGGCAGACTGACTAAAGAGGTGGGAAATCGACGTGATCCCCGAAGTAGTGAGCAACACGCTGTTGAAGCCATAGCCCAACCGCTCGGAATATTTCGGTCCACCTTTATCAGCATAATCATGACGTAAAAACTACTTCAACCCACCATCTAACACCCTCTTCAGGGCACACAAAAGAGTAAAGTTACTCATACTGGAAATGCTACAAAGAAGAGTGACAAAGCTAATAATGGGATTCTAGAATTACAGTTAAAAGGAAAGACTCAGAAAAACCGACCTATATTGCCTAAAAAAGAGAAGAATTAGAGATGACTTAAAACAGGTTAATAAGATAATCAAAGGAACGGATAAATTAGACTATAACAAGTTTTTAAAAACACAACCACCATCATGTACTAGAGCGCATAGCTACAAATTAACTAAAGGAAGGTCCAGATTAGATATTAGGAAATATTGTTTTAGTCAGAGAGTTTTCCAGGTTGTCTGTTCTGTACACTCACAATGTCGGTTTCAATTGCAATGGTATAACATGGTGAAGTTCCTGGCCCTGCGCACAACCCTCATTAGTTGCTTATTAAAACATGCTTGGAAGGTTACCGTGATCTTCTTCAATCCGGGTGCCACTGGGGTGATTATCATTATGGTATGTTCTCAATCGACATCATCTCATTCCGAGCAGACCAATGTCAGTATATGGCAAAAAATAGATAAATGATGGTTCCCGTAGCTCGCTGGCTGTACACACTCCTGTTCAGTTCTATGATTTTAAAACTCTGCAATCTGTGCACTGCCGTTTCATCAATTGCAATGTCTTCCTCCAAGAGGCAGTCGTTGATCTACTCTAACGAGGCAGTCGTTGATCTACTCTAACGAGGCAGTCGTTGATCTACTCTAACGAGGCAGTCGTTGATCTACTCTAACGAGGCAGTCGTTGATCTACTCTAACGAGGCAGTCGTTGATCTACTCTGACGAGGCAGTCGTTGATCTACTCTAACGAGGCAGTCGTTGATCTACTCTAACGAGGCAGTCGTTGATCTACTCTAACGAGGCAGTCGTTGATCTACTCTAACGAGGCAGTCGTTGATCTACTCTAACGAGGCAGTCGTTGATCTACTCTAACGAGGCAGTCGTTGATCTACTCTAACATGTCACCTTTATCCATTCTCAATGTCCCCACTGCAGGTGCCTTTGAGGTGAGAATATCCGTGATCGTTCATTGTCGCAAATCCTAACATCACCATGACTAAAATACCATGCCGTTTCTTCTTCTTCATTTCTTCTTCTCGATCATCACGTTCTATAGTATGCCTGCACGTAAAGTCCAGTTCTCTAGATAAGGTTGCTGTAGTGGTGTAGTGGAAAGTTCTTCAAGGCTTCCCAACATGTGCCAGTACTCAGAACGTGTGTGTTATGTGCTTCTGCCTGCGATTGGGTGACGGAGCCAATTTTAGCCTGTGCAAGTGGTCATTCAATCTTGTGTCCCATTCTCACGCAGCACAGGATCACTTGCTCCGCTCGATCAAGACAGTGATAGTTATCTCTCGTTTGGTCGACTTTTCTTATGGTTTAGATAAGTGTCTTCTTTTCCCGAAAGGTGATCGCTCGTTCTTTCTGTTCTCGTGTTGCTTCCTCCTTTGCTAACCTGTCTGCTTTCTCATTTCCTGGTATGCCACATTGTGATGGTATCAACAGTTGTCTTAGCATTTAGTTGGTCTAAGGTGTTTTTAAGCTCTGGTAGTTTATCATTCTTGCGGACTTCTAGAACGGGCATTGCATCTGTAAGGAATACAACCCGCTAGCACTGGTTTGTTGTGTTGTTTATGTTGCTTCATAATTTCTGTTGTATTAATATTGTATAAATATTTATACAGGCAAATTGTTGTATTTTATTTTAATTGCTGTATTCATCATTAAGTGGAATATTCTTTCCAGAACTTAGTCTCCGTCAAAGTAGCATTGAACACATCGCTTTTCCGGTTAGTCGGTCTGCGTCATACAAGGACATCTTTAAACTGTTAGTCAAATATTATATAATGTTCTGGGAAGCCCTGTCCCACTCTTTGAGAGAACCGCCAGCTTCTCTTGACCAGTGTATCTTCTCCATATGACCGACGTATTGAATTGTTTCCCTTGTGATTTTGTCTACAAGCCTAATTTCTTTTTATACTCAGCTGCTGTATAATTCATTTATTTGTTTCTTCTGTCAACCGCGTAGTGCTGTTTTGGCTTGAATTATTTCTCACATTGTTGGTTAATCTGGTTATATCCGCGTTCTTTGAGCGTGTAATGACTTCATGTCCAGGGGCCCCGACACAGTTCAGCACCCTTAGGGGAAGGGAGTCTGACACATTAGGTCCAGGGGCCCCGTCACAGTTCAGCACCCTAATGGGGAAGAAGGCGGACACATTTCCGGTTTCTAATTTTTGTTGTTGTTGTTATGGATCCAGCAGCATTCCGAGATCTGGCCCTTCGGCCCAATGTCATGTAATGATATCTTCACGTGTTTACCAGTTGTCTAGTGCCATACAAAGTGTTTCATTTATCTGTCCTCGGAGGAAGAGGCATTAACCAAACATCGTTGAGCACTGAGCACTCAAAAAGATGATGATCAACGGTTTCATATGGGTATGTACACAACTTGGACTCAGGAGTATGTTGTGGTTGGATTCTGTTTAGGTCTTTGTTAAGTGGGATGTGTGGAGTCTGTAATAAGACAGTGGTGCTCTGATCCTCCCTTGTTAGTTAATTTGTACTGTCATTTGGATTGGGGCTTGTCATTTATCTGTAGACCTCCATTCCCGAGTTTCCCATGGCCTATCTGTTCATCTTTCTTTGTTTGCTGTTCTTATGGGCTGTTTTCTTTGACTATTTGTAAAGTTCTTGCTGTGTGTGGCTGTTCTTGTATTGATTCCTTATTGCTAGAATATCTGCCTTGTCATTGCCAGGTACGTTTGAGTGTCCAGGGATAAACTGCAGAACTATTTGACAACAGGGGAAGTGATAATGCAGACAATGAGATATTTGTATAAGGTCAGGTATACAATGACCAGCTTGAAGGACTAACATCGAATCTGTGAAAATAATGTTTCTGACTGGCGTGGGAAGACATCAATTGTATCCCCACCAGAACTTTTAACTAGAATCTCCAAGAACTAATCGCGTGGGAAGACATCAATTGTATCCCCACCAGAACTTTTAACTAGAATCCCCAAGAACTAATCGCGTGGGAAGACATCAATTGTATCCCCACCAGAACTTTTAACTAGAATCCCCAAGAACTAATCGCGTGGGAAGACATCAATTGTATCCCCACCAGAACTTTTAACTAGAATCCCCAAGAACTAATCGCGTGGGAAGACATCAATTGTATCCCCACCAGAACTTTTAACTAGAATCCCCAAGAACTAATCGCGTGGGAAGACATCAATTGTATCCCCACCAGAACTTTTAACTAGAATCCCAAAGAACTAATCGCTCAAAGAATCTGATTAATAATACTGAGAAGAAGACGACAGGATAACACTCGGCCAAGCCTTGTACTAGCACAACCTTATTCAAAGACAAAATCTCCCCAAGTTTCCAGATAACTGACAACATAAATTACATAATCAAAGCCAAACTGTGCGGGAAAACTACATCCCTTTTCAGATAGCCCAGATAAGGGTTGGCGCCATTTGGATTTAAACTCGACTTATAGAAGGTATGGATAACGGCACCTGGCCAAAGAGGCACGAGTTCAAAGCCTCAGTAAGGAATATGTGTTTTTACCCGTCGGTTGTAAATATACGATGCTAGTCTGCACACTGTATTGCGAATCAAAGAACAACCAGTCTTTATTTCGCCATGTTGTTTCAGTGGACCCCAGCATTGGGGATATATTCTATTGCTGCCATTTTCAATGTGAAGTGCATCCTGCCTAGGAGTTTAATTCAGGAAGCCGAATATGTATGTTATAGTGAGAGTGTAAGAGGCTGCGTGGCCTAGGGCTGAAACTCGATCGGTTTTCACAATCCCAACGTTCCGGGTTCGATTCCCACTGTGTCCAGTTTGGCAGACACTGGTTTTTTTCTCTCTTTCACGTACGGAAAGTAATGGCAACCTACCGTACTGCACAAGAAGCTACGTTCTGTAACAGGACATGCGACTTACTTTTAGTACATACGCTATGATATAGCTAACATGACCGTGTCTTCGGTTAAACTGATCGGACCTTCGTAAAAGAAATTTTTTTTACAAATTATTGTTAATGAGTTTTTACTCTTTTGCGGAACTTATGGTTTCCATATAAATTAATTACAATAAAAAGTACAAATCTTCAACTCAATTGTAAAGTCCGTTCTATTGTGTGGCTCTGAAACATGGAAGTGAACAAGAAAAACAACAGTGAACAGACTTTCATAAATTCGTGCCAGCGAGGAAAAGAGATATTGAAATGGTTTGATAGCGTCACTTATGTGGAACTGTTGAAAGGAACCAAGACATATATCAGTGGAACATGACAGGAAGAGAAGGTCCTTGCATTGGCTAGGATTCAGAAGCCAGAGATACAGTGAGCGAGGTAGCAGTAGTCTGAGGTTCGTGGCTCGCGTTTACATCATCAAGACAAACTCCTCTCATGATGTCGCCATCATTGCTTGCGATGGGCAACTCACTAGCTAAGTCAGCAAACTAAAACTGTTCGAAACTATACTCTGTTTCTAAAGTGGCGACCATGGAAGCAACCAACCTGCATCCGACCAGTTTGATTGAGAGAATAGGGATTGAAGGTGGAAGATAAACAAGTATTCAAAACTAGTGAAAACGATTGAGCTGTTGATTGTATAACAATACATTGTCCATGTCTCACAGACAAGCAGCAGAGTGGATACTACCACAGCACGATCCACTTTTATCTAGGTGGCGACACTGATGCCTTGTCAGTTCTAGACATTTGATTGTTTGTTGGTGGCGACACTGATGCCTTGTCAGTTCTAGACGTTTGCTTGTTTGTTGGTGACGACACTGATGCATGTCAGTTCTAGACGTTTGCTTGTTTGTTGGTGACGACACTGATGCCTGTCAGTTCTAGGCGTTTGCTTGTTTGTTGGTGACGACACTGATGCCGTGTCAGTTATAGACGTTTGCTTGTTTGTTGGTTACGACACTGATGCCTTGTCAGTTCTAGACGTTTGCTTGTTTGTTGGTGACGACACTGATGCCTTGTCAGTTCTAGACGTTTGCTTTTTGTTTGTGGCGACACTGATGCCTTGTCAGTTCTAAACGTTTGCTTGTTTGTTGGTGACGACACTGATGCATGTCAGTTCTAGACGTTTGCTTGTTTGTTGGTGACGACACTGATGCCTTGTCAGTTCTAGACGTTTGCTTGTTTGTTGGTGACGACACTGATGCCGTGTCAGTTCTAGACGTTTGCTTGTTTGTTTGTGGCGACACTGATGCCTTGTCAGTTCTAGACGTTTGCTTGTTTGTTGGTGACGACACTGATGCCTGTCAGTTCTAGACGTTTGCTTGTTTGTTGGTGACGACACTGATGCCGTGTCAGTTCTAGACGTTTGTTTGTTTGTTGGTGACGACACTGATGCCTTGTTAGTTCTAGACGTTTGCTTGTCTGTTGGTGACGACACTGATGCCTATCAGCTCTAGACGTTTGCTTGTTTGTTGGTGACGACACTGATGCCGTGTCAGTTCTAGACGTTTGCTTGTTTGTTTGTGGCGACACTGATGCCTTGTCAGTTCTAGACGTTTGCTTGTTTGTTGGTGACGACACTGATGCTTTGTCAGTTCTAGACGTTTGCTTGTTTGTTGGTGACGACACTGATGCTTTGTCAGTTCTAGACATTTGCTTGTTTGTTAGTAGCGACACTGATGCCTTGTCAGTTCTAGACGTTTGCTTGTTTGTTGGTGACGACACTGATGCTTTGTCAGTTCTAGACGTTTGCTTGTTTGTTGGTGACGACACTGATGCTTTGTCAGTTCTAGACATTTGCTTGTTTGTTAGTAGCGACACTGATGCTTTGTCAGTTCTAGACATTTGCTTGTTTGTTAGTAGCGACACTGATGCCTTGTCAGTTCTAGACGTTTGCTTGTTTGTTGGTGACGACACTGATGCTTTGTCAGTTCTAGACGTTTGCTTGTTTGTTGGTGACGACACTGATGCTTTGTCAGTTCTAGACGTTTGCTTGTTTGTTGGTGACGACACTGATGCTTTGTCAGTTCTAGACATTTGCTTGTTTGTTAGTAGCGACACTGATGCCTGTCAGTTCTAGACGTTTGAATGGAGCTCGTCTTAGCAATCTTGTATTGAACTCATTGTCAATAATGGCCTCTCTAGTGAAGGCACTGCCTAGGAAGGTGAAGCTGGCGACCGCCTGGAGACGTTGGTTCGGTACAGTACTGTTTGCTTCTATGTACGGCTCACCATAGGAAGTACCTCCGATTTCTCAGTGTTCATCGTGAGACCAAAGAATGTCTGCGAATGCTGAGCCATAAAAGGCACAAGGACAGAGGTATAACTGCACAAGAATGCAATAACCATGTGCTTTGGTGGATATTGTTTTCTGGTCAAATAAATTGTGAGATGGCCAGATAGGAAAAGTAAGTAAGTCTTTCTTCTTCTTCTTATGCGTTCATACTGAAAAGGACGTTGTGTCGTAATTTACAGCGAGGCTGTGCTATATGCGCCTTTCGGCCAGGCACATACGATTTCAGTAGTATATTTTGTGCAGCTTGTTTGCCTTACCAATGTGGTCCATATTCTCTAAGCCAGACAAAGCTGGTGCAGCCAGTTTCCAGGGTCACCCCTTGGAGACAGAATAGTGTCTTGGCCAGCTACGGTTCGCTGACACTGATGCAAGCAGACAGTTATGCGTCGCTGGCTGCTGTCAGCACATTCACTGCTCCGTCTCTTCGGCATCTTGGCTTGGCTTCGTTCGTTCTCGATCTCCCGCTACCAAACCCTGAAAGGGATTAAGCAGCAGAATGTAGTCCATAGAACTGCATGCCTTGTGTCATAGTTCACAGCTTGACTGCGATATTTGCACTTTTCGGTCCAACACATCCGACTTGAGCAAGCATTTTTTTGAGTACCGGGTTAGCATTCCCTCTTGGATCCCTTCTCCTTAGCCAGGCTACTCTGCTGCAGCCTGTTATCTAGGATCAACGTTTGGAGGTGTAGAAGGGTCTTGGCAGCTCTGGTTCGCTGGCCCTGACACTAGCAGTCAGCTATGGGTCGCTGACCACTGCAGCTAATGCGCTGCTCAGCATCTAGATCCATATTCTTGATATGATACGAAAAGGAGACAAAGTTTTACCTTCGCCTAAATATTAGTCTTATTATGTTATTGTCAGTCTGTGGTTTTATTGTTGTTGTTTTTTTGGTGTGTTTTAGGGTGGGGGGGGGGGGGGGAAGAGAGGTGTGCCCCTTTGGTCGATTGCCTCTCAAGAAATAAAAGCGTGAAACGGTGGGGGTCCTAATCCCATATGTTTCGAGCCCCCCCCCCCCCCCCTCCCCTGGTTTCAAGGGAAGTAAGATCAGCGTCTAGACATATTGGAGACTTGCGAAGAAATAAAAACTCGGGAGATCCCGTGTCCACGTGAAATACCCTTGGCAGTTGAAATTCGAAAAGACGAGACTGCTAGTCGCAATTCGGACAAAAGTTCTAAAAAATACACAAAATTACTGCCCGATACGAAATCTACCTCGCCCCAAAAGTAATATGTAGCAGGAAGAAAAGCCAAGATCTCGTTAAACGCCCCAGTGTGACATATTGGGAATATTATGTTAGGGTTTTTTTTTCTTGACCAACGGCACACTAAGGGTGATATGGTCAATATCACGCCGGCCGCCTTTATTTTCCCAGATTATTTTGGTACACAATTTTTTAGGTGGGGTCGACACCCGGATTTTTTTTTTTTTTGGCGATCGGAAACATCCGGCAACAACTGGGGACCGAACCCCGATTGCTCGAAGAATGTACTACGTAAAGGCGTCGGCTACCTGGCAGAAGTTATTACCTGTCTTTTTTAATACCAGGGTTTCAAGTTCCACGTAAGTTGAACATCTACAAAAAATATTTTAAAAAACGAACTTCCCAAGCACTCAGATAGCAACGTGAATTATATGATCATAAACAGTCTGCACATAAAAACGTAATAGGGTTGAGATATCATAGATTAGAAGTGTCGCCATTTGGATTTCAACCTCACTCTCAGACTTCCTGACGCGACGTGAGTTCAAAATATGCTTGGGTGATGTTACACTTGACTGCGTTTCAAGCAATGTATATTTATGCGTAGAAGTCATTTATCTGGGAGCTAAAAGTGCGTGTACGTTAGAATTGAGATGGTGATGTTCCGACGCTATACGTTCTGAGCTGTGGAGACAGGTGGGCAATCAGAGTTGCAGACAAATGAAGGCAGACAAAATAGACAGGCAATTAGATAGGAGTTCCAGATAGAACATACGTAGATATAAAGACAATCAGACAGATTTGCAAATAGAACAGGTAATGACACTGAAGACTTGCAAATAGGCAGACAGATAGATAAGACTGTGACTTGGAAGTCGATTAGACAGAGAGACACACAGGCTCTGACAGACAAATAAGAAAAAGTAGAAGACACGAAGAAGAAGAAGAAGAAGAAGAAGAAAAGGAAGAAGAAAAACAGCAAGAACAGCAACAGCAACAACACAATTAGTAACAAAAACTGCAACATAAACTACAACAATTAAACACAACAATAACAAAAGCAACAACAAAAACAACAACAAATACAACAACAAAAACTACAACAGCAACAACAAATACAACAACAAAAACTACAACAGCAGCAACAAATACAACAACAAAAACTACAACAGCAACAACAAATACTACAACAGCAACAACAAAAACTATAACGGTAACAACAAATACAACACCAAAAACTACAACATAAACTACAACAAACAAAAAACAATAACAAAAGCAACAACAAAAACTACAACAGCAACAACAAAAACTATAACAAAAACTACAACAGCAACAACAAATACAACAACAAAAACTGCAACAGCAACAACAAATACAAAAACAAAAACTATAACAGCAACAGCAAATATAACAACAAAAACAACAACAAAGACAACAAAAATAAAAACAAATACTACATTTACAAAAATAACTACAAAAACTACAACATCAAAAACGACAGCAAACACAAAAACCACATCAACAAAAAGAAACAACCATAAAAACAAACATAACAACAAGGATAAACAACAACAAAAACAAAACAAACACAACAAGATGAAGAAGTAGAACAAGAACTCTCAGGATGATGTTCACATTTCACGCACGACCCCAGCTCGTTGACGATCTCTCTAGTGACCCAATTAACTGGAAACATCGTGGTCCCCGTTTGGCCAGACAGCTGATGTCTCAGCAGCAGAGGATGTCCCTGGGGTTAGCTAAACATTCTGCTCATTGACTTTCTGAGACAGCTAGAATGTTAGGGCAGAACACGAAGACTGCAAGCACAGACCACGAAGAGAGAGAGAGAGAGAGAGAGAGAGAGAGAGAGAGCGAGAGAGCGAGAGAGAGAGAGACAGAGAGAGAGAGAGCGAGAGAGAGAGCGAGAGAGAGAGAGAGACAGAGACAGAGAGAGAGAGACAGAGAGAGACATATACAGAGAGAGACAGAGACAGAGAGAGAGACAGAGAGAGTGTGTGTGTGTGTGTGTATATATGTACGAGGCGTGTTCAAATGAAACCGTACCAAACTGCAAGAAGGGAACATACGTACGATGCGCATGATGACGTCACTTCTGGTGTCAACAGCACATGCCAGCCGTCAAGTTTGCAAAATTTCATTATCCTCCGATTCATAATTTCCTCAGCAGACCGTTGAAAACATGGCGGGTGTGATACGGAATCTGTACAGAGTTGATCAGCGAGCAGTGATTCGGTTTCTTACAGCTGAAGGATGTCGACCAGTTGACATTCATCGCACAATGCAGCCAGTTTATGGTGACAAAAGTGTGCAGAAGATAACAGTGAAGACTTGGACAACGATGTTTAAAAAAGGACAATATGCGCCTGACCTGAACTCGGAATTACTTTCTTAAACTCACGTCCTTCTTTAACCACCGTTGTAGGTTTCCGTGTTAAATTACTATTAAGAGGTCAGATCAGTAAATAGGTCACTAACTTATAAAACTGCTGAAAAATTTAGTTTCTAGTTTCTATTGGTGTCATTAGTTAACAACAACGACCAGATGTTGGATTAAATTAGGCAGCAGAAGTTAGATGCAGCATGCACATGCGCAGAATAGATGTTTGAATGGCGTCACTGTTGACAGAGTGTACAGTCAAAGCGCGGCGTGCTGCTTTCCGTTTGTTTTGTGTTGTTGTTTTTTTGTTGGCCAAGTTTATTTTCTAGGGCAAGCCAAGAAAAAGGTCAATAATGGCAAATTTGATTTAAAATGGGATAACTTGAAAAAAAATGATTACTGCACTTTCATTGTCCCTTGTTTCTAAATATAGTTTCCACCAATATTGATAGACTTGTCCCACCGCTTTATCAGCGTACACACAACCTGCAGCATAGACGTTGTCTGGACGTTGTCTAAATGGTTTACTCTTTATCATCACATCATCTTACCTATACGACTTGATATAAAGCTGTCAATGATGGTGTGGGACCATTCATAAAACTCAGTGGATTCATAGACCAGATACTTATCCATTGGACGTGCAGTTGGAAGGATAATAACATAGTGGATTTATATTATGTATGGATAAGTTTGATTACATAAACAGTTTACTATATTTTGATTACATAAACAGGTTACTATAGTTTGATTACATAAACAGGTTACTATATTTTGATTACATAAACAGGTTACTATAGTTTGATTACATAAACAGGTTACTATATTTTGATTACATAAACAGTTTACTATACTTTGATTACATAAACAATTTCCTATAGTTTTATTACATAAATAGTTTACTATATTTTGATTACATAAACAGGTTACTATAGTTTAATTACATAAACAGTTTACTATACTTTGATTATATAAACAGTTTCCTATAATTTTATTACATAAACAGTTTCCTATAGTTTTATTACATAAATAGTTTACTATATTTTGATTACATAAACAGGTTACTATAGTTTAATTACATAAACCGTTTACTATACTTTGATTACATAAACAGTTTCCTATAGTTTTATTACATAAATAGTTTACTATATTTTGATTACATAAACAGGTTTCTATAGTTTAATTACATAAACAGTTTACTATACTTTGATTACATAAACAGTTTCCTATAGTTTGATTACATAAATAGTTTACTATATTTTGATTACATAAACAGGTTACTATAGTTTAATTACATAAACAGTTTGCTATACTTTGATTACATAAACAGTTTTCTATAGTTTTATTACATAAATAGTTTACTATATTTTGATTACATAGACAGGTTACTATAGTTTAATTACATAAACAGTTTGCTATACTTTGATTACATAAACAGTTTCCTATAGTTTTATTACATAAATAGTTTACTATATTTTGATTACATAGACAGTTTACTATAGTTTAATTACATAAACAGTTTGCTATACTTTGATTACATAAACAGTTTCCTATAGTTTTATTACATAAATAGTTTACTATATTTTGATTACATAGACAGTTTACTATAGTTTAATTACATAAACAGTTTGCTATACTTTGATTACATTAACAGTTTCCTATAGTTTTATTACATAAATAGTTTACTATATTTTGATTACATAAACAGGTTACTATAGTTTAATTACATAAACAGTTTACTATAGTTTAATTACATGATCAGTTTACTTTAGTTTTATTGTATAAACAAACACCAGTTTAATTACCTAATCAGTAAATTATAGTTTCATTACATAAACAGTTTACTATACATATGTTTTACATTTGTATAGTCAATTTATATTTGTTTTCATAAATAACATTCAATAAATTAGTAATAAGACTGTAGAATATTATTACTTTTTTGTTAGTCATAAATTTAGCCGCCCTTTTTTTCCAATGTAGCTATTTTAGCCATTTCTGATGTTATTTCTAGCTTAAAAGGATCTAGTTGACGTGGCAAGAATGACTGAATTAGGTTCATTTTCCAACCGGAAATTCCCACTACAGATGGGGAAAACCTCAAACGCAAATCCCTGATCCTGTTTGTCCATCGGGATTTGTTTTTCGTTATCTGCAGCATGTTCTAACTACAATGTTCCTACTCCATCTTAACTTCTCCTCTCGTTTATCACTTCCGGTTCCGCGAGATGAGTGATTGTTATTTCCGGAGGGATCGTCACATCATTCAGAATCGCTCTTGCCTTTCGGCACAATGCAGTGTTACTCTGACAGCGGAACAATGAAGTGTATGCGGATTTCTTACACACCCTGTGCAGAAGCCAGAGATGGATTTGCAATCCTAGCAGATGGGAGTCTTTTCATATTCGTTACGAGATTTCAATATTCTTGGCAGACTTCAGACGAAAGATACACAAATCTAGTAAAACAAAAGCAAGACTACAAATATAGACAATCCTGAGACTGATTGATCAGACGATAAACACAGTGGTAGAGCACCTGCTTTTCACGGCACATGTAATCGGTTCAACTCCCGTTATTGGAATGCTCCAATTAACCGTGCTATAAAATGGTACCTGGGTTACTGTTAGTGAAATAAGAACAACGAGAAAGGAAACTGACGAGCTTATAAACAAGCCATGGCCTCGTATAGTGAGGTATCTAACACTTCATCCGCAACAGCGGCCTCTTACTTTTAGGGCTGATAACAAATATTATCCTGCACAAAGACTACACTAGAACTGACGCCACATTTTACCGTAAAATTCAAAAGGCTGTAATCATGAAATACGCGTTCGATGAAAGCCATTTCTACTAGTGAGAATCTTTATAAATAACTAACCAACACGAAAATAAAACAGAAAAAACGATGCATCGAAGCTTCGTTTTAATGGATTAACTTATTTAGCGCATAAAAATATAATAATGAAGATGCGAAATCAAATCAGGAAGAGAATAAGGAACGCTACATGTGTTTTTACAAATGCCAAGCAAATACCTCTAACGTCAGTTCACTTGTGTCGTTAAAAACCGTGGGGAGGTATGACCTCCTTTGTTTCATATTTTTGGCCGTGTAAAATCTGATGGTGACTTGTCAGATACATCCCAGTATATGTTACCAATCGCTAGGATGATAACCCCTGGAAATATACGATCGCCTATTTTTGGCACTCGTGATGGTGGAAGCGGAAATTAGAAAAAGGTAGACCCACAGCCTGTCAGGCGCCATCTATGTCGCTCCGTTGTCAACATAACCAAGATTTGGTGTTATAGCCAGACATATTCTCTGTGGAGAATCCTTAGAATAATTTGAGTAGATTTTTAACTTGCTCGAGCAACGGCCGTTAGGCCTACTCTTTTAAATTTCCAACTGCAACGGGATTTTTAACGTGTGCGCAACTGAACACGGGTGTCTGATCTCACTACTAATCAGAGATGAGAGGAAATTGTTACCGGATGATCAACGCGAACAAAATTCCGGTCTCAACCGTGATTTGAGACGAACACCTCAATTCGGAGACTCCTGGATCCCAACAAATAAGTCACAATTTCAAGAGTTTTCAAATGTTATGTACGCTCGTTTTCCATGTACATCGAATAATCATCGACTGTACATGATTGGAGGAAAAGGGAATGACGACTTTGAAATGTGGAAACATAGAAAAAACTGGGCTCATCTCACCGAAAGAGAATGGAAATAAATAAGGAAATCTCTTTGCGAAATTAGAGATGCAAAGAAAACTGGAGTCCGATAGTTAAGACATTACGATCACATCAAAAGATGGAACACATTGCGGAAAACAATATTGAAAGATACACTAGAAGGCAGGCATGCCGGAAATAAAACAACGAGGGGAAATATCATCAAACGATAGATGGGGAAAATCCTGGCAGATTGTAGCATCAGGACAAGACGCAGAGGACGTCGGGGATTTATTGCAGACGACTTTCACTGTGGAGATGGCACCTGACCTGAACTAACCTGGTGTTTTGTGTGCTTACTGTTAAGGTCTGGAGCGGCTTACCCAGCTATTTACACGTCGGTCTTCTGACCGAGCTAGCTATTTACAAATTGGTCTGCCGACCGAGCTATTTACACGCCGGTCTACTGACCGAGCTATTTAGAAGCCGAGCTACTGGCCGAGTTATTTACACACCGGTCTACTGGTCGAGCTATTCACACGACGGTCTACAGGTAAAGCTATTTACACGATGGTCTACTGACCGAGCTATTTATACATTGGTCTACTGACCGAGCTATTTATACATAGGTCTTCAGACCGAACTATTTATACATTGGTCTTCAGACCGAGCTATTTACACGTGGGTCTACCGACAGAGCTATTTATACTCGGTTTACCGACAGAGCTAGTTAGACATCCGTCTACCGACAGCTATTTATAACTATCACAAAAGCTAACGTGCAAAAAGGTTGTAAAGACGTAAGATTGTGGTGGAGTGTAACTGCCACAAATGACGTGCTAAAATGTTCAAAAGACGTACTGCTGTAGTGGAGTGTAAATACCACAAATGACGTGCTAAAATATTCAAAACACGTGAGTCTGTGGAAGCAAATTGACTGCCTGGCACAGATAAAGAGCGTAGATGTCCAAATGACTAATTAATCCGGGCGGGGATTGATCGTCAGCTCTACTAGATAAACACATAACGGCGTTGACGCGCGTGTGTAGACTACAGCGGATTACTATCCGAATACATCTCACACATATTTCAAACCTTGTTCACTTTAGCTTTGAGGGGACACAAATCTGGGGCAAGGGTGCGCAGATAACATGGAGAGTCAAGTTACCCCAGTTTACCTCCCCTAACGCCAGCGTCGGAATGTTTACCCTGCTGCAAGCTTGAATTTCCATATCAGGATTCCGACCTGAATAATTTCGGTATTTTTTGAACTCACCAGGAATAACAATATTTAAGCCAGTGAGAGAAACGGTACATTTGGCGTTCGTTGTGGGTATAGCTAGCGACCACAAGGCATTTTTATCAGTGGCGCATATTTAATATGCGCCGACCTCCCAAGTGAAACTATTAAGATGTATTTTTATTAGAATGTTATGAAAATATTTTTAAAAATTAAGATAAAGGTCAGTTCCATGGCAACAATTGCCGTCTGGGATAAAGATAACTTTTCATGTACTAAGCCACAGCCTTTGTGAGGTGGGGTGGCCAGTTTACTTCCTTGCTGTTTTTACCTTCTCTATCCTACGTCAGGTACCCATTAACAGCTGGCTCGACTGTATGAGCGGTTGTACCAGACACGAACTACTGCCAGGATTTTTCTCCCAGTCCGTCCGTGAATTCGAACCCTGGCGCGTTGTAATTCCATTCCAGTCTAGCAAGTCCTCTCACCTTAGGACGCCAATAGGCGTTATAGCTCCTTGTCAGTGTTCAAAGAGATAGATGAAGAAGAAGACGAAGAAGAAGAAAAAGAAGAAGAAGACGAAGAAGAAGAAAAAGAAGAAGACGAAGAAGAAGAAGAAAAAGAAGAAGACGAAGAAGAAGAAAAAGAAGTAGACGAAGAAGAAGAAAAAGAAGAAGACGAAGAAGAAGAAAAAGAAGAAGACGAAGAAGAAGAAAAAGAAGAAGACGAAGAAGAAGAAAAAGACGAAAAAGAAGAAGAAGAACTTCACTTAACTTCATTATACTGGTTTAGAAGACTCTACAGAGTATGTATACAACCAGCTTATTCCACTTTAAAATGACTATGATCATCCAATCTATTCTTAAATGTATTAACTGACCCTGCCTCCGCCACATTCTGTAGCAATGCATTCCAAGCATTCACCACTCTCTGACTGAAAAAAATGTTTCCTAATATCCAATCTGGACCTGCCTGTAAATAATTTGAAGCTATGCCCTCTAGTTCTTGTAGTCGGTTGAAGCTATGCTCTCTAGTTCGTGTAGTCGGTTGAAGCTATGCCCTCTAGTTCTTGTAGTCGGTTGAAGCTATGCTCTCTAGTTCGTGTAGTCGGTTGAAGCTATGCCCTCTAGTTCTTGTTGAAAAACTTATTATAGTCTAATTGATCCTTTCCATTGATTGATTTATAAACCTGTATTAAGTCACCTGGAATTCTTCTATTTTCTAGACACTGCAGACCAGTTTTTTCAAGTCTCTCCTCTTAACTATAATTCTGGAATCCGATGATAATTTTTTGTAGCTCTTCTTTGTATCCTTTATATCATGTCTATAGCCACTCCGCGATAAGGACTCAACACCTGAATGCAGTACTCCAATGTAGATCTCACCAATGATTTATATAGTTTGACTATCACTTCCTTGCTTCGATGTGTAATGTTTATTTTCAATCATACCCAGCATTACATTAGCCTTTTTCACATCCACCTGGACTTGCTCTTGCAGTTACGATCCTCCGCCAGCGCCGCTTGCAGTAGCATGGTCACGTGTGCAGAATTCAGGACTGGCGAATTAAAAAAGATCTCATTTACGGAGAGCTGATCACTGGCAAGCGTAACAAAGGTAGACCTTTCTTCCGCTACAAAGACGTTTGCAAGCGTGGCCTGAAAGCGTTGGATATGAAGACCTGCAACTGGGAGGAACTTGCTAAAGACAAACCTGGCTGGAGGCAGGCTTTGTGTGCTGTCCTGCAGACAGGGGAAACCAAGATTCGTTAAGGTGGAGACAAACAACGAGTGGAGCGAAGGTAAGGGCAGCAACGGACAAAGGCCCCTCGTGACGTTCATTGTCTCTCGAGACTGACAGGATGTCAATCAATCAACCAATCAAGAAATATTAATTTTTCCATCAGAACAGGTCATGTTTATATAGAAAACCCGAGCGGATCCTTTGATGAACTGTCTGACGCTTGCGGAGCGGTTCGCTCCAATTCTGAAGCTGAAATCACTGCACCTGAAGCTGAAATCACTGCACCTGAAGCTAAAGTCACTGCACCTGAAGCTGAAATCACTGCACCCTTTGTACCATCTGAGAATAGTTTTTGATGCCTTTCCATCAAAGGCCGAAAACACAGTCCTTCAAGCATTAGAAGTTGCTGGTCATTGTAGACTTGACCGTATCCAAATATTTCTAAACATTGACCACATTATAACTTCCCATGTTGTCAAAATAGTTCTGCAGTGAATCCCTGGACACTTAAACACACCTCGCAATGACAATGCAGACAGACTAGCAATAAATGGATCAAGGCAAGAACAGTCATACAGCAACAACTTCACAAACAACCAAACAGTTCATAAAAACAGCAAACAAAGAAACTTGGCTGAACTAATGGGCCATGGGAAACACGGGGAGGGACTTCTACAGACATATAGCAAGAACCAATCCTAATGACAGTATCAATCAACTCACAAACAAGGATCGGGGCAACATTTTCCGACTGAAAACCCAACACATCCCTGGTAAGATAAACGGTTAGCACTATGCACGAAAATCAGATTAATGCGTGCACTGTTCCTGTCAATATTCCTCGATGCTTGTGAGACATGGACAGTTACAGCTGACCGCCAGCGAAGGATACAGACCTTGGAGATGATATATTTCCGAAGACTTTTAAACGTTACGCACAAAGATCGAGTTACGAATGAGGAAATACGAGATAGAATTACAACAGCACTAAGGCCTTTTGAAGACCTCTTGGAAACTGTCAAAAGAAGGAAACTCGCTTGGTACGGTCACATATAGAGATTAAATGGTCTTGCAAATACGATCTTCCATGGAAAGGTGCAAGGCAGACGACGAAGAGGGCGTCCCAAAAAGAGGTGGGACCAATCTCCGACCAGAAGAGGGACAGGCAGCGGCCGCTTACAGAGAAAGGTGGCGTGGCATTGTGAGGATGTCTTTATGTATGTCCCAACGAGCTCACCGGTTACGGGATGACCTGACCTGACCCTCTACACAGAACTAAACTAAACAGAATACAACAACAACATACTCCTGAGTGCCAGCTATATACACAGCCATATGAAACCTTTAATAACCATCTCTTCAAGTGCTCAGCGCTCAACGAATTTTTAGGAAAATTACTTCTTCCTCCGAGGCCAGAAAAATTGAATATTTTGTATGACACTAGACAACAACTTATAAACACGTGCTGATATCTAAACAGTGCAGTGGGCTGAAGAGCGAGTGCCCATATACTGCTGGATCCGTAACAACAACATGGAGAATTAACTTCTAGGAATGTAGCCCACCATGTAACAGTGGACCGGGTATGCCCTTGATATGCATGAATAATTTAGTTTGTTTCAGCCGCTATTTGTGTGAGGGGAGGAGGGGGGGGGGGGGGGGGGGGGGTCGTGGCCGTTCACTCTCAGAAAAAAAACTATCACATTTCCCTCACAAAATGGTCCACCTGGGTTAGAAAGAATGTGGACATTTCACGGATTCCCCAAAGTCTAGCAAGCAAGACAGGACTAAGCGCTGAGTCGGCCAGACCTCCCACACCTGCTGTGGGACGTTCATTCATTCTCGCACACGTCTGACGTGTGCCAACTAACATTAGCTTCATTATACCAGCCAGTCTAAATTGGGTACGGGTAATTTCCATAGACGTGATTGCCGTCGGAGATGAGGTGGTGGAAAATGTGTTGTCTGGGTTCAGTCTTTTTCTGAGGTTGGAAGGATAGTTCGCTGCCTGGTCTAATTTTGTTTCTGTCATATCACTCTTCTCTCTCTCTTTCTCTCTCTCTCTCTCTCCCTCTCTCTCTCTCCCAAGTCCTGTTATTTTTTTCTATCTATGTCTCTAAATGTAATTGAGAAAAAGATGGAGGAAGAGAAAGAAGAATTAGAGAGACAAAATGGAGAGGACGGTAATACAGCTAGAATGACATGGAGAGTAAAACAGCTAGAATGGCATGGAGGGTAAAACAGCTAGAATGGCATGGAGGGTAAAACAGCTAGAATGACATGGAGGGTAAAACAGCTAGAATGGCATGGAGGGTAAAACAGCTAGAATGGCATGGAGGGTAAAACAGCTAGAATGGCATGGAGGGTAAAACAGCTAGAATGGCATGGAGAATAAAACAGCTAGAATGGCATGGAGAGTAAAACAGCTAGAATGGCATGCAGGGTACAACAGCTAGAATGGCATGTGGGAGGAGGGTAAAACAGCTAGAATGGCATGTGGGAGGAAGGTAAAACAGCTAGAATGGCACGTGGGAGGAAGGTAAAACAGCTAGAATGACGTGGGAGGAAGGTAAAACAGCTGTTATGGCACGTGGGAGGAAGGTAAAACAGCTGTTATGGCATGTGGGAGGAAGGTAAAACAGCTAGAATGGCATGTGGGAGGAAAGTAAAACAGCTAGAATGGCATGTGGGAGGCGAGTAGAACAGCTAGAATGACATGTGGGAGGAAGGTAAAACAGCTAGAATGGCATGTGGGAGGCGAATAAAACAGCTAGAATGACATGTGGGAGCAGGGTAAAACAGCTGTTATGGCGTGTGGGAGGAAGGTAAAACAGCTAGAATGGTATGTGGGAGGAAGGTAAAACAGCTAGAATGGTATGTGGGAGGAAGGTAAAACAGCTAGAATGGCATGTGGGAGGAAGGTAAAACAGCTAGAATGGTATGTGGGAGGAAGGTAAAACAGCTAGAATGGTATGTGGGAGGAAGGTAAAACAGCTAGAATGGCATGTGGGAGGAAGGTAAAACAGCTAGAATGGTATGTGGGAGGAAGGTAAAACACCTAGAATGGTATGTGGGAGGAAGGTAAAACATCTAGAATGGTATGTGGGAGGAAGGTGAAACAGCTAGAATGACGTGGGAGGAAGGTAAAACAGCTAGAATGGTATGTGGGAGGAAGGTAAAACAGTTAGAATGGCATGTGGGAGGAAGGTAAAACAGCTAGAATGGCATGTGGGAGGCGGGTAAAACAGCTAGAATGGCATGTGGGAGGAAGGTAAAACAGCTAGAATGGCATGTGGGAGGAGGGTAAAACAGCTAGAATGGCATGTGGGAGGCGGGTAAAACAGCTAGAATGACATGTGGGAGGTAGGTAAAACAGCTAGAATGGCATGTGGGAGGAAGGTAAAACAGCTAGAATGGCATGTGGGAGGAAGGTAAAACAGTTAGAATGGTATGTGGGAAGAGGGTAAAACAGCTAGAATGGCATGTGGGAGGAGGGTAAAACAGCTAGAATGGCATGTGGGAGGTAGGTAAAACAGCTAGAATGGCATGTGGGAGGAAGGTAAAACAGCTAGAATGGCATGTGGGAGGAAGGTAAAACAGCTAGAATGGCATGTGGGAGGACGGTAAAATAGCTAGAATGGCATGTGGGAGGAAGGTAAAACAGCTAGAATGGCATGTGGGAGAAAGGTAAAACAGCTAGAATGGCATGTGGGAGGAAGGTAAAACAGCTAGCATGGCATGTGGGAGGAGGGTCGCTAGAATGTCATGTGGGAGAATCGAACACAGTCGGCCTAGAGTGTGAACCTGGAGACCACGACTCAAACAGCAAGAGAATGACAGAAGACACCACGTGCTCCCACAGAATTGAACACATTAGTGTTGGGTATTCAAGTGTGCCATCTTGTACAAGTTGTCTACATCTGTTATCCCCCGGTTGTGTTGGTACACTACTGCCTGGTGGCTACATTTCACGGCTACCTTGGAATGACAGGACCGTTTTGTGCCTTCATATTCGGTAGCTTATGTTCCTGTCAGCAAGATGTACAACTGTAGCCTGGTAGCTTATGTTCCTGTCAGCAAAATGTACAACTGTAGCCTGGTAGCTTATGTTCCTTACAGAAAGATGTAAAACTGTAGCCTGGTAGCTTATGTTCCCGTCAGCAAGATGTACAACTGTAGCCTGGTAGCTTATGTTCCTGTCAGCAAGATGTACAACTGTAGCCTGGTAGCTTATGTTCCTGTCAGCAAGATGCACAACTGTAGCCTGGTAGCTTATGTTCCTGTCAGCAAGATGTACAACTGTAGCCTGGTAGCTTATGTTCCTGTCAGCAAGATGCACAACTGTAGCCTGGTAGCTTATGTTCCTGTCAGCAAGATGTACAACTGTAGCCTGGTAGCTTATGTTGCTGTCAGCAAGATGTAAAACTGTAGCCTGGTAGCTTATGTTCCTTCCAGCAAGATGTACAAATGTAGCCTGGTAGCTTATGTTCCTGTCAGCAAGATGTACAACTGTAGCTTGGTAGCTTATGTTCCTGTCAGCAATATGTACAACTGTAGCCTGGTAGCTTATGTTCCTGTCAGCAAGATGTACAACTGTAGCATGGTAGCTTATGTTCCTGTGAGCAAGATGTACAACTGTAGCCTGATAGCTTATGTTCCTGTGAGCAAGATGTACAACAGTAGCCTGGTAGCTTATGTTCCTGTCAGCAAGATGTACAACTGTAGCCTGGTAGTTTATGTTCCTGTGAGCAAGATGTACAACTGTAGCCTGGTAGCTTATGTTCCTGTCAGCAAGATGTACAACTGTAGCCTCGTAGCTTATGTTCATGTCAGCAAGATGTGCAACTGTAGCCTGGTAGCTTATGTTCCTGTGAGCAAGATGTACAACTGTAGCCTGGTAGCTTATGTTTTTGTCAGCAAGATGTACAACTGTAGCCTGGTAGCTTATGTTCCTGTGAGCAAGATGTACAACTGTAGCCTGGTAGCTTATGTTCCTGTCAGCAAGATGTACAACTGTAGTCTGGTAGCTTATGTTCCTGCCAGCAAGATGTACAACTGTAACCTGGTAGCTTATGTTCCTGTCAGCAAGATGTACAACTGTAGTCTGGTAGCTTATGTTCCTGCCAGCAAGATGTACAACTGTAGCCTGGTAGCTTATGTTCCTGCCAGCAAGATGTACAACTGTAGCCTGGTAGCTTATGTTCCTGTGAGCAAGATGCACAACTGTAGCCGGTTGACATCACATGTACGATGGTCTGCAACAGGATGGAATGTGCGTCTGTGGTAGTGTTACCAGAGTCAAGTTCAGTGTGCACATATCTCGCTGTTGAGAAGGAAAGCCGCGATGGTTCACAGTAAGACAGTTTTCCTGTAAGAGTTAACTCCTACAGTCAATACTTGATGCCTTGCAGGTAGGTTGGGGAGAGTTAAACAGTAGATAGATGTAGCCGTAAAAAAATAAAATGTATGTTGTGGACAGATGAACAGGGAGTAAGGAAATCATGACCCCCGAGCGGCTGGAACCGCATAAGTGGTCGTCCCCGCACAGCATGGCTCTAGCAGATAGCAGCGTTACCCTTCGTTCTGAACGAGGCCTGGGGCCGTGCCACAGCTATGGCCGATCGACTCAACGAGCCTCATACGATTAAGCGAACTTCTTCTTCTTGTTCTTTTTCTTCTTATTATTATTTGGGTATGACAAGGACAAGAATAGCACAACTGTCCCAAATATGGCATGGCGTAAGAGGCGACTAACTGTGTGACATGGCATAACACCGACCATGGTTAGGTGGTTTGTTGAGATCAGCATAAATAGCGCCTAACAGGCTGTCGTGGACGATGAGGCTAACGTCTGGTCAGGCAAAACACACTGATCAGACAATGTTAGCCAGGGTCAGGAGATATATACTGGTCAAGACCCTCACCTGACGGGACGATGAGGCTAACGTCTGGTCAGGCAAAACACACTGATCAGACAATGTTAGCCAGGGTCAGGAGACATATACTGGTCAAGACCCTCACCTGACGGGACGATGAGGCTAACGTCTGGTCAGGCAAAACACACTGATCAGACAATGTTAGCCAGGGTCAGGAGATATATACTGGTCAAGACCCTCACCTGACGGGACGATGAGGCTAACGTCTGGTCAGGCAAAACACACTGATCAGACAATGTTAGCCAGGGTCAGGAGATATATACTGGTCAAGACCCTCACCTGACGGGACGATGAGGCTAACGTCTGGTCAGGCAAAACACACTGATCAGACAATGTTAGCCAGGGTCAGGAGATATATACTGGTCAAGACCCTCACCTGACGGGACGATGAGGCTAACGTCTGGTCAGGCAAAACACACTGATCAGAGAATGTTAGCCAGGGTCAGGAGACATATACTGGTCAAGACCCTCACCTGACGGGACGATGAGGCTAACGTCTGGTCAGGCAAAACACACTGATCAGACAATGTTAGCCAGGGTCAGGAGACATATACTGGTCAAGACCCTCACCTGACCTCCTCGTTGGTCGTCCTGTGAACGGACTGTTGTCCACGACAACAGTTTGGCTAACAAGGTGAGGTTCGACGTGATTCCTGTAGTAGTTAGCGACACGCAGATGAAGCTGATCATTGCACAACCGCCTGGAGAACCCTGGTCCACCTTCATCAGCACGTTCAGGATGTGAGGAAAGCTACTGCAACCCGCCACTTAACGTCCTTTTCGGGGCGCACAAAAGGGTTAACATAATTATGGGCATTCGCAAATAACAACAACAGGCTACGGGTCTACTTTACTCTAGTGTTTCAGTCTATAAGATGGGACTAGCACATCGATAAACCACCTTAGCGGCACTTATCTTAATGCAGCGGAGTAATAAGCTGCTCGAGCCTAGCCCGCTAAGCAGAAAATCTTCCTCCCGGTTACATCCAGCTCACGTCATGTCAGAGTTGGGACCTGCTCTGGGGCATCTGTCCCTGTTAAGGCACAAGTCGACTTAGACTAAGATTATAATTACCCATACGCCACATACCTTCATCCAAGTCTAGTAAGCGGCAGGAAGTAAAATGTTCAAAAAGTATATGATATGGAGCGTCTTCGGCTACCTGGCAGCAGGTATATCCTGCCTGTTTAAGTACCAGGATTCCAGTATTCCATAGAAGTAAAGGCAGCCGAAAATACACATGGAGAAGAAAATTCGAGACAAAAATAAATGAAATCGAGAAGGCGTTGAAAGAGCTAGAAATGATGGTCCGTGATAGGAGGGAAGTGCGCGGATATTTTGAGGACGGATGCTCCACAGGGAGGTGAGAGGTGTTGATGACTGAGAAGAAGAGAGGAGGAGATTTGGTTGAAAGATATGAACAGAGATGTAGAGAGAGTGAGGAGAGACGAACAGCGAGAGAGAGAGAGAGAGAGTTAGAGAGAGAGAGAGAGACAGAGAACAATTTTAAAGACAGGCATTGAAGTGGCATCAATGTGCAGGTCTAGTTATACAATGTTAGTCAGAGTGATGCGAATATGCTGCCCAAGAACTTACATCACTTTCATGTAGTTCTCCCTGGAATCAAACTGTTTCATGGCAGTCTGTATAACGAGGTGGGGATCGGCGTGATCCCCGTAGTAGTCAGCGACATGCAGATGAAGCCAAACATAGCAAAAACAGCCTGTCCATTTTCACCAGCACGCGTTTGGTTGTAAGGAAAGCTACTGTAACCCGCGACTTGACGACCTTTTCTTCTTTTTCTTCTTCCGTTCTCAATCTCCCGCTAACAGGCCCTGAAAAGGTCTCTACTTGTAGTCGAATGTTGTCCAAAGAATGGAATGTGTTGTGTCGTAGTTTACAGCTTGCATTCGATTTTGCACCTTTCGGTCCGGCACATCCGACTTCAGCAGAAATTTTTGAGTACCGGGTTAAAATTACCTCTTCCACCCCTTCACGTTAGCCAGTCTGCTTTGCTGCAGCATGTTATCCATGATCACCACGTGGAGGTATAGAAGCGTCCTGACAGCTCTGGTTCGCTGGCCCTGACGCTAGCAGTCAGATATGGGTCGCTGACCACTGCAGATCATACGCGACTCAGCATCTTGATCCCATTGTGCGCATTCAATAACAACAACAACAACTAAGAAGCAACAGAAACTACTTAGACCCTACCTCCCAACGGCCGACCCATTCCAGCACTGTTCGCTCTGCATCTCGTGGTCGTACAGATCTGGCTTTCTGCATAGACCATCAGCGATTCTCTGGAAGAATCCCTTGGACTCCTCAAGCTGGTCGATGAGAGATGTGATGTCTTTTCTAATGGAGTGTATTCTGCTGCTGGGATGCGAGAGAGGTAGAGCATCAGTTGTGATGAACTGCTTATACTGGCTAGTCACGGACCTGGACTGCGATGGCTCGCGGCAAAGCTTCATCACCTATGTGGAAACACAATATGAAATACATGAGGACAATGAATTGATCATTCGAGTGAATCCCCCAGCCTTTACAGGAGAGAAAAGAGACAGTAGCGCTAAACTTCCGTGCACGTCGTAAAAAGCGACTAAACAGAGTTGTTTATAGGGCTAGCAACCTCATTGCGTTAACAAAAATGAAATTTTTATAATTATCTTATAATTCTTATAATTATCACGAAACCTTAAATATATTTTGTTGGGTAAAATTATTCTGAAAAAAAAATATGAAACACAGATGTTTCAATTCTCGACGTAGTCCCCATTGAGTTCGACACAAGTCCCACGGTGCCTAAAACGTGCATGGGTTCCTATAGAAATGTGTGCAATCACACATGCATCCCCTGCTGGACCTCTTCATCTGAACTAAAAGTCTTTCCTCCTAATTGTCTCCTTTAGTCGTCCAAAGGTGTGGAAATCACTAGGGGTTAGGTCTGGTGTTAGTCCGCTATGGTTCCCTTGCCCTGATGCAATCAGTCAGTTATGGTTCCTTTACCCTGAAGCAATCAGTTAACTACGGTTGCCCGACCCTGGCGCAATACTCACTGCTGCATCTTGGTCACATATATTAACTTTTTAGAACTAAAAAAAGGAGTTTTTTACAGGGTGTGATTGCTCCTCCGTGTAAAAAAAAGAAATGGCAAATCTACTGTACTGCAAACGGGCCAAGAAACTTACAACAGCCAAATAGGTTGGCGGGTTGTAAGAAGCGATGTTCCGCTAGGGATATGCTACTTACATCACAAAGATCTGATTACGTGTATATATCGACACGATTATTTACAATTAATCATTAGGGGCCCTTCAAAATTAGCAACACTGCACGTGAAATATGAGAGGTTGAGCCCCTGTTGTATACACATACACACAAAGATGTACACATGGGCGCCATCTCTGCCTTTTGGCCTGATCCTAGTTTCTGATATCGGCGGCCATCTGTGACAGTGAGCCTATCTTCTGTCAATCTCTGATGCTCCGTATCTTTAGAGCATCTACACTCTTTAAAAAAAAAAATAGCATTACAGTAGTGTAGTTCTTATTGATCAGTGAGGGTCCCGACTTCTTCTTCTTCGGCGTTCATCTTGAACAGGACGTTGTGTCGTAGTTTACAGGGAGGCTGAGATATATCTGCATCTTTTGGTTCAACATCCTATTTAAGTTTTAGTGGGTACGTGGTTTGCCTTCCCAGTACTTTTTCTTCGTCTTCTTCTTCTTCTTCTTCGTTCATCCTCAGATCAAGGTTCCAGTTTCTCTTACAAATGACACTGTTGTTTGTAAGGCTGTTTCTTCTCCAAACAGCTTTTGTCTCATATCTGTCTCTCGAGGCCAGTATTGTTCTCTCTTTTCCTACGTGAGCGTGCAGCTTTGCAGGATGTGTTCCTCGGTCATGATATGCTCCCCACATGGGCACCTGTCATCTGTCCCAATCCTCATTTTGTTGTAAAGATGACTCTTGAGTCTGTTATGCCCAGTTCTCAGCCTGAACATGATGACTTGCTCTTCTCTAGTTAAGTTATAGTAGCTGTCTTCTTTTCAGAAGTCGGAGTGTTGATCAGCCCACTTTACCCTGAAGTTGGCTTTAATTATGGTCTTGGCCTCATTATATGTGATACTCAGGTCTGTTTGTGGGGATGCTTCTCCACGCTTTGCAAGTTTGTCTGCAGCTTCTTTGTCTTCAATATTGTAATGGGATGGGATCCACTGCACGACCAACATTGAGTATTCTGCTGAGAGCTGTGTCAGGGAGAACATACATTGCTCGAGATCTTCATCTTTGTGTTGTTTCAGCGCTGCTAATATTGACGCGGCATCAGTCAGGAATACTATGTTTTCTTGGTGGATATCTTTATCTTGGATTACAAGCTCAGCTGCGGCCTTCAGTGCCTCTGCTTCTGGGAGGAAATTATTGGAATATGTTCCCGTTGTTAATACTGGAGTTTTTTCATCTCTTTCCCAGATCGATCTCTATTCTTTTAGCCAGACTGCACTAGTGCAGCCTGTTTCGAAGGTCACTGCTTAGAGGCGGGAAATGCTCTTGGTCGGGTCGGATCTGGTTGACTTGTGCTGCATCTTCGTCCATGATCCAGGCAAACAAAGTGTAAGCCAACTGTAACCACCCAAGCATGTGCTAAAAGACGACTAACGAGAATTGTGCATGGGGCTAGCAACCTCGTCATGTAAAATAAGGAGCTACAAAAACAACTCTGCAGTATAACCACTCTAACTTTCTAAACATGCCGTTTGAGGCGATGAAACAGGGTTGTGTATGGGGCTATGCAAAAAAATACTACCGAAACAACCAGTGCATATAACCAGAGCAACTTTCCAAACATATAGTAGTAAGCGATTAAACATGCTTGTTAATGGGGCTAGCCATATTGTCACTTAAGACAGATCGCTACACAAACAGTCACTACAAGAAAAAGGAAGTGCTTTCATCATGGATTCCGCTTGGGGTTCGTCTGGGCTGTCATTTATCATCGTTTCTGTTTCTGCTCGATCATGAAAGAAACTAGAGTATATAAGAGAAATTAAATCTGCTGGATGATGAAAGAAACTAGAGTATATAAGAGAAATGGAATCTGCTGGATCATGAAAGAAACTAGAGTATATAAGAGAAATGAAATCTGCTGGATGATGAAAGAAACTAGAGTATATAAGAGAAATGGAATCTGCTGGATCATGAAAGAAACTAGAGTATATAAGAGAAATGAAATCTGCTGGATGATGAAAGAAACTAGAGTATATAAGAGAAATGGAATCTGCTGGATCATGAAAGAAACTAGAGTATATAAGAGAAATGGAATCTGCTGGATCATGAAAGAAACTAGAGTATATAAGAGAAATGGAATCTGCTGGATCATGAAAGAAACTAGACTATATAAGAGAAATGAAATCTGCTGGATCATGAAAGAAACTAGAGTATATAAGAGAAATGGAATCTGCTGGATCATGAAAGAAACTAGAGTATATAAGAGAAATGGAATCTGCTGGATCATGAAAGAAACTAGAGTATATAAGAGAAATGGAATCTGCTGGATCATGAAAGAAACTAGAGTATATAAGAGAAATGAAATCTGCTGGATCATGAAAGAAACTAGAGTATATAAGAGAAATGGAATCTGCTGGATGATGAAAGAAACTAGAGTATATAAGAGAAATGGAATCTGCTGGATCATGAAAGAAACTAGAGTATATAAGAGAAATGAAATCTGCTGGATCATGAAAGAAACTAGAGTATGTAAGAGAAATGGAATCTGCTGGATCATGAAAGAAACTAAAGTATATAAGAGAAATGGAATCTGCTGGATCATTAAAGAAACTAGAGTATATAAGAGAAATGAAATCTGCTGAATCATGAAAGAAACTAGAGGTATATAAGAGAAATGAAATCTGCTGGATCATGAAAGAAACTAGAGTATATAAGAGACATGGAATCTGCTGGATCATGAAAGAAACTAGAGTATATAAGAGAAATGGAATCTGCTGAATCATGAAAGAAACTAGAGTATATAAGAGAAATGAAATCTGCTGAATCATGAAAGAAACTAGAGTGTATAAGAGAAATGGAATCTGCTGGATCATGAAAGAAACTAGAGTATATAAGAGAAATGAAATCTGCTGGATCATGAAAGAAACTAGAGTATATAAGAGAAATGGAATCTGCTGGATCATGAAAGAAACTAGAGTATATAAGAGAAATGGAATCTGCTGGATCATGAAAGAAACTAGAGGTATATAAGAGAAATGGAATCTGATGGATCATGAAAGAAACTAGAGTATATAAGAGAAATGAAATCTGCTGGATCATGAAAGAAACTAGAGTATATAAGAGAAATGAAATCTGCTGGATCATGAAAGAAACTAGAGTATATAAGAGAAATGGAATCTGCTGGATCATGAAAGAAACTAGAGTATTTAAGAGAAATGGAATCTGCTGGATCATGAAAGAAACTAGAGTATATAAGAGAAATGGAATGTGCTGGATCATGAAAGAAACTAGATTATATAAGAGAAATAGAATCTGCTGGATCATGAAAGAAACTAGAGTATATAAGAGAAATGAAATCTGCTGGATCATGAAAGAAACTAGAGTATATAAGAGAAATGAAATCTGCTGGATCATGAAAGAAACTAGAGTATATAAGAGAAATGGAATGTGCTGGATCATGAAAGAAACTAGAGTATATAAGAGAAATAGAATCTGCTGGATCATGAAAGAAACTAGAGTATATAAGAGAAATGAAATCTGCTGGATCATGAAAGAAACTAGAGTATATAAGAGAAATGGAATCTGCTGGATCATGAAAGAAACTAGAGTATATAAGAGAAATGGAATCTGCTGGATCATGAAAGAAACTAGAGTATATAAGAGAAATGGAATCTGCTGGATCATGAAAGAAACTAGAGTATATAAGAGAAATGAAATCTGCTGGATCATGAAAGAAACTAGAGTATATAAGAGAAATGGAATCTGCTGGATCATGAAAGAAACTAGAGTATTTAAGAGAAATGGAATCTGCTGGATCATGAAAGAAACTAGAGTATATAAGAGAAATGGAATGTGCTGGATCATGAAAGAAACTAGAGTATATAAGAGAAATAGAATCTGCTGGATCATGAAAGAAACTAGAGTATATAAGAGAAATGAAATCTGCTGGATCATGAAAGAAACTAGAGTATATAAGAGAAATGGAATCTGCTGGATCATGAAAGAAACTAGAGTATATAAGAGAAATGTAATCCAGATAGATGATATGGATTGTGTAGACGAGATAGCCCTCCTATCTCTGTCAAGTACAGAAAAAGACAGACGCAATTGAAGAATATCTAAGGATCTCCCAGCAAGTAGGTATAAAGACAAAAACTGTACAATTAAATGCGACTAAGAACGCGGCTTCTATCAAACTCAGAAAAACAAAATTTTATGAAATAGAGAGCTTCACTAAGGATTATCATAAAAAAGACAGGCGGTGTAGAAGAGGATGTAAAACCCAGCATACAAAAGGCAAGAGTCGCTTTTGCCCTGTTGAAAACCACACAGAAGTTTACAAATGATCAAAATGCGTACCAAGAAAATGATCCAGAAAGTCCAATGTGAAGTCGGTACTTGTGGATGTAGCAGAAACATGGCAAGTGACTAATTTCAACGTTAAGAGACTACTGGGCTTTCATCGTGAGTTTGTTTCTAAACGATAGCGGGACTTAGACAACCTATGCCAAACGTTTCTAAATGATAGCGGGACTTAGACAACCTATGCCAAACGCTTCTAAATGATAGCGGGACTTAGACAACCTATGCCAAACGCTTCTAAATGATAGCGGGACTTAGACAACCTATGCGAAACGCTTCTAAATGATAGCGGGACTTAGACAATTAGTGACCTTCGTCTGACTGATAAAGGGATCAGAGACCTTTACCTGACTGGCAAATGAGTCCGTGAATCAAATAGAGGTTAAGAATCCCTGTTGCATAGGAAGAAAAAGAAGCAGAAAAACAAGAAGAGGAATAAGAAGAAGAAGAGGAAGAAGAAGAAGAAGCAGAAAAAGAATGAAGAGGAAACGGATAATCTCAGCGGTCAACTTACAGAAAATAGGAAGCGAAGGGAGACAAGAAGTGACTCAACGAAGGATCTAGTACCCACAATCATCTCCCCTTCCTATCTATCTTCAACTGCCTACTAAATCGTTCCCTCTCTTGCACGTGCTACTGTATGTCACTTCTTGTCAAGAATCCGACCTACTTTGAGACTATAAACCAAGGGTTCTCATCCTTTTAGCGGAGTCAGACCAGTAATGTGACGCCACACTCTCAAAAACTTTTTTTCCAGCCCGAGAGAGGGAAAGGGTGGGAGACGTGGTGAAGTGGTTAGTGATACGTTCCCCTTCCCAACCTACAAAACGTGCCTGGTTCGGATTTCAGAATAGTACTCCTTGGGGAATAAAACCAATAAATAATGTGCTTTGGGAAAATGCACTGGGCCTTTAGGCGCGAAACGCAGTGCATGCAACGCACACCGTCTAAGGTAAGAAGCCAACGCTATTTATATATATATATCTTCTTTCTTTCTTTTTTCTTTTTGTCCTGCTTGTGACTTTCAGCATAAATTTACAGTAGGTTGTGAGGAAATAGATCAGATCTCACATTTTGAATAGCTGGGCTCCAGAATTGACAAAAATGGCGACTGCTCGAAAGAAATCAGAAGAAGACTAGCTATGGCAATGCAGAGACTGAACAGCCTGAAGAAATTATGGCAGAGCACCAACAAAATCATAAATGTAAGTCTTGAGAGCCTGTGTTTTTCCTGTGGCAGCTTATGGCTGCGAATCGCGGACGATTACCAAAACTTCCAGGCAAAGAATCGAATCCTTCGAGTCAAAATATTACAGAAAGATCCTCATAATACCCTGGACAGAGAAAAAAACAAATGTAGACATTCGGCAAAAGTTGAGCATAGAGGAGAACTGGTTTATCAATTCCAATCTGGCTAGAAAATGCAAATACTTTGGTCACATCAAGAGACACACCGGTCTTGTGAGAACGGTGATGGAAGGTATGGTGCCAGGCAAAAGAAGAAGGGGTAGACCAAGAAGACGATGGTACCAAGATATCCAGGAATGTCTGGGTATGACTGTGGCGGAGGCTGGAGTTTTGGCAAGGGAACGAGTTTCTTTCAGACAGACTGTGATGGGAGCGACGTTCTACAAAGGGCATATGCTACATGATGCTGATGTACTTTCGGCGTCAGATTATGAAGAGTTTCTTGACCGGGCCCTAGTATGTGTTACGTACACTGGGAGCTTTACTGCTTCTGTTATTTCTGTTTTCCATCTTTTGCGTGGTCGACCCTTGGTTCTGTATCCATTGTATCTGTTATAGCCTTGCTGTCTGATGGATACTATCTGGTGTTTGTCGCGTCACGGGGCCGGACCATTTGGTTTGTATCTCTTGATGAGGTCTAGCACTTGGAGCTGTACCTATTTGTCTCCGAATGTCTTCATTACTGATTCTATACAGTCTTGTTACTCCAAGCATTTGGCGCAGGCATTTCCTCTCTGTTGTTACAGTGTCTTTACAATGAATCTTTGACTGTCAATGATCGCACAAGGTGGGTAGGAGTAACGTGTTGTATAGTGTTCTTTTTGTAGCCATTGTCACCTGCTTGCATTGTAATATTGGGCGGCATGTTCTCAACACACACATATATAAAACACACACACACACACTGTTAAATAATTGATTGCTCACAATTCCACCCCCCCCCCCCAAATAAGCTCTTTGTCATACTGTCAAAATTATTCCCATCACCAGTCCTATCAGGTACCAATATATCTTCAAGGTGTCAACAGCTTAGTTTTACTTGACATTTGGATGGCTAAGAACAAAATAGTTGACAGAAAATTAAACAAGATAAAGGGGGACGGTGTGGGCTAGTGGTTAAGTGACACGGTTCGATCCCCATCACAGCACCGGCCGTTACCCCGGGGAAGCAAACCGTTAGAAAATTCAGGAGGAAGCAGGCCCTTACATAAAAATGCATGCTGAAGTCGGATGCACTGGGCCAACAGGCGCAAAATAAAAACCATAGTGCAATGGGGATTAAAGAAATAAGGCGAAATCAACAAACAAATAAACACGATATTATCATACATTTTTTTTTTAAACGACAAATAACAAAAACACAAGCGGAAAATTGTTCGTAGATGGAGAATAATATGTCTTGCTACCTCTATTATGTGGTTTATACATCCGTATTAATTTTTACAAATAATTATTATTTAGTCACATACTTTCATTATTTAGTCACATACCTTTATTAATTAGTCATATCTCCGTTATTTAGTCACATACCTCCATTATTTAGTCATATACTTCCATTATTTGGTTCTATACCTCCATTACCTAATTGCATACTTCCATTATTTAGTTCCATACTTTCATTATTTGGTTCTATACCTTCATTATTTGGTTCTGTACCTTCATTATTTGGTTCCAAACATTCATTATTTGTTTCCCATGTACTCAAGACACCAACGTGTTACCCAAATTGATAAGAATAATAAACCGCAACCTTCCAGGCATGTGGTAGAAAGTGACTACAGAAGCGTTGTCTAATATATGACTAACAACCTTATCACGTAATACCATTGCTACTGAAATCGTCACTGACAATTCTCGGATACAGGCTTCCTGTAAAGGGGCAGCTGCACTTGTTATCATATACTTCACATTTTGCGACAAGAAGAATGAATATCCCCTTTGGAGTCGGGATGCTCTTGAATGAGACCCACCTGTTATAAGCTGAGAACAGTTGTTAAAAACACGAAGAGTCTCTCTTTTCTTTAATTGTTTTTAAAAATATGATTAATTTATTTTTTAATTTAATTTTTGGAAGTTATGCAATTTTTCCAACCCCGACATTTTTCAAATTGAAAAAAAGATATATTCAAAATACTGTCACTAGTTTCGTTTAACACAACTTAAATAATATAATTGACGTCATCAAAACATGGGTTCAAATTCTCAGAGAACACGATACCAAAATGTTGGGGCAAATGAAAAAATTGTCCCAAAGCTAGGATGATATTTAGATTTGTTTTTAAAGGCCTCTAGCTTGCCAACATTGAGAATTGAACGCGGTCTCTTTCACACAAGAGATAATCTTTCTGCTTTCGCATTCTGACATCTTGAAGAAAATTGTATCAAGTTTAAAAAAATTTGGGCGAATAACGAGCTACCAACGCGACGTTTATTCCCATTGCTGATGTCCACCCGGAGGGTTTATAGGGCTGGAAAATAAAAGCCCGCTTGCCTATGCAGTCACCGTGCAGTGTAAAGGCTAGGTTCTAATTATACCTCTAATAAAGGTCGGAAATGAAGAGCAGGAATGTTATACTAAGTCCCGGCTTGTTAATGAACGGAAGCGGTCAGTTGCCTTCCTCGGCGATTTATCATACCCTAACAGTTAGCCAAGTAATAATTTACAGCTGGGTAGAATTCCGTAATTTTACCTTACAAACCTCGTTCTCAATCACTGCAGTAATCACACAATCTTTTAAAAATCTGGGCCGCTGAGGCGCTGGTCCGTTCAGGCAAAACAGACTGACCAGGACGTCGTGTCAGGGTCAGGCCCAATATACTGACCAAGACCACTATCTCTCTTCCACGTAGCGTTCCCTGGAAACAGGCTGTTTTCAAGGCAGTCTGACTGACGAGACGTATCGACGTGTTGCCCGAAGTAGTGAGTTTTCACACAGATGATGCCAAGCACAGCACAACCGCCTTGAGGACCGCGATCCACCTTCATCCGCACGCTAGGTATGTGAGGAAACCTACTACAACCCGGCATTTAATGCCGATTTCAAGGCCCACAAAAGAGTAAACTTTCCCATTGTAGGCGTTAAACAACAATAACAACAACAGCTTTACCAAATATATTATTTACTAACGTTTTGAACGCCTATACCCCCGGTCAGACAATCCACAGCCAATCCTCACGACCACCCGCTGGCTATTTCTAGAAAAAACATTTAATAAATAAAGGCACTAACGAAGCTAAATGATGTTGCTTATGCATGAAACCAGAAGAAGTCAATTCGTGTTTGTGTGTCAAATGCGAAATATATAGATAAGAAGTTCACATCAGCAAGGCAGGATGTGCTAATGGCTTGCTAAATTTGTGGCAAAATATTACTGCATGACGCAGGGAGAACTGATTTTTTTGGTAAAGAAAATATTGGTGCAAACTTGGTATTTCTTTCATTTATTCAAGTTGATCGTTTAAATGGTGCAAACACAGTTTAGCATTTTAAACATAAATGTTAAAAACTAGTGGCATTGCTGGATATATGCTCTATCTTATCTTATCTTATCTTATCTTATCTTATCTTATTGTCCGCCCGCCCGCCCGCCCGCCCGCCCGCCCGCCCGCCCGCCCGCCCGTCCGTCCGTCCGTCCGTCCGTCCGTCCGTCCGTCCGTCCGTCCGTCCGTCCGTCCGTCCGTCCGTCCGTCCGTCCGTCCGTCCGTCCGTCCGTCCGTCCGTCCGTCCGTCCGTCCGTCCGTCCGTCCGTCCGTCCGTCCGTCCGTCCGTCCGTCCGTCCGTCCGTCCGTCCGTCCGTCCGTCCGTCCGTCCGTCCGTCCGTCCGTCCGTCCGTCCGTCCGTCCGTCCGTCCGTCCGTCCGTCCGTCCGTCCGTCCGTCCGTCCGTCCGTCCGTCCGTCCATCCATCCATCCATCCATCCATCCATCCATCCATCCATCCATCCATCCATCCATCCATCCATCCATCCATCCATCCATCCATCTATCTATCTATCTATCTATCTAATATACATACCTATGTAATCTATCTATCTATCTATATATCTATCTATCTATCAATCTATCTAATATACATACATATGTAATCTATCTATCTATCTATCTATCTATCTATCTATCTATCTATCTATCTATCTATCTATCCATCCATCCATCTATCAATCTATCTAATATACATACCTATGTAATCTATCTATCTATCTATCTATCTATCTATCTATTTATCTATCAATCTATCTATCTATCTATCTATCTATCTATCTATCTATCTATCTATCTATCTATCTATCTATCTATCTATCTATCTATCTATCTATCCATCCATCCATCCATCCATCCATCCATCTATCTATCAATCTATCTAATATACATACCTATCTATCTATCTATCTATCTATCTATCTATCTATCCATCCATCCATCCATCCGTCCATCCATCCATCCATCCGTCCGTCCGTCCGTCCATCCATCCATCCATCCATCTATCCGTCCATCCATCCATCCGTCCATCCATCCATCCATCCATCTATCCGTCCATCTATCCATCCGTCCATCCATATAACTTGTCACTTCCTGGTAACAGTTCAAAACTCTCCCCATTCAAAGCGTCAGAGCCTGGTTCTCATTTAACGGCGTTTAACCTAGCTCATTATTCAAATGCGCCATGAGTCACTTATCTCTGGCGTGCCGTTTATTATTACCAAACCCATCATAATGTGCCCCAGACATCAGAAACAGCAACAGAGTTATGATTGCCTTAAATTACTCCTAAGACTAGGTATAATTGAAAGCGAACGCTAACGGTTTCGTTAATTTAAATAGACGTTAGAAGAAGGCGCGTCTAAAAGTGGGGGAAAACCGTTTCAGGAAACAGAAAGGAACTGTCTTGTCCGTGTTAACACTGACAAAGATGGAGGGGGAAAAAGACCAAGCTGTTTATATAAACCAGATTTCTTGTCAGGTATTTACGCCCATAATCAAATTTGGTGGCTTTAGTTGAAGAGTGCGTATTGAGCTGTTTTAGGCGACTGAAAATGGATCACGGCTGAAAATGGATCTGCGAGGATAAGTCAGTAAGTAGGTCACAAACTGATACGTGATAGCTGGAAAATGTAGGTGGTAGTTGCTAAATGTGTCATTAGGTGGCAGCAGCATCCAGCTTTGTGATTACTGTAGGTAGCAAACGTTTGGTGCTGTATGCACGTGTGTACCTACATACAAAATGGCGTCCGTGCTCATAGAGTGTGCAATCCGCGGGCTGTTTTACGTTTGTTTTTTGGTGTGGGGAGAGGTTTTTTTGGTGTGGGGAGAGGTTTTTTGGTGTGGGGATAGGTTTTTTGGTGTGGGGAGAGGTTTTTTGGTGTGGGGATAGGTTTTTTGGGGTGGGGCGAGGTTTTTTGGTGTGGGGAGCTTAATAAAAGGAGTTTAATCAAGGGATGGGATCAAGATGCTGAGCAGCGCATGAGCTGCAGCGGTCAGCGACCCATAGCTGACTGCTAGCGTCAGGGCCAGCGAACCAAAGCTGCCAAGACCCTTCTACACCTCCACGCGGTGATCCTGGATAACAGGCTGCAGCAGGGCAGACTGGCTAAGGAGAAGGGATCGAAGAGGGAATGCTAACCTGGCACTAAAAAAAATGGTTGCTGAAGTCGGATGTGTTGGACCGAAAGGTGCAAATATCGCAGTCAAGCTGGAAACTACGACACAACGCATTCCGTTCTCTGGACTCCATTCTGCTACTTAAGCCTTTTCAGGGTTTGGTAGCGGGAGATTGAGAACGAACGAAGCCAAGCTAAGCCAAGATTCCTAAGTAAACGATTCCTGTTTTGCGATGAGATGTGTCTGTCGCGTAAAGCGTTGCGTAACTTGGTCGACCTATTGTATCAAGGAGGCTAAAAAATTGCTAATGAAGCCCGACCTGGTCGTCCTGTTCAGAGAGCAAGAGAGAAACATATGTGTGGCGTGTGGTGGAGTTGGCTCGAGTTGACAGGCGAGTAACGATAGACAGTGCAGCAAGATTCTGTCTGATTATAGGTAAGGTTTGCTTGCTTAGTGGGAAGACAAAGATAGAAGAGTAATTTAGCTGCTCATGAGGTAGAACTGGGAGAACACTTGAGTCAATGTAGATAGCAGGCATCTCAATCATCTTCGATTAGAGGACGACATTGTTCTGATCACAGAGTCAAGCGTCTCAGTCATCTTCGCTTAAAGGGCGACATTGTGCTGATCACAGAGTTGGCCGCCTCAACTATTTTCAATTAGCGGACGACATCGTGCCAATCCCAGAATCAGACGCCTCAATCATTTTCGATTTGCGGGCGACATCGTGCTAATCCCAGAATCAGACGCCTCAATCATATTCGATTAGTGGACGACATCGTGCTAATCCCAGAATCAGACGCCTCAATCATTTTCGATTAGCGGACGACATCGTGCTAATCCCAGAATCAGACGCCTCAATCATTTTCGATTAGCGGACGACATTGTGCTGATCAGGGAGTCAGCAGCAGAAGTCAACCGCATGTAAGAAGTTTTCAAAAAAATTTAGAAATAGAGAAGGGCTAGAAATGAAAATCTCCATGACCAAAGTCATGCGAAACTGTTCAGCCCATTGTGACGAAGCCCTTCCTGATGGGAAACTTGGACGTCAAGGGCTACTGCCTTCTCAACATGCAGAATAGGTCAAATCCAGAACTATAGTACAACTATATAACTTCATCCAGAAATGTAGTGGAACCGTGAAACTAATTTCAGAACAATTTAACTATATCAAGAACTATATCAAGAACTATATCAAGAACTATATCAAGAACTATATCAAGAACTATATCAAGAACTATATCAAGAACTATATCAATAACTATATCAAGAACTATATCAATAACTATATCAAGAACTATATCAAGAACTATATCAAGAACTATATCAAGAACTATATCAAGAACTATATCAGGAACCATATCAGGAACTATATAAAGGACTATATCAAGAACTATATCAAGAACTATATCAAGAACCATATCAGGAACTATTTAAAGGACTATATCTGGAACTATATCAAGAACTATATATTTCCTTAACTCCATTAAGCCAATACTCCAACAGATAAAGACTCGACGGCATGAGACCACACTTTCAATGTCATGGTCACTCCAGCAATGATTTATGTACGCGAAGTGTGGAACTTTGGCAAAACCGATGCTGAGAAACAGAGGGCAATAGAACTGCACCTACTACAAATTTGGTACGGGATGAAATCCTAAAATAAGAATTTCAAAATCAGACTTTGATTTAGGACGTTGTGGAAGCAGTGATATGACGCAAACATCGTTGGGCTGGACAGATGGTACGCATGCCTGACAAAAGGTGGCCAGGTGGAGCAACGTTTTGGGGGACCTATGCCTGTACACGTCCCCGGGGCCGCCCACCTATGCGATGGAGAGATGAACTGACCAAAGTCAAAAGGACCACATAGGGGACGGCGTGGCCTAGTGGTTAAGTGGCACGGCTCACAACCAGAAGGTGCTGGGTTCGATCCCCATCACAGCACCGGCCGTTACCCCGAGGAAGCAAACCCTTAGAAAATGCAGGAGGAAGCAGACCCTTACATAAAATGCATGCTGAAGTCGGATGCACTGGGCCGACAGGCGCAAAATAAAAACCACAGTGTAACGCACACACGCCTTGGGGAATAAATAAATAAGGCGAACGCAAAAAAAAAAAAAAAAAAGGGCCACATTGGTTACAGGTCAGGTCATCCCGTAACCGGTGAGGTCGTTGGGGGACACATGAAGACATCCCCACAACACCACGCCACCCTTCTCTGTCAGCGGCCGATGCCTGTGCCTCTTCTGGTCGGAGATTCGTCCAATCTTTTATGTTGTTCTCCCACCTCTTTTTGGGCCGGCCTCTTCGTCGTCTGCCTTGCACCTTTCCGTGGAGGATCGTATTTGCAAGACCCTTTGATCTCGATATATGACCGTACCAAGCGAGTTTCTTTCTTTAGACAGTTACCAAGAGGTCTTCAAAAGGCCCTACTGCTGTTGTAATTCTATCCCGTATTTCCTCATTTGTAACACGATGTTTGCTTAAATATCTTCGGAAACATCTCATCTCCAAGGCCTGTATCCTTCGCTGAAGGTCAGATGTAACTGTACATGTCTCACAAGCATAGAGGAATATTAACAGGACCAGTATACGCATTAATCTGATTTTCGTTTATCTTTGCCAGATTTTGTTAAGCCGTGCAAGCGCCGCCATTGTCTGTGCTATCCTGGCCAACACCTCACATTTTGATCCTTCATCACTGACAATAGACCCTAGATATTTAAAACAGTCAACCACTTCGAGTTCCTGACCGTTAGCTTTTATACTGCTGTTGAAGCCCTCGGCGTTGTTGGTCATTAATTTTGTCTATCCAGCGTTTATCTCCATACCATAGCCAAGAGCTGTTTCATCGAGCCATTGGTTATAGCACTGAAAAATATCGGGACGCTAACATAACATTGTTGGCTTCCTTACATACGAGGGGCGCGTTGGCTCAGTTCATAGAGGGCGATTCGCTATTTTGTGTGGTTACAGCGTGCCTCGGTGTAAATGGGTACCTGAAGCATGAGTTAGGGAAAGTAAAAACAGCAAGGAAGGGCACTGGCCACCCCACCTCTCACAGGTTGCGGCTTAGTACAATGGAGTCTTCAAAAAACTCAATTTCCAACCAGCGGTTAATTCTGCTGAATTCCCACTTTACTTTTACCTTGCTATCCGGACTAACACCGAGGATAATTTGATGTGAACTATAGTACATTTCAATACTCATGCATTCAAATTTCATCCAACATCCCCAGAACCATTTCACGTATCACCAAAACGCTTACACTCAAATTTCATCCAACATCCCCAGAACCATTTCACGTATCAGCAAAACTCATGCACTCAAATTTCATCCAACATCTCCAGAACCATTTCAAGTATCTTCATGAATTTGTGCACGTGGTCTCACATTTACCTTGACAATCAGATTGTATAATTTATAATAGTGTGGATACTGCCACTTTCTTAAACTAACAAGTTTCTTTGATCTTTGTCTGCGAAATAATGATTTTACTCCTAAAAACTATGATGTACAGTCGTTTAACAAATTGCTCACTTCTGAACGTATGTTCAATTCCCATTTCATAAATGTGAGTACCGAAATAGCCTTCAATTGCCTTTTGCTCGTGTATTTTTTTTTAAAGTGATTATTGCGATGGAAATTTATTGTACATCAAACGGCATGTGGATAGACCTAGTATTTGAAATTAACAAGAAGTAAAATAATGCGTTGACATGTCTAAACAGGTTATGGGACGTACAAGAATAGGTTACATTCAGTTCTGAGATCAGTCGTATAATGATTTGACATGTCTAAACAGGTTATGGGACGTACAAGAATAGGTTACATTCAGTTCTGAGATCAGTCGTATAATGCGTTGACATGTCTAAATATGTTATGGGACGTACACGAATAGGTTACATTCAGTTCTGAAATCAATCGTCTTGATGTATGGGGTGGTTCTAAGAAGGGCCTGTTTTCAAAGATGATGGTAAATTCTGGTAAGAAAATGCATTCAGCATTACACATCATCTTGCCCGTAGATGTCTTTGTTAGATGTTTCCTGGTAAAAGTACATATAATCTATATTTCATCTAATTTAGAGTCAGACGAGTATAACTTATTGGTCACTGCTCTTGGTTGCATGAAACACAAACCTTAATTTTTCCAATAGTTATTTTCTTCTTGTAAGACGTGGTCCTAATACATAGTACAACAATCCTCGTCTTTCTTTGAGAAGGTGGCATATGTCAGTTTTTTTATATCACACAGTTTGAATGTTTTATTTGCAGCTGCCACATGTCCTTAAACTTTCTCTCACACTAGTTATATTAGGTAAAGGTGGGAATGGTAAGGTGGCAGTCTCAAACACTAATGTTCATGCTCCATTATTATTTTGTCTATATTAAATATCTTAGTCTTTTGTGTCTGCTTTGCAAGGGGATGTAATTCAGGTTTTAGACATATTTATTTAAATGACATTTGTCCCTTCTTGAGCCACAACGTGATTGCATGTTTTATACTCGATTATATCGGGACTTTGTCCTCTTGTGAAACTGCGTTGTGGTATAGTGCATTGTTCATTATTATACAAGAAGGTATATCTAAAGAAGTAAGAACAGTTCTCTGAATCTATTCTCTAAACATGTGGCTACTCATCTATGTGTGGTAATCCCTATTATGTGTCGACTGCAATTTAAATCGATTTAACCACTATTCACCAACACATTATGTCTGCTATCAGCATGTGCTTTTATCAATAGCTGTCCTTTGCTACTTGGTACAATTTTGTCAATCCTTCCCTCTGGTGGTTGCCATTCCCTTTCATATGTGTACTGATCATCGTCATCTAAATAAACAGTATCATAGCATTAGTTACGCCTTTTTCTTTCTTCACGTAAATATTTACTTCTCATAGCAACTAGGCGTTGCTTCTCGCAAATGTTTTTCCACTAGTATAAGTTATAAAGGTGAAGCCTGCACCCCTTATAATTCTCAATAACGTAGATTTCGATACATCAATGTCGTCGGTGCATCCAGCCAAATTTGCAATTTCCTCAGTCTCACTATTACTTTCAAATCAAACATTCTATAGATTCCTCTTCTAATAACGCCAGCGCTAAAACTTTCAACAATTTCCTTTCTTTACCTAACTTTGAGTATGAACTTCCAGAGTCTTGAAGTAATGATAGTTTACTTGAACCTAAAGTTGGGAATGTTCTCTTTTCATGTTCCAATTTACACCGATAAAGACTCCCTCTCTTATCCTCTCTGCAGAAATATTGTTTACCTTCATTGCAATGTTGTGAAGTGTTACAATCTTGACTTTCAGACTCATTGTTCAGCTACATCAAATTCCATGTACAACGCCTATGTAACAAAGACAATTTCTTGTAATGACGTACGCAAAACATCATAAGTTACTATTTAATTGTTAACAGTGAGTAACATTTGCTGCAAGCCGTGCCAAAATCAATCAAACAAGTGCAAATTCATGTTTTCAAGATTGCACACCACATGAATACCTCTTAGATACTGAAATTAATTGTAATATATGTTATGTTTACGTGTGCTGGTTTTTGTAAACCGCAAAGAAGCACAAATAAAAATCCCCAGCGTGTTTCCACGGCCACTGTTTGTCTTCACGTCATGACAGTTAACATTTACCAACCCATTTCATCCATTTCTGTAAAATAGTTGAGTTACATTTGTCAAGAGAAAATGTCCCCTGATCTCTGAGTAGTGAGATCAGACAGCCATGTGCAGTGGCGAGCACTTTAAAAATCCCTTGGCAGTTGTAAATCGAAAAAAGTAGGTTTAGGCCGATGCGAGGGCAAAATTCAATTTTAAAATCTACTCAAATTATTATAGGGATTCTCTCCCCATAGATAGTATGTCGCAAAAAGGGGACTGGGTGGCTATAACATCAGGTCTTGGTTATGTGGTTAGCAGAGCGGCATAGATGGCGCCAGTCAGTGTGCTGTCAGACGTCGACTTGAAATTGTTCGAAGAAAGCAACGGTCATCCCGAGGCTGTCGACACTGCCATGGAGTTTGTCTAGTGTTATCACTGGTGATGGCCACGTGTGCTTTTTCTGGTCCTTGTATGTCGGGCAATTTTGCAGCAGATATTCAGGGGTATTTTCCATGTGTTACAGGGGCATTCGTCAGTAGAATTGACATGCCAAGTAACTATCAGATTTTCGCCTACCAAAAAATATGAAACAAAGGCGGTCACTTCTTCCTACGATGTGTAACGACACAAGTGGACTGAAGATTAATAGCACGAGTTCTGAAACGCACTATAACAAGGTGCTGCAGCAATGTGCAATACTGTTGAAACATGGACACTTACAAAATCAATGAAGAACAAACTGTGAATGACTCAGGCCTCTCCTGAGAGACGTACGGTTGACTAAAACTGTGAATGACTCAGGTTTCTCCTGAGAGACGTACGGTCGACTAAAACTGTGAATGACTCAGATTTCTTCTGAGAGACGTACGGTCGGCTAAAACTGTGTATGATTCAGGCTTCTCCGGAGAGACGTACGGTCGACTAAAACTGTGAATGATTCAGGCTTCTCCTGAGAGACGTACGGTCGACTTAAACTGTGGATGATTCAGGCTTCTCCTGAGAGACGTACGGTCGACTAAAATTGTGGATGACTCAAACTTCTCATGAGAGACGTACGGTCGACTAAAACTATGGATGATTCAGGCTTCTCCTGAGAGACGTACAGTCGACATTACTCTCTGCAACCAGCACACACAGAACCTCCTTCTCCTGAGAGACGTACGATCGACTAAAACTGTGGATGATTCAGGCTTCTCCTGAGAGACGTACAGTCGACATTACTCTCTGCAACCAGCACACACAGAACCTCCTTCTCCTGAGAGACGTACAGTCGACATTACTCTCTGCAACCAGCACACACAGAACCTCCTCAATACCGACCTACGCCAATTATAATTTTCGACCAATGCAGTTATCCATGCAAACGAGGCAGCAAAACTACGCTTCATAGACCACATACTCAAAGGATGAACATTGGAGAACGTCGATAGCAGTCTGGTACGATCGAGGCGGGGAAAAACCCCGTCGTGTAGACCTCCAATGTGTTGGTCAGACTCATCATGTACTCTACCAGAACATCCACAATACGGTCATATTATAAAAGCTTATTACGAATTGAGTCTCCATAGTCAGGATAAGAGATGGTTGGAGACGAGGTTAGGGCCTGCAGTAATACGATCCATGCTAATGGTCATCAATTAATTAAATATGTAATGTGTTATTGCAGCGCCATCCAAAGCAACAATGAAAGCAGCAATTAAAGCAGCAATGAAAGCAGCAACAAAAGCAGCAACAAAAGCAGCAACAAAAGCAGCAATAAAAGCAGCAATGAAAGCAGCAATAAAAGCAGCAATGAAAGCAGCAATAAAAGCAGCAATGAAAGCAGCAATGAAATCAGCAATGAAATCAGCAACTGAACCACGGAGATATGCGAGAAAGACCGTGAAATGAAGCCTTCTTATGAAGTCAACATTTCTTGCTCACACTGTCCAAGATATTTTCAGACCCGCATCGGGATCTCAATGACCTTAGACACACTGACCGAATATATTCGAAAGGGATCATTCAATGCCCGGGGTTCTTATCGGGGCACATGTCATTGACAACCTTCCTCTAGCATGTTTGATCTTAAGATGTCATTGCTGCCTTTCTCCAGTTGAGGTCCAGGAACTAAAGTTCGTTTTTACAGTCTCCTCTCAAGGAGTTTATTGGTCTACCTCTTTTTCTGTCTGTCTGTGGATTCTATGTCAGCGCATGTCTGGCCAATTTAGTGGTGTTTTTTCTAGAGTATGTCCCACTCAACCCCATTTCCTACATTTGATCTGCTGCTCCACTGGTTGCTGTTGGTTCCCTTCCCGTAGGACATCATATCTCACCATCTATTGCCAGCCTATACCCATTAACCCCCGCATACATTTAGTGACGAACATTTGGAGTTTCCTCCGTATTGCCTTTGTCGTTCTCCAAGTTTCTGTTCGTTAACGGGTACAAACGTGACATTGTAATTCAATAGTCTTAACTTGGCATTAGTCTTTATTTCCTTGGATTTCCATAAATTATTCAGTCACAGGAATGTTGTCCATTCTTTCCGATTCTAGTCATTTACATATGTCTCCTCTGTGTCCCCTGTGAGAATGGTGATGCAAAATTCGTGAAGCTGTCCATCTCTTCCAGTGTCTCACCTCCTAGCATAACTAGGTCTTTGATTTAGGTACTATAGATTTTCAACAGCTTGCTCTTCTTCATGTTAATATTTAGATTCCAATGGGATGAACATCAGGGATCAAGATGCTGAGCAGTGCATGAGCTGCAGTGGTCAGCGACCCATAGCTGACTGCTAGCATCAGGGCCAGCGAACCAGAGCTGCCAAGACCCTTCTACACCTCCACACGGTGATCCTGGATAACAAGCTGCAGCAGGGCAGACTGGCTAAGGAGAAGGGATCGAAGATGGAATGCTAACCCGGTACTCAAAAAATGCTTGATGAAGTCGGATGTGTTGGACATAAAGGTGTAAATATCGCAGTCAATTTGTAAACTACGACACAACGCATTCCGTTCTCTGGACTACATTCTGCTACTTAAGTCCTTTCAGGGTTTGGTAGCGGGAGATTGAGAACGAACGAAGAAGAAGAAGAAGAAGAAGGATGAACATCGTGGCTTTTGTGAAATGATGGACTGTGTAGAACGTTTACAGCAGTGACCCAGTTCGGTTGCATCATTCACATTTTGGGACACGATCAATAGGACCAGAGTGGCAGAGTACTGGAACATTCGTTTCTTACGACATCGGGTTTTATCTTAGTTGTCAACACGCTCCTGTTGAGCCAGCTGTAAATATGTACCGGGTTTAAAGTTAGGGAATGAGAGGAAAGAAACGGGCCACCCTTGTCTATAAAGAATGTTGCGGTGTATTTGCTGCTGTTGTGGATGTTGTTATTGTTGGTGTTCTTGTTGTTGCTATATTTGTTGCTGCTACGATTTCTCTTTTACTGCTGATGCTGGTATTGTAGCTCTTGCTCCCGCGTTGTTGTTAGTGGTGGTGGTGGTGGTGGTGGTGGTGTCGTTACCGCTCCTGTTATTGCCGCTCCTCTGGTTGCTTTTTTTTATTTTGCTGCTGCTGTACTTGTGTGTGTTGTTCTTGTTGTTGTTGTTGTTCTTGCTATAGTTGGTTGTGTTGTTGCTGTTGCCCTTGATGTTGTTCTTGTTCTTGTGTTGCTCTTGATGTTGTTCTTGTTGTATTTCTTGTTCTTGTTTTTGTTGTTGTTGTTCTTGTTGTTGTTGTTCTTGTTCTTGTTCATGTTTTTGTTGTTGTTCTTATTCTTGTTCTTGTTCTTGTTGTTGTTCTTGTTCTTGTTCATGTTCTTGTTCTTGTTGTTGTTCTTGTTGTTGTTCTTGTTCTTGTGTTGTTGTTTTGTTCTTGTTGCTGTTCTTGTTGTTGTTTTGTTCTTGTTGCTGTTCTTGTGTTGTTGTTTAGTTCTTGTTGCTGTTCTTGTTCTTGTGTTGTTGTTGTTCTTGTTGCCGATGCTCTTGCTTTTGTTGTTACTGATGTTATTCTTCTTGCTATGCTATTACTGTTGCAGCTGCTCCTCTTGTTGATTATGCTACTGTTGTTCGCCCTTGATACAGGCTGTTTTATTGTGTCTGCCTAACAAAGTAGGGATCGCCGCTGTGATCCACATAACGGTGTGCTTACTTAGGAGACTCGAAATACACTACAGCCGGGAAGACCCAGATCTACCTTTTCAAGTACCCCTCGACATGTAAGAAGAGCCACTGTATCTCGCCACTAAATAAATTCATTAAGAGTTCATAACTCAACCACAAATGGAAGCAGCAACCAAAATGAATACTTCATCCCCGACAGCATTGTCAGTTGTTATGGGACTGCGCTTCATTGATTTATTTTCACACTAAATCGTGTCCCTATGAGGGACCAAACTCAAACCATCCTGTACGAGAGACCAGCGCGTTAACTGTATATCCAACCAAAGGCTCTTTTAATATTAGGCTAATAACGCGTGGAATGAGTTTGACAGCTTGGACAGAGAATCACTTTGGAAATTATTTCCCTTACTATGGAATGTCCCTAAAGTTCACTTATATAATTAAACGTATAACGAAAGTGGCTGGGCTAACTGCCGCCCTAACACCCTCCTCTCAGTACTGGCTAACTACCGCCCTATATCCCTATAAGTCGCCTCTCAGTACTGTACAAGATATTTACCAGATGCCTCCTGGCGAGGATCCGCAACACCTTCGAGGAAGCCCAAGCCATAGAGCAGGATAGGTTCAGGGGCACCAAAAAAGTTATTGCCTGTCGCAAGCGATGATGACCAAAACATCAGACGGTTTTGTCTTAATAATGTGATGTGCGCTGTATTTGGATTATAGTGAGGAAGTGAATGCGCTGGTCATCAATCTCACTCTTATCCCGAGTTACCTTGGATTAATGGCAAGACTATTGGTCGAGATGACTGGAGATAACTCGGGATGCAGGCACCCTGGTCTTACCTCCCGTGAGACCAGTGTCGCTTGAAACTTGCGGGAATCGATCACCCTTCGTTTCCGTTAATCACTGTGAGAGGCAGAGTGCCTTAACCTCTTGACTAAAGCGACCCATTGCGCACATATACTACCAAATAACCACGTGTTGCCGTTTGATTGAGGCAGCAAGAGAGCACAATACACCGCTTGTGTTTACATTAATTGACCACAAACGACGCTTGATTCGATCGAACCAGAATATGTGTGGAAAGTTCTAGAAGAGCAGGGAGTCCAAGCTGGCTACACAGCTATGTTGAAACGTTGCTATGATGGACGACCCCCCCCCCCCCCACCATTCATCCATTCAAAAAACTGATGACTATCTCCACCTAACAAGGAATACTATATGGAGACCCACCTCGTCCAACCTTTACGAATGGAGACTACGAGCCCAGGACATAGAGACCCCACCTCGCTCAATCATTACGCATAGAGACCCCATCTCGCCCAATTTTTACGCATGAGACCCCACCTCGCCAAATTTTTACGCATGAGACCCCACCTCGCCCAATCTTTACGCATGGAGACCCCACCTCACCCAATATTTACGCATGAGACCCCACCTCACCCAACCTTTAGCCATGGAGACTACGAGGCCAGGACATGGAGACCCCACGTCGCCCAATCTTTACAAATGAGTCCCCACCTTGCCCAACCTTTACGCATGGAGACCCCACGTCGCCCAATCTTTACGAATGGAGATTACGAACCCAAGACATGCAGACCCCGCCTCGCCCAACCTTTACGCATGAAGACTACGAGACAAGGACATGGAGACCCCACGTCACCCAATCATTACGCATGAGACCCCACTTCGCCCAACCTTTACGCATGAGTCCCCACCTCGCCCAACCTTTACGCATGAGTCCCCACCTCGCACAACCTTTGCGCATGGAGACCCCCACCTCGCCCAGTCTTTACGCATGAAGACCCCACCTCGTCCAACCTTTACGCATGGAGACTACGAGGCCAGGACATGGAGACCCCACCTGTGCCCTTTTAGATGCACAGGTCGGCTAGGACGGAAGCAGCATGCTCTTTGTAGATAGTCGCTCTTACAACCGCCAATCAGCGTCTGTTTAGTGGATATATCGAAACTTGGGTGTTTCAATTCGATTTTATGTTTTCTCTCAAAATTGTAACCCCATACAGAACATAATAAGTATCCTTGAAAAGATACCCAATACATTTTTACTGACATACAAGCGGGTAATATTATAATCATAAGTGATCCGCTCCTTGACATGAGAGTTAATCTTGTGAGAAGGGGAGGGGGTGTTGTCTGTGTTTCCTCAGTCCCGTCTCCAGTCATGTAGCCTTTTCACAGAGTGACCAGTGGACGATTGGATTGTCCGTCCCCGTGCGGTCATGCTGGCGCTGTAGTGTATGTTGGTTCTGGAATTGGTATCGACGGGCTTATAGTCATATCGTAGATGGATGACACAGTCGGAGGTCTCACGTACAAGCTTTGCACATAAAATATCGCCTTGCCGATGTAAGGGCAAACATTTTGAAGGCATGAAGGGTAACAGGAAACAGTCTCTTCATCGTGCATGCCACACAGCAAGTCAGAGACCTGTTGGTTTGCACACTTGATTGCAAGTCGGTACACACAAATTTATACACTCGTTCCGACTCCCTCTGCACTTGACCCCGTCCGGGAGGAGAGAAGCGGCTTTGAGAAAACAGAAGTAGAGGACAGAGAATAAAAAATTGAAGAAGTATAAGAATATTGAGAAGGAGTAGAAGAAGAACTAAGAGAAGAAATAGAAGACGAAGAAGAAAGGGAATTAGAAGAAAGGGCCGGCCGAAGACGGATGTGTCGGACCGAAAGGTGCAAATATCGCAGCCGAGCTGTAAACTACGACACAACGCATTCCGTTCTCTAGACTACTTTCTGCTACTTAAGCCCTTTCATGGTTTGGTAGTGGGAGATTGAGAACGAAGAAGAAGAAGAAGAAGAATACTGCAAAAAATGGAAGGAGAAGAAAAGGAAGGAGAAGAAAGGGAAGAATAAGAACAAGAAGGAGTAACAGAAAGGGAAGAAGAAGAAAGGGAAAAGGAAGGAGTAGAAGAATAAGAAATAGAAGGAGAACAAAGGGAAGGAGAAGAAATGGAAGAGAATGAGTAGAAGGAGAAGAAAGGGAATTAGAAGAAAGGGAAGAAGAAGGTGTAAAAGAAAGGAGAGGAGAAGAAAGAGAAGGAGAAAAAAATAAATAATAAGCAAACGAAGAAGAGAAGAAGAGTTAGATGATGAAGAAGGAAAATAAAAATGGGAAGAACAAGAAGAACAAAAACAAGATTATAACTAAGACAAGGAGAAAGAGGAAGAAGGGAAAGATTAAAGAGGAAAAAGAAAAAAAGAAGAAAAAGATTTCTTTTACAAAGAAGTTTATGGTGGGAGAAGAAGATGAAGAAGAAGAAGAAGAAGAAGAAGAAGAAGAAGAAGAAGAAAAAGAGGAAAAAGAACAAGAAGATTAAGAAAGATTAAAGAAGAAAAAGAAGAGAAAGGCTCAAGTAACAGCAGAAGTAGAACAAAGAAAAAGAGGAGAAGAAGGAGAAGAAGATTAAAGAAGAAAAAGAAGAGGAAGGTTAAAGAAGGAGCATCAGAAGTAGGAGAAGGAGACGAAAAAGCAGAAAAAGAAGAATATTAAAGAGGATTAAAGAAGAAAAAGAAGATGAAGATTCAAGTAGGAGAAGAAGAACAATAGCAACAAACAGAAGGCGATGTCATTGCCCCCTAAGCGAATAATCAGACTGAATTGCCCCCTAAGCGAATAATCAGACTGAATTGTCCCCTAAGCGAATAATCAGACTGAATTGCCCCCTAAGCGAATAATCAGACTGAATTGCCCCCTAAGCGAATAATCAGACTGAATTGCCCCCTAAGCGAATAATCAGACTGAATTGCCCCCTAAGCGAATAATCAGACTGAATTGCCCCCTAAGCGAATATTCAAACTGAATTGCCCCCTAAGCGAATAATCAGACTGAATTGTCCCCTAAGCGAATAATCAGACTGAATTGCCCCCTAAGCGAATAATCAGACTGAATTGCCCCCTAAGCGAATAATCAAACTGAATTGCCCCCTAAGCGAATAATCAGACTGAATTGCCCCCTAAGCAAATAATCAGACTGAATTGCCCCCTAAGCGAATAATCAGACTGAATTGCCCCCTAAGCGAATAATCAGACTGAATTGCCCCCTAAGCGAATAATCAGACTGAATTGCCCCCTAAGCGAATAATCACACTGAATTGCCCCCTAAGCGAATAATCAAACTGAATTGCCCCCTAAGCGAATAATCAAACTGAATTGCCCCCTAAGCGAATAATCAGACTGAATTGCCCCCTAAGCGAATAATCAGACTGAATTGCCCCCTAAGCGAATAATCAGACTGAATTGCCCCCTAAGCGAATAATCAGACTGAATTGCCCCCTAAGCGAATAATCACACTGAATTGCCCCCTAAGCAAATAATCAGACTGAATTGCCCCCTAAGCGAATAATCAGACTGAATTGCCCCCTAAGCGAATAATCAGACTGAATTGCCCCCTAAGCGAATAATCAAACTGACTCACACTTATATCCCTGGTTAGATACATATATATATATATCAAGTTTTAAAACCAGCTTTCTTATTTTAGGTAGCTTTCTGCACATACGGTTAGCGTAAATAAAGAAAGACAAATTAGGCAACTCTTATCAGCTCTGGAATTATCATTGAAATGCCCTTTTCCCCATAAAACGCGCCCTAAAAACACAGGGGCACATGAATTACGCAGCCATTTAAACTCGCCTTGGAGATTTTAACTGCGCACGAGATACTTACGCGCAAAATTGCGCAGACTACTGCGGGAATAGATTAACCCGCTAGAACGATTTACAGGCGGCAGGTTTATTGTCTCTCTGAACTCAGTAGCTTCCCAAATGGTAAGGTGCCCAACTGTTGTGCGAAGCGAGAGGGTTGTGTTTCTTTGTTAATATATTTTTGAGGAAAATGTTCTTGAATATCTCTGACATGTTGTCATAACAGAAGTAGTTAGTTATTTATTCCTACTACATAAAGATATTTTTCGCAAGTGTAATAGAAAAGGAAAGGAGACCTAGTGGTTATAACAGATCACACAGGTAAAGTGAATGAACAAGTCCAGGTAGCAGTGAAAAAGGCAAATGTTGGGTATGATAAAAAGAAATATTAAACTGAGGAACAAGGAAGTGATAGTCGAACTGTTTAAAACATTAGTTAGACCTAGATTGGAGTACTGTGTTCAGGTGTGGAGTCCTTATCGTAGATGGGATATATACATGATGTAAAATATACAAAGAAGAGCAATAAAACGGATAGTGGGATTCCGGAATTGTAGTTATGAGGAAAGACTAAAAAAACCGACCTACGGTGTCTAGAAAAGATAATAATTCGAGGGATTTAATTCAGATTTATAAGATAATCAACGGAAAGGATAAATTAGACTATAAGAAGTTTTTTTGCAATGTCCATCCTACTACAAGGACAAGAGAGCACAGCTAGAGAATAACTAAAGAGAGGTTCAGATTAGATATTAGGAAAAGAAACTAAAGAGAGTGGTGAATGCTTAGACTACATTGCCACGTGAAAAAATGGAAGCAGGGTCAGGTAATGCATTCAAGTATAGATTGAATGTACATAGTTTTTTTTTTAGATCAAGTGGAGAAGAAGAAACTGGTTGTATACAGGCATTGCAGAGTCTTCTAAACCAGTGTAAAGAAGCTAAGTTAAGTCTGACTGATAATTGTTCCCTGGATGCCTCGCGTACCATCATATTTAATGTGATGAACAGTCCGGTCTGGTAACATGTACTGACCGTGACCTCGTGTGAAGGTCGAGCGTGATACAGTCACCATTCTACCCATGTACCGTTCTGTGGAAACATACTGTTTTCAGGCAATCCAGTTAACGAGATGTGGATGGACGTGATTCCCGTAGTAGTGAGCGTTGCACAGATGGAGCCAAGCATAGCACAACAGCCTGAAGGAGTCCGGTCCACCTTCATCAGCACGTTCAGGATTTGAAGAAAGCTACTGCAACCAGCCACTTCTTAACGCCCGTTTCAGGGCGCACTAAAGCGTAATCGTACTCACCGTGGACATTCAACATAGGGTAGCCATTTACAGCTGGGTAGATTGAGGCGTGTTGAAACCAACACATGTGTTCGTCGCTTTCTCTATAGTAGGTAAGCGCTCTTAAGCATGGCGGATATGTTATGCTTAAAGAATACAATACGAACAATAATATGAAGCGTGAAGAAGACGGTTAAAGGTATACAAAAAGTAGAAGAAGAAGAAGAAGAAGAAGAAGAAGAAGGAAAGGAAAAGGAAAAAAATGAATAAAAAGAAGAAAAAGATGAAGATGAAGAAAGAAAAGAACAACTAGAAGAAGAAGAAGATGAAGAAGAATACAAAGAGAAGAAGATTAAGAAGAAGAAGAAGAAGAATAAGAAAAAGAAGAAGAAGAGAAAGAAGAAGAAGACCAGGAAGACGAAATACAAGAAGAAGAACTAGAAGAAGAAGAAGAAGAAGAAGAAGAAAGTAAATGGGAAAAAAGAAGAAATTGAAGAAGAAAAAGAACATGAAGTAGAAAGAGTAAAAGAAGAAGACTACTGATGAAGAAGAAGAAGAAGCATAAGAGAGAAAAGGAAAACGATTAAGACAAACAAACAAGGACATGCATCAGGAAAAGACGATGTTATGGCTTTTATGTCGTCAAGAAGTAAAAGAGGAAAAAGGAAAAGTAAAAACTGCAAGACGAACAATAACAAGACTATAACTACGATGCCTACAATGACAAATAAGAAGAAGAACAGGAAGAAGAAGATGAACAAGAACAACAATAAGACGAAAAATAAGGCGATATTTTTGGCCTCCTAAGCACACACCAAACCGATTTCCCTCAATAGATTCATATTATATCCAGTTTTAATAACGGCTCTTTTATTTTAAGTAGATTTCTGTACATGCGGTTAGCGTAAACAAACGAAGACAAATTAGGCAACTCTTATCACTTCTGGAATTATCATTGAAACGCACTTTTCCCATAAAACGCGCCCTAAAAACGAAGGGGCACATGAATTACGCAGCCATTAAAACGCGGCTTGGGATTTTAAGTGCGCACTGAATACTTACGCGCAAAAAGGCACAGACTACTGTGGGGATATATAAACTCGCGAGAAGATTTACAGAAGTTAGGTTTATTTTCTTCCTGACGTCAGTGTTTCTCAAACAGGTATTTTGTTCGCCACTGTCTTGTATGTAGTTCGGCACGGTCTTACTTGGGCTCGAAAGGGGAGTAGAGAATAATAACCATGTAACCTGTCAGGCATGTTTTAAGATGCGGTTAAGGAGAGTTGTCCATGGAGCTGGCTAACAAATCTTGTAGAAACGCTACACCAGAAAACCATCATCAGATGTAGACAGCTAAAAATTGAATGACAGCCTGTGTTTGTTGAAGACCTATGCTGCACAAGGAGCTGCGTAGGTTTTGATTGATTGATTCATGTATTGATTGATTAAATGTTTGATTGATTGATTGAATGTTTGATATATTCGTTAGAGATTTTGAGCATCAGATTGGTAGAGCTCTCATCTTTTATGGCAAAGATACTGAGTTCGATTTTCAACTGCAAATGACTACCTAGTTTCTATTGGTAAGGCAGAGACAGCGAAGGCGAGAACTGGGTTCATAAAACAGCGAGGCCTAGTACAATGAAGTATTTTACACTTCCTCTCTGACAGCAACACAAGCTATTGGACTACTTTTATATCTGGAGCATCCATTCGATTATGTAAAAATCCAAGATAAGATGGACGGGACCTTTTGTTAGCATGTCCGATGAGCCCAAGCAGCCGCTAATCAGAGGGAGGGTGGGGCGGGGGAGAAACTCTTAAGAGAATCATTAAAAATGTATGTGAAAAGCTTCAACGTTGGTGTCATCTGCTGTGGGAAGTGTGCCCTGAAAAGCTTCAACGTTGGTGTCATCTGCTGTGAGAAGTTTACCCTGAAAAGCTTTAACGTTGGTGTCATCTGCTGTGAGAAATTTACCCTGAAAAGCTTCAACGTTGGTGTCATCTCCTGTGAGAAGTTTACCCTGAAAAGCTTCAACGTTGGTGTCATCTCCTGTGAGAAGTTTACCCTGAAAAGCTTCAACGTTGGTGTCACCTCCTATGAGATGTTTACTCTAAAAAGTTTCGTCTGGCGTTATTAGTATAACACAAGGTGCTCATATGGCAGAGCGAGACAACATCGCTGAAGTTAAGATAAAAGGGTAACCACCCGAAAGCACAGTATACACAACGACCACACAGTAGGCTCCTCGGATGTGTATCACACGTGCGACATAGTCTGCCTGCCAGGATTGGACATTAGTCATGTGAGATAGTCTGCCTGCCAGGATTGGACATTAGTCATGTGAGATGAGATCTCGCAGCACAAGCCCGGTGATGTTGCAATCTGTGCTTGTTATGACCAAGTGCTGCTAATAATATTAGCTTTATAAGGTCGTATGACGAGCAATGTTGGAATCACTCGTGTGATATAACAGAACTATTGAATTCCAATATATTATTCCCTTAAAATTAACCAGATCAACAAAGAACCAATCCTGCTAGAGGGAGTGACGTAGGAAGAGGTGGATGCATTTACCTATTACGTCATCAGTAGGCCCATCAGGAGGTACAGATGCTGATGTAAAGACCAGTGTTGGCAAAGAATGAGCGGAATTCCTCTCTAACTTGTGGTCATCAATTGACACATCATGAAGTATAGATGCAGATGTAAAGACCAGTGTTGGCAAAGAATGAGTGGAATTCCTCTCTAACTTGTGGTCATCAATTGACACATCATGAAGTATAGATGCAGATGTAAAGACCAGTGTTGGCAAAGAATGAGTGGAATTCCTCTCTAACTTGTGGTCATCAATTGACACATCATGAAGTATAGATGCAGATGTAAAGACCAGTGTTGGCAAAGAATGAGCGGAATTCCTCTCTAACTTGTAGTCATCAATTGACACATCATGAAGTGTAGATGCAAATGTAAGGATTAGGGTTGGAAAGGCAGGCGATGCATTCCTGGCGCTAAACAACATATGTAGATTAAGAGAACTCAAGATTCCCACAAAAGATAGAATATTCAACAACAGTGTCAAGTCGGTGTTACTGTATGGAGCGGAGACATGGAGAACGGTCAAGGCCATACAACAAAGACTCCAGTCCTTCATTAACAGATGCCTTCGAGGGTTAATGGACGTTAAGTGGGAGGACATGGTGAGGAATGAAGACATTTAGGCAAAGAGGCAACTACATGCACTTAAAAAACAAATTAAGAGAATAACATAGGGCTGTATTGAACATACACCGAGTAAAGCACTACCCAACATAGCCTGGCAGGCTGTCGCGTGGAATTCGCAAGTGGAGAGAAAGAGATGTCGATCTAAAAATAAATGGAGAAGAGAATGTGAAAGGGAACCACAATTAAATGTTTACATCTGGAGATAGGACAAAAGAGGAGTCCAGGACAGCGTATGCTGGTCATAAGTGGCCAATAGGCTATGCACCGAAAGGTGCGACTTGCTTTGATTGGTTGACCTATTTATACAAGCCATGCGTGCCATCATTGACACTCAATTTGTTATATATGAAATATGTCTGTTCTTAATAATCAACTTCGCTCCACTACAGGCATATCCATTGATGCTTAATCTCTTTCAGTGCATGACGAAGGGTGTGGCTTCTGTAGCTTGTTGATATAAAACACTACTGCTGGGGAGATAAGATTAACGTCTGGTAAGGCAAAACATACTGATCGGACATGTTAGGGTCAGGTGAAACATACTGATCGGACATGTTAGGGTCAGGTGAAACATACTGATCGGACATGTTAGTCAGGGTCAGGTGAAACATACTGATCGGACGTGTTAGGGTCAGGTGAAATATACTGATCGGACATGTTAGAGTCAGGTGAAATATACTGATCGGACATGTTAGAGTCAGGTGAAATATATTGATCGCACTTGTTAGAGTCAGGTGAAATATACTGATCGGACATGTTAGAGTCAGGTGAAATATACTGATCGGACATGTTAGTCAGGGTCAGGTGACATATACTGATCGGACATGTTAGTCAGGCTCAGGTGAAACATACTGATCGGACATGTTAGTCAGGGTCAGGTGAAACATACTGATCGGACATGTTACTCGGGTCAGGTGAAACATACTGATCGGACATGTTAGTAAGGGTCAGGTGAAACATATTGATCCGACATGTTACTCGGGTCAGGTGAAACATACTGATCGGACATGTTAGTCAGGGTCAGATAAAACATACTGATCGGACATGTTAGTCAGGCGCAGGTGAAACATACTGATCGGACATGTTAGTCAGGGTCAGGTGAAACATATTGATCGGACACGTTAGGGTCAGGTTAAACATACTGATCGAACATGTTAGTCAGGGTCAGGTGAAACATACTGATCTGACATGTTACTTGGGTCAGGTGAAACATACTGATCGCACATGTTAGTCAGGGTCAGGTGAAAAAAACTGATCGGACATGTTAGGGTCAGGTTAAATATACTGATCGGACATGTTAGGGTCAGGTTAAACATACTGATGGGACATGTTAGTCAGGGGCAGGTGAAACATACTGATCCGACATTTTAGTCAGGGGCAGGTAAAACATACTGATCCAACATGTTAGTCAGGGTCTGGTAAAACATACTGATCCGACATTTTAGTTAGGGTCAGGTGAAACATACTGATCCGACATGTTAGTCGGGGTCTGGTAAAACATACTGATCCGACATTTTTGTCAGGGTCTGGTAAAACATACTGATCCGACATTTTAGTCAGGGTCTGGTAAAACATACTGATCAATCATGTTAGTAAGGGTCAGGTAAAACATACTGATCCGACATGTTAGTCAGGGTCAGGCAAAACATACTGATCAGACATGGTAGCCAGGGCCAGGTAAAACATACTGATCCGACATGGTTGCCAGGGTCAGGTAAAACATACTGATCAGACATGGTAGCCAGGGCCAGGAAAAATGTATTGGCCAAGACCCCCTTCCCACTTCCAGGTAGATCTTTCCGAAAAGAGTTTTCGTGGCAGCTTGTACAGAGGTACATATGGGCCGGTCATGTGGTCCGCGGAACTGACAATAGATGGGTCGGTCATGTGGTCCGCGTGACTGACGATAGATGGACCGACCAAAATGGACCGGTCATGTAGTCCGCGTGACTGACGATAGATGGGCAGGTCTGTGGTCCGCGTGACTTACGATATATGGGTCGGCCAAAATGAGCCGGTCATGTGGTCCGCGTGACTGACGATAGATGGGCCGACCAAAATGGACCGGTCATGTAGTCCGCATGACTGACGATAGATGGGCCGACCAAAATTGGCCGGTCATGTGGTCCGCGTGACTGACGATAGATGGACCGGTCTGTGGTCCGCGTGACTGACGATAGATGGGCCGGCCAAAATGGGCCGGTCATGTGGTCCGCGTGACTGACGATAGATGGGCCGGCCAAAATGGGCCGGTCGTGTGGTCCGCGTGACTGACGATAGATGGGCCGACCAAAATGGGCCGGTCATGTGGTCCGCGTGACTGACGATAGATGGGCCGGCCAAAATGAGCCGGTCATGTGGTCCGCGTGACTGACGATAGATGCGCCGACCAAAATGGACCGGTCATGTGGTCCGCGTGACTGACGATAGATGGGCCGACCAAAATTGGCCGGTCGTGTAGTCCGCGTGACTGACGATAGATGGGCCGACCAAAATGGACTGGTCATGTGGTCCGCGTGACTGACGATAGATGGGCCGGCCAAAATGAGCCGGTCATGTGGTCCGCGTGACTGACGATAGATGGGCCGACCAAAATGGACCGGTCATGTGGTCCGCGTGACTGACGATAGATGGGCCGACCAAAATTGGCCGGTCGTGTGGTCCGCGTGACTGACGATAGATGGGCCGATCATGTGGTCCGCGTGACTGACGATAGATGGGCCGGCCAAAATGGGCCGGTCATGTGGTTCGCGTGACTGACGATAGATGGGCCGGCCAAAATGAGCCGGTCATGTGGTCCGCGTGACTGACGATAGATGGGCCGACCAAAATGGACCGGTCATGTGGTCCGCGTGACTGACGATAGATGGGCCGACCAAAATTGGCCGGTCGTGTGGTCCGCGTGACTGACGATAGATGGGCCGGTCATGTGGTCCGCGTGACTGACGATAGATGGGCGAGGAGGGTGTCTTTCTTGTGGCCATACAACTACAACCGTCTTTCGTGGCAGTCTGTTGCGATATGGAAAGATGATCTTCGCCACGCCTTTCGACCGTGATGGTACTCCAATGCGAAGGACAAGCACAGATTCCAGCAGCTTTTGCTTACCTGGCATCAAGCAATCTTGACCGATTGAATACCAGGATTCAAGTACTCAAGTATAGGTTAAAAACTCAGTGACCACGCCATGAGATTTTGCTCTGGAGCCCTGGTCTATGTTGGTTAGACCAACTCGACCTACAAAATCGGAATTTTAAAAAAATCTATTTTTTTGCACGGAGACGCTACCGATAGCCATTTTATTTGTATGCTGAATACGTCACCATCTACACACGAAATGTTGCCGGTAAAAGTATCGTATGTTAGATTACAAATGGTTTTTGAACAATTTATATTTTTATACGCCGTTAGGAGCAAGCCGACTTTTTGCGAAAGATAAAGTAGGTTGCTGGGAAAGATCTTTATCTAGTAGATCTGTTTATTTGGTTTGTTTAGATCTAATAACTACGTTTGAATTGGAAACTAACTGTTGTGACGATATTGTAAACACAGTATCGATACGTTGTTGTGGTTTCCATGGATTTATATCGGAGCAACTAGGCCTAGACGTTGAGTCCAAATTTTTTCAGAGATTTCCATAACTTTTCACCTTCATCTTTTTGTATCTCAGAAACTAACAAACACACAACAAAAACAATAACACCCACAAGCCCGGTATTTAATTGTGTCTCTACGCACAAGAAATACATATTTATTGACCAACAAACAGAAAAGTTACAAATTTTGAAATTTAGCTACCATAGAGAGAAATATAAAATTGTGAAAATTTTCAAAAAAACAGTGCGGCGTGCTGAAGGTTCCAAATATTTTTAAAAAAATAATTTTATCGATTTGTAACCATCGGCACCGCCACAGCTTCGATATAACCCCGATATTCAATCAGGCATTACAAGTGCATGGTGCCAGGTAGCCAAATGTAGTTTCAACTTCCAGGTCTTTTATCTTAATGCGCCATGTTGGATCAAGGGCTATAATCAGGCCATCTCTACATCTCATTGGTGGACGTCCATATAGATGATCAAAGTTGTAGGTACTCCAGGATGTCAGATAGAATGTTTATCTGTTGTCATATCCACACACCACACGCCCGACCCATCTGCGTTCTTTTAACAATACAGTATATACGACGTCATTGGAGTGGTTTGGCGCTTGATTTCTTCGTTGTGAAGTCGGACCAGTGAAGAGAATGTCAATGTTTTCGCTCCATGGCCCATTAAGCAACTTTGCTGTTTATTTTAGAGAAGCAAATCCATTCCAAATTTGAGGCAGTCCATAAATGATGTTGTATATATATATATATATATATATATATATATATATATATATATATATATATATATATATATATTTAAACAGTTCTGGAGTGTAAATGTGTTGTTCGTATGTTGCTTTATTTCTGCATGTCCAAACTAAATGTTTGAACGTTGCCAAGAGTGTTAGTAATGTGTCCTGTGTGTTTTGATCTGTTTTGGGAATGTTATTTAGCAGAATTGACCTGAACATATTCACTTTGGTTTTTGTGTGTTTGTTTATTTTCTGTCTTAATGTATTCACAGTTTGTGTTACAATATTGCACTTAAAAAAATATGTTCTTCAGTTTCTGGGGTGTTCTGTCTACATAACTGACACTTGGGTGTGCGGGTTTTGTACCTGTGTAATTGTTTTGTCCAATTGGTGTTATATTATATAGTAGTATGTATGTAACTTCTTTAGTTTTGGGTAATACTTTTAATCCGCGAAGGCTACTGAATTTATGTATATAGTTTAAAATGGCATCCTACTTTTATTCTGTTTTTAAGTTATGGCTCTTGGGATTGTACTAGCTTTTAAACAATAATTTTAGTTTCTAGCATAATTTACATGACCCATTAAGTTACTCGAAGATTATTTGCATATGCTTAGCGTAGGTTCCATAACAAAAAGTCAAATACCTTGGCTAAAATTACCATGTTGTTGAAGGTGTGAGCTATTGCTTTGTCGTTTTTCAACTTATGACGCATGGGTTTCAAACGATTGAAAGCGAACCATTATATTCCTATCATTTGTGAAACCTCAGGATTTATTTTGCGGGAGTTTGTAATTTGTTGGTCCAGGTAAATTTACAAATTCACGTTTTTGTCTGGATAATATTCTAACAGTAGTCTCCCTTGTAGATACAATTTGTCCGTGTGAAATGGTTTTCTACTTATTTTTAAGGCCACTTGCTTCCCTTGTCTCGCTAAAATCATTGAGGTATTTTTAAAATAGTTTAAAATAAGGTTAAAGGTAGATGAAGTCGACACGGCCAACAGGGATGAAGTGAGGTAACATTTTGCTCAGTCTTTCTTCTTCTTTGCGTTCAGGATCTTTTGGTCATGCTATATCTGCAGGCCAGTCGCATTGATGAAGTCTGTAGTCTTCACCAGGTCGGAGGGGCTGCCCCACAGCTTTTGCCTCAGCTCCGCACCCTCTGGCGATGTCTGGTATCTCATTTCTCTATACAATGGGCATTCCTGAAGAATTTGTTCACGATTCTGGCCCCCTGTTCTACATGGACACTCTTCTGTGTGTGAGATCTTTAGCAGGTATTGATGTTTGCTCGGTCTAAACTATTCTTTACGTTGACTGACCAGTTTATTTTCTCATTTTACTGTCTTGTCTTTCTGTAAGGATTAACAGTATGTTCGCACGGACTCTTGTTATCAGTGTCGCGCGTGAACTCTATTGTCATTTTCAGGCGTGAACTCTGTTATCAGTGTCCGACGTGAACTCTGTTATCAGTGTCTGGCGTGAACTCTGTTATCACTGTCTGGCCCGGACTCTGTTTTCCCTGTCTTGAACAGACTCTGTTATCACTATGTGGCCCAGACTATGTTATCACTATCTGGCATGGACTCTGTTATCACTGTCTGGCCCGGACTCTGTTATCACTATCTGGCATGGACTCTGTTATCACTGTCTGGCCCGGACTCTGTTATCACTATCTGGCCCGGACTCTGTTATCACTATCTGGCATAGACTCTATTATCACTATCTGGCCCGGACTCTGTTATCACTTTCTGGCCCGGACTCTGTTATCACTATCTGGCCCGGACTCTGTTATCACTATCTGGCCCGGACTCTGTTATCACTATCTGGCACATACTCTGTTATCACTATCTGGCCCGGGCTCTGTTATCACTATCTGGCACAGACTCTGTTATCACTATCTGACCAAGAAAATTGATCAACATTATATTCGTTACGACTATCTGTTATCAAAACTCTGTTGTCATTGTCAAACATGGACATTTTGCCAAAGAAGCGACATAGTGAATGAGCTGACAGCAGCCAGCGACTCATGGCTGGCTGTCTTCATCAGGGTCAGCGAACCAAAGCTGTCCAAGACTCTATTCCACCCCAGTGGCGGCCCTGAAAACAGACGGTCCTACTGTAGCATGGCTTACATAATTGTGATCGAAGATGGCAACAACAAAATCCCAGTTCCTAAAAATTCCGTGCTGAGACCGGATGCGTCAAGTCCAAAACCACAGATATCGAAGCCTCGCTCAAAGTCACAGAGTCATTTTGCCCAGAATGCAACCTACCTTCCTACAGACCTAGTAAGCAGCAGGAAGAAAATATTGCTACAAAAATAAACGTACTACAGATTGCCTTCAACTAACCAGCAACGGGCATAAAAGCCTCTTTAAATACAAACATTCCAAATATTGAAAGTACTATTCCTTGCGAAGAAAAGATTACGTTAAAATATTCAAATTATGAACAGGCAACTGTGCACTGAAAAATAATATGCTGAACAAATTCAATAGTGGACACAGACTATGGAAACGGCGGAACATGTTTTTTTGCAGGTATGCTGTCTACACGTGAATAATAGAGTGACAGCTTGATCCTCACTAACCAAAGAGCTTGATAAACTGTATGGCACAGAGAAGTCTGAGATGGACCACCAAGATAATGTGGGAAATGAAAGCGGATTAACTGAGAGTCAACGATGACAACGAAGACAATGAAGAGGAGAAGATGGAAAAGAAGAAGAGAGGGAGAAGAAAAATTGGACATCGACATCCCATAAGAATAGTAGAGCAATTAAGATAAGCCACAATCAGAGGCATTTGTAAAAGGTGACATCAAAGTTTGGAAATAAGTTCGACTAACATTTCCTGTAACAATTATTAGCCACGTGCAAAATAAAAGAAGACGACTACACACCATAGTAATTAATAGCTGCCCCATAGCAACTGAAAATGTTATTGTAAAGTCCAATCCTGGCACGGCACACTTTGCCGCAACTGGGATACATATGTGAGAGTGTTGGCTGCAGGGTCGTCATGCGTTCTGTTCTTTCGGGCGGCTCTCAGCGATGATATTTCGCTCTGTGATTCGAGCACCTTCTGTTCGAGCCAGCCGGAACGGTTCTCTGCAAGCATCTCCGTGAAGGTACATCAATTTTGAAACTTTTCAGAAACATTTGTAAGGAGTCTGTAGCTTTCCTTCTGTCACTGCTCTAAGACACCACAACATTCCCCCCCCCCCCCCTTCCCTCCGCATAGGAGCTGTTTAGAGAGCATACGAGCAACATGTCCTGATCATCTTTTTGGGATTTTTGCAGAAGCACATTTGGTACTACGGGGGCTACATGGGTAAGGATAGAAGAGCAAGGACAATATTTCTGAGACATGGACAACATTTCTGAGACATGGACAACATTTCTGAGACATGGACAACATTTCTGAGACATGGACAACATTTCTGAGACATGGACAACATTTCTGAGACATGGACAACATTTCTGAGACATGGACAACATTTCTGAGACATGGACAACATTTCTGAGACATGGACAACATTTCTGAGACATGGACAACATTTCTGAGACATGGACAACATTTCTGAGACATGGACAACATTTCTGAGACATGGACAACATTTCTGAGACATGGACAACATTTCTGAGACATGGACAACATTTCTGAGACATGGACAACATTTCTGAGGCTGAATAATATGTGGAAATCCACACAAATAGTGACTAATACCAAGTTGAGGTTGTCTGATTCCAATGTCATCAGTATTTCTGCAGGGGGCAGAAACTTGGTAATAAAGAGCAACTCCAGTCGCTCGTCAGCCAATGTCTACAGAAGATAATGGGCATAGGCTGGCAAGACATGGTGAGGAATGAAGACCTATGGGAAAGGAGGCAAAAATAACCAGTGGAGCAACAAACCAAAAGTAGGAAATGGGGTTGGATAGGACACACTCTAAGGAAATCACTATACAACCTGGCCAGGTAGGCCCTGACATTGAATACACAGGGTGAGAGTAAGAGAAGCACCAAGAAACACATGCAGAAGAAACTGTAAAAAAAACAACCCCCCCCCCCTCCCTCCCTCCATCCGACCTCAACTAGAGAGAGGCGGAATGGGCAGATCAGGATTGAACGTTGCCACGTTATTGTCCCTTGCAAGGGATGATGACCACAACATGAGACGATGTTGTCTTAGTAATGTGATGTGCACTGTATTTGGATTACAGTGACGAAGTGAATGCGCTGGTCATCAATCTCACTCTTATCCCGAGTTACCTTGGATCGGTGGCAAGCCTACTGGTCGAGACGACTGGAGGTAACTCAGGAAGCAGGCACTCTGGTCGTAACTCCCGTTAACGTTGTAGAAGAGTTGTTAAAAATCTATGCCCCGAAAGGAGAGACAAGCATTGATGATAATGATGATATTGCTCAACATATTTCACAGCATAGTAGAAGAGGAGCGACTACTTCAGGTAAGACTAAGCAGGGGCGTGCATTGGGCCGGCCACGTTATCATCTATAAATTATATTGAATATGAAAAAGAAAAAACTACATCTAAAATTAATGGTAGTTGATGAATGCCCACAATGAGTAGGATTATTCATATGTGCGCCCTAAAAAGACGTTAAGTGGCGGGTTGTAGCTATCCTCACATCCCGAGTGGGCTGATGAAGGTAGACCGCGATCCTCCAGGCGGTTTTGCTATGCTTGACTTTATCTGCGTGTCGCTCTACGTGAATCACACCGAGTTCTCACCTCGCTAGCCAAGTTGCCATGAAAACAACCTGTTTCCAGGAAAGGCTACGAGGAAGCCAAGGTGAGAGTCTTGGCCAGTATGTTTTGCCTGACCCTGACTAACATGTCTGATCAGTATGTTTCGAATGATCAGACGTTAGTCTTCCTTCCCAATAATGATAGAAGAGGCGACTAAGTTCAAGCACACGGTACAACGAACTGAACAAACACGTGTACAAGATTCAACTGACTGCTTCACCAATGTGTACAACTGTGCTAGACGGACAAACTGCTGAGCGAGTATATGTTACAGGACTGCACCCTGTACGGGCAGTTAATTAAGGAAGATACACTGGCCCAACGATTCAACACTAAACGCAAAACCGTACGAAGCTAACGAGAAACTCTAAACAAAGGTCGAGTTCATTATTGGGACGTCTCTGCTGTTGTAAACATCAAGGATGCAATCACAAGAAGAAGAATAATATAAAATACGTAAAACAACAACAAAAAATCAACCCTGCACCAGGAAAAGTTATATCCCAAACGTGTAGCCAACATTAACTAAACGTGAGAACCACTGCCTAACCTCAACGGCGTGTGAGAAATGAGTTTTGCATATTTAAAAAGCAATTACAGAAAACTGTGAAGATGGCGGGAACTGGCTTCTAAGAGCTCAGGGGTGACAAATGAGGCAAATCAGGCAGAGGAATGTACTAGAAAACGAAACAGAGAATCAGGGAACCATGAAAAATGTTACTTACTCTGAGATTAGATAGAGGGGAACGCTTTTAGAAATGAATGGTACGTATATCGTACTTTCTACCATGTGCTTACTTTAGCTTGCTAATCTCTTCGATCGTTTTCACTACCTTGGTTCAAGGAAGAAGACTTCTTGAGGGAATGTTGTTTAAGAGTAGCGTGCTTACGAATAATAAAATGTGTGCCTGTCTTTCCGTCTGTCTTTAGGGTCACCCCATCCATTGATCTGTCACATTGAATCAAATCTTGGATTGGCTTGGCTTGGCTTCGTTCGTTCTCAATCTCCCGCTACCAAACCCTGAAAGGGCTTAAGTGGCAGAATTTAGTCCAGAGAACGAAATGCGCTGGTGTCGTAGTTTACAGCTTGACTGCGATATTTGCATCTTTCGGTCCAACCCATCCGACTTCAGCAAGCATTTTTTTAGTACCGGGTTAGCATTCCCTCTTCGATCCTTTCTCCTTAGCCAGTCTGCACTGCTGCATCCTGTTATCCGGGATAACCGCGTGGAGGTGTAGAAGGGTCTTGGCAGCTCAGGTTCGCTGGCCCTGACGCTAGCAGTCAGCTATGTGTCGCTGACCACTGCAGCTCATCGAATCGAATCTAATGCAGTTTAATCTGATTTTAAAATATGTGATTTAATCGAATTTAAACGTGTCTAATCTAAACTAATTTAATCTAATTTAAAGGTGTCTGATCTAAACTAATTTCATCTAATTTTAAAGTGTCTAATCTAATCAGATTTAATCAAATTTAAACGTATCTAATCTAATCAAATTTAATTTAATTTAAACGTATCTAGTGTCATTTAATATCAGTGAAACGTATCTAATCTAATATAATCTTCACTTAGTATAAATGTATCTTATCAAATCACTTCTAAACTTATCCTATTTTATCTAATCGTTTATCATCTAATCTTATAAAATCACATTTTATCTTATTTAATCAAATCTAATGTCATGTAATCTTAATAAATCGCCCCTTACTGCATCTAATCTAATGATGTTTAATTAAATATAATCTTATATTGACTACCTTACTCTAATCTGATCGTATGTAATCGAATCTTATCGTATCTTATATTATTTATCTTATCCAATCGAATTTAATTTAACCTAAACATATTGAATCTACATTTATCTTATCTGGTTTAATCTATTATGGCCGTCATTCAATCAAACTATTAATCCGTCCATACCTCTAACCTCTCGCACGTCGACGCTCACGCAATATGTGTGTCAGACAGATTAACACTTTAATAAGGGGTATGGTCGAAAAGTGTTGTTCTTTAGTATGATGGAGTAAAAAAAACGCACACACATATTCACTTTCAACAGACTCCCATACATAAACTCTATTTTTGTTTACTCTCACACATACACACACTCACTCCCAAACAGACACAATCACAACATCAAACACAAACACAAACACACACACTGTTACATACATAAATACACACATATACACTCACATAACCACACACACCGCACACACTTTCATATAAATACACAAAACACACTTTCAAATAAACACACACAAACACATACACACAACCACTCTCAAACAGACACATATATACACAAACGCGCCTACAAACACACCAAAAAACCACTATAACATAAACACGCATACACACACTTTCACATAAACACACACACAACACATTTTCGAATAAACACACACAATCACAGATGCAACAAACAAACACACACACACACACACTCACACACAACCACTCTCAAACAGACACGTACACACAAACACGCACACACATTTAAAAAAAGACACAACAACAAAAATACTCACATAAACACACGCTCACATAAACAAACATTCAAATAAACACACACATACACATACTCACAGATAAAACACACATACACACAAACCCGCACTTAACACACAAACACACACTCACATAAACACACACACACACATAAACACACATACAAACAGTCAAATAAAAACAAGCACACACACATGCATACACACACAGATACACACATTCACTCACACACACACACACACACATCCACAACACACAAATACAAACACAAACACACGAACACACAACACACTCACGCACAACACACACACACACACACAAATACATACGTGTGTAAATATCCTTGGTCCATCATCCATCGCCTGCATCAAGGCATCCGTCACGTTACCATCCAATAAACACAACAACTCTTGTGCATCGTTGCTCCTGAACATCCCCAGATGAAGGTTCTCAAAATCCACAACCAAATCATCCCACAATGAAGAAATCTCAGAAACCCCTGACAAACAACCCCTCATCACGTTCAAACACAACCCTCTACAGGGCCTCGATCCTATCTCGCCGCTGCACATTGAACAGAACTGAAGCCGGGATAATGCCTTTTTGCAATCCGAATGTACTCGAAGATTATCAGTGGCATGGATTGAACCAATCATGACTTCAAGCGCCTCTGTGTACATCCTTGCTCTCTTAATCCCATATTTAATCTTCCATCCCAAGTGTCTAGGTACATTGCCAAATGGCTGTATCTCATTGTAATGTTTCAACAGACATTTGTCAAAATCCTCACCAAGTCTTTCGGGTTTCGAAGGATCGCTGAGAACATAGTTAAAAACTACCGGAAACAGATTCAAGAAAAAGTCTTCAACTATTCCTGAAAGATGGAACTTGTCATTACCCATGAGGTAACTGTTGAGCTGCCCAAAGAAGCTGTCGAGAACTGTTGTATGGACGTCCTGTGGAATTTTGTATAAGTTCGTTAAGGTTTCCAAAGTCTTGTTCTGTGCTTCTTGGATAGATAATTGCAGATGTTCTGAAAAGAGAGAATCAAATTAGTTAGCCACTGGTGAAATAAGCAACTTTATCCAGTCTACTTCATATACTTTATGGAGAAAAGAACAGTCACTTAGCAGGAAGCTTGTATCAAACATTTCCGTGAGTTCTTGAAGCGATGGTTTTTGAAACAATTTGATTTACTGCTTGTTGTGCAAAATCTTACTTTGTACTGCACTATCTGCGCATTGCAGAACACATCACATTCACTATTGCAAGACATATTCACTTTCAGATCACATATTCACTTTTGGCATGCATAATACCTTTTAGTAGATATATTCACAGCCGGCCCACATAATCACAGTCGGTCCGGCAGATTCACGGTTGGCCAAATACGAGCTATAGGCGTATATGTTCACCGAAAGTGTGTTTGTGTGTGTGTGTGTATCTATCTGCCTATCTGCACATCCATTCACCCACCCACCCACCTAAACCCAAATACCTACCCTACATCCATATATATATATATATATCGTTTGTTCGCTGGTTCTTCTTCTTCTTCGTTCGTTCTCAATCTCCCACTACAAAACCCTGAAACGGCTTAATTAGCAGAATGTAGTCCAGAGAACGAAATGCGTCGTGTCGTAGTTTACAGCTTGGCTGCAATATTTGCACCTTTCGGTCCAACACATCCGACTTCAGCAAGTATTTTTTTAGTACCGGGTTAGCATTCCCTCTTCGATCTCTTCTCCTTAGCCAGTCTGCCCTGCTGCAGCCTATTATCCAGGATCACCGCGCAGCTATAGTTCGCTGGCCCTGACGCTAGCAGTCAGCCATGTGCTACTCAGCATCTTGATCCCGCTGGTTCATTCGGTCCATTCGCTTGTTCCCTCGATTGATTGATTCACTGACTGATTGAGACATACGGTTTAGATACATTTGCAGTAAACGCTCACAAGAATTGCCAAGTGTGGCGCTCACAAAAACTGTTTGAGAATCCTTGAAGTGATTGTTTTAAATGAATGTGTTCAGCTTTGTCCAGAGTTCAGGTTTTTAAAGTGAGGATTGGGCAATGATAGCCAATGGTTTAAGATAAGGTTCTTCTGTGCGGGAAAAATAGGGGTAGTTATTGGTGCAGGGGTTCTAACGAGAGTTTTCAAAACAATGGCAACTCGATATTGTTTGTAATTGAGTTAGGGAGATTGTTTAAGGTGAGTTTTGTTTTGGAACTGGGGATTGAGAGGGGAGGGGGGGGAAGAGAGGTAGGGAAGGGGGTTATTATAGAGAGGAGAGACGGGAAAGAAGGGAGGTAGGCGGGGAAAATGAAGGAAAGAATGGCAGATGAGTGAGAGAAAGATGTAGAAACGGGAAGGAGTAAGTGATGCGACTAGGGGAGAAGTGATGAGACTAGGGAAGATGTGATTTTGGTGGCGCTTGTGCAGAAGAAGGGGGAGTTGTGAGACGAAGAGGTGAGGAGGGTGGAAGGGTTTGAGGCAGGGTGGGAGGAGTCAGAGGGGGAAGAGAGGGGGGAGGATGAGGAGTCCAGATGGATAAAGTGTTAGTTACAAGAGGGTTATAGAGAACGAAGATAGTGAAGAGGGGTGGAATGAAGGTGATACGTACAGGCAACGAATGATAGAGGATGCATGAAAAAACGTAGGAGAAAGGAGATGAGAGTAGAAACAAAGAAGTGTTAAAGGAAACGAGGAGAAATCATATGGCCAAAGGAATAAGAATGGATAGGGATGTTAGGACACAGAAGAGACAAGTATGGAAAAGAAGATGCGTTATAAGAGGAAGGAGATCAGGATAGTGAAGAAGAGAGGTTAGGGGAGTGAGGCGATGAGGGCAGAAGAGATTAATGTAAGGAAGAAGGAACGTTAAGAGAGTGAGAGAGGAAATGAGTACAGGGAAGAAGAGAAGTTAAGGGAGTGAGAGATGTGATAGTGTATAGTGAAGAGGAGAGGTTAAGAGAATGAGATGGTAGATGAGTTTAGTGAAGAAGAGTGGTTAAGGAAGTAACAAAAATGAGATATGTTCAGGAAAGAAGAGAGGTTAAGAAAGTGCGAGAGTGAGTAGAGAAGAGATGAGTATAAGGAAGAAGAAAGGTTAGAGGAAGGAGAGATTGGGGAGAAAGGAGACGCGTATATGGAAGAATAGTGGTTGGCAGGGAGAGAAGACTGGAAAGAAGATTCAAGTATGATGAAAATAAATTATGGGAGTGGAAAGCGAGAGAGAGAGAAAAGAAGTTATAGGAGTGGAGAGAGAGAGAGAGAGAAAAGAAGTTATAGGAGTGGAAAGAGAGAGGTTATATGAGTGGAGAGAGAGAGACAGAAAAGAAGTTATAGGAGTGGAGAGAGAGACAGAGACAGAGAGAGAGAGAATAAGAAGAAGAAGCGAGAATAACATAGTTAATAAGAACGGATAAGAAAGGGTAAGAGAGGGAATAGACCGCAGAGCGAATATATGAGTATAGGGAAGAAAGAGGTTCCGTGCAAGGGGAGAATGGAGAGATGATTGATGTTGTTGTTGTTATGAGGTACAGAGGGAGGAGAGAGGAAATGAGTAAATGGACAAGGAGGTTTTTCAGGAAGGAAAGAAGCAGAGTATAGAATAGAGGAGAGGAGAAGGGGGAGGGAGTGGGTAACAGGGAGAAGATCATCATACAAAAGAGAGTTAACTGGAGAAAGTGAAGATACGTTTAGGTAAGAAGAGAGGTTACGGGGTGACAAAGGGAGGAGCAAGGAGATGAGTTCAAAGAAAAACATAGGATCGGGGACGGAAAAGAGTGCACCTTGATCGTGCCTACTCATTAGTTCATGTATTATCATTTCTTGTTTGGCCTAACCTGTCCTAAGTGGCATACCTTGATTCGTACATTCTCTTCCGCTCTCTCGCTAATAGACCCGCCTTGCGTATTGTATCGTGTGTGTACGTCTTTCTTTGTATTTGTTTATCTTGTGGTTTGCTAGGTGTGTTCATTTGTTTCTGTTCTGTTTTTGTGTTGTCCGTGACGACGTAACATGGGTTTCGTTTTGTTGCTGTTCGGTGTGGCAACTGAGCCAACATGTTTCTGCACACGAGAGGAAAATTGCAACGTGTGAAATTAAATGTATAGTTTAAGTCAGTTTAACCCATTTACGAATTGTAATGCGTACACTGGTCCTGTCAATATTCCTCTATGCTTGTGAGACATGGACAGTTACAGCTGACCTTCAGCGAAGGATACAGGCCTTGGAGATGAGATGTTTCCGAAGACTTGTAAACGTCACGTACAAACATCGAGTTCCAAATGAGGAAATACAAGACAGAATTACAACACCAATAGGGCCTTTTGAAGACCTCTTGGCAACTGTCAAAAGAAGGAAACTCGCTTGGTACGGTCATATTTGGAGATCAAATGGTCTTGCAAATACAATCCTCCACGGAAAGGTGCAAGGCAGACGACGAAGAGGCCGTCCAAAGAAAGAGGTGGGAGGACAACATAAAAGAATGGACCAATCTCCGACCAGAAGAAGCACAGGCAGAGGCCGCTGACAGAGAAGCTGGCGTGGGGTTGTGCGGATGTCTTCATATGTGCCCCAACGACCTCACCGGTTACGGGATGACCTGATCTGACCTAAACCCATAAGTGCCCTGTTCCTTCTCCATATTTCAGTGTGTGTGGAGAATCTCACCACAATACACGAACCCCGTAGCACCGGTGAGGATCCCACACTAGATTGGGTAGATTTTAAACAGAATGTTGAAGTTTGCCCGAACACAACGGCCGTTAAGTTTACTCTTCTCTATATCCAACTGCCGATTGATTTTTAACGTACGCGACACTACACACGGCGCCCAATCTCTACTACCCAGAGATACGGGGAAATACCAGAAAGTCTACGTGAAAATTTTTTTTTTTTAAATCCGGTTTAAATTGTGATTTGAGCCCGCGATCTCCAACACCTGAGCTGACGTCTTACCTTGAGTGTTTCTACTCATTCTGTTTTGTTTTTCTTTGTTTTTGTGTTGTCCGTGACGTAATGTTGGTTTCGTTATGTTGATGTTCGGTGTGCCAACTGAGACAATATGTTTCTGATCGACAGCTACCAGCACAAATGAGAACAATTACTATTTATCACAGTAACCCTGTGTCGTTTGACGTCGTAGGGAGGCCTAACCTAATTTGTTGCATTCGGGGACGGCGTGGCCTAGTGGTTAAGTGGCGCTGCTAACAACTCGAAGGTGCTGGGTTCGATCCCCATCACAGCACCGTGCGGTACCCGAGGGAAGCAAACCCTTAGAAAATGCAGGAGGAAGCAGACCCTTGCATAAAATACATGCTGAAGTCGGATGCACTGGGCCGACAGGCGCAAAATAAAAACCACAGTGCAACGCATACTGCCTTGGGGATTAGAGAAATAAGGCGAACGCAAAAAAATAAATAAATAAAAATTTAAAAAATGGTTTCATTCATTTTTGGCAGCCTAAATCCACTGGTGACTTGCCAGATTAATCCCGGTATATATAGGGTGGTATCCCCTGGAATATACAATCGCCTTTATTTGGCACTGGTAGTGATGGAAGTGCAAATTAGAGCAAGGTATACCCACAGTCTGATAGGCGCCATCTATGCCAATTAAATGTATAAGATAGGTCATCAATGGCGTTAGAAGACATAAATTGTGAAGAAAAAAACTGAATTGGAAACATCGTGAAAATCTGCTCTTTGTGCTGAAAACATATCAAGACTGAAAATAAGATGGAATTCCAGAATTACAGTTTTGAGGAAAGGCTCAGAAAAACCGGCCTACAGTGTCTAGAACAGAGAAGAATTCGAGGTGACAATACAGGTTTATAAGATAATCAAAGGAGCGGATAAATTATACAACAAGTGTGTTTTTTGTTATTTCAAAATACAACCACTTACAAGAACAACAGGGCACGGCTAAAAATTAATTAAAGAAAGGTCCAGATTAGATATGAGGAAATATTTTTTTTAGTCGGAGAGTGGGAAATGCTGGGAATGTATTGTCACAGGAAATGGCGTAGGCAGGGTGGATTAATGCATTAAATCATTAATTGGATGCACATAGTTTGTAGTTCAAGGAAATGTAAAAGAAACTGGTTGTATACAGACCTTGCAGAGTCTTCTAAACCAGTATAAAGACGATAAGTAAGTTAACTGTTTCGTCAGAATACAACCTAATAAACTACCACTGCGCGCATATAATACAAGAAGATCTAGATGCAAGGTACGATGAATACCACGTGGCATATGGCAGATGACAAAACGGAAATTCTACGACAACATGGGCTTACGACAACATGGGCTTACCACAACATGAGCTTTCGACAACATGAGTTAACGACAACATGGGCTTACGACAACATGGGCTTACGACAACATGGGCTTACGACAACAGATGCAAAACACAGTTGAGAAAAGGTGACCTTTGCCCAAAACTGAAACAGGCGGAACTGACGGACAGGGGGGGGGGGGGGCTCCTCTCGAGGCTCCAAGTGATGGTGAGTCCGCCAGAAAGAATCAGAAAAACAGAAGAAGAACAACAACAAAAGCGGATGAACAACAACAAGAATAGTAGAAGAAGAAGAAGAAGAAGAAGAAGAAGAAGAAGAAGAAGAAGAAGAAGAAGAAGAAGAAGAAGAAGAAGAAGAAGAAAGAAGAAGAAGAAGAAGAAACAGCAACCACAACACGAATAGGAGAGAAAACAAGAAAAAGATTCAGAAAAGAAAAAGAAGAAGGAACAAAAACTACAACAAGAATAGGAGAGAAAAATATAAAAGGAGCAGAAAAGAAAAGAAGAAAAACATAAAAGAAAAGGAACTAGAAAAGAAATAGAAGAACGAACCAAGAAAGCTGACTTCATCTCCTCACTTCACTTAACAGCACAACCTGAAGGTTAAAAATCTATCCAGTAAGTTAACGTGACACAAAGGTACGATAAGAAACGACTCGACGTTACGGCGCCCCGTCCTGTAGCGTCCGGGGTGACTGCCCACCTCTACCCCTTTCCCCCGATACGCCATAGGTTGGAATACACAATTTTAATTAGCAGGAGGTGATGTTCTTGGAACGTATTTCCTATACAGCTGCATCAATGAACAGGGAGAAAAATGCACTAATAACTATGTTATTGTTGATGTGTTTTGCTTTTTTGTGTGTGCGTGTTTTGCTGGTGTTTTTTGCTTTTCTTTTTTCTGTTTTTGTTTGTTGTTGCCAAAGCTGCTGATGTTGAGATCTCCACAATTGACGAATTTTCTGTGGTAGCAGGTTTGTAATTGCTGTTCTTACGAAAAAAACTGGAACTGTTTGTTCCATTTCTACCTGAATGGGTTATAGCGTGCTGGAACTACTATCATTAGTTAGGGGCACTTGTATCCTACTACTACTAGGTGGCCCACGTGACAGATAAGTAAAAATGGTGGACAACACTGTTAGTGCTTGCATGGAACAGCGTGTTGTGATTAAGTTTCTGGTGAAAGAAGGCGTGAACGCTGGAAAATATACAGACGACTGCAATCATAATACGGTAGGTACTATTATTCAGGAAGATTTACATTTTTGGAAGTTTAGTGCACGTTTGGTGCCATGCCAGCTTTCCGCTTTTGGCCGGCAGAGAACAGTTCAAGCTTGCTAGGCTTCCGTACTATGTGCCATCTGAAGGAACTCGACTAGGAGGTATTGCCACATCCAACTTACAGCCCAGACCTCGCTCCAGGCGATTTCCACCTGCTTGGACCTTTAAAAGAATTTCTGGAAGTTTAGCATACCAGCACGGATGACGAAGTGAAACAGACTGTCCTGGATTGGTTCAGACATACTAACAAATGATTCTATGCTGAAGCTTTACAAGCATTAATTGAAGGCTGGGATATGTACATAAACGTTGCAGAAGATTATTTCGAAAAATAAATGGCATTTTGACCATTTGAAGAAGAAAAAAATATCCTTCCAAAAAAGTGCACTGGGACAATTTTCTAGACGGTAAAGTCCACGTGGGACATTTCTCAATACGTTAAGTCCATGTGGGACATTTTTCAATACGGTGAAGATATATTTCCGGGGTGAGGGGAGTGCGTGGTTACAGTACCGAATTGGAAATTGAGCATCCAGACTACCTGATTATTTACCATAATTCTTCCCGTTTGTCCGATCCGCGTGTTGTCTGTCAACGTGCCAAAATAGCCATGTGTTGGTCTTTGTACAACAACGTAAACCATATTTTATATGCTGAAAACAATGTCACGTTGACATCTAAGGCGGCATTTAGTATTAGCTGATACTTTTAAAAGGACTTCAAAGCTATTGTACAAATATGTTAAAGTTTTCCATGGGACGAAAATGTCTTCACGGAGAAATCAAGCTAGCACACTATCCTCCAAAATCAGCAGATACAATATGGAACCTAGAACCTGTCGACTGAAGTCACATGTTTTTACAATACACCCTATACATATTAAGAACGCGAAATCCAGAACTATTTGTATGACCCTCGACAGGCTCAGTTGGCAGAAACAAAATCGTAAGGTTGATGGTTCAAATTTGCCTCGCTACATGTTTTTTTTTGTTTTCAAAGTTGTACGATTAAAAACGTTTTCTATTTTTAAAAATTTATTTTGTATTTTGATTGACATCAAAGTAGACTTTACAAAAGGCCAAGAAGTTCACCGGAAGTAGATACATGAACACGTCGGAAGCTAATCATGCAGTCTACCTGACATTGGCCTTTTTTTACTCACTCCTCTTCTACTTTCCAGAGAGTAGAGGTCCTGTGTATATACGAGTACTTAGAATCGAGTTTACAAACATATGATTTGCCTTTTGTATTTGTGTATGATACTATCAATAATAATAATAAAAATAGTTGACCACCGCAAGCAATGCTGGGGACAGCATCAGAAAATTGCTTCGAAATGTGTTCCCTGATGGCTGTAAAGACCAATCCTGGAGTGGCCAACCCTGCCACATTCAGGACCCACAGGTAGGAAGACCACTGTGAAATCGTTGTCAGTATTGTGTCTTCGCGCAGCAAGCTTTCGCTGAGCTTCCGCGTTGGCTACACACTTTGCATCTGAGCACCTTCGGTTATACTACTGCGTCAGGTGCTACGGTCTTGTGCAAGCATCTACCAGGAGGTAACATCAATATTGAAGATTTTCAGACACACTTTCAAGGAGTCTGTAGCTTTTCTATTCCCCCTCTGGTGAGTGTCTGCTTGTTGTGAGCTCACAACATTTTTTTGCCTCATGAAGGAGCAGTCCCCGTTTGACTCCCACAAAGGCCACTATTGGGTAGGAAATCCGTTACCATTAAGAGTTTTTTTTTTACCTGGATAGCAGTTTGGAGACTGAAAGCCGCCGTATCAAAAGATGGCACAATTTGATGCAGGCCCCAGAGATTGAACTTCGTGAGGAACCTGCCCCCGGACATCATCTATCATACACAAGATGGAAGCCACTAAATAGACTCCGAACTGGTGTATCACGGTGTAAGAGGAACACGAAGAAATGGAGGACACACACATAATGACACGAGTGACTGCGGCGCAACACACGGCCCATGCCTCATGATGACCTGCCCAAACTTCCAGGAAACGTGCAATAGATGCGACATGCGAACAACAATGTCACGCTGACATCTAACAATAGCTGAAATATTGGCTCTTAGATTAACTTCAACGCTTTTGTACAAAATATATGTTAAAGTTTTCCGTGGGACAAGGCAATGTGTGTCGCTGAAACAGTATGTATGATGTGTGACATGGAGCTTAAGACAAAGGGAATATGTAACCCAAGGTCACCACTACAGAGATGACAGTGTTGATCCCCATCTCGTTGGCAGACTGTCATGAAACAATTTGTCTCCAGCCCCACGATCGAGGATGTGAGAGGGTCGGGGAGTTAGGAATGGGGGGGGGGGGGGGAGGAGGGTGTCTTGATCAGTATGTTTGCCTGGTTCTCATTACTCTTATCTCCCACCTTGATCAGTATTTTTCATCTGACCATGATTACTCTTCTCTCCCACCTTGATCAGTATTTCTCACCCGACCTTTATTACTCTTCTCTCCCGCCTTGATCAGTATTTCTCACCCGACCTTTATTACTCTTATCTCCCACCTTGATCAGTATGTCTCACCTGACCATGATTACTCTTATCTCCCACCTTGATCAGCGTGTCTCACCTGACCATGATTACTCTTATCTCCCACCTTGATCAGTATTTCTCAACTGACCAAGATTACTCTTATCTCCCACCTTGATCAGTATGTCTCACCTGACCATGATTACTCTTCTCTCCCACCTTGATCAGTATTTCTCACCTGACCTTTATTACTCTTCTCTCCCACCTTGATCAGTATTTCTCACCTGACCATGATTACTCTTATCTCCCACCTTGATCAGTATGTCTTACCTGACCATGATTACTCTTCTCTCCCACCTTGATCAGTATGTCTTACCTGACCATGATTACTCTTATCTCCCACCTTGATCAGTATGTCTTACCTGACCATGATTACTCTTCTCTCCCACCTTAATCAGTATGTCTTACCTGACCATGATTACTCTTCTCTCCCACCTTAATCAGTATGTCTTGCCTGACCATGATTACTCTTCTCTCCCACCTTAATCAGTATGTCTTACCTGACCATGATTACTCTTCTCTCCCACCTTAATCAGTATGTCTTACCTGACCATGATTACTCTTCTCTCCCACCTTAATCAGTATGTCTTACCTGACCATGATTACTCTTCTCTCCCACCTTAATCAGTATGTTTCACTTGATTCTCATTACTCTTTTCTGTCAATGCTTGTCTCCCTTTTCTTGGCAGTGGTCCAGGTAAGTGACTGTAAAGCGATCGGTGACCGTCACGTCTAGTGGCATCTTAATGGCAGCATCGCACTTCCTCAACCTCATTCGGTCTGCAGCCATTGATGATTTCTATTTCGGCTTCTCACCTAAGTTGCCTTAGCTCAACTTCTCCTTCCTCGTCCATCTGAGGCCATCCCATGGCGGCTCTGATGATGGTGTCATGTTCTCTTCTACGGACACGGCTGAGCCAATTTCAGCATTGATTGGTAATGGTGGTGGGTATGCCTTATTGATTGTTCTGGACAAACAGTTCTCGGTTGTTGAGGGTGTTTTGTTAGAAAATTATATTTTTCTACTTTCGTCTCCAAAAGGACGTTTGTGACTTTGTGTCGTAGTTTAGTACTAGGCTGCGACTTCTGCGCCTTTCGAGCCGATTTCAGCACGGCCTTTTTGGGACCAAGCTTTGTCTCCCCTCTTCGATTTTTAATCTCTTAGCCAGGCTGCATGGTTGCAGTCTGTTTTCAGGGCAGCCATTAGGAAACAGAATAAATTCTTGGTCAGTTATGGATCATTGACCCTGTTGCAAGCAGCCATCTCTGAGGTACTAAATGCTGTCAACTCACTCACTGCGGCATCTTTGTCCCCATAAAATTAAATAAATCTCTCTTATTCGTGTTTCCTACATTTATTTGTCTGCCGCTCTCTAACACACCACACCAAAAACAGAAGCACAAAAGGCGCGCAACTCTTGTGTATCCTTAGTTTGGTGTCTGTGCTTGCAAAAAAATCCAAACATTGTTTAATCTTTACCACACCGCATAATTGTTTTTTAATTTCAAAATTTCCGATGGTTGTTCTCTTTGATAATATGTAACCTTTCTTATTGTTGGTCATTAAATATGATTGTCTTGTGTGTAGAGATACAATTGAATAAAGAACGTGTTGGTGTTATTGTTTTTGGTGTGTGTGTTTGTTAGTTTTTGAGATACAAGAAGATGGATGTTAAAAAAAAAAATTGTATTACAAAATTGGGACTCGACGGCTAGGGCAAGTCGCTCCGATGGAAATCCATGGAAACCACAACAACGTATCGATACTGTGTTTATAATATCGACACTAATGTTAGTATCCAATTCAAACGTATTTTTTACATCTAAATAAACAAAATAAACAGATCTACCTTACAAAATCTTTTACAACAGCCTACTTCCCCCTTCCCAAAAATCCGCTGGCCCCAATCTGCGTAATTAGAAGATAGGTCGTTCACAATCCATTTGTGATCGAAGACATAATTTTTAAACCGACAAAAACCTGTGTAGATGTGCGTTGTGTATTTCAGCAGTAAAATAATGTATATAGGTATGGTCGCGGTAGCTAGCAAAGACGTTTGGCTTTGTTCATTCTTCTTTTGATGTCGTTGCCTGCTCCACTGTCTGGTGTGACTGTGCCTCCGAGATATGCAAATGTATCCATCTTCGCTGGTTCGAAATCCGGATTGTTTATAACTTCACTTTATTTTCTGTCGTCTGCTGTACCTGTTTCACGGATACTGATAAATATTTGCCTTTTACGGATGTTGTATTTGGCTAAAACAGGCTGATTAAATTCAACAATTTCAAGTTAACTAGGAACGCACAAAAACAGCAAGAAATACGCAAGCTGAATATATTTGCATTTCCACGTGATCTTTTTTCACGCGAGACTCTGCTCACAGATTTGGTAAAGATTACATGGACTTTATAACCTCGCGAGGAATTCTCTCGTGCTACAAATATTATAGCATCGACCTTTTAGACTAGAAAAATGGATACGCTTCTGGCGGTATATACCCAGATCTAGTGATTTCAGTAAAGGTAAATGGCGAAGACCAAAGAGTCTCAAACTGAAATCACGATAAGGGCCACATGCAATTAAAGTAATATGACCTAGGGCTGCAGGAATATAAGATATAGATCAAAAGCCGCGTGCTGCTGAAGACCGATGTGTCAGACCGAAAGGTGCAATTATCGCAGTCAAGCTGTAAACTAGCGACACAACACATTCCGTTCTCCGGACTACATTCTGCTACTTCCGAAGTTCTATTCAGGGCTTGATAGGGGGAGATTGAGAACGAACGCAGAAAAAGAAGAAAAAAGCCACGCGACGTTATAGCATGGAATAAAGGTCGCATGATGGTATCTAGCTTGCAGTATAGAACTGTCTTGTCAATACTATATTATTTGTCTAGTCTATAGTATATTTCTCGTCTAGTTATATTATAAGACAAATCTAATTTATAGTATAGTACTAGTCTAGTTTATAGTATACGACAAATCTAATGTATATATAGACGAAATAGGCGAAAAATAAGGTGAACGCAAAAAATAAAAATAAAGTACACATGGAGTTTATAGTATACGACTAATATAGTTTATGGTATAGTACTCATCTATTTTATAGTATACGACTAATATAATTTATAGTATAGTGCACATGTAGTTTACAGTATATGACTAAAATAATGTATAGTATAGTGCTCGTCTAGTTTATAGAATATAACCAGTCTAATTTATATTATAGTAATCGTCGACTTTATAACATACGACCAATCTATTTTAATGAATATATTACGAGTCTAGTTTATAGTATGGTACTCGCCTAGTTTATCGTATATGACTAATCTAGTCTGTAGTACTCACCTAGTTTGTAGTATATAAATAATCTAATTTATTGAATATATGACAAGTCTAGTTAATAGTGTGGTGCTCAGCTAGTTTATAGTATGAGACTAGTCTGTTTTCAAGTATACTGCTCGCCTAGCTCATAGCCCTCTATTTCAATAGTTTCCAGCATTGTATATTTTAATACAAGTCCAATTTATAGTACCACACTTGTCTAATTCATAGCATTCTATGTGTTTATAGTATATTATTCGAACAGTTTATAATATACTACTCGTTTGATTAATATTATACTATTTGTCTAGTTTATTGTATTATATTTGTCTAGTTTATTGTATTCTATTTGTCTAGTTTATTGTATTCTATTTGTCTAGTTTATTGAATTATATTTGTCTAGTTTATTGTATTCTATTTGTCTAGTTTATTGTATTCTATGTGTCTACTTTATTGTATAGTATGTGTCTAGTTTAGAGTTGTATATTTGTCTAGTTTAGTGTATACTATTTGTCTAGTTTACAGTATACTATTTTACCCAATTTATTGTATTGACTGCCTAGTTTATAGTATATTATTTGTCTACTTTGCAACATGCTTACGTTTCGTCTAGTTCACAGTAAACGATCTGTCTAGTTTATATTGTATTACTTGTCTTTCTTGTCTAATTACGTCCTATAGTACATTCTGTTTGCATTCACCTTATGGTTAAGAACATCATTCTTGATAGGTCGTGTGTTATGTACCATTACGTCCGTCATGGTGCTATTTCGACATGTTGCAGTCAATCTACCTGCAAATGAGTACCTGAAGAGGCAATACGGCAAGGGAGTGCACCTGTAACCATCCAAATCCCATACAAAAGTGCGGAGACTTCGTAAATTGACGCCTCTAGCACTTCATCCCTGAAGGCAGTCTTTGATATAGTATCGTTTATGAGGGGTGGGTTGCCGGTTCGAAGAGAGGGGAGGGTTAAGGGGAATTTCAGATTCTTTCCGGAAAGCTGGGAGTGGGAAGAGAAAGCCCGTTACGTGGTTCATTGATAATGTGGGATGGGAGTGAAAGGCACTGGCAGATGGGAGGGAGTAGGCGAATATATCAAGAGAGAGGGAAGAGGGCAGCTGGTGGTTAGGAGTTTGAATGAGTCAGAGGAAGTGTGAGAAGAACAAAGATCTATAAGATGATTGAGTCGACGACAAATTCTTTTTCACCTCTCGTTCTTCTCTCTATTTCAATTACTCTAGTCTCTCTCATCTCATCTCATTTGAATACATATCTCCTATATCAGTCTCTCTCCCCTCTCTTTCTTCTCTATATCCCAATTACTCTAGTCTCTCTCCTCTCATTCGAATACATCTCTCCTAAATCAGTCTCTCTCCCCTCTCTTTCTTATCTCTATTTCAATTACTATAGTCTCTCTCATCTATCTCATCTCATTCGAATACATCTCTCCTATATCAGTCTCTCTCCCCTCTCTTTCTTCTCTCTATCTCAATTACTCTCTCCCTCTCTCATCATGCTAATGTATATGTCCTATACAAGTCTCTCTTTTTTCTCTCTATCTCAATTCTTTCACCTATCTCAATTTTCTTTCACCCCTCTATTCCCGTTCTCCGTCACCTCTCTATCTCATTTCTCTTTCACCTCTCTGTCTTCTCTCTTTCTCAATTCTCTTTCACCTCTCTTTCATCTCTTTATCTCAATTCTCTTTCACCTCTCTCATTTTCCTTTCATCACTCTTTCTTCTCTCTATTTCATGTCTCTTTCACCTCTTTCTTGTCTCTATCTAATTTCTCTTTCACCTATGTTTCCCTTCTCTATCTCAATTCTTTCACCTCTCTTTCACCTATCTATTTTCTCTCTTTATCTCATTTACTCTAGTCTCTCTCATCTCATCATTCTAATATATTTCTTCTATATCAGTCTCTCTTTCACCTCTCTATTTAAATTCTCTTTCACATCTTTCCCATTACGCATTCGATCAGATTTACCTCCCTTTCGAAATAAGTGTGGTGACTCTTCTAGCACCCCGTTTCATTGTTCTCTCCCTTACCGAATTTTAAATGCCTACACTCCCATAAGACGGTGGCTTTCTCACGCACGGTTTAGTCACTAACAACTTTGTTCATAATATCAGTGGTTCATATGGGCTCTTGTAATATATACCCTACTGAACAAATGGCATTTATTTCTTATGCTATTTGTGGATTTCTGTCATATATATATATATATATATATATATATATATATATTTTTTTTTTTTTTTTTAAATTAATTAATTAATTTTTTGTTTCATTACATGCTCCACGACCGGAATCTCTCCTCAGCCATGGGTTAATGGTCCCTCACCTAGAACTGCAGATGTGGGCGCTGGTCAGCAGCAGCGTCTTCTAGACTACGCGTGGTATTCCGGGAAGATGGCGACCAAGCAAAAGCTGCCGTTGGTCTGTGATTTTCGTGTGGTTTGTTTGTTCCAATTAATGTATGGAGCGCAGTATTGTGTGACGATCATTTTCTAGCACGTCCTACGCTATTCACAGGAAGCCTTTGTGTGTAATTTTCCTCGGAATTCGAGAAACCACGTTCATGTGTTATGGAATACACGTTGTTGGATAGGACGTCACTACAGATTGCGCACCGTTCTTGGTTGGTGTACACGACCTACTTAGAAATTGCATCCATTTTCATGCATGCCATGACCGGAATCTCCCCTCAGCCATGAGTTAATGGTCTATCATATAGACCTTCAGATGTGGGGGATGTTCAGCAGCAGCGTCTTCTAGTCTACGCGTGGGGGCTGCTGTTGTGATGAGGTACAACATTCGCCTCTCCAGTCGTCAAGGCAACGGTGGACGATCAACTCCCTCAAGTTTCAAACGACCCCCGGTCTCACGACCTGAATGTCTGCATCTTGAGCGGTTGTCCTGATTGTATGTCTTGCCACTGGTTCCCGGTAACTCAGGACAAGAGAGTGCGATTCATGTCCAGCGCAGCTCTTTTCTCCCTATAATTCTAATTCAGCGCAAGTTAGTGTTTGTGTTCTCGTCTCGGTGCGGTATCTGACCATACCCATTTTTAAATTTTGATTAAGCTCAACCGTAATCAACTTTTATTAGCTTTTTTTCATGTTTTTTTCCCATCTTCAGGACGAGGACAGTCTGATGATGTCGCCATCTTTGCTTGCGATGGGAAATTTACTAATATATGGATGCGGAAGGTTCTATAACTGAGATTCAGGCAAGAGCAGCGATGACCAAACAGGCGGCTATGGAGGGACAAAAGCATTGACCTGAAATCTAAGTTAAGTTTAATGTATGCACTTGTCACTTCCGTGCGAAACTTTGACTCTGACTGCGGTTTTGGAGCGAAGATTCTGTGCAATGGAGAGTTTTGTTTGTTTTTCTGGGTTGTTTTTTTTTGGCGTTCAACTTATTTCTGTTTTCCACAAGGCTGTATACGCTGCACTATGTTTTTCCTTTGCGTCTTCTAGCCCAGTGGATCCGACTTGGGCATGCATTTTATGTAAGGTTCTGCTTTCTCCTGCATTTTCTAAGGGTTTGCTTCTGCGGAGTAACGACCGGTGCTGGAATTGGGAAGGGAACCCAGCACATTCGGGTTGTGAGCCGTGTCACTTAACTACTAGGCCAGGCTGTCCTCCAAAGAAGATGAGATGTCTGCGTCGAGTCCTCGGGACTTCGTATCTAAACCACGTCACAAATAGGACAGTTCGGAGTTCCGTTCAGAGACAGTTCGACCAAAACAACATGGTATGGTCATGTTTCAAGATCGTCTGGACTGACCAAGACGATCCTGCAAGATACTGTGGCTGGGAAGCGTCAGAGGAGCAGGCAGAAATAGAGATGTAAATACAACATCAGAGAGTGGACGGGGTGGTCCATAGCTAGAACAAATATTCTGACACAGAACTCAATGGAGTGTAGGGAGCTGGTTCAAGAATAAGTAGTATTGATGCCCCAATGACCTTTTCAGTTACTGAACTGGTAATAATGATGATCTTGATGATGGTATATATAGGGCTTTAAAAAAGCACTCGTCTGCTCGTTTGTAACAAATAAACAAATATGAGTAAAATTAAAATCAGGTTTGAATTGTTAATTACGTGTAATCATTACTTCATGCCGCCTCTCACAATTATTATTGACATCACGGATCAAATAGATTGTAGATAAACTAGCAAAAGATGAACGTTCTAAATGGACCTCCAATACCACAATTTAAACCTAATATAGCCAATGATAAATGGAACGTCAGAGCTAAAACTACCAAGCTTGTTCAAGGATACAAACGACATACCTCTGACAGCAGTGCATTTTTTCCTTTAGAATAAATAGACTCTCATACTGTGTAAGTGATACAATATATTTTGGTTTGGTACGCATTCTTATGTAGAAATAAAAGTCACTGAGTGCCTAATTTGTTAACATAAATTGCACGACTGTAATTCGACCATGCTGACTGGTGACATTGACAGACTGGTGAAATACTTTTAAAATGTTCAAGCTCTGTGAATATATATATATATATATATATATATATATATATATATATATATATATGACCGCATAAGCTGCAGTGGTCAGCGACCCATAGCTGACTGCTAGAGTCAGGGCCAGCAAACCAGAGCTGCCAAGACCCTTCTACACCTCCACCGGTGTAAGGCAGACTGGCTAAGGAGAAGGGATCGAAGAGGGAATGCTAACCCGGTACTCAAAAAATGCTTGCTGAAGTCGGATGTGTTGGACCGAAATGTGCAAATATCGCAGTCAAGCTGTAAACTACGACAAAACGCATTCCGTTCTCTTGACTACATTCTGTTCCTTAAGCCCTTTCAGGGTTTGGGAGCGGGAGATTGAGAACGAACGAAGCCAAGCCAAGCCATTTCACACATATATATATATAGGGCTTGAACATTTTTTAAATGTTTCACTAGTCTGTCAAAAAAAACAAAAACAAAAATATATATATGCCTGCCTCATTTGTTAACCCAGAGACAGGGAGGAAGTAAGAGAAAGAAAGAGGTGGAGAATTTTGAATAATAGAAAAGTTGGATATAGATGATAGAGCGGGAAATAGAGGAAACAGAGGAGGACGAGAAAATTGATGCAGGAGGATGAAATAAGGGAGAGGGAATGTGAAAATAGGAAGAACAGGAAATAGGTGAAGGGGAAAGAAATAGAAAGAGAAAATGAGTAAATGGAAGGAGGACGCGGAAAAAGTAATTGGAGGAGAAAAAAGAGATAGAAGGAGGAGGAGGAGAATGAAAAGCGTGGAGTAAATAGAAGGAGGAGGAGGAGAATGAAAAGGGTGGAGTAAAAAGAATGAGGAGGAGGAAATAGAATAAAGGAGGAAAACAAAAAGGGGAGGAAATAGAAGGAGGAGGAGGAAAACAAAAAGGGGAGGAAATAGAAGGAGGAGGAGGAAATAGGAGGAGGAAAAAATAGAAGGAGAAGGAGGAAAACAAAAGGAGGACAAAATAGGAGGAGGAGGAAAACAAAAAGGGGAGGAAATAGGAGGAGGAGGAGGAAAACAAAAAGGGCAGGAAATAGAAGGAGGAGGAGGAAATAGGAGGAGGAAAAAATAGGAGGAGGAAATAGAAGGAGGAGGAGGAAATAGAAGGAGAAGGAGGAAAACAAAAGGAGGAGGAAATAAAAGGAGGAGAAAATAGGTGGAGGAAATAGAAGGAAAAGGAGGAAAACGATGAAGGTGGAAGAAATTGAAATAAAACGAGGAGTAACATTTAAAAAGGAGAAATATAAAATAGACAAAAGAGGACTAAATATGAGAAACATAAAATAGACGGAAGAAAAGGAGAAAGAAATAAAAGAGTAGGGACGAGGATATATAAGGACAATGACGAGCAAGAAATAGAATAAGCAAATGAAGAAAGAAAAGTCGGATTAGCAGGAAGACAGGGGAAGACATATATAGAGGAAAAAACTGGAAATAGAAAGAGGGGAGAAAAAAATAGAAGAAATGAGTAAAGGGAAAAACAGGAGGTGGAAATATAAAGAGAAGACTGAATAAAATCGAAAAAGTAAGTAGATGGAAAAAAAACAGGAAATAGAAAGAGCAGAAGAAGAAATTCGAAGCAATAAGTAAAGGGAAAAACAGAAGGAGACGAACAAGAATAACAGTGTTAAACTAAAAAGGAAAATGATTGAATGTGTTCAGGTGACTTATGCAAATGTCTGACTTCAGTATTACTCAGACTAGGTTGAACACTCCCTGCCGCTCTCCGTCTACTTGTAAAAATCAACCCGCCCATCACTGGTAGGACAACTGTTAGACCAGGTCTGAGGTCGAGTAACAACAAAGACCCCGTCACTTCCTGTTAACGAAAGACGGCAGAACTTCCTGTCAACAACAATGTAGGAGGTACCGCTTCCTGGTAACAGAAGACGGGGGTTCTTTGACGCGCAGATTAATCATCTTGTTTGTTCTCTCTATCTCTCTCTCTCTTTCTCCCTCTCATTCCCTTTATCTCTTTCTTACTTCTTTGTGTACCGACAAAAGAAGAAGCGTTTGGCAACATCCTGTGTCCCTTCACGAGAAGCTGTACGGAAGCTGCAGGAAGTGCACGAAGTCTCAAGTCGATTGCTGCCTTCGTAAGAGTCACTGAAGTCGAGGTCTGATGAAGAAGATGAAGAATTCACCCTCTCTCATTCATCCACTCTCTCTCTCTCTCTCTCTCTATCTCTCTCTCTTCTCCTACCATTTGGCAACCTACACCAAACAAGAGCACATACTTTAACACCTTCCATCTACGGCGCCTGGGATCCTTTCTTTGAATTACATGGAGCATCATCCCCCATCATCTTCATTAGCTCTTTCCGTCTTGTCAGACGATAGTAATTGTGCTTTGAAAAGGTATGCAACTACAGTCCATGACGGTACGGTAACGAATGGGCATCGTAAGACCAATCCGGGCAGAGAAGCATCTTCCACAGTTAGTGCAAGAAAAATCAGGACCGTTTGCGGCATCGCATGGTGTGGCGTGTCTTCTCAAACGCTGAGTCTTTAGCCTATCAGCAATCGGTATCTCCTTTGTCTGTATTCCATGCTTAATCATGTCTCTCCATGTAACACGATCCATGGCGTCGTGTTCCCATTATTCCAAATCGATGCCTGCATCATTGATATCCCGTTTGCATACATAATTGTACCAAAGTAGTGGCCGGTCCCGAGACCTTTTCCCCAACTGTAATTCCCCATAGATAAGATATTTTGGTATTCTGCCCTCATCCATCCTCCGAGTGTGTCCCAGCCAGCGGAGCCTTCGATGTCTAAGCATGGAAAAGATTGTGACAGTGCCTGTTCTCTCCAACACCTCTGCGTTGGTAATCTTGTTTTGCCACCAAACGCCCAGGATTCTGTACAGGCCACCTCATGTGATAGCTGTTTAGCCACCTCTCCTGGTGCATGTATGTGGAGCATGTCTCACTGCCCTAAAGTAGTGCTGAGGACACAGGCCTGTTAAAGAAGTGTTTTTGTTTTAACAGTGAGCTTCTTGTTCTCCCAGACCCTTTTTGTTAATCTGCTCATTGTTGTTGTCATACATGTAGTAACAGAGTGACACACGCAGTGGTGCACTCTCACACGGAATCTCTCTACCATATGCATTCTCCCTAGACAGCTGAGACAACGGTAGCTTGGTCATGGAAGATGGTTGCGTTCTCCAACATATCCTTTACGGAAGGGAATAGTCGGCCGGCTTCAGTTGGGGTTCAAAGATGTGTGTAAGTGTGATATGAGACAAGCCTGCAGACCGGTCCAACTAGAGATGTACCCTTAAGGGCACCCTCACGCTTGCCGAAGAGAAGATATTGCAGCACGGAGAAATGAAACAATAGCTCAGCACGGATTGAAAAACGAAAAAAATATAAGCAGAGAATGTTGTTTACCTTTTCAAAGTCTTATCATTCTATAGCAGTCATGGCCCAAAGACGCTACTTACTAATAACATTTAAAGCATAAAGTGCCTCATTGCTGTAAGAATATGCATACTTTGTTGTTGTTGTTTCGAATGCCCACAATGGAGATTAAGATGCTGAGCAGCGCATGAGCTGCAGTGGTCAGCGACCCATAGCTGACTGCTAGCGTCAGGGCCAGCGAACCAGAGCTGCCAAGACCCTTCTACACCTCCACGCTGACCCTGGATAACAGGCTGCAGCAGGGCAGACTGGCTAAGGAGAAGGGATCGAATAGGGAATGCTAACCCGGTACTCAAAAAATGCTTGCTGAAGTCGGATGTGTTGGACCGAAAGATGCAAATATCGCAGCCAAGCTGTAAACTACGACACAACGCATTCCGTTCTCTGGACTACATTCTGCTACTTAAGTCCTTTCAAGGTTTGGTAGTGGGAGATTGAGAACAAACGAAGAAGAAGAAGAAGAAGAAGAAGAAGAAGAAGAAGAAGAAGAAGAAGAAGAAGAAGAAGAAGAAGAAGAAGAAGAAGAAAAAGAATGCCCACAATGAGTAAGTTTTACTTTTTTTGTGCGCCCTGAGAAGGACGTTAAGTGACCGGTTGTAGTAGCTTTCCTCACATCCCGAGCGTGCTGATGAAGGTAGACAGATTTCCTCCAGGCGGTTGTGCTACGTTTAGCTTCATCTGCGTGTCGCTCACTACTACGGGGATCACGTTGATCTATCCCCTCGTTAGCCAGGCTGCCATGAAAACAGCCCGTTTTCGGGGAGGGCTACTAGGAAGCCGATGTGAGGGTCCTGGCTAGTAAGTTTTGCCTGACACTGACTAACATGTCTGATCAGTATATTTTTTTCTGACCAGACGTTAGTCATCCTCCCCAACTGCATACGTCGATTAATCAATCAAAATCGTTCAGCTCCCTACGGAGCACGGTTACCCAACAAATGCACGCCAAATCGTTCCGTTCTTTACCAACCATTCCAGCTCTCTCCACGTCTTCCATAATTCCCTCGTGTCTGCATCCAGTTCTCTTCGTCATCTGTGATTTGATCTGACTTCATCCAGTTCTCTTCGTCATCTGTGATTTGATCTGACTTCTCTTGCCCTGCAGGATTCTAGAACAGCGACTGCCTTGTAATGTTTTCAGCTGATTTCCTTAATGCGTGTCCTAACCAACAGCAGTGACTTCTCCTCGCGTCATGCTCCAGTGATATCTGTCAGGCTCTTTCCAACAGTCCCACATTTATGATCCTATCATAATATTTCGATCACCGCAAGCGCTCATCTACGAAAGCCTGTTACTAGTTTATTGTTATTCTTATGTTGTTCTCCCATGTTTCAGAACCATGCAATAGAAAGTAGTTTCTTCTTCTGCGTTCATCCTGAAAAGCCGTTGTGACATTGTGTCGTTGGTTATCTTCTTTCTTTCCAATCTCTTCTTCCTCTTCTTTTTCTACTTCTTCTTCTTCCTCTTCTTGTTGTTCTTTCTTTTCTTCTTCTTCTTTTTCTTCTTCTTCGGTCAACTGAGGCCATGCTTCAAGCCCTGTGAGGTTCACGAAGGAGACTGCGTTTCATGTTTTAGTCGGTCCCCCACAGCATTTCGAGCATGGTGGCTCCTCCTGGCCGGATTGCCTCACTTTGGTCTGTATAAGTGTGTACGACCTGAAGGACATGTTCTGGTGTTTGCTTGGGTACTCCTCGATCGCAAGTGCGGTGTCTCTCAGACCCAAACTTTGGAGGTGTGCCTTGAGTCTGCAATGTCCCGTTCTGAGTCTGAAGATCTTTGTTCGCCCAGCTTTGCCAATTTGTCTATGTTGTCATTTTCTGGCTTGTATTCTTTATGCTGATAATTTGATGAGTGTCTTTGCTTCTTTATAGTTTTGTAGACGGTGAGACTGGGTTCTGCCACTTTCAGTTTTTGCAAGCTCATCTGCCATCTCGTTTCCAAGGATCCTACAGTTGGTCGGAATCCACAGTAGGACTATATCTGGGTTTGTTTTTGTTTTTTAAATTTAATTGTTTTTGTTGGTGGTTTTTTTTTTTTTTTTTTTGTTTTTTTTTTTTTTGGGGGGGGGGGGGGGGTGTGGCAGCAACCCGATGTTGAATTTTATTTCATGTGCGAGTCTATCTTGTTTGGAGCTTGAGATGACTTGGAGTACCCTTCTGGAGTCTGTTAGAATGACCGTTTTCCTTGTAGCTGTGTTTTGGCTGATAAGAATCCTGCCACTGCATGAACAGCTGTTGCATGAGCTCTGATATTGAGTTCAGATCTATTTTGCTGGTATAGAGTAATGTTTTATGTTGCCATTAGAGTATGCGATGTGGAGATTGACTTCCAGATCTGCTCCTTTCTGCTTGACGCATCTGGTTTTAGCTGCCTTGTTTTAGGTACGGGGTTTGCCTTCCCACTTCGATCCCTATTCTCTAAGCCAACCTACATTAGTAAAACATGTTTTCATAGCCTCTGCTTGTAGGTGGAATAGGGCTATGGTCAGTTCTGGTTCGCTACCTATGTCGCTGGCTGACGCAGCTTATTCACTGGGCTGCATCTTTGGTCCCTGAACGGAGTTTCAGGTTTATATTTTTGTGTTTACATTTAAATCAAGACGCAGAGCAGGGCATGAGCTGCAGCAGTCAGCGACCCAGAGCTGACAAGAAGAAGAAGAAGAAGAAACAGAAGAACAAGAACAAAAACAGGAAGAATTAGAACAACAACAACAAGAAGAAAAGCAACAAAGTATTTACATATGTATTGGAGGAAGAAGAAGGAGAAGAAGAAGAAGAAGAAGAAGAAGAGGAAGAGGAAGAGGAAGAAGAAGAAAAACAAGAATAAGACCCAGGAGAAGAAGAAGAAGGTGAAAATAAAATAACTCTTTATCTGGGGATCGTAATAAAACCAAGAAGAAGAAGAATAAGAAGAAGAAGTCCACGAAGAACAAGAGTGTGATGTTGTTGATGATAATATCACTGTAATGAAATTACATATGACCTTCAACAGCAAACCAGTGATGCACGCACACCCGTTTGAGAATCATTAGCATGTCCTTCAAATCAATACATATCTTCCAAAACGCCGGCTATAAAACCCAGGAACGTGAGATTTACGATAAAAGAAACGGAGAGCACTCTGGACCCGATCTCGCACAAGTCTTGTATGAAATCGAAATCTCTAGCACCCAATCCCCAGGACGCCTGCCACCCCTGGTAGTCTGCTACTATCCGGGCGACAAATGTTCCACGTGATTCTGTGAGCGCGCAGAAGGGATGAGTCACTCTCTCCCCTTACTGCGCTTATATCAAATGAGTGTTGGCATGACAAATTAACAGAAATGAACGTTCCATATTAGCATAAAGCGTGCGACCAAGTAGCGTTAACGTTAAATTCCATTCACGACCACTATTGTTTGAGCATGTTAGGCTAGAGGTGTATATGGGGAAGGGGGAGAGGGGGAGGTGAGAGAGAGGTGTCCGGTAGCAAGAAATCATGCAGTGACAGTTCAACTGTTACCAGCATCCCCACCTCCATGCCGTCCATTGATTCACCTATCTAGGCAGTACTCTCACTAAAGAGACGAGTTTAAAATTTGAGGTTATCAGCATGATTGCAAAGGCGAGCTCTGCGTTTGGAATGCTGCAAATAAACGTCTGGAGTCGACATGAGTTGCCACCAAGGATAAAGTGCATCAGACTGTAGCCAGCACACTACGTGGCGACAACAGTGGCGAAACGGCTTGTCGACCTTAACCTCAAAATCCCTCGACTACCCCAGCAATAGGGAGGAAGACTAACGTCTGGTCAGGCAAAATATACTGATTAGACATGTTAGTCAGGATCAGGCAAAATATACTGATCAGACATGCTAGTCAGGATCAGGCAAAATATACTGATCAGACATGTTAGTCAGGGTCAGGCAAAATATACTGATCAGACATGTTAGTCAGGGTCAGGCAAAATTTACTGATCAGACATGTTAGTCAGAGTCAGGCAAAATATACTGATCAGACATGTTAGTCAGGGTCAGGCAAAACATACTGATCAGACATGTTAGTCAGGGTCAGGCAAAATTTACTGATCAGACATGTTAGTCAGTCAGGCAAAATATACTGATCAGATATGTTAGTCAAGGTCAGGCAAAACATACTCATCAGACATGTTAGTCAGAGTCAGACAAAATATACTGGTCAGACATGTTAGTCAGGGTCAGGAAAAATGTACTGATCAGACATGTTAGTCAGAGTCAGGAAAATATACTGATCAGACATGTTAGTCAGTCAGGCAAAATATACTGATCATACATGTTAGTCAGGGTCAGGCAAAACATACTGATCAGACGTGTTAGTCAGGGTCAGGCAAAATATACTGATCAGACATGTTAGTCAGGGTCAGGCAAAATATACTGGCCAAAACCCTCGCCTCGGCTTTCTAATAGCCCTCCCTGGAAACGGGCTGTTTTCGTGGCAGCCTGGCTAACGAGGTGGGGGATCGACGTAATTATACCGTAGTAGTGAGCGAAACGGATATCAAGTGAAGCCAATCATAGCATAACAGCAAGCTCGAGATGTGTGGAAAGGTACTGCAACTCCCCACTTAACGTCCTTTTAAGGGCGCACAAAAGAGTAACTTACTCATTGTAGGCATTCGCAAACAAAAACAGCTCTAGCAATGGAAATAAAGTCGTGCAATAGTGGGGGTTTTCCTTCTCTTTTGACCTTCAGAACCACCACAGCTTCCATTATATTTATTCCTAGTATATGTCAAGTAAACCACCAAATGTCTTCTTTTAATGTTGGTTATCTCTGTTGATTTAATGTTGTTGTTTTCTGGGACTGTATCTTCCTTGGATTACTTAATTGTCGCTGTTAAATGCGTAGCTTCTTTATTCAAAATATATTGCTTCTGTAGCAAGCCTGTGATGTTCCTGTTTGCTTATTCCTTCTCCAAAATTCGTATCCATAACGAAATATGGGTTCCACTCAGTGGTCTCGAGGTCAGGTGTCCGCCTCGGGTGGGGGACTCGGTGGTCTCGAGGTAAGGTGTCCGCCTCGGGTGGGGGACTCGGTGGTCTCGAGGTAAGGTGTCCGCCTCGGGTGGGGGACTCGGTAGTCTCGAGGTAAGGTGTCCGCCTCGGGTGGGGGACTCGGTGGTCTCGAGGTAAGGTGTCCGCCTCGGGTGGGGGACTCGGTGGTCTCGAGGTAAGGTGTCCGCCTCGGGTGGGGGACTCGGTGGTCTCGAGGTAAGGTCTCCGCCTCGGGTGAGGGACTCGGTAGTCTCGAGGTAAGGTGTCCGCCTCGGGTGGGGGACTCGGTAGTCTCGAGGTAAGGTGTCCGCCTCGGGTGGGGGACTCGGTGGTCTCGAGGTAAGGTGTCCGCCTCGGTTGGGGGACTCGGTGGTCTCGAGGTAAGGTGTCCGCCTCGGGTGGGGGACTCGGTGGTCTCGAGGTAAGGTGTCCGCCTCGGGTGGGGGACTCGGTGGTCTCGAGGTAAGGTGTCCGCCTCGGGTGGGGGACTCGGTGGTCTCGAGGTAAGGTGTCCGCCTCGGGTGGGGGACTCGGTGGTCTCGAGGTAAGGTGTACGCCTCGGGTGGGGGACTCGGTGGTCTCGAGGTAAGGTGTCCGCCTCGGGTGGGGGACTCGGTGGTCTCGAGGTAAGGTGTCCGCCTCGGGTGGGGGACTCGGTGGTCTCGAGGTAAGGTTTCCGCCTCGGGTGGGGGACTCAGTGGTTTCGCGGTAAAGTGTCCGCCTCGGGTGGGGGAGATCGCGTGTTCGAATCACTATGGAGACTGAATTTTTCTCCCTTAGATCTTCTGGGGAAAATTCCCCTGATCTCTGGGTAGTGAGATCGGACTAACGTGTTCAGTGTCGAGCACGTTAAAAATTATATGGCAGTTGGAAATCGAAAAGAGCAGGCTTAAAGGCCGCTTCCCGGGCAAAATTCAAATTAAAAATCTACCCAAGTTAACTGTACCTTTCCCCATGTGGTTTAATACGAGCAGCTATAGATGGCGCCTAACTGACTGCGAGTCTACGTAGCTCTTGTGTTTAAGTCTATTAAGATGGACTCGCACATAGAAACCACGTTCCAAGAAAACTGGTTGTATACAGACTCGCTATAGTCTTCTAAAGACGTTAAGTTAAGTTATAACGCTACATGATATATACACACACACACTCTCTCTCTATATATATATATCTGTCTCTCTCTAACACACACACACACACACGTACAAAGAAAGAGAGATAGAGAAGGATATTTCCATTCACACATATCTGTCCGTTATCACTTTTATAGTAGCCGAATACGCAGAAGTGAATGAGTTTGGCAGCAGCCAGCGACTCACAGATGGTTGCTTGCATCAGAGTCGGTGAACGACAGCTGACCATAACCTAGTCCACCTCCAGGCGGCGTCCCTGGAAACAGGCTGCCATAGTCACTAGTGTAATCTGGTCAAGGGATAGGAATCACCTGTGGCAAGGCAAATCATGTGCTAAAAAAAGCCAGTTGAAATCGTATGTGACGGTTTGCAGATATCGCAGTCTCGCTGTAAACTATTTCACAATGTTCTTTGTGGGACGAACGGCGAAGAAGAAGAAAATCATTCAAACTGAAACATAAAGATAGGATACATATAAATGATACCCCGAAAAAATTTAACAGCATTAAAGCATCCAGATATTAAATCATAAACGTCTGATGACAGTAAAACAATAAATTGATAGCCTACTGTCAGTAACAACTGAACAATACAAAAGATAAATCTCAAAAGAGTATGTCCACACTAAGTGGGATTGTCTGAAAACAAGTATACAAGAGACAAGCAGTAGATACTAAAATTCTACCTATAAAAGAGTTTAAGAAAAATCAAATACGGATGACAGGCGACATCTGAAACAGAAATGGAAGGACGAAAAGAACCACAAAAACACGTATATATTATATTGTCCTATATGGCAGAAGCACTTCAGATTATAGGATACTTGACCATATGGCAAAAAAGACACTTCAGAAAATATGATTTTGAACTGTTCTGTCCGAAATTCAGATATGATGTTGGACTACATAGCTAAAAACACACTTCAAATTATAGGATATATGTACGGTATGCCAATAAAACACTTCAGAATATAGGAGTGTGGTCTTTGTGGTCAAAAACACTTCGGAATATAGGATACTGGTCTAAATTGCATATAACACTTCAGAATATAGGATACAAGTCTAAATGGCAACAACAAAAACACTTCAGAATACAGAATACTGGTCTAAATGGCCAATAACACTTCAAGATATTGGATCCTGGTCTAAATGACCAAATAACACTAGAATATAGGATTCTACTCTAATTGGCCAAATAACACTTCAAAATACAGAATACTGATCTATGTGGCAAATAACACTTCAGAATGTAACATGTTGTTCTATGTGGTCAAATAACACTTCAGAATATAAACACATTGAACTATATGGCTAAAAAACACGTCGGAATATAGGATACTGGTCTAAATGGCAAAATATCTCTTCATAACATAGGATAATGGTCTCTGCGACAAAAACAAAACACTTCAGAATTTAGGATATTGGACAACATGCCAAAAGGCCACTTCAGAATATAAAAATATTTAACCAAATATCGCCACACAAAAAAACACTTCAGAATATAGGATACTGTTATAAATGGCCCAAAAACACTTATATGAGATGCTGGTCTATGTGCAAACAAAAACAAAAAAATTCAGAATATAGGATACTGTTATAAATGGCCTAAAATGACTAGAATGAAAATGCAAAATAAATGAACACATAGGAAAGAAGCAGATCACAAGAGGTATGCATTAATAAAGCAAATTTCAAAGGCAACAAGCATTAAGAACAAGAAAGAAGATATCCTGCTTGATGAGAAAAATATATCAAACAGATGGACGGAATATATAAGTGAACAGTTCCGAGACAAAGGCAACAAACCATCAACATTTAATAATGGCCGACCCAGCATTCTCACTTCAGAAGCAGAAAAGGCAATAACAGAAATGGGCACGGGGAGGGCAACACGCAGGGACGCAATAAAAATAGAAATGGTACAGGCTCAAGGGATTTTAGTGTCATTAAAATCACTGATCTGTGTAATGATATCTGTTCTGTTCTCCTCTGTTTCTATGAATCGACGTTATTGCACTGCGGGCATACCCATAGGTGTTCAGTCTCTCTCTCTCTCTCTCTCTCTCTCTCCCTCTCTCTCTCTCTCTCATTAAATGGCGACGGGTTTGGATACTAATGGTTCATACAGCTCGTTGATTGAACATTCTTATGATCCAAACATTCTTTTATACCCCCGTCCGCACCAGCCTCGTTCGATATCAGAGATCTGCAGTCTATAAACGCCCATCTGCGTGCACCTTTCTCGGCGCCACCTACTGGAGACATATACGATAAATCATCTATAATGTGTGACCTGGTTAAAGCTGTATGTACGAGGTAGCTTCAAAACGTTCCCGGAATAGTCGACTTGTGTTTGAATGAAAGATGATATAATGGAGAACATATATTTATAAGTTGGTAGTGACCTTGACGAAATGACATGGCAGACGTGACCTTCATACATACTCTCGAACAGAAGTTACAGAATTGTGTTAGTTGTGCTCGTTGCCTCGTCGGAGTTAAAAATATCCTTGATTGAACAACGTACAAATGTTACATTCTGTATTTTGCTTGAAAAGTCATGTTATGTTGGAAATTTGTTTTTATTACCAGGATATTGTTTACATTGTAACAAGGAAATGTAGGTTGATATCCTATGTCGTCTAAGAGATGTAATCAGAAGAAAACGACCAGAAAAACGGAGAACAAACTGTTGGATTATACTGCATGACAATGCGGCAGCATATCGATCCCTACTGGTGAAGCAGTACCTCGCAAAGCACAATGTGATTACCTTGGAACATTTTCCATATTCTTCCGACTTGGCACCGGCTGATTTTTTCTTGTTCCCTCGACTGAAACCAGCACTGAAATGACAGCAATTCAAGGATGCTGAGGACGTTATCACCAATGTGACAAGACAGCTGAGAGAGGTGTCAAAGAATGGGTTCCAGGAATATTTCCAGCAGCTGAGAGAAGTGTCAAAAAATGGGTTCGAGGAATATTTCCAGCAGCTGAGAGAAGTGTCAAAGAATGGGTTCCAGGAATATTTCCAGCAGATGAGAGAAGTGTCAAAGAATGGGTTCCAGGAATATTTCCAGCAGCTGTATAAACGTTGCCAAAAGTGTGTAGTTGCCGAATGGAACTACTTTGAAGGGAATGTAGTGCAGATAATGTGTAACTTATTTCTATGGCGGAGGCGTTCATGACGCAGCTTTTCATCTCATGCATGCAGATACATTAAAGTATCAAACCTACGCCGACATGAAGGAAGCTGCAGCTGATACGGCCAACTGGAGAGACATGCTCAGACAACCTTACAATCAGTCTTAGGCCTGGTGAACCAGAGGACAATGTCGAAAAAGAGAGATATGCTCGAACAAACTTACAACCATAAAGTTTCTCTTCCAGTGGTGTTTCTATGGGCCAGTAGTATGTTCTCTGTATATTATAATCGGGGCAGTTCTGTAGTGTGTGCTCTGCAGTCTGGGTTGCCTTTCCACATGTACACATGGCTGAGTTGCCAATCTTCAATTTTGTGTACATGTGGCTGCGGAGTCGATTGTGTCCTGTTCTGAGGCGCAAACGCAACAGTTTATTCTTGTCTGTTCATCTTATGGTAATCATCTGGTGTTACCGTTGATGACTTTCTGATTGATTTGATCATCCTTATCTTCTGTTAGTATGTAACTGGCACATCTGTTTGCTCGTCTGCAGCTCCTTCATTTGTCAGTTGGTCTAATCTCTCATTTCCTGGTACTCCACATTGAGAAGGTATCCACTGCATGACAATCTTGCGCTGGTTGCTCAGTTCAGACAGTGAAACCTGGCAGTTTCCCGGACTTCAGTGCTTGGAATGCTGATTCTACATCTGTCAGATACTACACGTTGTTAACCGACATTGGCGTTCAGCAGTTTCTCAGTTGCCACCATGATTGCCTGGATTTCTGCATCACATATATGACAAAATTCCCAAATTGGTTTCTGACTGTATCCGTAATGTTGTTTGGATATTCTATGTACACTCACGCTCATCTATTCTTTACTGGATTCTGTGATGACCCATCTGTGTATAATCTGACCCAAAGGTCTTTTGGGTATTCTTCATCCAGGAAATTGAGAGTCTCTACTCTACGTTGCACACTGTTCTGTTCATCCTTGTCTAGTATTCCTTTCTTTTTTGTTTGAATGCATACTGATTGTCTATGCTCCCCTTTCCAAAGGTTTGTTCTGTGCCAAAGTTTATAATCAATGCATGCTCCACACGCAGAAATAAAACAAATTGACGGTACAACAAAACACCACAAATCATTATTGAAAGTGATCCTTTCACAAAATCCTGCACTGAAACAAACTGAATATTTTGTTTCCCGAACATGCTATTATAGTTGCACTGATATCTGAAACATGCAAGTTCTGTTATATAGTCAGCCATAGAATATGACGTTTCAAAGAGATTTCCCCATGCGTCAGAATTAAAATATATAATCATAGAGTTATAAATAGATAATCATAGAGATAAAATAGATAATCATAGAGATATAAATAGATAATCATACAGATATAAATATATAATCATATATATAAATATATAATCAGACAGATATAAATAGACAATCAGACAGATATAAATATATAATCGTACCGATATAAATATATAATTCTACAAATATAAATATATAATCATACAGATATAAATATATAATCATACAGATAGAAATATATAATCAAACAGATATAAATATATAATCATACTGATATAAATATATAATCATACATATATAAATAGACGATCAGACAGATATTAATCGATAATTGATCTCTGAATAGTGAGATCAGACAACCTGTGTTAAGTGGGGCGCACGTTAAAAATCTCTTGGCAGTTGGAAATCGAAAATAGTAAGCTTAACGATCGCTGCTCGGGTAACATTCAATTTAAAAATTCACTCAAATTATTTTACGGGTTTTCGCTCCATAGAGAATATGTTGCCAAATAAAAAGGGGACTGTGTGGCTTTAAAATCAAGTCTTGGTTATGTTGTTAGCGGAGCTGCATAGATGGCGCCTGACAGGCTACGGGTCTACCATGCTCTCACCACCACCAGTCCCAAAAATAGGCGATCGTATAATTCCAGGGGTTACCAATCTAACCGTAGGTAACAGATACTGGGATTGACATGGCAAGTCACCAGCGGATTTTCATCGACCAAAAACTAATAAACGAAGGTCACACCTCCCCTAACCAACGACACAAGTGGGCTGACGATAGATGGATAGAATCAGACAAATTTAAATAGATAATCAGACACTTGAACCAGAAAAGCAAGTGGTCATTTTCACAGAGGCCCTTGCAGTGTTAATGGCGCTCAAGAACCAGCACAAAAATGAACTCGGTGCTCTGGCAGACTCGCTCGAACGCCTGTCCCAGTACTTCTAAAAAATTACAATCCACTGGATACCAATACACTGCAACATTCCAGGCAACAAGGAGGCGGACAGACTCGCTAGAGAAGGAGGAATGCTGCAGAAGAGTGATACAGAAATCACATACAATGAGACTAAAGCATTCATCAGGGCAACGTACAGTGCAAAATGGAAAGAAGACCACCCTGGCCATATAGAAAACGATGCCTACCATCAACTCTCCAGGTGAGACCATGTGATAATGCTCCGGCTACGCACAGGTCACAACAAACTTAGATGTACAACAGACCGTTGTGCCTGCGGCACAGCCCCCATGAAGGCAGAACATATTTTGCAGTCCTGTCCACTGTATACCGACAAAAGAAGTAGCATTTGGCAACAGCCAGTGTCCTTCCACGAGAAGCTGTACGGAAGCGTACAAAGCCTTGAGTCGACTGCTGCCTTCGTTAGAGTCACTGAGGTTGAGGTCTGAAGATGAACGAAGAAGAAGACACTTGAACAGGTCATAAGTTTATCCTATTTTCGAAACATAACAGAGAATGGACAAGTGTCTTCCGAGATGTTTCATTCCTATTAAAAAACATGTCCCAGCAGACTGCTCAGGATCAGTTCGTAGGACAATATGTATAAATATGTGTGGTCCTCGGCAGGAGGTGACTCTCTGGTATCCACACGCTGCTGCAGAGAGCCCAGATCAGAGGGGCTAGGCGTGCTGTTCGCATGTCAGATGAGCGCCTCCTTAAACAACTGTTGTATGGTGAGCTCAGCACTGGACAGCATTCGTAGGAGGGATAGAAGAAACGATAAAATGACAATCTAAAGAAACGATAAAATGACAATCTAAAAGTTTCTTTGAATAGTCTCTCCATCGATATCGCTGTCTTGGAGCTGCTTGCTCCGAACCGCTTTGTCTGACGCACTGCCATCACACACGGTGCTTGCATTGCTGAGCAGAGAACCATTTCTGCGGTGCAGGAAAAGCGATCCGCACGAAAGGATAGAATGCAATATGGCCCAATTACTAACGCTGTTCATGTATGCCCTACTTGCGGTAAAGTTTGTCACGATCAGATCGAGCTGTACAGTCATATGTAGTCACATCTTAATAATCTTCACTTGCGATGGGCAACTAACTAATTTTAAAAAACACTTCTGTTTGTGTGTCCTGGTTTTCTGTATACACTTGCAATCGAGTGTGCAGTCAAACAGGTGGTTGGTCTGTTTTGTCTTTGCGTGGTGGAGGGGCGGCCTCCTTTTGTCCTTCATGCAGGGCACTATTGGGTAGGAATGTGTTTCCCTTTTGAATGACCCTGCTCTTTTCGATTGCCAAATGCCAAGTGTTCTAATCCGTGCACATCGTGTGAACGGAACTTCCAAGTTTATCGTCCGTCTCTGATAAGATTCAGCAGTTAGATCTCTACTCCGTTGAGACCAGAGGGACTTGCGAGATTCAAACACCCCACGGTTTCACGATTACGTTCGTTTCTTGAGAGGCGAGCGAATTATCTCTCTGTTATGGCTTGCCTTTGCTTCATTAGTTCTCAATCTCCCGCTACCAAAACCTGAAAGGGCTTAAGTAGCAGAATGTAGTCAATAGAACGAAATGCGTTGTGTCGTTGTTTACAGCTTGACTGCGATATTTGCACCTTTCGGTCCAACACATCCGACTTCAGCAAGCATTTTTTGAGTACCGGGTTAGCATTCCCTCTTCGATCCCTTCTCCTTAGCCAGTCTGCCCTGCTGCAGCCTGTTATCCAGGATCACCGCGGGGAGGTGTAGAAAGGTCTTGGCAGCTCTGGTTCGCTGGCCCTCATGCGCTGCTCAGGATCTTACCTTAACTTAACGTCTTTATACTGGTTTAGAAGACCCTGCAGAGTCTGTATACAACCAGTTACATTTACATCGCCTTGCTCTAATAGCGATGCGCATCCAATTTATTTATTTGATTATTATTATTTGATCCCGCCTCTCAATTATACTGGCCCCTCCCCCAGAGAGAAGTGAAGGCGTGAAATGGAAATCAGGTAGATAATATAAATGGCCAGATCTGTCTGGACCAACATGAGTCATATATAGACTTCCAAACAAGTCATTCCAAAATTTAACAATGGTAGTGATCGGGTGGTTCGTGTTACTGTAATATACTGTCCCAGACCCCGAATGGTTCGCCGGGGTCTTTGTGTATGACAATATGACAAGGACAAGAATAGCACCACTGTCCCACATAGAGCATGTCGTAAGAAGCGACTAACTGCGTGACAAAACATAACTCCGGCCATGATTATGTGATTTGTTAAGAGAAGCATAGATGTCGCCTAAGAGGCTGAGAATCTAGTTTGTTCCAGTGTTTTAGTCTATTAAGACTCGCATATCAGTTAACCGCCTTCCGCGGCACTTGTCCCAACGAAGCGAAATAATAAGCTGCTCGAGCCTAGCCCGCTAAGCAGGAAATCCTCATCCTGGATACATACAGCTCACGCCAGAACTGGGACCTGCGCACGGGCATTTGAAACTGTAAAAGTTCAGGTCTACTAAAAGTGACCAATACCAAAAGGCTCTTCCTTGTAGCCTTCCCTAGAAGCAGTTTCTTCTTAAAGCAGTCTGGCTAACGAGACGTGAATCGACGTGATCCCCGTAGTAGTTAGCATGACGCAGATGAAGCTGAGCATAACAATACAGGCTGGAGGATCCCGGTCCACCTTTATTAGCACGCTCGGGATGTGTTGAAAATGACTGCAGTCCGTCACGTAACGCCCTTTCCAGACCGCACTAAAGAGTAATGTTAGACATTAGCTTTGCTAAAAATGGCGAATAATGAACAAAGCGATTGGAGATTTGGATTGAGAACTTCAATCTTTGCACGTGGAGCGTGTTTGGTTGAATGTTTACAATGCATGTCTGTCTGCTTTGAGAAGGGCAATGGATCGAAACCCCGGTAAGGCATACGTTGTTTTTCTACAATGTGCGATGTACTGTATTTTGTACATGGTTGTTGTTGTTGTTGTTTAATGCCCACAATGAGTAAGTTTACTCTTTTGCGAGCCCTGAAAAGGTCGTTAAGTGGCGGGTTGTCGTAGCTTTCCTCACATCCCGAGCACGCTGATAAAGGTGCACCGCGGTCATCTAGATGGTTGTGCTATGCTTGGCTTCATCTGCGTGGCTCTCACTACTACGAGGATCACATCGATCCACATCTCGGCAGCCAGGCTGCCTTGAAAACAGCATGTTTCCATGGAACGCGACATTGAAGAGAGATTGTGGTCGTGATCAGTGTATTGACCCTGACGCGATGTCTTAGTCAGTATTTTGTGCCTGGCTGGACTAGCGTCTTAGTTCCCCGTTTGTACATAATATCCCAATGTATCCTACTTCAGCATCCATCTTCTACAGGTCTACTTCCTAAAAGGATACGCCTCTGCTGTTTCATGAAGCCGTACAGGGAAATTTGAGCTGTGAGTCGTGGAACATACTGCATCGCTGCACCGCCAACCCCATTACGAAAAAACAATAGAGGTAATACAAAACATCACAGACAACTCTCACAGTAGGAAGCTTGGTTAAAGGCTTTATGTACTATTGTAATGGCCATGTCTCTTTTAACTTTGTTTTACGCGAGAAAGATGCGGACTCAAAGAATACCACTCTCGGGTCACCATTTACGGTATTCGGATGACTATTTTAATATACATGGAAATGAGGAGGCTGAATAGTCTAGACTAGGAGTCTCAAACTTGAGGTCTGCGAGCCAAATGTGGCCCGCAAAGCTATTCGTGTTTAATATCAGATAAGGGGGTAATAAAGGTTATACAAGAGCAAAGAGCATTATGGGCTATCAAATAGGAATCTGGATGATTTTTCCTCCGCTTCTTCTTTCGTGTTCAGACTTCGACTTCAATGACTCTAACAAAGGCAGCAGTCAACTCGAGGATCTATACACTGCCATACCTTTTTACACTGAAGGACTCAGGTTGTTGCCATGTGCTACTCCCTTTCATTAGTGAATGATGGACAGAACTGCAACAGGTGTTCCACTGTCAAGGTCGCTTCGCCAACTGTACAAAGGTCAGGTAGCGCCAATCTTGAATTGATTTATACAGATCATGTTTGTCTGGGGTGTCATGTCTGCAGCGGGAAGATGATCACTTGATCTCATCTGAAAGGTTACGTGTAAGCGTCATATTCCATGTGGCCATGGTGGTCTCTTTTCTTTTTTCTATCTGTACGTAGCCTTTATAATTTATTTTGTCTCGTCTTATGTTGTTGCTGTGTCGCTATGTTGCAATATGTCTATCTCTTTGACAAGTCTGTCTGCTTGTGCATTGCCTGGGATATTGCACTGAGCTAGTATGTACTGGATTGCACTTCTTTTGAAGCATAGTCAATGGACGATCCTGGGCTGCTCTTTCTGCCTCTCTCCGGGTGTAATCATTTAATCTGAGTTCCTCCTGCCCCTCTCCAGGTGTAATCATTTAATCTGAGTTCCTCCTGCCTCTCTCCGGGTGTAATCATTTAATCTGAGTTCCTTCTCACATTCTCTCCCTTGAGGATTCCATGTAAGAGCCTGTCTGGCTTTGTTGAACTGTCTTCCGCAGCATGTGTCCTATCCAGCTCCATTTTCTTCACTTAATTTGATGTTCCAGTGAATGTTGTTGGATCCTTTCCCATAGGTCTTCATTCCTCACCATGGGCTGCCCTTTCATGCCAATTATTCTTTGCAGGAATATGTTAACAATGAACTGGGGTATTTGTTATATGGCTTTGGTCGCTCTCGTTGGCTCCGCTACATAGAAGAGCATCGACACTAACGATGAATATTCTAACTTTGGTGTGAGTCTTGATGTCTCTGGATCTCCATATGTTCTATATCGTCATTCTGATCCTTACATCTGCAATGTACCTCTTGATGTGTCAATTTTCCTGCCCAAATGATTCTTCTTCTTCTTCTTCTTCGTACGCAGTCAGACAGTAACCATTATTTTTTTGAAAAAAGCAGCCGTCATCCTGAGGCTGTCGACACTGCCAAAGAGCTTGTCTAGTGTTGCCACTGGTGATGGCCACATGTGCTTTCTCTGATCCTCGTATGTCGGGCAGTTTTGCAGCAAATGCTCAGCGGTCATTTTCGCGGTACCACACGGGCATTCGTCGGTGCCACCTATCTTCAATTTGTTGAATAGGTGGTACCTGAGTCTATTGTGGCCAGTGCGAAGTCTGAAGACAACGACCTGCTCTCTTCTGTTCAACTGGTAAAAGGCATCGTTTTTGGTGTAGCCAGTATGTTCGGTTTCCCATTTGGTCATGTATCTAGCTCTAATGAGCCGTTTTGACTCTTCGTATGTCATACTAGTATCAGGTTGTGGTAGTTTTGCACCTTCTTTTGCCAGTCTGTCTGCCTCCTCGTTGCCTTGGATGTTGCAGTGAGATGGAACCCACTGCACCACTACCCTTTTTGGTGCGGCCTGCTGGCATAGTTGACAGAGTACTGCTCTTAAATCATTAAGTTCAGTATTTTTCTGGCTTTTCAGTGCTGTGACTACGGCCAGTGCATCTGTAAGCAGGACTATATGGCTTTCATTCCTTTTACCTGTCACCATTTCTTTCACTGCTGCTCTCAGTGCCTCTGCCTCCGCTCTGAAATTACTTGTGTATTTTCCAGTAGCGAATGAAAGTGTTATTTTTCTGCCATTTGGTAGGCTCAGGAATGCTCATGCCCCTCCGTATTGTGTTGTATTTGTTACGGAACCGTCGGTGTATGCATGGGTCCAGTCCATGCTTGGGTAGTTTTCCGTTATGTAACTCAGGGTAGTATCTCTTCTTTCTTTTTCGGACTGGCAGTTTTTGTTTCTAATACCTGGTATATTTTCTACCACCTCTGGAAATATATCCTGCCTCCAGGTAGGTTTTCGTACAGTAGGGATGGTCTTTGGTGTTGTTAGTGCGTTCATGGGGTTTTCGTGCATCTTTGCTTTGGCTATTTCTGCAAAGTTTCTTCGCTTTAGTTTTCCCATTTCCGAAATTGTTTAGTCTCTGGTGCATTGGATGGTCAGTCAGTCTTCTGAGTTTCTCTGACTGCAGCTGGGCTCTGCAGTCTCTTCTGTCTGTCATGGATTGCAGTTTTGTAATCTTTTCACGTTCTACAATTGGCGTTGACTTCATGCCTCCTGTTATAACTCTCATGGCTTGGTTTTGGAGTTTGCTAACTTTATCGAAGTTGGCCTTTGCTGCTGTTGTCCATGCCGCAATGCCATACTCGAGAACTGGTCTCACTCTTCCAGTGTACAGTTTCTTTAGTATGCTTTCGTCTGCTCCCCAGCTTGTGCGAGGAAGTTTCCTCATGATTGCCATTCTTTCTCTGGCTCTCATTCGGTTTCTCTCGATCTGACTTTTTCATGTCATGCGCCGATCAAATGTGACTCCCAGATAGTTTGGGTTGTCGTTTGACTGCAGAAATTTGCAATTTAGACTTAATTTGGTGTTTTGGGGTTTGATTGAAAGCGAGAATATTGTACATGTGGTTTTCTCCTCGTTTATTTTGACCAGGCCCAAATGATTAAAGGTACCCACTTCCTCCAACTGCTATCCCTCCAGCAATATTGCTTCTTTGCTGTTAGTGTTAAGTTTAAGGCGCCTAATTTTCTTCATGTTGATATTCAGTCCCACTTTAGCTGATTCTTCTTTCATCCTTTCAAGTTTCTATTGTATCTGGCTATGACTTTATGGCAAAAGTACCAGATCATCTGCCTAGTTCAGGTCTTCCAATTGTAACAATAGTGTCCACTGAATACCAGTTCTTTTTCCTTCTATTGGTGTCTTCATTATCTAATCTATAGTAACAAGAACAGGAACAGCCAGAGCATGTATCCTTGTCTACCCCTGTTTGCACCCCGAAGCTGTCAGTCAGTATTCCTTCATGTACCACTCTGCTAACTATGTCTTTGTATATATTGTGGGTGTAGGTTGTATACTTCTCTGGCATCCCATAGTAACATGTCTATCCACACAAAAATATTGTCCAAGATAAATTGGAGAATTTGTATTTTTTAAGTTTCAGGATAGACTTCAATGCCTAATGTCTTTCTAAATGTATTATTCTTCTTCTGCTTCGTTCTGAAAATCCCGCTAACAAGCTCATGAAAAGGGCTTTCCAAGTAGAATAGTGTGATCTGGAGAACAGAATGCGCTGTTTCGTAATGCGGTATTGCACCTTTTGGTCCGACACATCCGACTTCAGCAAGGCATTTTTGGTTATCGGGTTAGCATTCCTTCTTCGATCCCTTTTCCTTAGCCAATTTTCCCAGTTATCCATCATTATCACGTAGAGGGGCAGAAGGGTCTTGACAGATCTGATTCGTTGACCCTAACGCATCCAGTTTAGCTTTGGGTCGCTGCACACTAGAGCTCATGCACTGCTCAGAATGTTGATCTCGTTTAATATGTATAATGCTCGTCGCCACTACGATAGAATACATGATCAAAACTTGTGATTCTGTAACTGGCAAAAAAGAGAGAAGAAACAGCTCTGAAACTGGAACAAGCATGCGAGAAGCAGCGAAAAGCCTTATCGAACTTTAACAAGTCAAATGAAGATGCAGTAAATGTAACTTAATAAGTAACAAAATTTGATAAATCTTCAAAAGCATTTCCAGAAGTTGAATTTGTTAGAGTGTGTCTTGTGGAGCCTGTAGCCTAGCTACAGTGAGCTGGCTTGCTAAGACTGGGATTACAGCGTCCCAGAGTACAAAATCACGGACTGACAGAAAACAATCAGGGACGTGATTCTTCTTCTTTTTCTTCTTCTTCTTCTTCTTCGTCGTCGTCGTCGTTCGTTCTCAATCTCCCACTACCAAACCCTGAAAGGGCTTAAGTAGCAGAATGTAGTCCAGAGAACGGAATGCGTTGTGTCGTAGTTTACAGCTTGACTGCGATATTTGCACCTTTCGGTCCAACACACCCGACTTCGGCAAGCATTTTTTGAGTACCGGGTTAGCATTCCCTCTTCGGTCCCTTCTCCTTAACCAGTCTGCCTGCTGCAGCCTGTTATCCGGGATCACCGCGTGGAGGTGTAGAAGGGTCTTGGCAGCTATGGTTCGCTGGCCCTGACGCTAGCAGTCAGCTATGGGTCGCTGACCACTGCAGCTCATGCGCTGCTCAGCATCTTGATCCAGGGACGTGATTCGTTTCTGGTACGACCGCTCTTCCAGTCCACCCAGCTGTAAATGGGTACCTATGAAATACTCAGAATCCTGGTATTCAAACAGGCATGTCAATGTACGTTTCCAGGTAGCCGAATGCTTCAGATATATGTAGTAGGTATTTCTACAACTTCCTGCGGCTTTCTAGGCCTGGGGGGAAATATAAATAAATTTTGGTAGATTTGTAAGCTATAATTGTACCGGACAGGGACCGTTAAGCCTAATCTTTTCGATTTCCAACTGCCAAGGAATTTTAAACGTGTTCAACACTGAACACGTGAGTCCGATCTCACTACTCTGAGATCAGGAGAATATTTTCAAGAAATCCACGTGGAAAAAATCACGGTCTCCAAGGTGATTCGAACACGCGACCTCTGACACTCGAGGTGAACACCTTGCCTCAAGACCACTGAGCCTCAACCCTTATGAGTTGATTTGGTAAAATCACCAAGAGCGGGAACTGGCCACCCCACCTCACGTAGGCTGTGGCTTAATACATGAAGAGTTACCTTCATCGACGAACGTAATTATTGCATGAAACTGACTTTTGCTATTTGCCCGGATAAAAAGATGCTGTATGAAGTCATCAGCGTGTCAGCTAAAACTGTTGAATGCAGAATGCCTAGCCTAGTAAGTAATATTAAGGGGCAATTGATTCAAAAGTCTTAAAACTTTGGAATATTTTCAATAGCAGAAGAATCTTATACAGAGCAGCGTGCAGTGTTCATAAGAGGTGTATGCGTCAGTTTCAAATAAGCTGAAGAATTGTCTTGTCTTGTCTTATCCGCTTGTGTCGTGAGGCGTTATGGGGTGCAGTAGTTTTCTGTCCAAGGCCAAGCGCGTCACTAAAGTAGTTGTAATCTCATGACGATTTAGAATATCCGCAACATTGCCTATCTATCTAGTTCTCGATCGACCACGGTGGCGAAAAACCTATCGCCGTTCTTTATAGGCGGACAGGCGTAGTTAGTCAGGTTACATTCTCATTAGCTGGCCAAAGTACTTGATTCTCTCATCCTCAATATATTCACTGCCTGGCGTTGCTTCAACAATGTTTCGAACCTCTTCATTACGCATTCTGTCTCTCCTAGTTACCTTGATTGTTTTCCGGAGACATTCCATCTCACATGTCGTGATCGTTGTCTCTAGAGATTTGGTGTGAAGTCCACGTTTGGCTCTGGTGACAGAGTTGACATGAATACACTACTGATCAGCGGTGTGGACATATTTATGTTAGAGTGTTTCAATAATGGTAACATCTGCTTTGTATGCAATTTCATCTGTTTGGTGAATTTTTAATTTTTAAAAAAATTATTTTTTTTGCACCTGATCTCAATTTCTCTTTCTAAACCTCCATCCTGTGTAAACAAAAACCATATCCAGGTACTTGATTTTCTGCATCTTGGTCTGGTTTACCATAATGTTATGGTTTTCAGGCGATCGTAAGGTTAATTATGGAGTTACTAGAGTTAAAACCGCTCAATGACGCTCAAAAGGGCTTGACGTATTTCATGGACTCGAAGAGTGCCGAGAAAAGTATGCATTTAAGTGTGACAATCTCATATCTATGACAATCGACTGGGCATCAGCAATGTACTCTGAACAGATTCGTGCTCATGAGTTAATAAAGTCCAAACTAACTAGGCTCACTGTACTATTAAAAAACTTTGAAGGAAGATATGGGCATCGTTCTTTCAACTGACAACTTCCTTCGGTTTCGAGGATTAAATCAAAGACAGTTCACATCTTGACAATCACACATTGAAAATTAATATGAATAACTTTTTTCTTACGAGTTTTGATGACTGAGTCACGGAAATGTTTTTTATCACAATGAAGTTAGCTGACTGAGTCACGTAAATGTTTTGTATCACAATGAAGTTAGCTGGCTGAGTCGCGGAAATGTTTTGCATCACGCTGAAGTTGGGTGACCGAGTCGCGGAAATGTTTTGCATCACGCTGAAGTTGGGTGACCGAGTCGCGGAAATGTTTTGCATCACGCTGAAGTTGGGTGACCGAGTCGCGGAAATGTTTTGCATCACGCTGAAGTTAGGTTGCATCACGAAAATGTTTTGAAGCAGTTTTGCGCAAACTTTGGAAGGAATTTTTCTGCATGAAGATTAAAAGACATTCAGTTTTCCCGTTTTTCTTATTCCCACTTTATCTGTAACCCCATTCAGCACTTGATACATTGTAGCTTACCTTTATGGGCCCCTTTATCCACTTCAACGTCTTTATGAGGCCCTTGGTTTACTTCAATGTCTTTATCAAGCCCTTGGTTCATCTCAACGTCTTTATGAAACCCTTGGTCTATCTCAACGTCTTTATGAAGCCCTTGGTCCATCTCAACGTCTTTATGAGGCCCTTGGTTCACTTCAACGTCTTTATGAAGCCCTTGGTTCATCGCAACGTCTTTATGAAGCCCTTGGTTCACTTCAACGTCTTTATGAAGCCCTTGGTCCACTTCAACGTCTTTATTAGGCCCTTGGTACACTTGGACGCCTTTATGAGATCATAAGTACATTTCAACGTCTTTGTGAAGTCCTTGGTCCATCTCAACGACTTTATGAGACACCTGGTCCACTTGGATTTCTCTATGAGATCATTAGTGTATTTCATCGTCTTTATGGCGCACTTACTTCACTTCGAAGCCTTTATGTCATTTGTCTTGGTGCTCATAAGAACAGCAAAAAAAAGAAACTTGGCTGAACATATGAGCCATAGGAAACACTTTGGGGGGGGGGGGGGGGGAAGGGTGTATACATACATAAAGGGACACCCCAATCCAAATTAAAGTATAAACCAACTCACAAGAAAGGATCAGAGTAGCACTTTCCAGCTGAAAACCGAACACATGCCACTTAACAAGCACCTGAACAGAATCCAATCACAACACACTCCAGAGTGACATGAGTGACTGTGTTCACACCCATACGAAACCGTTGATCATCATCTCTTTGAGTGCTAGGCGATCAGCGATGTTAGGACAATTATTCTTCCTCCTAGGCAAGATGAATGTAACAACAACTAACTAACACCTGCACATACCATCACATGACATTGGGCCGGAGGGCGAGAGCTCGGATGCTGCTGTAACCGTAACAACAAAGCATCCAGCGTATTATTATTTAGACATTTGTGCTTTGTAACTTGCCTATAAAAAGCCCTTTGTCCAGTGACTTTGACATAACTCAATTCATCATCATTCTCATCGCTCAATTCATTACTCACATCCTCATCCATACTCAAAAATAGGTCATCGTAGTCACCACAACATCACCATCCAATTAAACCATCTGCGATAAATTGTAGCAAACGGCCTTTATTCCTCATGTTCTATAAATCACCCCACCCTTTTTTCCCCGTCCTAGTTGGACAATTAAAACTAATTTTTTTGTAAACAATTACTTATAAATTTCTTTTTTATTTCGTAGATTTAAAAAAAACTCTGCAGTTTTCCATTTTTATAATTATATTTCTAAACCAGGCAATACCATTTCAACTAGGGAACTGGAGCTGGGCGGGGCGTAAAAGGGGGCGTGGCGGATCATGGCCAGCCCAGCATCCATGCATGTTTAGTTTCATTGAATCTCGGCAAATTTCGGATCCATATCATTGACAGATGGTGTGTACTTTGAAGTGTTGCAAGTTAACGACTCTGAAACAAAGGCAAAAATGACAAAGTACGAGAAGATAATATCAACAATCACATCTGTTTTCCCCTGGCATAATTACGGGGGCTTTCGTTGGGGTAAACAATGGCTGTGGTGTACACACGATGTATCAACAGTCAATGCAGTTCGGCACTTTGTGTCTAGACACTGTCGCTGGTTTGCTTGTATTGTTGTGGCTGGAAGAAAAGCAGGAGGATTTGGGAGCGGTATTAATCACAAGCATACACACCATCCCGTACACCTCCCAGCACATCATCCCGTACACCTCCCAGCACACCATCCCGTACACCTCCCAGCACACCATCCCGTACACCTCCCAGCACACCATCCCGTACACCTCCCAGCACACCATCCTGTACACCATCCCGTACACCTACCATCACACCATCCCGTACACTTTCCATTACACCATCCCGTACACCTTCCAGCACACCATCCCGTACACCTTCCAGCACACCATCCCGTACACCTTCCAGCACACCATCCCGTACAACTTCCATCTCACCATCCCGTACACCTTCCATCACACCATCCCGTACACCTTCCATCACACCATCCCGTACACCTTCCAGCACACCATCCTGTACAACTTCCAGCACACCATCCCGTACACCTTCCAGCACACCATCATGTACAACTTCCAGCACACCATTTTAGTAAACCTGTCCGGTACAAATTTGCTTTTAGTAAACATTCGTGTACCAACTAGACTTTCAGCAAACATTCTCGTACTTCCTTGTCATTTGCTAAACCTTCTCATACTTTCTTGTCATTTGCTAAACCTTCTCATACTTTCTTGTCATTTGCTAAACCTTCTCATACTTCCTTGTCATTTGCTAAACCTTCTCATACTTTCTTGTCATTTGCTAAACCTTCTCGTACTTCCTTGTCATTTGCTAAACCTTCTCATACTTCCTTGTCATTTGCTAAACATTCTCATACTTCCTTGTCATTTGCTAAACCTTCTCGTACTTCCTTGTCATTTGCTAAACATTCTCATACTTCCTTGTCATTTGCTAAACCTTCTCGTACTTCCTTGTCATTTGCTAAACCTTCTCGTACTTCCTTGTCATTTGCTAAACCTTCTCGTACTTCCTTGTCATTTGCTAAACCTTCTCGTACTTCCTTGTCATTTGCTAAACCTTCTCGTACTTCCTTGTCATTTGCTAAACCTTCTCGTACTTTCTTGGCCTTTAGCAGTGGCAAAGCGTGATGATAATTTTAGGGTAAGCTGAATCATGAACATAAAGTGCACACTTAGCGATGTCGAAAACTTGATGAAAAGTACTTCGTTTTTGGAGGTAGTTGGAACCCTTTCTGTCGACCTACTTCTGCACAGTTGTCTACGTTTTCTTGTAAACAAGCTCTAAGCGTCATTGTTTCATTTCTGAAAAAAATATATATCACTCTCTAACATAGGATTGAAAGCGCACTTACAAGACAGTTCCTCTTCTATTGAAATAGTAGCCAGATTAGATAGTCTATTATTGGTCATATAATTGTGCAGATGTGTTTAAATTCTTGTCAATGTATTCATTGGACGTTCTGCAGTAGCCGAGCTCACTGGAATACCGAAATCAGTTGCAGTGTCTTGCCCGTCAGTTCATACACTGTATGGAGGTCGTTCTCTACAATGAAATCCAATAATTCAATGCAATGTTTGGCTTTGTCTTCTCAGTTCTAAATATTTACCAATTCCTTGTGTAGTGCTACAAATTTTAACACCGTAGGATATGTGTTTCAGTTTTTTTAAACTGACTGTCAGGAAAACATTTATTGAGCTGCGTACATTTTGCATGGTATTTTTCCTTTCAGATACACTTTTTGTTCAAAAGACAAAACATCAATATAATTGTTTAACAAAACGTCAACTGAATCGAAAGAATCATTGTTCATGCCTACAGCTTCTCCCATTTTTAAACTGTATTTTCACATTATAAAACATTACTGATATACTGATTGATACATATTACTGATTACCCGACATTTGACACAGCTTCAGACAACTCAATAAAATGATAACATTCAAATCGCAATCACAAAACTAAACAAAAACTGCATGGAAATAACATTTCAAACACAGTTTAAGAATTTGGAATAAACTATTCAGTAAAATTATCAAATTCACTCAATAGTCTTATAACATTACAAATAAAACTGTTAGATAGCGCTAAAAAATGTAATTCAATTATACTTCAGCTATGACGTTGCGTGTCATCTAAAAAATGCTTTTTTATTTTTTATAGTGAATTAATTTGGCTAAAAATCCACAAAAGGGTTATAGAGAAAGATATAAATTTGTGCGTTAGAAAAGTTGTAACTGAAAAGTACAGTGGAGTGGACAATATATTGAATATCTTAGCATTTGTATAATTGCTTGCTTTTTGTTCAAACACAACAACCAGCTATCAAATTTACCAAAACTATAGATAAATGATTGCACAATTTTTAAAAATACAACTGCTGTACATACAAACGGCTATTATAGATGGTATATCTAATTTATTTATGGCCACTGTGGAGCAGGACGCAAATGGTAGATAAGTGACAAGGTGATGACAGGAATGACATTTGTCAAATTGCTTGCTTTGTGTTCAAACTCAGCAGCCATCCATCAAATGTATTAAACATGCAACTAAATTGATGCAACATTTTAAAAAGACAACTGCTGTACTTAAAAATGGATATTGTTTGTTGTGTAAATATGCAAACGTTCCTCTATTTTGCAATTGCTTATAAATTCCTATTCCCACTACTAATTTTCAAACAATGGCTTCAGTATTGCAAAGGTTAATTTCAGCTTACATTTATATACATCGACCCACTCCCCCCTCCCCGTGCAATCCCCGAAATCTCAGATTATCCAGTAGAAATAACATCATTCGTCACGTGTATCACAGAGAGTTCAATTTCTAGCTGAACACTTTTTGAAACGTTCACCTTTTCTTTAAAACAGAAATCTAGTCAGGAAAGGCCGGGCTAATTTGTGGCTATTTGGCTGTGAGAAAAACTAGCGCCCTAATAACCGTCTCCTAGCTACCAATTTATCTGATTCCTTCGCTGTGTTAGGCTGGACGTAAACATCTTTGCCGCTTCGCGCGTTTTCTAACATGTAAAACACATAAACAAAAATGACCATTACAATTTCAATTTCTAATTATTTCACACCAGTTTTATGCAAATGGCTGTCTTCTCTAATTCTTCAAAATCTTTTGGGATAGCTCAGCCTATCCTGTCTATTCTAATGTTTCGCTACTGGTCTTCAGTAAACTTTCCTGAACCCCTGACTTTTAGAAAACATTCCTGAAACCGCCATAGTTTATAGTATACATGCTCTTACACCTTTGGTTCTCCGTAAACCGTCCATCAAGGCATCGGACTTGAGGCACCCTATGAGGAAGTTAAAACAGTATTCACGTTCAAACCCAGTAAGATTGTACACGCATTCGACATGGTGCGTAACGCCATTCTTTGCCAAACCCTAGATGGATGATCTCTGCCAGCAGCCAAAACACCCCAACATTCCGCCCATTAGCCGGATTATATCAGAGCCGGTCACATAGGATCAAAGCTATTAAACGCCAAACAATCCTCTGCTACATTACACTCGCCTTAATCCCAAACGGCGACGAGTTAGGCATAAAATGCGTTTATGAATTCACTGCGCCCAACATCAAACAGCGAGGGAACAATCAAGGAAATAAATGAGGCGACGTGTCAATAAAGTTATATTCAAGGTTAATGGGTGCAAGCGCCAAGCGTTAATGTGCAAATCCACGTTCCATCTATTGCTGCTATGGTTTTCATACTATGTTGCTGAGATACATTTTTGATATCCGAATTAAATTGTTGGACACGGACGCTTATGCTGGAATGTTTGATGCTTGTTTGTGCTTGGTTTCAGCTTTCTTAAGCTGGAAAATCCCATAGCACATTTTGTTGTTAGGGGTGGCGTGTTAGAAGAGGCTTTATTGAAAGATGGTTTTCTTTTTAGCTGGGACTGTTCTTGCGTGTGTGCATTGAAGTGGTAGAGAGTTCACTTCTTCGTATTCTTTGTCTTCTTGTGTTTGCATCTTTGATGTTTAAACCGTCAGACCAGTTCTAGTGATGAGCTCAACTGTCTACTGGAGCTCCTCTTTAACTCCATAGAGGGGGGGGGGGGGTGGAGACTAACGTCTGGTCAGGCAAAACATAATGATCAGACATGTTACTCAGGGTCAAGCAACATATACTGATCAGACATGTTAGTGAGGGTCAAGGTTAGTCAGGGTCAAGCAAACCATAATGATCAGACATGTTACTCAGTCAGGCAAAACATACTGATTAGACATGTTAGTGAGGGTCAAGGTTAGTCAGGGTCAAGCAAACCATAATGATCAGACATGTTACTCAGAGTCAGGCAAAACATACTGATTAGACGTGTTAGTGAGGGTCAAGGTTAGTCAGGGTCAAGCAAAACATAATGATCAGACATGTTACTCAGAGTCAGGCAAAACATACTGATTAGACATGTTAGTGAGGGTCAAGGTTAGTCAGGGTCAAGCAAAATATACTGATCAGACATGTTAGTTAGGGTCAAGGAAAATGTACTTGCCAAGACCCCACCTCCCTGGAAACGGGCTGTTTTCACGGCAGCCTGGCTAACGAGGTGAAGAACGACGTGATCCCTATAGTACTGAGTGACACGCAGATAAAGACAAGCATAGCACAACCGCCTGGAGAACTCCAGTCCACCTTTATCAGCTTGCTCGGGATATGAGAAAAGCTACAACAACCCGTAAGTAAACATCCTTTTCATGGCAAACACAAGAGTATCCCTACTCATTGTGGGCATTCAACAACATAATCAACAACAACAACAACATCATCAACAACAACAACAACAACAACAACAACAACAACAACAACAACAACAACAACAACAACAACAACAACAACAACAACAACAACAACTCCATACAGATTTGAGTCATGTGTTCAATCGATGGGCCAGTGTATATTTTTTAATAGGATGTACAGTGGGTAGTCCTGTAATAAATGCGCTATAGTTAGTTAGTAGTCCACATATGCAGCTATATAGTTAGTTATTAAAGTCCACATATTGAACTCTATAATTAGTTAGTAAAGTACACATATGCAGCTCTATAGTTGATTAGCAAAGTACACATATGCAGCTCTATAGTTAGTTAGTAAAGTGCACATATGCAGCTCTATAGTTAGTTAGTAAAGTACACATATGCAGCTCTATAGTTAGTTAGTAAAGTACACATATGCATCTCTATAGTTATAAAGTACACATATGCAGCTCTATAGTTAGTTAGCAAAGTACACATATGCATAGTGGTGAAGCTGTCTGTTCTCTTTGCTGTGACCTGTTCAGAGGCGAAGTATGGTGATCTGTCCCTGCCAAAGTTGCGGCATTCTTCATTTGGTTGATTGTGTTCAGGACAGCCTGGATAGCTCTTTTGTCTGTCAAAGTATGCGTTTTCAATATCGTCTTGTAGAAATGTCATCCCCGTATGCAAGTCTACCTGCCTTCAAACGGCTCAAAATCTATTGATAAATACCAGCAAGACTAAGACAATGAGCACTAACAAGGCTAAAGCCAGACCCAAAGTTATCCTAGAGAAACAAAAAGGTCAGAACGTCACGAGTTTTCAGTATATCGGCTCGACTATAGGAAACAACGGAGATTGTCAACAAGAAATAAAGAGAAGAATGGCCGTGGCACTACAGAAGTTAACTGAAATGAAAAACGTATGGCAGAAAACTAACACAGTGACATCAAGAGTGACCATGTAGACTAGCATATTCCCGGTGGCGGCGTAAGGATGCGAGAGATGGGCAACCACACAAATCATAAGGAAGAAGATTGACTGCTTCAAGCAACATGCTCAAGCAATTTCAGAGCGGAAGCAGAGGCATTGAAGGCTGCAGTAGAAGTAATACTGACAGGCCTAAGCAATGAAAGCCAGATAGTCTTGTTTACAATTACTCCTTCCGTGGTTACAGCACTAAAAAGCCAGAAAAATACAGAACGTTATGACATAAGAGCAGTACTCTGTCAACTATGCCAGCAGTCCACACCCAAAAGAGTAGTGGTACAGTTGGTTGCATCCCATTGTAACATTCAAGGCAACGAGGAGGCAGACAGACTGGCAAAAGAAGGTGCAAGGTTACCACAACCAGATTCTAGTGTGACCTACAAAAAGTCCAACAGGTTTATTAGGACCAGATAGGGCCAAATAGGAAACAGAGCATACTGGCTACACAAAAAACGTTGCCTATTACCAGTTGAACAGAAGAGAGCAGGTCGTGGTCTTCAGACTCCGCACAGGCCACAACAGATTGAGGTGCCATCTTTTCAATAAACTGAAGATAGGTGCTACTGACAAATGCCCCTGTGGTACAGGGAAAATGACCGCTGAACATCTGCTGCAAAATTGCCCGACATACGAGGACCAGAGAAAGTACATGTGTCCATCATCAGTACCAGCACTAGACAAGCTCTATGGCAGTGTCGACAGCCTCAGGATGACTGATGCATTCTTCGAACATATTCAAGTTGACGTCTGACAGCGTACGAAGAAGAAGAAGAAGAAGAAGAAGAAGAAGAAGAAGAAGAAGAAGAAAAAGAAGAAGAAGAATAAGAATAAGAAGAAGAAGAAGAAGAAGAAGAAGAAAAAGAAGAAGAAGAAGAAGAAGAAGAAGAAGAAGAAGAAGAAGAAGAAGAAGAAGAAGAAGAAGAAGAAAAAGAAGAAGAAGAATGTTTCCAGCCAAATGCTACATAAGACTGCTTAAAATACTGTGGATAGCAAAAGAGAAAAAACGCAGAAGTCCTACAAGAGCTCTATCCAGAACAAAACTAACCAGTAAACAACATACATCATAATCAAGAATGTCCTGTACAGAACGTCGCTCCCATCATAGTCTGTCTGAAAGAAACTTCCCATTGCCAATACTTCAGCAGCCAGGCATTCCTGGATATCTTGGTGCCATCGTCATCTCGGTCTACCGATGGCTCTATTGAAGGCACCATGCCTTCAATACTGTTCTAAAACAACATTATGTCTAGAAAAATAACACATCAAATGTCACAATGGACTAGAAAGAACTATATATGGTACCTGGTAAGAGCAGCATAGACAGACCGAGGAGAAGATGGACAAGGGACATTACAGAATCTCTGGAGTTGACAGTGGCAGAGGTGGGAGAGCTGGCTACGCCCTCACTGCCTGAGATTAAGCAGATCTCATATCGGACAGAATACTTAACTAAAAGGGCTGTCTGAACGAAAAGAATTGTTATTTGCGAATGCCCACAATGAGTAGATCACTCAATCTTGCGCCCTTTTGGAGAGCTGGCTACGCCCTCACTGCCTGAGATTAAGCAGATCTCATATCGGACAGAATACTTAACTAAAAGGGATGTCTGAACGAAAAGAATTGTTATTTGCGAATGCCCACAATGAATAGATCACTCAATCTTGCGCCCTAAAAAGGATGTTAAGTGGCGGGCTGCAGTAGCTTTTCTCACATCCCGAGCTTGCTGATGAAGGTGGACCGGGGTCCTCGAGGCGGATGTGCTATGCTTGGCTTCATCTGCGTGCGACTCACTACTACGGGGATCACGTCGATCACTCATCTTTTTAGCCAAACTGCCATGGAAACAGCCCATTTATAGATAGCGTTACTAGGAAACCGAGGTGAGAGTCTTGGCCAGTATGTTTTGCCTGACCATTACTAAAGGTCTTCATCACTCGTGATGGACGAACAACAGACTCTGCAATAAAGAACATGCAACGATAATTTCGTTACAGGGCATCTGGATTAAACTAAAATTGTCTTTTATTCGCATACTCTGTGAAATTTAGGATCGAGCGGCTGAGCTGTAAGGATGCTGCCTCTTAATTCAGGGTACACGAGTTCAATACCTCGAACAAACCTATACTTTATTTATTGAGTATAAAATAAACACTTGGCCTGTAATTTTCGAGACGACTGCCTAGTCAAGCGGCCTTTGTTAATCAACAGTACAAATCCTCCCGGTGAACATCAGCAAAGTGAATAAACACCGTAGTCGGGCGGTAGCATTAGTAGTAGTAGTAGTAGTAGTAGTAGTAGTAGTAGTTGTAGTAGTGGTAGTAGTAGTAGTAATAGTTGTTGTGGTAGTAGTAGTAGTAGTAGTTGTGGTAGTAGTAGTAGTTGTTGTGGTAGTAGTAGTAATAGTAGTTGTGGTAGTAGTGGTGGTGGTGATAGTAGTCGTGGTGGTGGTTGCAGAAATAGTGGTGGTGGTAGTAGCAGTAGTAGTAGTAGTAGCAGTAGTAGCAGCAGTAGTAGTAGCAATAGTAGTACACAGCAGCAGTAGTAGTAATAATATTAGTAGTAATAGTAGTAGTAGCAGTAGTAGTAGTAGTATTCAGCAGCAGCAGCAGTAGTAGTAGTAGTAGTAGTAGTAGTATAAAGCAGCAGCAGCAGCAGCAGCAGTAGTAGTAGTAGTAGTAGTAGTAGTAGTAGTAGTAGTATACAGCAGCAGCAGCAGTAGTAGTAGTAGTATTCAGCAGCAGCAGCAGCAGTAGTAGTAGTAGTAGTAGTATTCAGCAGTAGTAGTAGTAGTATTAGTAGTAGTAGTAGTAGTAGTAGTAGTATTCAGCAGTAGTAGTAGTAGTATTAGTAGTAGTAGTAGTAGTAGTAGTATTCAGCAGTAGTATTCAGCAGTAGTAGTAGTAGTATTAGTAGTAGTAGTAGTAGTAGTAGTAGTAGTATTCAGCAGTAGTAGTAGTAGTATTAGTAGTAGTAGTAGTAGTAGTATTCAGCAGCAGTAGTAGTAGTAGTAGTAGTAGTAGTAGTAGTAGTATTCAGCAGTAGTAGTAGTAGTATTAGTAGTAGTAGTATTCAGCAGCAGTAGTAGTAGCAGCACCAGCAGCATTAATGAGTTATCAATTTGTTTTACTTCCAAGTTGCATCCAATGCCGCAAACAGTCCTGAGGGGCTTGCAACAGCGCGCGACTAGCCAGGTGAACCTGCGCGGCTCCTCGCTCGCGCTTTGGTTATGCACAGTTTTAAAATTGATATGTACTTATCGAAAGGATGTGAGTCACCTCTGACTCCCGACAAGGTCTGGACGACCTAGATGTCTTGTAGCGGTACCAGGCTTGACAGAAGCTGTCTTAAATGGTGAGAGCGGAATACGAACGAAAAGGCCGTTCTACAAGACCATTTCAATACTGGATTTAAGCTGAATGTCCAAAACTCATTCTCTGACTCATGTAGTGATGGGGGGACTGTTAGAGAGGTGTGGACGCGTAGATGTGGTTGGTTGGGGAGGGCGTGGGTCGGGAATAGATTTATTAGGTACTGTATGTGTGTGGATCTGTTAGGGTGTTTATATGAGTGTATTGGGTGGGTGTGTATTCAATTTGTGCAACAACGATGGCGTCGTAGCTGGCTGCGGGTCTATATTGTTCTACTGTTTTGGTTAATTATGGATGCCGCCAGACCTCGGATTTGGCTGGAATTTACACTAGTCGACGACTTACACTTGTGTTCACGGAAACGTGGTGATGTTTTCCGTTTGGACCGGTTAATTCGTTCGTTTTGTGTGTTTTCTTCCGTCCGATTATCCTGGTCTGGACATCGACTGAATGGCACTACGCTTAAACCTGTGTCGTATTTCATGGCCTAGTTCACACGGCTAAACTTCACGAAATTGGCGTGTGAGAAATTTTGAAACTACTATAATGAACTGAACACAGCCGGGGAGAAATGTCAGACTCACTAACACGTTGAGTAATGTCCCTACGACCTCTTGTGGTTATGGAACAGGCACGACACACAACGTTAGATATCATCCCCCTCCGCTGCCTTGCGGGATACCTGTTTACGGGAAAGGCTTCGGGAGTAAACCCTGAGGAAAAATCTGCATCATATGCAATCTCCAGTCGTCTCGATAAATATGTTGCCACTTGCCAAAGGTAACTCAGGACCAGAGAGTGAGGTTGACAAGAGGCGCAGTTCTTTCATCACTGTAATCCATATCACCGCGCAGGTCACCCATTTCAACGGACACAGCAAGAGAAAAGGCTGTTCACATGGCTGGATATAGAGAGTGGTCTTCATCACTTGTGATGGTCGAACCTCATCAATTGGGGGGGGGGGGGGGGGAAGAGGAAGAGACAAGGATTGGAATGGATCAACCGATAAGTTCTTCTTCTTTTTCTTCGTTCTCTAATAATCGCGTCTATCCCCCTCATAAACCTGGCGGTCCTTCCCAGGCCTGTCTCATCGCCATACAGTTTATCTCGCAGTTTGGTTGGGGAGGGTCGCATATTCACTCTGCTCTTCTCATGGAACCGACATATCCGTAGAACATGTTTCACTGTTTGTTCTCTCCACATGGGCACATGTCTGCGTGTTCAATTTTAATTTGCTGAACAGATGATTTTTCAGTCTTCAGTGACCTATTCGAAGTCTGAATATTGTCACAGGATCTCTTCTTGGCAAAGGGTAGCATGCTTCAGATCCTTGGTGTTCTCTTTGCCACGTATCTTTCAAGTTAAATCTTATCATTGTCTTCATATCTCCGTGTGTATCTCTGTGATCATTTTGGAGTTTGGCGCATCCCTCTTTTGCCAGTCTAAATGCCTCCTCATTTCTGCGTATTTTGCAGTGTGCAGGGGCCCACAGAGATTTTACTGTTTAAATTTTGGCTTACATTTATGAGTACCTCAGACAGTTAATTGTTCTTATTGTTTCTGAGGACCATTATGACTGACGGAGGAATCTGTAAGGAAGACTATCTTGTCTCTGACATGGTTAGTGTTTTCCACGATGGCTAATGCAGCTATTTTTAGTGTCTCAGCCTCATATCTGAAGACGCTCGAAAATTTTCCAGTAGCCATTGAGAAAAATGAAAAGATGTATTGGAGAGGGATGAAAAGGGGGGGTGGGGGGGGGGGGGGTGTGTGTGGATCTATTAAGCAGCATGGTAGCAATTGGAATTAGGTGGGAGTATTAACGTGATGTTGATCTACTGGCGGATGTTGGTCTACTGAGGGTGTGTCAGGACAATTTCAATGACCCCCAAGCCCCCATATCAGGATAAGTTCAATGACCTAAGCCCCCATATCAGGACCAGTTCAATGACTCAAGCCCCCATATCAGGACAACTTCAATGACCCCCAAGCCCCCATACCAGGACACGTTCAATGACCCTCCCCCCCCCCCCAAAGCCCCCATACCAGGACACGTTCAATGATCCAAGCTCCCATATCAGGACAAGTTCAATGACCCCCAAGCCCCCATATCAGGACAAGTTCAATGACCCAAGCCCCCATATCAGGACACGTTCAATGACCCAAGCCCCCATATCAGGACAAGTTCAATGACCCAAGCCCATTTATCGGGACAAGTTCAATGACCCAAGCCCCCATTTCAGGACAAGTTCAATGACCCAAGCCCCCATATCAAGACAAGTTCAATGACCCAAGCCCCCATACCAGGACAAGTTCAATGACCTAAACTGCCCATATCAGGACAAGTTTAATGACCTAATCCCTATATAAGGACACGTTCAATGACCCAAACCCCCATATCAAGACAAGTTCAATGACCCAACACCCACATCAGGGCAAGTTCAATGACCCAATACCCACATCAGGGCAAGTTCAATGACCCAAGCCCCCATATCAGGACAAGTTCAATGACCCAATACCCACATCAGGACAAGTTTAATGACCTAATCCCCACATCAGGACAAGTTTAATGACCTAATCTCCACATCAGGACAAGTTCAATGATCCAACCCCCCATATCAGGACAAGTTCAATGACCCATAACAAACCATATCAAAGTCTCCTCTGGGGTGTGTTTCTTGTTCTCGTTAATCTTGCCTGTTCCTCTAAGAATGTTCCAAAATATCTTAACTTGTCTCTAGTTTGGGTATATTTCCTTCTAGTCTAAGAATGTTCCAAGATATCTTAAACTTCTCTCTAGTTTGAGTATATTTCCTTCTAGTCTAAGAATGTTCCAAAATATCTTAAACTTGTCTCTAGTTTGAGTATATTTCCTTCTAGCCTTGATATAAAGGTGTGGTCTCCTGCGTTATAACTTTAAAAAATATTTAGCTTTAGTAGGCATTTGTCACAGTCGCACTGTGAACCAAATTCAGCCTTGGGTAGGACGGGAGTTTACGACAAAAGTAATGATAACCCCCACCTCATACTGCTGGCACGGATCAAAGTAGAGTAAGTAGCATGTCCTGTACAGAATGTAGCGCCTTACAATCACAAACTTATTTGGCTGTTATATTTTTATAAGCAAGTGTGCAGAACGGTAGGTTGCCATTACTTTCCGTACGCGGAGAGAAAGCAAAAAAACCACGTTTGCCAAACTGGAAACGAGAATGATTCGAACCTCGTGCGTTCGGATTGTGAAACAGACGCTTCACCCCTAGACCACGCAGCCTCGTGGGATCAAGGTATCGAGACGTTATTGTGCTAGGTCACCACTGTTTATGAGGTGGGATTTCAGTTCCCTCCCTCGTTGCCTTTCTTTTCTCAACAGTAACCCTGGTACCCATTCACAGATGGTTCGACTGGCGAGCAAAATCAAAATTGTTAATTATGAGTTGTTTGATTCGTAGGATTTTTTCTTTATTTTTTTTCCCCGTCTCTCGTTCTTAAAATGACGTTTGTGGCGCTGCGGCGTAGTTTACAGGGACGCTGCGATATCTGCGTCTTTAGGTCCAACACATCGTATTTTAGCGTGACATTCTGTATCACATACCACGCCTGTCTCCCACACCGCTGTTCATCAATAACTTGTTGTCTTCCGTTTTGAAATATGTATACCCATGCATACACTCTCCTCTGGCCCAAAGAACTGTCGCCATATTGAACCTTCATTTTTCTGCAGATTTCAGAATGTTCCACACCGTCTGAGCACAAAACAAACTAATAACGCCTCGTTGTTCTTCTACGGTGCAAGTCGACAATGGGGCGGCCATGTTGTACGCTAACTTTTGCATGCGTTCGATCCTCACAATCCCTAAATGGAGTATTGCTAAATAGCTATTGTATGTCCTGAAATAAGATTGTCCGTTGTACATATACTCTTATATGCACTTTATAGTAAATTTGTTTCCACTTAACGACTGTCTCGCACACAAATTTCGTGCTCTATCGTGGGCACTGCCTGTTCTATGAACCCTTGCCCGCTCTTTCAACAGTTTCACACTAGTGATTTTGAATCCATTGATTATGAGCAAACCCAATTTTATTGAATTATTTACCTTTTCTTGCTCTCCATGTTTTCAAAACCTTACAGTGGGATTAACTTGATATTGGAGTTCAATTTTATTTTTTATGTCGAACTTAATTTCCATACGTTCCCAAATGCAATAAAAGCTCCTTTCGCCTTTTGTGTTCACACTTTAATATGTTTAACCACGCCTCTTAACAACATACAATGTTCTACATTTTTTATCCACATTGCAATATCAATATTGCTGCGGGGCATGAGAAACCCCGTGCTGTCTGTATGTGACCCGCGAGTCGCGTGCTTAGGACCTGGGGCCCCACATACTAAACCTCACACAGTAATTCAGATCTTTAGTGTCAACCTCCAGATTTTTGCCTCCCATTCTATTGTCAATCTATTTAATTCCCCTCCCTGGAATATTCACGTAAGCATACCAGCACAATGAGGTTTAATTAATCCCCCCGTGAATCCCCTCGCTGGCTGAACGAATCAGATAAAGAATGGCGGAATAGAAGTACGAGGCTCTCACGAGAGTTGGGATAATGCAAAACAGGAATGACAAACGACAGCTAATCTTAGTTATCTGTAGGTGGTGGATTGAGGGTTCCAGGATTTTCGGATTAAATTGAATCAGTGGCGTAGAAACTGAAAGGATGGGTATGAGCAATGCTGCTAGTCTAAATTGTGTAACATCCAAGTTCGAACGTTATAAACGTATTCAATGTATGCAAATGTTGACATTAATATATGTATATAGTTAGAAAATACAGATGGGGGGGGGGGGGGGGGGATTCATGCATGTTATACGATGGTCTGACAACCGAGGGACACATAGAGGTATGTACTAGTGGCCCTACAACTTCCAACGGTCTCCAGGACGTTCACTAATGCGATGTAGAGATGGTCTGCGAGTTGCTCTTGGTACGACGTGGTTCTCCAAGGCAAAGGACAGATATGTATTTAGACGTCATTTGGCTACCTGGCATCAGTCATCCAATATCTGATTGGTTACAGGGATTACAAGTCACAAGTTACACTAACATATATATGTATATATCAAAGCCCACCGCTCCTCTCGGCAGATAGACCATTGATAACATCCATATACGGTCCTGGGCTGCTCCTTCTGTCTAGGTGTATTCATTTAATCGTAGTTCATTCTCACATTCTTTTGTGTGTATTTTATGGTCTACATCTCTCTATCTTTCTCTCTATCGCTCTCTCTCTCTCCCCTCCCCCCTTGATGATTTCATATGTGCATGTCTGGCTATGTTGGACGGTGCCTTCGGTAGCGTATGTCCTATCCAGCCCCATTTTCTTCGCTTAGCTTGCTGTTCCAGTGGATGTTGTTGGTTCCTTTTCCGAAGGCATTCATTCCTGACTATATCCTGCAACTGTTTGCTCATTAACCGTCGTAGGAATTTGTTAATGAAGGACTGGATTCTTAGGTGTGTGGCCTTTCTTGCTCTCCATGTTTCTGCTCCATACAACAGCACCGACATAACACTGGCGTTGAATATTCTAACTCTGGTATGAATTTTGATTTCTCTAAATATCCATATGTTGTTTAGTGTCTTACCTGATCATCCTATGGTTAGCCAATGCTGAAAGAGGCTAACTAACTAATTAACTAGCTAACCAATTTGCCCTCTCACTCTAGCAGAGAAGCCCCAGCCTGACCTCTCACTCTATCAGAGAAGCCCCAACCTGACCTCTCACTCTAGCAGAGACGCCCCAACCTGACCTCTCACTCTAACTGAAAAGCCTCAAACTAATATCTCATTGCAATGCACTAATCCATTGGCACATATGACGACACCACTATCATGAGACAAACATACAATTAGCCACATATCTCTCCCTCATTTGGCTCCCTTTGAAGCATAAAGTCCCCGTGCGTCAGATCTTTCATAACAGGAGTTTGGCGCAAAAGTATTTTACATTTTGTCTTGCAGCGGTTTCTGCAGAATTGTTTTTTTTACATTATGAAGTTGCTAGACTCAAAATAAATTTTCCTTACCCAGCCTTTACCTCTTTCGTATTCAGACCTCGACTTCCATGACATAACAAAGGCAGAAGTCGTCTCAAGGCTTCGTGCTCTTCCATACAGCTTCTCGTGGAAGGACATTGGCGGTTGTCAAATGCTACTTCTTTTGTCGGTATACAGTGGGCAGGACTGGGAAATGTGTTCTGCTGTCGTGAGGGCTGTGCCGCAGGTACAAAGATCCGTAGTGCCAATCTTGAACTTATTGTACAGATGACATCTCAGTCTGTTGTGACCTGTGCGTAGCCGGAGAATAATCACCTGGTCTCGCCTGGAGAGTTGATGGTAGGTATCGTTTTCTTTGTGGCCAGTGTAGCCTTTCTTTGCATTTTGTTCTCTACGTTTCCCTGATGGCTGATTTTGTCTTATCGTATGTGATTGCTGTATCATCACTCTGCTGCAGTGTTCATCCCTCTCTACCGAGTCTGTCTGTCTCCTCGTTGAGTGTGGGCAAGTATCCACTTCACTAAGCTTTTTATCAAACACTGGGACACGCGTTCGAGTGCGTCTGCCATAGAGCCGAGTTCATTCTTGCACCCGCCTATTACGATATGAATGGAAGGAGTAGTGGGCATATTCTTTCCTCCCAGAGTAAGAAGTCCCAAAAGGGAGCGAAAAAAAATTGATACCGTAACATACCCAGCACGTTGCAGATGCGACTATTGAAAACTGGACAGGCGCCTGCTACTCTATTATGTAGCAACTTTAAGCCACACAAACTTCAACAGATATGGACAAACAACTGCCGAATACATGCATTTATTGAATACCTATGCTCTACATGGAGCTGTAGAAGTTTCGCTTGATTGACTTATTGATTTTAAAACTATAGTAGCATATCCCTCCTTAGCCACGTTGGAATAATTTTCTCACGGGTCCTAGAGCAACGAGTTCGAGCTATTGTGGAGCCGCTGTTCAGATCTTAACAATCAGACTTCCGGAAAAGCAGGGGATATACGGATGCTTTATTTACGCTCAGACAGTTCAGTGAATAAACCATAGAATACAATAAGAAACTCGACATGATCTTCATTGGTCAGGAAAAGGCATTTGACCGGGTAAACTGTAGGCTTTGGGGGGTATTGGGGGACTATAGTGTGAAGGGTCAACTACTGGATATCATTCGTGCCTTGTACGTAAACAGCGAAGGTGCATTACGAACAAATGCTGGTATGATAGATTCGTTGCCAGTGCTGAGTGGTGTACGACTGGTGTATGTGTTTTCTCTACTTATGTTGATAATGTTTATGTATAAATTTACGCAGTTTGCTAACCCCCACGAGGAGATCCTCAATGAACTGTTGTTTGATGATGATCAGGTCACCTTTTATCAAAATGGAGAATACCTACAACACCACCTGAACAATCTAAATTTCGTGTGTACGGAATATGCCATGAAGATCAACACAGGTAAAACACAGACTATGTTGATATTGCGTGAAAAAGTGTAGAGAAGTTTCCACATCAGTGACATTGATATCAAGCAAGTACGAGAGTTCAAGTAGGTAGTATGTTCGTGGATGAGTAGAAAGAGAGATTGCATATATAATTCAGAAAGCCAAGTGTCCACTATCAAATTCCACCGATTTTGAAATATCCTAGAGCTGCCTGCAAAAGCATTACATTTGCAGGTGGACTAGAGTTCTCCTGGCTGCAGTGCAATTCGAGATTCCCTAGTAAGCTCACCACTATGTGGATCATAGTGCCGATCTCAACCTCTTTAGCCAGACTGCCATGAAACAACATGTTTCCAAGGAGAACTGCTTGGAGGTGAGGTAGGGTTTGAGCAGTATGTTTCACCCGACTCTGACTAGCATAGCTTGATCAGTATGTTTCACTTGCCACTGACTAAAATAGTCTGATCAATCATGTTTCACTTGACACTAACAAGGTCTGATCAGTATGTTTCACCTGACCCTGACTAGCATAGCTTGATCAGTATGTTTCACCTGCCACTGACTAAAATAGTCTGATCAGCCATGTTTCACCTGCCACTGACTAAAATAGTTCGATCAGCCATGTTTCACCTGCCACTAACTAAAATAGTCTGATCAGCCATGTTTCACCTAACACCAGGGATAAAATACGAATAACAACAATCACGCCACCAAAGACAATTCGCCCAAGAGCGATGAATACACTTCGAGTAACTTATGTAACAAAACAAAAGCAACATCAAAACAGCAACAAAATAGGAGCATATGTCTGTTGTAAGGATTTCAAAATCTGTCTCTCCCTTACAAAATCTCTCAAGCGTGGTCTACCGCTTCGGCGCGGGCCACTAGACTCTGACAAACCCTACAAACAGAACGCAACACTGGTCAGATTAACTACAAACGAGAACACAAATGTGGCTCATATAAGGCAGCGATTTCAATCCCCTGGCGAATCTTTGGCCAACGCTGCATACGAGTTGTTTATGTGAACATCAACATTTGATTTTCAAGTTCGCTGCATCCATATGATATATATATATATACACACAAATAAACACACATACACAAGAAGGGCAGTCCCGCAATGCTATTATAAAGCTGCATGAAAGAGAATATTCAACGGAAAATCTTATTTCAGGACACAAAATGGCTCTTTAGCAATACTCCGTGTAGGTATTGGGGCGATAGAGCAGTATGCGCCTGCACAATATGGCGTACAAAATGGCCGCCCTACTGCCGATTTTCAATGTGGAAGAACAACGAGGAGTTATTGCTTTGCGTCTTTGTGGACAGAAGGTGTGAAATCTTCTGAAATCTACATAATAATTTAAGTTCAGTATGGAGAGTTTGTTAGAGGAGAGTGCATGAATTGGTAGAGCAATTTCAAAACGAAAGGCAAAACATCTGTGATTAACCACGTCGTGGGAGACCAGCAAGCGTGGCAACTGGCACAGCGAAACAACAAATCGACCAACTAGTCTGTGGCAACAGGCGAGTCACTATTGATGAAATAGCCCTAGATTCCAACTTGAGTCACAGCGCGGCGCACAAAGTTATCCATGATGACTTCGGTTATAGGAAAGTATGTAACAGATGAGTCACTCAAATGGGGACAAGATGGACATGGAGGGAGAAGTTAATGGATGGTTCTTTTGTTTCTGTTCCGGAGCAGTAACTGGACAATATCCATTGAAGTGTTTATCAACTAACAATGGCGAAATAAGTGTCTGGAATAGCAGTTAACAGATTCAGGGTTGAGGAGCGCCTGAGTTGATATTTGGAAGAACACTGCTTTGTAAACAGTTAAATATATTTACAGCTCTTGGGGTCAAAGACTGGCGGAACAATATCAACATAACCATTTTTAACACCATTAGTAAGGCCATGAGTAACAACATCAACAACAACATCACCAACACCATCAGTAACACCATTTGTAACAACATTAACAAGAACATCAGCAACAACAACAATACCATCAGCCACACCACCAGCCATAACATCAGCCATAACACCAGCCACATCACCAGCCATAACATCAGCAACACCATTAGTAACACCATTTGGAACTACATCAGCAACAATAACAACATCAGCCACAACATCAGCAACACCATCAGCACTCAATCAGCAGCACTATTAGTAACAACACCAGCAACACCATTAGTAACAACATCAACAACAACATCAGCCACAGCATCAGCAACACATCAGTAACAACATCAACAACAACATCAGCAACACTATTAGTAACAAAATCAACAACAACATCATTAACAACATCAGCAACAGCATCAATATCTACAACAACAACATAGGCAACAACATAAACAACAACACCATCAGCAACAACATCAGCAACTGGATCAACAAAAACAACATATACAATAACATCAGCAACAACATCAGCAACAGCATCAATATCTACAACAACATCAGCAACAACATCAATATCTACAACAACATCAGCAACAGCATCAATATCTACAACAACATCAGTAACAAAATCAACAACAACATCAGCAACAACATCAGCAACAGCATCAATATCTACCACAACATCAGCAACAGGATCAACAACAATAACATCTTCAACAATTCCAACCACAATATCAACATCCTCAACAACAATAACAACCTCAATAATAACAACAACAATAGCAACTCCGTAAGTTAGTGTAATCACTTGTGCATAGCAATTCATCATTAGTCATCGAACATTCGATTCCGCACGAAACATAGTGTCTCCGTGGATTCTATCCGTCTGTTCCTATTTTGGGTTGTCTTCTTGAGAGGCGCCTTGGGTCATCGCCAAGTTTATCAGTGAAATGGATGTGGATATTTGAGGGGGGAGAGAAGTCTTAGACGGACCAAAACGTTTACGAAGGAAACATGTACGGTTATTTACGGATAAAATGTACACGTACGATAAAAGCCGCAGATGCGCCATACAGTTTATGAGGAAAATATTGGAAAATGAAAATTACGTTCGGTCATGCAAAACATACTGATCGGACAATGTTATTCACGGTCTGGTGAAAAAACTGACCAAGACCTCAACCTGGAAACAGTACGCTTAGTGGCAGTCTGGCTAACGAGGTTGGGATTGACGTGATCCCTGTAGTGGTGAGCTGCACGAAGATGAAGTCAAGTATAGCTTAACAGCCTAGATGACCCAAGTGTACCTTCATCAGCACGCTCGGGATGTGAGGAAAGCTACTTCTACCCTCCACATGGAGATCAAGATGATGAGCGGCGCATGAGCTGCAACGGTCAGCGACCAATGGCTGACTGCTTGCGTCAGGACCAGCGAACCAGAGCTGTCAAGACCCTTCTACACCTCCACGCCGTGATCCTGGATAACAGGCTGCAACAGAGCAGACTGGCTAATGAGAAGGGATCGATGTGGGAAGGCTAACCCGGTACTAAAAAATGACAGCTAAAGTCGGATGTGCCGGACCAAAAGGTACAAATATCGCAGGTAAGCTGTAAACTACGACACAACGCATTCCGTTCTCCGGACAACATACTGCTACTTGAAAAGCTCCTTCGCGGCTTGGTAGCGGGATAATACGAACGAACGAAGAAGCAGAAGAACTTAACGCCATTTTCAGGGCGCACGAAAAAGGACTCATTGGCGTTAACAACAACACCAACAACAACAAGAACAACATGAAGACAATATGTGATTATTTACGGATAAACTGTATGACGGCGATAGCATCCCAAGATGGACGATACTGTTTATGAAGGAAATATGCGTGGTTATGTAAGAACGATAATGGACGCAGAAGACAGGACATACTCCGATTCAATAACGGACGCAGAAGACAGGACATACTCCGATTCAATAACGGACACAGAAGACAGGACATACTCCGATTCAATAACGGACGCAGAAGACAGGACATACTCCGATTAAATAACGGACGCAGAAGACAGGACATACTCCGATTCAATAACGGACGCAGAAGACAGGACATACTCCGATTCAATAACGGTATCCTTTTTTTACTCTGTGCTATCATCGCACTCTTGCACAACTTTCACACGCGCCTTCAGGGTGAGGTCCTTCCGTTGCACTTTGATCGGGTTGGCTTTTGAGAGCGCACAAACCTAGCATACATCCAAGCACTAGTTCATGCGTCTTAAAATCACCCAATTGACTACGGTCTTGGGTGGAATAGACGCGCCTCCGCCAGTAGAGACTAGTGAGGCAAACATGTAACATTAACATTTTTTAAATACTCCGAAAAAAATGTACTGGAAAACGAATTACAAATGGAAAGATTGAGGACATTAGAGGCCGAGGAAGTGGGAGAACAAAGTTACATCATAACATGACAAGTTGAATGGAGCAGCTCCATGCTTGCAGACGATCTGGCTATGTGGACAACTGGAAAAAAATCTCATTATAGCAAACAATCGGATGCAGCAGTTCCTAACATCGTTGGAGAAGTGGGCGAACTCATGGCTGGTCAAAATAAAGGAAGAAAAAACAACATGTACGATATTCTCGCTTTCAAATAAACCACAGAACACCAAAATAAGTCTTAACGGCAAATATCTGCGGCCAAACGACAACCCAAACTACTTGGGAGTCACATTTGATCGGCGCATGACATTGAAAAGTCAGATCGAGAGAAACCGAATGAGAGCTAGACAAAGAATGGCAATCATGCGGAAACTTGCTGGCACAAGCTGTGGAGCAGACGAAAGTATACTAAAGAAACTGTACACTGGAAGAGCCAGACCAGTTCTCGAGTATGGCATTGCAGCATGGGCAACAGCAGCAAAGGCAAACTTTGATAAAATTAGCAAACTTCAAAACTAAGCCATGAGAGTTATAACAGGAGGCATGAAGTCAACGCCAATTGTAGAACTTGAAAACATTACAAATCTACAATCCATGGCCAACAGAAGAGACTGCAGAGCCAAGATGCAAGCAGAGAAACTCAGAAGACTGGCAGACCATCCAATGCACCAGAGACTGAATAGATTTGGAAAAGGGAAACTAAAGCGGAGAAACTTTGCAGAAATTGCCAAAGCAAACATGAACGACGACCCTATGAACACCATAACAACACCAAAGCCCATCCCTACTGTACGCAAACCCACATGGAAGCAGCAATTCACTCCGGAGGTGGTAGAAAATATACCAGGTATTGGAAACAAGAACAGCCAGACTGAAACAGAAAGAAGAGACATAGTCCTGAGGTACATCGCGGAAAACTACCCAAGCATGGACTGGACCCATGCATACACCGACGGTTCTATAACAAACACAACACAGAATGGAGGAAGGGGGGGGGGGGGGGTATTCCTTAGCCTAACAAATGGTAGAAAAATAACACTGTCAGTGGCAACTGGAAACTTCTCAAGCAATTTCAGAGCGGAAGCAGAGGCACTGAAAGCTGCAGTAAAAGCAATGCTGACAGGCGAAAGCAATGAAAGCCAGATAGTCCTGTTTACAGATGACCTGGCCGTGGTTACAGCACTAAAAAGCCAGAAAAATACAGAACAATGATTTCAGAGCAGTACTCTGTCAACTATGCCAGCAGTCCGCACCAAAAAGAGTAGTGGTACAGTGGGTTCCATCCCACTGTAACATCCAAGGCAACGAGGAGGCAGACAGACTGGCAAAAGAAGGTGCAAGACTACCACAACCAGATTCTAGTGTGACCTACGAAGAGTTCAAAAGGATTATTATGGCCAGATACATGGCCAAATGGGAAACAGAACATACTGGGTACACAAAAAATGATGCCTACTACCAGTTGAACACAAGAGAGCAGGTCGTGGTCTTCAGACTCCGCACAGGCCACAACAGACTGAGGTACCATCTATTCAATAAACTGAAGATAGGTGGTACTGACGAATGCATCTGTGGTACAGGGAAAATGACCGCTGAGCATCTGCTGCAAAATTGCCCGACATACGAGGACCAGATAAAGCACATGTGGCCAACACCAGTGGCAACACTAGACAAGCTGTATGGCATTGTCGACAGCCTCAGGATGACAGCTGCTTTCTTCGAACAAATTCAAGTTGTCGTCTGACAGCGTACGAAGAAGAAGAATGGAGCAGCAACGAACATCTGTAGTTCTGAAATATGAAAATATATTACAAGCAACCCCGAGATATGACACTTAATGATGATAAATATAAGTAGCAATAATAATAATACAACTGGTAACCCAATTAATACGTCGGGCATAGGGCTTATATTAGGACAACTTCAATAGTGACCATATTTCAGAACGAAAATAAGGAATAATGACCTAAATATGACCATGAAGAAAACCAAAATGTTTAAATTGAACACCGCAATCAAATAGCCAGCCATGCTTAGGTGAGTCGCTGGAAGTGATGGATGTATTTGAGTAGCACAATTGATACTTCAGGGGGCACAAAGGTAGATGTAATGGCTAGAATTGAAAAGGCAGAGACAGCATATCTGTTATTGGACAATATATGGGAACCCAGGGAAATGAAGACTAATACCAAGCTAACATTGTTTAATTCCCATGTCAAGTCGGTACTGCTGCACCGTGTAGAAACTTGGAGAGCGGCAAGGACTATACAGAGGAAGCTATAGTCGTTCGTCAATACATGTCTAGGGAGGATAATGGTTACAGACTGACAAGGCATTGCGGGGAACGAGGACCTGTGGGAAAGGAATAAACAGGGAAGCAACATATCAAACGTGGGACACTGTGTTGTATGGGACAAACGCAATGGAAAGTAACATTAAACGTGGGACACTGGGTTGTATGGGACAAACGGTAGGGAAAGTAACATCAAACGTGGGACACTGGGTTGTATGGGACAAACGCTAGGGAAAGTAACATCAAACGTGGGACATTGGGTTGTATGGGACAAACGCTAGGGAAAGTAACATCAAACGTGGCACACTGGGTGGTATGGGACAAACGCTAGGGAAAGTAACATCAAACGTGGGACACTGGGTTGTATGGGACAAACGCTAGGGAAAGTAACATCAAACGTGGCACACTGGGTGGTATGGGACAAACGCTAGAGAAAGTAACATCAAACGTGGGACATTGGGTTGTATGGGACAAACGCTAAGGAAAGTAACATCAAACGTGGGACATTGGCTTGTATGGGACAAACGCTAGGGAAAGTAACATCAAACGTGGCACACTGGGTGGTATGGGACAAACGCTAGGGAAAGTAACATCAAACGTGGCACACTGGGTGGTATGGGACAAACGCTAGAGAAAGTAACATCAAACGTGGGACATTGGGTTGTATGGGACAAACGCTGGGGAAAGAAACATCAAACGTGGAACACTGGGTTGTATGGGACAAACGCTAGGGAAAGTAACATCAAACGTGGCACACTGGGTTGTATGGGATAAACGCTGGGGAAAGTAACATCAAACGTAGGACACTGTGTTGTATGGGACAAACGCAATGGAAAGTAACATCAAACGTGGGACACTGGGTTGTATGGTACAAACGGTAGGGACAGTAACATCAAACGTGGGACACTGGGTTGTATGGGACAAACGCTAGGGAAAGTAACATCAAACGTTGGACACTGTGTTGTATGGGACAAACGCAATGGATAGTAACATCAAACGTGGGACACTGAGTTGTATGGGACAAACGGCAGGGAAAGTAACATCAAACGTGGGACACTGGGTTGTATGGGACAAACGCTAGGGAAAGTAACATCAAACGTGGGACACTGGGTTGTATAGGACAAACGCTAGGGAAAGTAACATCAAACGTGTGACACTGGGTTGTATGGGACAAACGCTAGGGAAAGTAACATCAAACGTGGGACACTGGGTTGTATGGGACAAACGCTAGGGAAAGTAACATCAAACGTGGGACACTGAGTTGTATAGGACAAACGCTAGGGAAAGTAACATCAACCGTGACCCTGACGAATACGATCCTGCAAAGAAAGTAGCAAGGCGGACGAAGAAGTCGTGGGAGGACGACATAAAAGAATGGGCCAATCTCCTACCAGAGGAGGCACAGGCAGCTGCCGCTAACAGAGACGGGTGGCGTGGGGTTGTGTGGGTGTCTTCGTGTGTGCTCCAACGACATCACCGGTTACGGAATGACTTGATTTTACTTGAGAGAACAACAAACGACATATAAGGGAAGTATGTCAGGGCTCTCCACCAAGGCAGGAGACAAGGAAAGTCTGTCCGGGTGCACCACCAAGGAAGGAGACAGACAGGGGAAAGTATGTCACAGCTCATCACCAAGGCAAAAGACGCATATCTTTAGAGCCGATCTTCAATGTGGAAATGCCAGCTGAACCTTGTCTTGTCTTATCCACTTGTGCCGTGAGGCGTCGTGGGGAGCCGTAGTTTTCTGGCCAGGATCACACGCCTCGCTGAAGTAGTCATCATCCTATGACTATCCGGAACATTTTCTATCCATCTAGTTCTCGCTCTGCCACCGTTGCGAAAACCCGATCGCCGTGCGTTATATGCACAATATTTGGTTAATGTTCGTCTCGGTGCGGTATCTGGCCATACCTATTTTTAATATATATTTTGTTACTTTATCTTATCTTACTCTATACACCCAAAACGCCATAGCAGCCTCGCCTTATTTTAATTTCATTATTATGTGTACCAACACTGCTGCAACTATTTGTGGTCTCGTGCCTTCTTATCTTCCCCTTTCCTTTTATTTATCATTGTATGGCCATATTATTGTTGTTGTTCGTTTTCCCTGATGAAGGCCTATTGGTGGTAACGTAGGTTTCGTCCGTGTCTTACCATACCTATTTTTTTTCTAATTTACTTTATTTTTTAATGTTATATGCAACACAGGAGTAGTTGATCAGATTACATTCTCATTAGCTGGCTAAACCACTTGATACTCTCTTCATCAATATTCTCATTAGCTGGCTGGACCACTTGATACTCTCCTCATCAATATTCTCATTAGCTGGCCGAACCAACCACTTGATACTACCCTCATCAATATTCTCATTAGCTGGCTAAACCACTTGATACTTTCCTCATCAATATATTCAGTGCATGGCCTCGCTTCACACCTCCTCATTCCACATTCTGTCTCTTCTTGGTGGTTTTCTGGAGGCATCTCATCTCACATGTCGTGATCTTTCTCTCCTAACGATTTTGTTAAAGTCCACATTTGGCACCTGAACCTAACTGAACTAAACACGATGTTTGCTGTGCGCGTTGAATTTATCTACTTAATTCCTTCCCTGCAAACCTCAATCCTGGTGTCACTTTGTGTAACCTTTGCCTTTTCACGAAAAATAACAGGGAAAAGAAGAAGAACAAGAATAATTAAATAATGACACAGCTAGTGGGAGGTCTATCGTCAACCAGTGGCAAGTCAGATTACAACGGATAACAAAGCGAGCTTTAATTAAGATATACTATAGCCATCAACCAGGCATTGGATAAAACGGAAGATCATAGTATGGGAACGTGGGTTTTCCAGCGTTTTCAAGTGGTTTAGGGTGGCATTCAAATTACTGGTGTATTGACCAGAACGGCTGGGCTTTTTCCAGTCACAGTATCGACCAAACAGTTATTTGATTTTCTGATGCCGGACTTGGTTTGTTTTATCAACTGTTATTTATGTGTGTGTGTAGGGGACGGCATGGGCTAGTGGTTAAGTTACACGGCTCACAGTTCGAAGGTGCTGGGTTCGATCCCCATCACAGCACCGGCCGTTACCCTGGGGAAGCAAACCCTTAGAAAATGCAGGAGGAAGCAGACCGCTACATAAAATGCATGCTGAAGGATGTACTATGCCGACTGGCGCAAGAATAAAACCGCAGGGCAACGCACACCGCCTTGAGGATTAAAGAAATAAGGTGAACACAACAATCAAAAACAAATGTGTGTGAAATTGTTCATGAGCGATACACAACAAATACTCTAGAACTTGCGTTTTAATTCACCCCAAACAGAGTTCGATGTGTTCCAATCGTGCGTATTTGGTAGCTGATGACTCTAACAGGACATTCCATTTCGGGCCAACGGGGGGACAGGTTGATATAATTTTATTTTAAATAAATAGGCAAACAATTAGATAAAGATATAAGTGTAGAAAAGGCGCTAAAACTAACCATAACCTTAGCCTAACCCTAACGTAACCATGAAATTAATTTATAAGACGGCAAGAAGAGGAAGCAGAAATTGTGGTCTATTCTCGCAAAATGTTTGACACCATCGAGAGTTAAAAAGTTGACTATTCTGCGACGCCACTACCTCAAATCCGGTGTTACAAATGGATATGTATTTGTTTAGCGCAAGTAGCGATACACCAAATTTTTAATTCATTCATACCAAACCTGTTCAGCTCGCTTTGGTGCATAGGATTTCAACAAATACATGCCAACTCATTAAGTTCAAGGTCACTGGTATGGCAGCAATTGTCAGGGTATGAAGATAATTCTTTTATTTACAACGCTGCATCCTATATGAGGTGGGATGGTCAGTTCGTTTCCTTGCTGCTTTTACCTTCCAAAACACACACGCCAGGCGCCCATTTACAGCTGGTCGATTGGAGAAGTGTTCGTAGAAGACACGAACCACAGCCTTGACTTTTTTTATGTTACGTCCGTCCGTGAACTCGAAGCCCTGTCTCGTTGTAATCCAAGTCTGGTAGCAAATATACCAGGAATTGGAAAAAAGAACAGCCAGACTGAAAAAAAAGAAGAGACATAACCCCGAGATACATAGCGAAAAACTACCCAAGCATGGACAGGTCCCATGCATACACCGACGGTTCTACAACAAACACAACACAGAATGGAGGGGGAGGGGTATTCCTGAGCCTAACAAACGGTAGAAAAATAACACTGTTAGTGCCAACTGGAAAATTCTCAAGCAATTTCAGAGCGGAGGCAGAGGCATTGAAGGCTGCAGTAGAAGCAATGCTGACAGGCGAAAGCAATGAAAGCCAGATAGTCCTATTTACAGATACCCTGTCAGTGGTTACAGCACTAAAAAGCCAGAAAAATACAGAACTTAATGATTTAAGAGCAGTACTCTGTCAACTATGCCAGCAGTCCGCACCAAAAAGAGTAGTGGTACAGTGGGTTCCATCCCACTGTAACATCCAAGGTCACGAGGAGGCAGACAGACTGGCAAAATAATGTGCAAGGTTACCACAACCAGATTCTAGTGTGACCTACGAAGAGTCCAAAAGGTTTATTAGGGCCAGATACATGACCAAATGGGAAACAGAACATACTGGCTACACAAAAAATGATGCCTATTACCAGTTGAACAGAAGAGAGCAGGTCGTGGTCTTCAGACTCCGCACAGGCCACAACAGACTGAGGTACCATCTATTCAATAAACTCAAGATAGGTAGTACTGATGAATGCACCTGTGGTACAGGGAAAATGTCCGCTGAACATCTGCTGCAAAATTGCCCGACATACGAGGACCAGAGAAAGCACATGTGGCCATCACCAGTGGCAACACTAGACAAGCTGTATGGCAGTGTCGACAGCCTCAGGATGACAGATGCTTTCTTCAAACAAATTCAAGTTTACATCTGACAGCGTACAAAGAAGAAGAAGTAATTCAAGTCCAGTAAGCCAGCTCAGTCGACTATGCTACACGCTCATAACATTGTTGTTGTTGTTGAATGTCTTCAAAAAGTGTGTTTATTCTTTTGTGCGCACTAGAAAATGCGTTAGGAAGCGGGTTGCAGTACTTTTCCGCACATCTCAAGCGCGCCGATAAAGGTAGACCGGGGTTCTCAAGGCTGCTGTGCTATGCCTGGCTTCGTCTGTTTCCAGAGAGAACTCTGTGAAAGTGGGGCGAGGGTCTTCGTCAGTACATTTCGCCTGACCCTGAGTAAAGGGCCATGAGTCGCTAGTTCAATCAGGCACAAAATACTGACCAGGACGGTGCGTCAGTGTCAATCCGCTAACCAAGGCCACAATATCTCTTTCATGTAGCGTTCACTAAAGACATTTTGCTTTCAGACAGTCTGGCTGACGAAATGTGGATCGATGTGATCCCCGTAGTAGCGAGCGCCACGCAGATGAAACGAAGCATAGCACAACCGCCTGGAAAACCGCGGTCCACCTCCATCAGCACGCTCGGGATGTGAGGACAGCTACTACAACCCGTCACTTGACGTGTTTCTCGCGTGCTCAAAAGAGTACACTTACTCATTGTGGGCATTAAACAACAACCCCGATTTGAAATGACAGATCAGTATATTTTGCCTGTCCCTGACTAACAAAGTCCAATCAGTCTGTTTCGCCTGACCCTGACTAACATTGTCTGATCAGTATATTTTGCCTGTCCCTGACTAACATAGTCCAATCAGTCTGTTTCGCCTGACCCTGACTAACATTGTCCGATCATTATATTTTGCCTGTCCCTGACTAACATAGTCCAATCAGTCTGTTTCGCCTGACCCTGACTAACATTTTCCGATCAGTATATTTTGCCTGTCCCTGACTAACATAGTCCAATCAGTATGTTTTATCTGACCCTGACTAACATTGTCCGATCAGTATGTTTTGCTTAACCCTGACTTACATTGTCTGATCAGTATGTTTTGCTTGACCCTGACTAACATTGTCCGATCAGTATGTTTTGCTTAACCCTGACTTACATTGTCTGATCAGTATGTTTTGCTTGACCCTGACTAACATTGTCTGATCAGTATGTTTTGCTTGACCCTAACTAACATTGTCCGATGAGTATGTTTTGCTTAACCCTGACTTACATTGTCTGATCAGTATGTTTTGCTTGACCCTGACTAACATTGTCCGATGAGTATGTTTTGCTTGACCCTGACTAACATTGTCCGATGAGTATGTTTCGCCTGACCCTGACTAACATTGTCCGATCAGTATATTTTGCCTGTCCCTGACTAACATAGTCCAATCAGTCTGTTTCGCCTGACCCTGACTAACATTGTCCGATCATTATATTTTGCCTGTCCCTGACAAACATAGTCCAATCAGTCTGTTTCGCCTGACCCTGACTAACATTTTCCGATCAGTATATTTTGCCTGTCCCTGACTAACATAGTCCAATCAGTATGTTTTATCTGACCCTGACTAACATTGTCCGATCAGTATGTTTTGCTTAACCCTGACTTACATTGTCTGATCAGTATGTTTTGCTTGACCCTGACTAACATTGTCCGATCAGTATGTTTTGCTTAACCCTGACTTACATTGTCTGATCAGTATGTTTTGCTTGACCCTGACTAACATTGTCCGATCAGTATATTTTGCCTGTCCCTGACTAACATAGTCCAATCAGTCTGTTTCGCCTGACCCTGACTAACATTGTCCGATCATTATATTTTGCCTGTCCCTGACTAACATAGTCCAATCAGTCTGTTTCGCCTGACCCTGACTAACATTTTCCGATCAGTATATTTTGCCTGTCCCTGACTAACATAGTCCAATCAGTATGTTTTATCTGACCCTGACTAACATTGTCCGATCAGTATGTTTTGCTTAACCCTGACTTACATTGTCTGATCAGTATGTTTTGCTTGACCCTGACTAACATTGTCCGATCAGTATGTTTTGCTTAACCCTGACTTACATTGTCTGATCAGTATGTTTTGCTTGACCCTGACTAACATTGTCTGATCAGTATGTTTTGCTTGACCCTGACTAACATTGTCCGATGAGTATGTTTTGCATAACCCTGACTTACATTGTCTGATCAGTATGTTTTGCTTGACCCTGACTAACATTTTCCGATGAGTATGTTTTGCTTAACCCTGACTTACATTGTCTGATCAGTATGTTTTTCTTGACCCTGACTAACATTGTCCGATCAGTATGTTTTGCTTGACCCTGACTAACATTGTCTGATCAGTATGTTTTGCTTGACCCATGACTAACATTGTCCGATCAGTATGTTTTGCTTGACCCTGACTAACATTGTCCGATCAGTATGTTTTGCTTGACCCTGACTAACATTGTCCGATCAGTATGTTTTGCTTGACCCCCCCCCCCCCCCCCCCTCAATTAAACGTTGTCCTGGCTAATATGTTTCTAAAAGTGTGATCAGATTGTGGTAGCAAGCACCATGCTCAACTCTCCTTAGCCTGACAGGTTTCAATATTTTTTTTAATTTTTTATTTGCGTTGTACTGCGGTTTTTATTTTGCGCCTGTCGGCCCAGTGCATCCGACTTCGGCATGCATTTATGTAAAGGTCTGCTTCCTCCTGCATTTTCTAAGGGTTTGCTTCCCCGGGGTAACCGCTGGTGCTGTGATTGGGATCGAACCCAGCATCTTTGGATTGTGAGCCGTGTCACTTAACCACTAGCCCACGCCGTCCCCGGTTAGAGTATAATGAGCAGATGAACAGAATCCAACCCAACACATTCCAGAGTGTCCCACATGCAAACTTTGATCCATAACAACACGAAAAACAATTTCCTGTTGTATTGGTTGTTATCATGTTCATTTCCCCACAGCTGTCTTTGCTATTACCATAGTGACAGCCGTACTCGCGAGAATTAACTTTGATGGATTTGGCATTTAAAGGCAGTAAACGTTTTTAAGACTCACTCTGTTCTTTAATCCCCAGAGCAAGAGAAGTTGCAAACATAAACGCTGATGAAGAAGAGAGCTTGCGCAAAAGCTTAGGACAACAGGAAAGACGTTGACAGATCTGGAATTGATAGAACAGGACATGAAGACTTGACATGCTTTGGACATTTGGATTATGCTCCACGGGGACCAGCCATGTTTTAACTGATTGATTTTTAAATGCTTAAATGTGAGTTAAATTTAATAATATTGGAGAGAAAAGACACTGTCACGATCTTATTCATGCTTAATCTTCGAAGGCTCCGCTGGCTGGGACACATTCGGAGAACGGATGATGGCAGAATACAAAAATATCTTCTCTATGAGGAATTACAGTTGGGAAAAATGTCTCGGGGCCGGCCACTACTTCGGTACAAAGATGTATGCAAGCGGGATATTAATGATGCAGGCATCGATTTGGAATCATAGGAACAGGACGCAATGGATCGTCTTACATGGAGACGCAGAATTAAGCATGGAATACAAACAAATGATATACTGATTGCTGATAGGCTAAGGACTTAGCTTATGTGAAGACACGCCACACCATGCGATGCCGCAAATGGTCCTGATTATCCTTGCACACACTAAGGAAGACGCTTCTCTGCTCGAATTGGTCTTACGAGTCACATTAGTTAACTTCATGTACTTTAGCTACATCCCTTTTTTCAAAGCAAAATTACTTTTATCTGACAAAACGTAAAGAGACAATGATTGAATGAATTTGATCGCATTCCATGATTTAAGTATAGTGTCGATCAAACCATAAAGTATTTCAAATAAGGCTTGGCAGTACTTAAGAAACTGGCAGTTTGTAATTTAGAGATACATTCCGTTCTACATTCAGTTGGTCCTGTCAGATATTGGGAGGAGGTATAACAATATGGTCTAATTTAAGAATAACATAGACAACTAATTGCATAATTATGAGCATTATAATAATTTATTTGTTTCTGACTTAGCTCTTTGCTTGCATCAAATCATTGCAGCCTCCGCTTCTGTGCAACAATGTGGTTGCCAGCCCAATATTTAATAACTTGCATAGTAACCTCATCATCATCAGGTGCCCTGCCGATTGGCGTTGACGATCATGGACTTTTATCCGCTTCTAACACGTGTGTCGTTTACCAACTCTGTTGTTGATTGTCGCCCATGCCATTCTCTCAGGCTGTCCAACATCATCTCTCTTGACCTTCCTCTCTCTTTTCTGTTATCTCTCCCGTTTTCACAACGTGATCAAAGCAGCCTCTTCTCATGGCCGCAAAAGGATGACTGGCTTATTCTGATCTTCGCAAAATAAGTTGTTTTTGTGCCTCTTCGAGTATTGTATCTAGTCTTCTTTGCGGTCCATGAGATCCACAAGATTAATCTGTAACACACGTTCAACGCGTTCTAGTATTAGGCTTTTAAATTTACTGTTTGCTTTCTGGTTATTTCAAATAACTATAGAATTAGCATTTTATAACCTCACCTGCTCAAGGTAAATAATGCGAGGGGTCGACAGAAACCTTAACACAAGCCTCGACAGAAGCCTCAACACAAACCTCGACAGAAGCCTCAACACAAGCTTCGACAGAAGCCACAACACAAGCCTCGACAGAAACCTCAACACAAGCCTCGACAGAAACCTCAAAACAAGCCTCGACAGAAACCCCAACACAAGCCTCGACAGAAGCCACAACACCAACCTCAACAGAAGCCACAACAGAAGTCTCGACAGAAGTCACAACACCAGCCTCGACAGAAGCCACAACACCAGCCTCGACAGAAGTCACAGCACAAGCCTCGACAGAAGTCACAACACCAGCCTCGACAGAAGCCACAACACCAACCTCGACAAAAGCCACAACACAAGCCACATCAGAAGCCTCGACAGAAGCCACAAAACAAGTCTCGACAGAAGCAACAACACCAGCCTCGACAGAAGCCACAACACCAGCCTCGACAGAAGCCACAACACAAGCCTCGACAGAAGCCTCGACACAAGCATCGACAGAAGCCACAACACCAGCCTCGACAGAAGCCACAATACAAGCCTCGACAGAAGCCTCGACACAAGCATCGACAGAAGCCACAACACAAGCCACCGAAGAACTGAAGAATGTTTGTTCACCTTCCAAATGAGTTAGCTATTATGTCAGTTAATATACTGTCACAGGTACTGTACTGAAAACAAATGGATTCTTAATTCCATAAAAGCTGAAAGAAGAAGCAAAAGAAGAGAAGAAGGAGGAAAAATTGGTAGAAGATAAAGAAGATGAAGTGGTAGAATGAGAAAAAGAGGAAGTAGAAGAAGAAGAACAACAACAACAACAATAAGACGACGAAGAAGAGAACAAGGAGAAGAAGAGAAGATAAAGAAGAGAAGAAGACGAAGAACAGAAGAAGAAGAAGAAGAATAACAATAAGAAGAAGAAGAAGAAGAACTATAGGACATCTACACACGTTTCGGAAGTTGTGCGTCTTTGCCCGCTATCCACGTGTACTATCCATGTGTTCTATCCACGTGTACTATCCATGTGTGCTATCCATGTGTACTATCCATTTGGCATGCTGTTGTTGTTGAGTGCCCACAATGAGTTAAGACTTTAAGTGGCGGGTTGTTGTAGCTTTCCTCCCATCCCGAGCGTGCTGACCAAGGTCCTCCAGGCGGTTGTACCATGCTTGGCTTCATCTGCGTGTCGCTCACTACTACGGGGATCACGTCAATCCCCCCCCCCCCCCCCCACCTCGCTAGCCAGAACAATAATTGCTGTAAAAATATGGATTCCGGATTGCAAGAAAGCAGGTTACAGTAAACCACATCCTGTTTGGATTTTTACTCTCTCTCTCTCTCTCTCTCACTCTCTCTCTGTCATCCGAATTGCAAATGTTGCCGACGTATACAGCAAGGATTGTCAGTCAAACGCCCTCATTAGTGAGGTCTCAGATAGCCATGTGAACAATGAAGTGAGGATGGAACTCGCAAACATTTTAACAAACTTACAACAAGCTGCGCCCACCTTGAATCTGAACTTTGTATTGCGAGTTCATTTGCGAGACACAAAGAAACCCCATTACGGACTCATTTTAGTAGTCACACAGCGCCCTTGCTTGCGGAGTAATTAAACATTCCACAATGGGTGATGACTCATGCTCTAATTGCTGTAAGTCTTTGTAAGGCCATTGTAAGCTGCAAGTCAAGATTGATCATTATCATGTGGCGTGCCTAGAGCGTTAGCGACCAATTCCCTTTGTCATTTCTGAACAATGGTTCCCAAAACGTTTTCCTCCAACTATACTTTCGGCATTCTTCTAATTTTGTTTATTCTTATCCTTCTTAGCTTTCTCATTCCATTTCTTCGCTATATTATCATTATTTGGCATCTCTTTCTCGTATTAGGTCTCTTCTTATCCTAGTTCGTTCTATGGCCTCACTTCTCCTTCTCATCTGTATCATTATCCTTCTCCTATTTTTGTTTTCCCTTCTCCTTCTTTGTGTTAAGTCTCTCCTTCTTTTTATGACTTCCCTTCTCCTTCTTTGTGTTATGTCTCTCTTCCATTTTATGACTTCCCTTCTCCTCTTTGTGTTACGTCTCTCTTCCTTTTTATGACTTCCCTTCTCCTTCTTTGTGTTACGTCTCTCCCCTTTATGACTTCCCTTCTCCTCTTTGTGTTACGTCTCTCTTCCTTTTTATGACTTCCCTTCTCCTTCTTTGTGTTACGTCTCTCCCCTTTATGACTTCCCTTCTCCACTTTGTGTTACGTCTCTCTTCCTTTTTATGACTTCCCTTCTCCTTCTTTGTGTTACGTCTCTCCCCTTTATGACTTCCCTTCTCCTCTTTGTGTTACGTCTCTCTTCCTTTTTATGACTTCCCTTCTCCTTCTTTGTGTTACGTCTCTCCCCTTTATGACTTCCCTTCTCCTCTTTGTGTTACGTCTCTCTTCCTTTTTATGACTTCCCTTCTCCTTCTTTGTGTTACGTCTCTCCCCTTTATGACTTCCCTTCTCCTCTTTGTGTTACGTCTCTCTTCCTTTTTATGACTTCCCTTCTCCATCTTTGTGTTACGTCTCTCTTCCTTTTTATGACTTCCCTTCTCCTTCTTTGTGTTACGTCTCTCCCCTTTATGACTTCCCTTCTCCTCTTTGTGTTACGTCTCTCTTCCTTTTTATGACTTCCCTTCTCCTTCTTTGTGTTACGTCTCTCCCCTTTATGACTTCCCTTCTCCTCTTTGTGTTACGTCTCTCTTCCTTTTTATGACTTCCCTTCTCCTTCTTTGTGTTACGTCTCTCTTCCTTTTTATGACTTCCCTTCTCCTTCTTTGTATTACGCCTCTCTTCCTTTTTTATGATTTCCCATCTCCTTCTTTGTATTACGTCTCTCTTCCTTTTTTATGATTTCCCTTCTCCATCTTTGTGATATGTCTCTCCTCCTTTTTATGACTTCCCTTCTCCTTCGTGTTATGCCTCTCCTCCTTTTTACGATTTCCTTTCTCCTTCTTTGTGTTATGTCTCTCTCCATTGTTATGATTTCCCTTCTCCTTCTTTGTGTTATGCCTCTCCTCATTGTTATGATTTTCCTTCTTCGTGTTATACGTCTCCTGCTTTGTATACTTCTCTTTCCCCTTCTTCTTAGTTCTTAGTCAAACTGTTCTTCTACATGGGCAGATGCCCTGTACAGTTCCCAGTTCTATTATGAGTTGGATGTAGCCGTTTAAAGATTTCTTGCTTAGCGCACCAGGTTTGAGCAACTTAATACTCCACTGAGTTGGGACAATCACTTACGGAGGATGGTTAACCGATGGGCGAGTTCATCGTAATAGACTCAAACTCTAGAGCAAAGTAGACCCGCAGCATATTAGGCGCCATCTATACTGCTCTAAACAAACCACCAAACCATGCCCGGCTTTATGCCATGTCACACAGTTAGTCGCCTCTAACGACATGCTCTCTGTGAGGCTGGGGTGCTATTCTTGTCGTTGTCATACACAAAGACCCCGGCATACCTTTCTCCTTACTTTTATTATTTATATTCTCTTCTCTTTTTTATGGTTGCCCTTGTTTGTTCTTTTCAGGTTTCCCCATTTCCTTCCTGATTTCATGTTTCCCCATTTCCTTCCTGATTTCATGTTTCCCCATTTCCTTCCTCTTTTCATGTTTCCCCATTTCCTTCTTTATTCTATGATTTTCCTTCCCCTATATATGGTTTCCCTTCTATGTCAATTATTCAAATATACTTGCCTCATTGAGTATGCATTATTCAGTAACCAATATTGAATGCAAACTGCCACTGTAAGATCTGACACGCCTTACTCACCATGTATAGATGTAAAACGAGGCGCGCGACAGGGATGCATAGTGTCCCCTTGTCTGTTTAACATTTGCACACAACACATTTTTCGACAGAAATAGGAAATGTGAGAACGTGTCTGTGGAGTGTATATATAATGTAGGCGGCATGCCATTCCACAACGTCACTTCTTACAACCGCCAACCTATTTTGCTGCTCGTTTTCTTCTACCTCGTTCAGGTTTTTTTTTGGGGGGTCCTGCTAGATCTGTAGTCACATCGCTAGACGAAGTCTACAGTCCTCTCCCGATCTGGATGGACGCCCTCCAGCTTCTGCGTCATCTCGGCTCCCTCTGACCAAGTTTGGCATCGTAGGTCCATGTATACTGGGCAGTCGTGTAGGATGTGTTCAGGGGTCTGGACTCTGGTTCCACGTAAACAAGCATTTGTGTGTGATGTCTTGAGCCGATGTAGGTGACACATTAGTCCGCAGTGGCCTGTTCTCGGGCGAAGGATATTGGGGGGGGGGGGGGGATGTTGGTGTCTGTGAAGTTGGTGGATTGCTGGTGTGTCTGTGGAGTTGGTAGTTTGTTGGTGTCTGTGGAGCTGGTAGGTTGTTGGTGTCTGGGGAGCTAGTGGATTGTTGGTGTGTCTGTAGAGCTGGTGGATTGTTGGTGTGTCTGTAGAGCTGGTGGATTGTTGGTGTGTCTGTGGAGCTGGTAGTTTGTTGGTGTCTGGTGAGCTGGTGGATTGTTGATGTCTGTGCAGCTGGTAGATTGTTGGTGTCTGTGGAGATGGTGGATTGTTGGTGTCTATGGAGATGGTGGATTGTTGGTTTCTGTGGAGATGGTGGATTGTTTGTGTCTGTGAAGCTGGTGGATTGTTGGTGTCTGTGAATCTGGTGGACTGTTGGTGTCTGTAAAGCTGGTGGATTATTGGAACAGGATGTTTCCGGGGAAAAATGTATGGAAGTCTCTATTATGTTCACCTCATCCTGGCTAACGTTATCTGATCTGCATGTTTTGCCTGACCAGACGTTAGTAACCTCTCGTTCTTCTATTAGTGGTGAAATTGTGAGAAAAAAAAACATAGTCAGCACACGATGGAGCAACAGTAGTGACGAAGCGGCTTTTAGTCCCCAGCCTGTAGCACTCCTGGACTACTCCAGCAATGGAAATAAAATCGTAGCACGCTCGTGATGTGACGAGAGCTACTGCAACCTGCAACTTCAATACACTTTTCAGGGGTCCCTAAAAAAAATAGACTAGCGCAGTGTGTGCATTCGTACAACAACAAGGTATCTAGATGCTGAGCAGTGCATGAGCTGCAGTGGTCAGCGACCCATAGCTGACTGCTAGCGTCAGAGCCAGCGAACCAAAGCTGCCAAGGCCCTTCTACACCTCCACGCGATGATCCTGGATAACAGGCTGCAACAGAGCAAACTGGCTAAGTAGAAGCGATCGAAAAGGGAAGGCTAACCTGGTTCCCAAATATGCCGTGCTGAAATCGGATGTGTTGGACCGAAAGGTGCAGATATAATAGTCAAGCTCTAAACAACGACACAACGTATTCCGTTCTCAGGACAACATCCTGATTATTGCAAAGCCCCTTTTTAGGGCTTGGTAGTGAAAGATTGAGAGCGAACAAAGAAGAAGAAGAAGGGGTACAACAAATACTTATAAAAAAATTCTGATCGGCCGTAACGAGACCGGTCCATCATAGGTTGGACTTCCTCGCACCTAACTAATACTGGACTACGTCAATATACAAGTCAAGCTATTGGTAATTGCTCGCAATATTACCGTGGGAATGCAGATTTCAAAACAACAGCCATTCAATCGCGTTGCCCGGCACGTTAATTAAAGCAATATTTATTTGCTGATACAGACTTCTCGAGCGCAATTGGCGAACGAGTTCTAGGGTATTCGCGAAGAAATTAATACCCGCCACTTAATCTCCTGAAGAGGGTGTATTTAACCCGGTGGTGTTCATTTTATGACGCTGTTGTTCGAAGCTATTCACGCGTTCCGTTTTCTAGACAAGAAGTCTAAAACTCGCGATTCGCGGACAGCACGCAGCCCGCGTAGCTGTTTTCTGCAGCCCGTAAAGTGACTGAAGTTTTACGCTGTGATTTGCGGTTGAATTTGTATTTATTTATTTACAAATAAATATTTTTTTTTTACTGCCGTACGACTGTATTCCCATTCCTAGAATAGCCGAGGGGTTTTTAGAATGAGGACTACAGGCCGCTTCTCCTGTACTATCCCCGCGTCATGTGCTGGCTGGGTTTGTTTATTTCACCCACAGGTGAAAAGCAACGTGTGCCTTACCAAGTATTTGATCCGCTGCCCTCTTTGTTAGCAGATAGGAATCGAAACCATTCGACCCCACACTCCAAAACAATAATATTGTCTAGCTGGGAAAAATACATCGATTAAATATGTGTTTTATTTATGTGAAAAACCAGAGATTGAAGATATACACAACAATGCTCGTAGAAGAAAGTGTCAAGACAACAAGTTAAACATCAAAAGTATATTTAAGTCTCAATGTCCAACTGATACTCCCGTCGGTCGGTTTGCTTCAAGCTGATCCATCTTCTGCCAGTACCAACCTGCACACGTTATTCGCGAAAATTTCAAAGCAATTACGTTTTTAATCGCGGTTTTAAGGCAAACCAGGTTAAAAATGCATTGCAGAAATCGGATGTGTCGGGCAGAAAGGTGAAGATATCGTAGCCTCGCTATAAACTATGACAAATTGTCACAAACATCCCTTTCCAGGACGAAAAAGATGAAAAAGAAGAAGAAGAAGAAGATGAAGAAAAGGAAGAGGAAGAAGAAGAATAACAAATAAAGAAGAACAAGAGCAACAGCAACAACAAAAGGAAGAAAAAGAAGAAGAAGAAAAAGAAGAAGAAGAAGAAGAAGAAGAAGAAGAAGAAGAAATACACATTAAGAAGAACAAGAACAGCAACAACAAGTGGAAGAAGAAGAAGAGATAAAATCGCTGCATTGTTTGTTGTTGTTGCTGTATCTAGGTTACAAATTCAGAAGAAGAACAAGAAGAAGAGAAGAAGAAGAAGAGAAGAAGAAGAGGAAGAAGAAGAAGAGAAGAAGAAGAGAAGAAGAAGAGGAAGAAGAAGAAGAAGAAAAAGAACAAGAAGAAGAGAAGAAGAAGAAGAAGAAGAAGAAGAAGGAGAAAAGGAGAAGAAGAAGAAGAAAAAGAAAAAAAAATTAAGAACAGCAACAACAATTGGAAGACGAAGAAGAGGTAAAATCGCTGCATTTTTTGTTGTTGCTGTATCTAGGTTACAGAAGCAGAAAAAGAAATTAAAGAAGAGGAAGATGATGAAGAAGAAGAAGAAGAAGAATCGCTGCTTTTTTTTTGTTTTTTTTGTTGTTGCTGTTGTATCTGTGTTACGAATTCATCTCAAACTAAACCGTATATTTTCTTGTGAAAGATCACCTTATTTTTGTACTGCGGATAACAGTTGCTCTCACATCATTATATATATTAACTGTTGCCAGTCACTGGCGAAGATACATCATTATGAAGGGGATATAATTCTTAGCTACTAACTGTAACTTGTTCTTTCCCCTGAAATAGTTTTTAAACACAGACTTGAGTCTCAAGAAGTTTTTACTGAGAATGCTAAAACTTCGCTAAAATTACGACCTTTAAAAAGATATTGCTCGCAGACAGAAAAACAAAATTGGCAACATAAATGAGAGTTTGTATATTAGCACAGAGCTTAAGGTTGGAGTTTGGGACTTAGTCTGTTAGCCGCAAACAATAACTGCGCATAAAGTATAATGGAATCTTTCGAGATAAAATGCTACATAGCACTGTGCTCAGAATAACATTGATAACGAAAAATAAAAATGTAGAAATCCTACAGTAGCTCGATATAGAACAAAACTGGCTAGTAAACAACATTGCGTGTAGGAAATTTACATACTCTAGGCAAGTAAGACGACACGATGAGCTAGCAAGAACGATAAGGGAAGGTATGATACCTGGCACAAGTTGCAGAGGCAGAGGAGCAGAAGATGGACACGAGCCATTATAGAGACTCCGAGGTTGATAATGGCAGAGGCGAGAGAGCTGGTCAGCGATCGAGCGCTTTATAGAACAGATGTCATGAGAGTGACGTTCTGCAAAGGACATGCTACATGATGATGATGATGATGATGACGCCGGAACTGCAATATGATTGATGTGAATTCGGACAAAATGGTGTTACTTCTAGGGAACTGGGACACTAGTCCAGTCAGGCAAAACATAATGAGGTAAAAACATAATGACCAGGAATATATTGACTAAGAGCGCTAGCTCTTTCACAGTAGCGTTCGCTAGAAACAGGTTGTTTTCAAGGCAGTCTGGCTGATCAGATGTGGATCGACGTGGTCCTCGTAGTAATGAGCATCACGCAGATGAAGCCAAACATAGCATGGAGAACAGAACCGCGGTCCACCTTCATCAGCAGGCTCGGGATGTGAGGAAAGCTACAACAACCCACCACTTAACGCCCGTTTCAAGGTGCACAAAAGGGTAAACGTGCTCATTGTGGGCACTAAGTTAATTAGTAGCACATCGCAAGCAATGATTGCGACATTCATAGATTGTTTTGTTAGTTGCCCATCGCAAGCAATGATGGCGACATTCATAGATTGTTTTGTCTTGATGATGTAACTTGGGCTGTATTTGGATTATAGAGAGCAAGGAATTGCGCTGGTCATCAACCTCACTCTCTGGTCCCGAGCTATCTAGAACTAGTGGCAAGACATATGTCAATACGACTGGAGGTAACTAAGGATGCAGATACTCTTGTCTCACCTCCCTTGACATCAGGGGTCGATTAAAACTTACGGGATTCGATCTCCCACCGTTTCCGTTCATAGCAATGAGAGACGAGTACCTTACCTCTTGACCACTGCTACCTACTGTGGGCAAACAACAACAACAACGATGTAGCTAGTAAAAGGAGAAAGACCACAGTTAATGAAGCAAGCATTTGTCTAGTAGCAAATGTCTTACTCAAAATCAATAATACAACGAGATGGCGGATTCCTCTTCTCCGTTCTTCTTCTTCTTCTTCGTACGCTGTCAGACGTCAACCTGTATTTTTTCGAGAAAAGCAGCGGTCATCCTGAGGCTGTCGACACTGCCATAGAGCTTGTCTAGTGTTGCCACTGGTGATGGCCACATGTGCTTTCTCTGGTCCTCGTATGTCGGGCAGTTTTGCAGCAGATGTTCAGCGGTCATTTTCCCTGCACCACACGTGCATTCGTCAGTGCCACCTATCTTCAGTTTATTGAATAGGTGGTACCTCAGTCTATTGTGGCCTGTGCGAAGTCTGAAGACCACGACCTGCTCTCTTCTGTTCAACTGGTGATAGGCATCGTTTTTTGTGTAGCCAGTATGTTCTGTTTCCCATTTGGTCATGTATCTAGCTCTAATTAGCCTTTTTGACTCATCGTATGTCACACTAGCTCTAATTAGCCTTTTTGACTCTTTGTATGTCACACTAGCTCTAATTAGCCTTTTTGACTCTTTGTATGTCACACTAGATCTAATTAGCCTTTTTGACTCTTCGTAGGTCACACTAGCTCTAATTAGCCTTTTTGACTCTTCGTAGGTCACACTAGCTCTAATTAGCCTTTTTGACTCTTCGTAGGTCACACTAGGATCTGGTTGTGGTAGTCTTGCACATTTTTTTGCCAGTCTGCGTTCGATCTCAATCTCCTGCTACCAAGTTCTGAACAGGGCTTTGCAAGAGGCAGGATGTAGTCTCGAAACTGGTATGCGCTGTGTTGCTAGTTTACAGCTTGACTGCGATATGTGCACCTTTCGGTCCGACACATCCGTCTTCGGAAGGGGTGTATTCATAATGATTAGGAAGAAATATACAAATACTTATTGCGGCCCGGCGCGCGGATCAATATAAATATACTAGCGGCCCTCGTGCTTTGGGTTTGAGATCCACATGGTTGAGAAGTTTATCTAACGTCTATCTCTGAGGAGCGTGTGACCGAAGGGTTCGATGCAGAAGGGCAGCGGATCGAATCCCCGGTAAATGTGTATGTTGTTTTTCTGTAGGGGATGAAACAAACATGCCAGGCAGCACTCAAAGCCATCACAACGCCAGCAGTTGGAATAAAGTAGTACGAGTTTGTTTTGGTTTTTGTACACTGACTCGCCTTATACCCCAAGCCGTAATTCAATAACGTAGACATTGGACCTCCTATCTGTAGTGCAATGCAATACTTCTCAGTAGGCTTATCACTGTGGGGATGACAGGGTCGATCTCTATCTGGTTGGTCAGAGTGATGCAACACAATCTGTCTGTAGTAAAACCGATATGAGGTAATCACTCTTGTCAATATGTTGTACCAGAATATGTCTTGAGTATTGGGTCCTCCATTTTATTCTGACATCTTGTTTTCGAATGCCCACAGTGAGTAGGTTACTCTTTTAGCGCCCTGAAAAGACGTTAAGTAGCAGGTTGCAGTAGCTTTCCTGACATCCCGAGCGTGCTGAAGAAGGTAGACCGGAGACCTTCAGACAGTTGTGCTTTCCTTGGCTTCATCTGCATGTCACTCACTACTATGGGGATCACGTCGATCCTTCACCTTGTTAACCAGGCTGTCGTGAAAACAGTCCTTTTCCAGGGAGGGCTACTATGAAGCCAAGGTGAGGTTCTTAGTCAGTATATTTTGCCTGACCCTGATCAACATGTCTGATCAGTATGTTTTGCCTGACCCTGACTAACATGTCTGATCAGTATGTTTTGCCTGACCCTGACTAACATGTCTGACCAGTATATTTTGCCTGACCCTGACTAACATGTCTGATCAGTATGTTTTGCCTGACCCTGTCTAAAATGTCTGACCAGTATATTTTGCCTGACCCTGACTAACATGTCTGACCAGTATATTTTGCCTGACCCTGACTAACATATCTGATCAGTATGTTTTGCCTGACCCTGACTAACATGTCTGATCAGTATATTTTACCTGACCCTGACTAACATATCTGATCAGTATGTTTTCCTGACCCTGACTAACATGTCTGACTAGTATATTTTGCCTGACCCTGACTAACATGTCTGACCTGTATATTTTGCCTGACCCTGACTAACATGTCTGATCAGTATGTTTTCCTGACCCTGACTAACATGTCTGACCTGTATATTTTGCCTGACCCTGACTAACATGTCTGATCAGTATGTTTTCCTGACCCTGACTAACATGTCTGACCTGTATATTTTGCCTGACCCTGACTAACATGTCTGACCTGTATATTTTGTCTGACCCTGACTAACATATCTGACCAGTATATTTTACCTGACCAGGCGTTAGTCTTCCTCCCCTTAATTCTGAAATAAGTGGCGCTAAACCTTTGAAAACTGTTGTAAATGTCAGCAGGCTTCAGTGGACTGATTTCAAATGAAATTATCGGAGCTGAAGATGCAGCATAGTGAAAGAGCTGACAGCAACCAGCAACACATAGCTCAGCAAGGTCAGCGAACCAGAGATGACTTGGAATACTTGAAACCCCGGTATTCAAATAGGCATGTAAATGTATGTTGCCAGGTAGCCGAAGGCTTCGGTTATACGTAGTAGGTATTTTAAAACTTCCTGCAGCATACTTGGCCTGGAGAAATGTACAAATAATTTGGGTAGATTTGTAACTATAATTTTTGAATTTTGTTCGGGCAGCGGCCTTTAATCATACTCTTTACGATTTCTGACTGCCAAGAGGTTTTTAACGCACTCGACACTGGACACGGGACTCCGATCTCACTCCCCAGATATCATGGGAATTTTTACAAGAAGTTCCACGTGAAAAAAATCCCGGTTTCTACCGTGATTCGAACCCGCAACCTTCGGCACCGGAGAAAACCACCATACCTCCAGACCACTAAGTTCCCAAGACCCTAATTCGCCCCCAAGCGGCGGCCCTGGAAACAGGCTGCACTAGTGTAGTCTGGTTAAAGGAAAAGGGGTTGCAGTAAGAAGACAACCCCCGTACTCAAAATAAGTCAACCGTAATTGATGTGTCGGGTCGAAAGGCGTATACATCGCAGCCTCGCTATAAACTACTACTCAACCCCTTCTTTGGTATTAAAGCAGAAGAAGAAGAAAAAGAAAAGAAAATGATCTACATACTTAGAAGCAACATTCATATATATCTACGCTCCATTCGATCACGCTGTAAATGGATACTTGACTTATTGTTGAAGAGAAAGACATTCCGCAAGGAAACTGCCCATAAAATGCTGCAGCCTAGCACTCCATCGCTGAAAACATTGTCTGCCATCACATTTTAACATAAAAGGATGAACCAGGAATGTCCTGTTTTCAATCAGCGAAATACTTCACGCATGAAAGAATGTCTAGTAAGAAAATATCTAGGCCGCTGCCAAGCCTCTGTCGAATTCAATTAAACACTGCACCAGGAACGGGAGTTAATCCCCTCGATAAATGTCTCAGTCAAAGAGGAATTCTTCCGCGCCACTGCACAGCTGCGTCCTTTCGGAAACAAAAAGTAGACCGTCCTTCAAATTAGCGAGTTGTCCTGGTGGATTGTTTATGGATATGGGATTTGGAATTCTGCGGAAGTAGAAAAGGGCCGTGTATGAATGGTAAAGGCAGTCCCATACCATACACTGCTGTTGGCGATGAAGCGTTAGTAACTTCATTGTATCAGACCGCGATTTTTATTAGAGGGAGATGCCAGTTCCTTTCCTCGCTGCTTCTGCTGCCCAAACATTATCCATTTATAGCTGGTTTGACTGCAGCGTGTTGATAGCGGGAACCAAACACGAAACATTTCCAGTGAGAAGCAAGCGCTCTGCCACTCCGGCATCCGGACACTTGGGTCAAGTGTATGATCCAG